>JAWWEW010000088.1:23793991-23810789 GCA_035583185.1 Anabacerthia variegaticeps | reverse complement strand
TGGACTTCAGTAAGACCTTTAATACTGTTCCCTTAAGATCCTCATTGAGAAGATGTTGATGTGTAGGCTGGATGATCAGAATGAAAACTGACTGAATGACCAGGCTCAGATGTGATCAGCTGCATGAAGTCTAACTGGAGGCCAGTAACTGGTGGTGTACTTCAGTGGTCAGTACTGTGTCTAATGCTGTTTAACATCTTCATTAAAGATCTGGATGATGGGAGAGAACATATCCTCTGCAAATTTCTTGATGATTCAAAACTGGGCAAAGTAGCTGATATGTTAGAGAATCAGGCTGCCATGCAGCAGGACCTCAACAAGCTGAAGTCTGTCCTGTCCTGTCCTGTCCTGTCCTGGTCTGAGAGGAACTTTATAAAATTCAGAAGGGAAAGTTCAACATCCTGCACATGGGAGGAAGCAACCCCAAGCACCAGTATATGCTGGGGACCACCCAGATAGAAAGCAGCTATGTAGAGAAAGTCCAAGGAGCCCTGGTGGGCAACAAGTTGAACATTAGTCTGCAGTGTGTCTCTGTGGCAAAGAAGGATAATGGTATCCTGGGCCACATTATGAAAAGTGTTTCCAGGCGGTCCAAGGGAGGTGATCCTGCCCCTCTACTCCGCATTGGTGAGACCACACCTAGTATTGTGCCCAGTTCTGAGCTCTCCAGTCCAGACACATGGACATATAAAGTCTAGTGAAGAGCTACAAGGATGATGAAGAAAATGGAGCATTTCTCATAAGAGGGCAGGCTGAGTGAGCTGTGACTGTTTAGCCTGGAGAAGAGCAAGCTCAGGAGGATTTTACCAAAGCATTGAATTTATATAATGGAGCCAAGTTGCTATCAGTGGTGCCCAGTGACAGAGTAAGAGGCAATGTGCAAAAAGTGAAACACAGGAGGTTCCTTGTGGATATAAGGTAGTTCAGAATGTGTGATGAGGGTGACAGAGCTGTGGCACAGGTTACCAGGGAGGTGGTGGGGTCCATCCTTGAACGTATTCTAAAGCCATTGAGATATGGTCCTGGGCAACTGCCTTTAGGTAGCCCTGTTTGAAGACTTGGACAAGTTTTCTTTCAGGTTTCCCTTCCAACCCCAACCATTCACTGATTCTGTGAAGGCAAAAAAGGCTTAGTTGACAGTCTCATTTTTAAGCATTACTTTCTGTGTTCATATATCTCTATTATCTGTAATAAGAATTTAGACACCTACATGTAGACGCATAAATATAGGTATAGTCTTAAACTGTTTGAAACCCAGGTTATTGTGTTTTAACACAAAGAGTAGCACAACTACCTAATTTATTTCTTAAGGAGTGTGACTTAAGCCATCTAGCTTTTTTCTGGCTTCTATATAATTTTCTCTAATCTGTTGAAATTGTTCCAGTTCTTTCTAACAAATGCAATAGAAACTTATTCACATTTATAATCTCTGTGTAATCTCAGGAAATTATTCCTGAGAAGGACCACCTAACTCATACTTTTCTATCTCTAGAAAACACAGCCCCCTTTTTAAGATCTGTGGTAAAGCTAACAATTTCTAACCAGTTTCTGTGCTGCACTATATTTTGATTATATTACTTTCACTGCAGTCTGATTTTTGTCTTTGACTGCTTGGGATTGTCTGTACTAGCTCTGTAGATTTACAGGGGTTCATTTGCAAAATAAAAAAGTATATAAATTGTTTTCTGAACAAAAATATTTATTGGTAGAGGACAAGAAATAGGGTTACTTCTGAGGCAGAGGTACTTCTTAGGGCACTTAAGTAGAAGTTCAGCAAGCAGAAATTTCCTATGAGAAAGGGCAAATGTTTGTGGTTCTCACAATTTGTAAGTGTTATGCAGTTGGCAACCACCATCAGAATACATGTTGTTATGTGCATTAGTGAATGTATTCCAGAGATGCTGAAGAGGTAGATTCTTTCTCTGACAATTTTTTTTTAGTCTAATTTACTTTTTCATACTTAACTGAAGTCCTGATAACTTTGAAAAGAGTAGTATGATGGTTTTACTTCCTACTTGCCTTGTTATGTACTATGTATTCATATATCAGATTTCTGATAAAAAAAAAAATCCCATCATGTTTTATTCTATGATGATTTGATGGTTTGGTGGTTTCTTCATTGGCTCAGGCTGCATACATCCTTCTCTTTAAGGAGTGGAAATTACCTGGTTTGTGATGCAACATAAAACATAACACTACTGGAAATGTTTTTTTTTGAAGAAATAAAAGTTGTCATATCTTTTGTACTGCACTCTATTCAAATATATGAACTGACTCAGTTCCCCAAAACTTTGGCCCAAAAAGTGTGTTGCCTGTGTTCACTTGGTCTGAGTGTACTATTCTGCTGTGAACCAAAGCAAAAAACCTGTCATGAACCATTCAACTGCAAAATAGTAGTCTGAACTGTGGGAGAATAATAGCTGTAAAACAACATTTATGTCATCAGAACAACCTGTGTGTAAGGAGAGTAATTCTCAGTTTGTTTGCTTTCCATCTGTATTAGTTGCTTTACTGCAAGTACCTGTTTCTTGAAATGACCTTGCTTCACTTTTATCTGTGATCTTGTATTTGGGTAGAATTCAATGCTGGTATTTTTGACCTGTGTTTGGTCCAGCCACCTGTGAGGAGTTGTTCTTCTCCTGCCAAGTTATGGGAAAACAGGCTGATAAAGACAGTCTCTGGCCTTGAGGGAGGCATTTCTGTGTAAACAGAAATTAACTGGCCTCTCATGATTGGCTCATGGCCCTCCAAGGGAACTTGAAGGAGAAAGAGAGAAAGAGGAGGATGAAGTAAATGCCCAGACCCATTTAACAAAGACCCCCTGGAGCATATCATGCAGACACCAATGCTCCCCAGACATGTGCAAGAAGGTCCCACTTACATAACGGGGGAGGTGCCGAGGATTCCTGGTTGGGTGGTGCTGGCCACACCTGCCCAGCTGAGGTCACTTTGACAACTGAGAAAAAGGGCAGGTGGCTCCTGCTTGGAACTCGCTCACTTCACATGACAGGACAACATTGCCTTTTGGCAGGGATGCTCACCTTCACGTGTGAGCCAGCTGACCCTTGAGTATGCAGTCACTGCCTGAGAAGTCTGGGCATTCCAGGAGTTGGTGAGACAACTCCATGGGAAACACTTGGGCAATTTGGGCGTTTGCACCTGGGGGCTTATTTTCTCTCTCTCTCTCACTCTCTCTCTCAGGTTTTTTTTCTGTTTACTTAGCCAGCTTTGTTAATAAAACTACTGTTTGGGTTAATTTTTCTGCAGTGTCTCAGTTTCAGTTTCCACATCCCTTCAGACCCCCTGTTCTCCCTGGAACAGATCTGTAACAACACAGTGTTACAACTATAGGTATGACTTTCTCTTTTGATTTTAGCCTATTAAGAAAGTAGTTCAGTGTACACTTGAGGTCTCACAGGTTTGTCAGGCTTGGTTCAAACTATAAGGCTTGTCATGTTAGAAATGTTTCTGGTAAACCTTGCCAAGTCTGAGCAAATGTCAGATTTACAAGCAGTCTTGTCAAAAATGTAAAGTTAACAAGCTGAAGAAGAGGCAAAAAAGTCCTTCTGAGATGCATAATCTTAATTGTTATTTATAACTGCAACATATTAGAAAATAGTGCTTGAATTAACAGTCATTATTTTAACTCACACTGTCTCTTTAGTAATGAACTCTAACAGACAGAAAAAGGCATTCCAAAGCTAGAACCCTTCTTTCTTGTAGTCAGTCTGCTTTCAACACTTTTCCCTTGATGTTGGATTATAGACTAAAGTTAAAATAAGAGCAGTGAACCTCAAGCCAGATTTATAAATCCAGAACTAGGCAAAAAAATTAAGTGCCCTGATTTTGAAATGCTGAAGCTCTGGAAACTTCTGTTTACTTTTAAGGGAGCTGCCACGGGCTCAACAGCTGAAAATAAGGTCAATTATTGAGGCACTTCACTGAAGATTGATAATTCAGAGACAGGAGATCCATAACCAGAGAGTACAATGATTGTGTCCCTTTGTGAGGAAAAAAAATTTGGAACTGAAAAACAGAGTCATACCCTTACTGTTACTAAGCAGCAATTGCAGTATTTACAGGAGAAATCAAAGTATATCTATTTTACAAAACATGAACATTGACACCTTTGACACATTGGCAGGGGAGGGGGAAGGTGAGGAAGGGGAAAGGGAGAAGAGAACAAATCCAAAACAAAACAAAGATCAAAGGAGAGGGGGAATTTTAGGCAATAGCATGATCTGAAAAGTCAAAATTGAGACCACTGAGTCACGGATTTCCCTTCTGCTGGGTTGTCAGCCCTTGAAATGTGATACTTTTGTCCTAAAATTGCATTATTTCACCCAGTGTGGAAGAAGCCAATCCACACACAGAACTGAGGTACTCAATTTGTTTACTGTTCTGCACAGAGAGGGAGCTAAGTGGCAAATCCAGGGAAGCACACAAAAGCAGACATATGGTTACAATCTTAGGCTATTAGCATATCTCACTTAAGTCATCATTAGGCTAAGTTGCTATTGGCTCATCCTTTCCTGCTTTGATTTAAAAACAGATGTGTCCCAGGAAGTAATGAAACATGCTAAGTGGGTAATGGTCTTTTTATGAGCAAGAGACTAGGGGTGTGGTTTCTACTAGTATAATGAGCAAATGTAATTGTTTGGGCAAATCCTTGCCACAAAACTGTTTAAAACCAGAGGCGTTGGTTCATCATGCAATATTCTGATTAAAAAGGATGGTATCTTTTCAGTTTTCTCCCTTCAAGGATTTATGTCATCAGTTTTCTGTTTTCTACATTCCGGTTATTTCTTGCATTGCTTAACCACTTTTTTATTTAACTTGTTGATTCTGTCATTCAGCAATACAACCCCATTATTTTGGTGTTTGTTTTGTTTTTTGCTTTCTCTTTTTTTTCCTTTCCTTTTTTCTTTTTTTTTTCATTCTCCCTACATTCGGGTAGAAATTCTTCAGTTAGGTTTGATCCTGTCAAAAGCATGAATGTGGCATCAGGATGTTCCATTAAATCTAATTTTCCCTCTGTCTTAGCTCTGTCTTCAGGCTGATTATAGTAGTACTATGATGTGTTTTGTCTGGGAAATTAAAACTGTTGAAAGGAGGGAAATAAAAATGAATGTCCAACAGTTCTGTCAAGTTACATTGCTCTGACCCTTCATTTTCTTTTGAGGTCCAGCATGTATTTTTTACCAGATTTTTCCTCTTAATTTTTAGTCTTCTGCATCTCCACAGTACAAAGCTATCTCATAGTATGAGCTGTGATAGCACTCACATTGAAAGCACTAATTTTTAAGGATTCTTTACCGAGCTGTGAAGATTAGCTCTAGGCAGACACATGCCGAGAGGCTGTGATGCAGAGGGAGACTTGTGCAGTCTCCAAGGCCACTTTATGGCATTAGATTTTTTCTCCCTAGTGTTCCAACCTGAAAATTCCAGAAGCTTCATTTTTGTGTCCTGATCTGCTGAAACTCTGCAGAGTTCTGTTCAGTTACTCCAGGAATTCAAAGAAGTTTTATGTCAAGGAGCACCAGCCAGCTAGCTCAGATAATCCAAACTGAGCCTTTCTTCCTGCAAGACATGCTGATGTGCACTAAAACCACATGTCAAATTGGCTTGCCTCTTCAGCCTCACACTGCTTAAGGTGGTGCAGGTGTCCATAGTGACCTGCCTTAAAGGCCTTGATTTACATAAGTGAGCATGTCGACAATAAACTTTTTTCCCTCAGAAATTGGTTTATAAACTTGCTGGACTCTAGACAAGCTTTGCTTACAGACAAGGATTAGATTTGTGTATTTGTGAAAAGCTAACAGTCTAGGAAGTGTAAAATGCTCCAGACAAATGTGAAAAAAAACAGACTCTGCTAGAAAAAATAAACAGGATGAAAGTAAATGATGAGAAATTCTTGATTTAATATCTCTCTACTTTGTTTTGATAGACTAAGACTGTGTTTTAATCCTTTTGGGTTGAGTACACTCAAATGTAGGGGAGTACTGAGCAAGAGCTTATAGGCAATCCCATGGGGATTTTACAGGAGCTGCAGAGCAGGCAGCTGTAGGAGCTATTACCTTATAAAAATTAGACTTGTTCCAGGGTTAATCATGGTGGGAACTTTCTAAAAAAATGACATGGGGATGTCCTCTTTTTGGCTGGGGTGGAATTATATATATATATATATATATATATATATTTTTATAGTAGGTAATTTAGAATCAATACAAGAATGATGTCCTGTATCGATCCTTGATATAATATCATGATATGTACTGAGACCATTGTGATGTGATAATTCACATTCTTGTTGCTAGTCACTCCACTAAGACTGGCATGACTGGGTTTATAAGAGAAAGAAAAGAAAAAATACCTGGATTATGACTCTAAAGAGAATAACAAGAAAGAGCAGGCAAATCTGTGAGTTTAATTTAGGTAGTGTCCAAACACAGGGATGCAAGGTGCTAAGTGTACACACAAACAATAGAAAGTTGAGAACTAAAGAAGCTAGCCAAATATGTTCATTTACCTGACCTGATTTAGGTCAGACAGTGGCCTCTCAGTGTTCTCAAAGTGCTAAACAAGGCATCATTATCACTGTAAGTGCTGGTTAACACACCATCCTTGTGACCTGTAGGGAGGGCAGACTTATTCCTCACAAATAACATCATAGAATCATGTGCAACTAAGCTTTTTCTTATATTCTGTCAGACCAGCTTTTCCAAGCCCAGCACTGATGTATAGAACTTTTATGGAAAGCACAGAAAATTGTGTTGTAAAACATAGCTGCAGGTATGTAGTCCAACCTTTTTCTCAAAGCAGGGATAACTTCAAAATTAGGCCAGATTACTAATGACTTTTCTTCAGTAGCTTTGGATATTTCAAAGAATGTTAATTCTACAGCTTTTCTGTACCTACTGCAATTCTAAACTACTCTGTGAACTACTCTAATTTTTCATTATGCCCATTAAAATTCTTTGGCTGCTTCCCCAAAGCAAGGAGTACTTCAGAAACAGATTATTCGAAGTCCCAAACAAGATTGTCATCTTGCATATAATTGGAATATACTTTTCTGGCACAGTTTGCAGTAAGACCATAAGTTTTTTTAGCTTTCTAAATGCAGTCTGAACAAAAATGTTCTATATAGTGTAAAGTCTATCAATCATTTTATAAACTGGCCGTATTACTTTTATTGCTAACCCCTCAATGTTAACCTATCAAATATGGTTCTTTCTTTCTCTGCTTTATTTTTCTGTTCTTAATAACACTAGCCATTGAAAAATACAAGCATAGTAAAACAGTGTTTTGTTCTTTTTATTCATATTACAGGACTTTGGTAGCAATTCTGTATACCTGCTCATTTTTTGAAAGGTACGCAAGGAGTACTAGTATTCTGTCAAATAGATTTAATTAAGTAATAACCATCCAACTGTGACAATTTAGGTATAATCTTCTAAAGTTTCATTGAAAATAGTGCAATATTTTTTGAAAACATTGGGCTAAATCTCTTCATCCTAAGAATGAGGATGGTAGTTAATTAGTAATGGCTGAAAGAACACAGTATTGGAGATCTAGATATTCCTGGGAGGTTTGCATAAATAACTAATGAAAGAATGTCTTTGGTATTACATTCTAAACATGTTGGTATTGTGTCAGGTTTTCCAGGCAGAAGCATAATCACATTTATTATAGCAAACTAATAGCAGAGTATATCTGTTTTTACAAATATTTTCAAAAGCAACTTCATAGGCAGTGAAAGAGTATATGTCTTTCACCAAACATATAATTTAAGTGGGTATAAGTTGGTTTGGGATCACAAGACTATTGGATCTACACATAGTCAGAAGGTGCTTAGAATTAAAATCCATTTAAGACTGTGACTTGGTTTAGGACAAATGCTGGGGTGGAAACTCCTATGAATGAGCTCTCTCCTCTTTTATGAGAGACAAAATGTGAGGGAATATAAGTGAAAATTTACAGTTTACTGACAAGAAATATAAAAACAGCAGCAACAATACAATCAGAACAGTTCAAAGCTGCAACATACAGATATTGCATTTGGTCTCTTCCCACTCCACCCCCTCTCCTCTGCCAAATTTCAGGGACAAAAGCAAAAGTTAGGGGAAAAAAAACCCCTTTGTCTACAAAAACAGGTTATATTATTAAACTGCATGTCACCTGGGTAGGCCCAGGTCCCGTCCAACTTGGCTCCCAGGAGACAGGACACCATCAGGGATGCTGAGGCAGAGCAACAGTCACAGAATTAGTTTCACCTTCGTTTTCTCTCTGGCTGCAGTGGCCGTTGCTGTGGCAGCTTCTCGCAGCTTGGATCATTCCCACAGGGCTGCCTCTGACTTGGCTCCCCTCAGCTCCTGCAGAAACAACACTTGGTGGCTTCCAGCAAAAAAACAGTTTGTGATGGCACAAGTCTTGGAGAGGCTGCAACCCTCTTGTGAACCTGACAATACTTAAAGCTTGCTGACTTTGGTAGCAGTGATGGCGTCTCACAACCTGTGGGAAGGCAGAGCAGTGACCGCCACCTCATCTGACCAAAAACATGGCCAAGAGATGGAGGGGATTTCACTTCCATTGTAACAGCGTCTGCCTCCCACCCCCTCCAATCCCTGTCTGAGGCAAAGCTGGAGGTTTGTTCTTATAGAAACGGTTCCTCAGAAACAAAGTTGGAAAAACAGAATAAAATACAAAACCGACTATATCCATGACAGACTGCTAAACAAAAAGGCAATACTTTTTTTTTAGGATATCTTTGAACAATACATTACTAGAAACTTAGAAAGAATATAAGCCTACTGTAGTCAAGCAGACATGTTTGCCTCATCCTTATTTTCTTCCCTAAACACCAGTTTTTTTCCCCAGTCAGATGGATCTTTTCTCTGATAAGGTTCAGCCACTCTCATATCTGTTGGCAGAAAAGCAGTTAACTGTTATCTCTATTCTTAATATGAAATGAATATTGCAAATCTGATCCCCAGACTAATGTGATGAAAAAACAATGGGTGTACACTTTTTGCTATATATAATCAAACTGTGCTATTGAGATGCAATCTCAAGAATTCAACAACAGTTTCAAGCTTCTTTACAGAACAAGGACAAACAAGCCGAATCTTTTTTGATGCAAAAATGTTTCTTTGCTAAGTAATTTTCTTTTGGTTTGTTTATTTTTTTACTTTCAGCTACATAAAATACAAAGCACAGGTGCTCAGGTTCTGAAGATGTCAGGCAAAAACATAAAAGTTTATGTTTAAATGAACCGGAATCTATGTTCTAGACCTCAGCTGGAAATGGTTTTCAAATTGACAAGCATAATAGCTGAATGTTATATGCACTTCTTTGAAATGGCAAACGTCAGATGGTCTCCACATCATCTACACCTTTAAAGATAATAGAACAGATAAAAACAGAGATTCCAAACTGTGCAGAGCTTCAGACGGTAGGTTGTCATATAGCAATTTTAAAATCGATTTGTCATTGAACAGTAAGCCTATGTAATTCTCTCTGAATTCAGGTTTACTTCTCAGACCTCCTTGTGCATGCTCAATCACAGCCGTCTCTTATTTTGTATGCTTAGGAAAAAAATTACATTTAGGGGAAATGTTCAGAAAGTCATGCAGCAATCTAATTCTGTATGCAAAGATATTTAAACAACATATGGTAAGATACACAATAATGACATTTTGTGGGCTGTAGCTCAGTAAACTAAATTTGGACCTGAAATTCCAAGATCATATTCTTGACTCTGTTACTTGTATATGTTGTCCCTTTAAAATAGTATTTCCTATTTGAAAAGTTCAACTCATTATTATTGTTTCATCTGTTTATTCTTGTCCTTCAGGAGAAAAGTGAAAAAAAAAAAGAAAAAAAAAAAGAAAAAAAAGGGAGTTGCACAGGAATGAAAGCCTACCAGTATTTCCTAAACAGTTCAAAGTTCCTGTTGTGGATAACTCCCAGCATCCGTATAGCTGCTTACTAGTGTCTTACTGTTCAAAAACTCACCCAAATGTTTGATTCATTCTAATATTTAATGAACTTTCCTGTGCCTTAGATGTTAGATGAAGGAAAGATTTGGGGAAATATACACAATTTCTTCTTAAAGAATTATGTGTCACTCTATTTAGATCAGTATTTACAACTTGAAGATACAAACTCTTATTTTATTGGTTTGCTTATGTATTTTTCCCTCCAGCTGTAAAAGAGAAGTTATTATCCATAATAAAAAGATTAAATTTTCTTTAAATTAAATGCAAAGCTCCAAAACCTATTTATAGATCCTATTGGAGATGCTGACTCTTGTGCCTTAATAAGAGCTGTTTATTTTAATATGAATTATAAGTTTATAACTTAGATCCAGATTTTAAAGTAAATGAAGATTTAGGAAAATATTGTCCAATACTTGCCTGCTGAACAAACAAAACAAGCAAACAAACAAAAAAGGCAACAAAACAAAACTAAGAAAAAAAAAGTAAGATTTCTTTATGAATTGTGTTGCTTGACTGAGACGATTTTTGTCATTGACCACCAATTTTATGCAATTCATTGTACCTATATTTTGAATTTTTTTCTGTGACTACATTCAGAATGTACAACTTCAACCAAATGAATGTGAAATATAAGGGTCTCAGCCTTGTTTAAATGAGACTTTGTAATAAGGACGCATCATGGTCGTCTCATAATAAAAAAAAAACAAAAAACCACTGTATGACTGAATAGACTTTTTTTTTTTTTTTGGCACAAATAGTACTGGAAACTCTGTGGTTTTTTTAAAAAAAATTGATACTACTTTTTAATAAAATCTCTTGGTACTTGAATCTTCATGTATTTTTTACAGTCTTAAATACTACAGAATTACACTAAAAAAGTTGAAGCATCTGTTCTTTAAAAGTTTTTTAAGTTTTAATTGTGTGATACTGGGCTCTTACATGCTTCTTTTTTCAAGTTATTAATAGTAAATTGAGAACTTATGCATCACACTTCAGAATCACTGCAAGTTTTTTTACTGCAATTCTCCTGATTTTTTCAGAAAAAATGCATATTTTTAGGTGACATATAGTGCATCAGAGACAGTGTCTTTCATGTTCTTTCTATTCTTAGGCTAAACAGTTCAAATAATAATGAAAAGTTGCAAACATGCATAGATATTTAAAGCTGATATTAGTTCCTTCTATAATCCGGTAATATCAGTGAATTGTTTAGACTTCTCCCTTCATTTTTGCTCATTCTTTACTGAAAAACTGATTGATAGTTTTGTTTAAATCTAATTTGAAGAGTAGGTGAAGGTTTTTGTTTATTTCTTTAAATGACTCACATACTATTGGATTATACGTAATCAGTTCGGCATAAAGGAACGTTGAACTGTTCTAATCATATTAAATCCTTTGTGGCATTTGTGGAGGAAGACTGGGGAAGGAGGACATCTGTGCATTAAGACCTGTTTATTTTAGCTGTTTCCTTAAATGTTAGCATGTAAAGAAATATAGAGTTGAACTGAAGGAATTAAAATTATCAAAACTGTGTCATTTGAGAATGGTAAAACATTTGGTAGTAGGACTTAAAAGCAGAGGATAAAATATTGGGGAAGAAGTGGATTTTGTTTACCTTTATCAGATTTTCAGTGAAAACTGTATCAGATTCATTTGTGTATCCAGTAATTTTAAGATACCCTCCTTCTTCCATCTCAGTTTTAAATTATAGTAGTCGTTGGATGCAAGTCCAAAATCTTGTTTCAGCCTGAACTCTCAGTCATGACTTATGTACTTTCTTTCAACATAAGCATACAAATTCTTCAGCAATTTATATGGAACAGAAAAATGTGTTTTATAGCATCCATTTCTCTCTGTTGAGGTCCTGACAGTCAAGAAATCTCATGGGAGATATAAACTAAAACACTGTATTGCTGTAGAAAAAGCTGCAATTCTAAGGTACTGTGTTTAGAAAATAGCTCTGTTCTTTGTAAACCCATGAACCATAGCACTCTATTAGTGGCAAGTGTTCAAAATCTCGAGGTAGACTTCGTTATAGCCAGATTATTCCTAACAAATTTGTTTCCAAGTTGTTAAATTTATTGCAGACACAAGTCCTCTACATCCCAGATGTAATTTTTATTTAGCTGCCCAAAGAGCTGGTTTCTGCTTGTTATGTCAACATTTCTTGTCCGGCTTGCAGTGGAACTGGAAAATGGTTAATCATTAGCCTCTAAATATCAGGTTATGTACTACCTCAGTCATCTCTCTTGTTGAACAAACTGATTTACTTAATACAACCCTTATCTGTAGATCACATTTTCTAAACCTTTTATGATTCTTGGTTCTCTCCTGGATTCTCCCTTTCTTTCATATATTTTCTTGAGAGCTTAACATTTCTTAATTAATATCAGCAATTGGTGTGGAAAAATACTTGAAAAAACATTACACATAGATATTAATAATGTCAGTAATTATATTTCTAAAATAAATATAGCAAAATATACAGAAATATTTGTAGCTCTTTTTATTTAAGAAATTTAGGCAGGTTAAGAACAGAATGGACCTGAGGTAGAGACGAAAATTTGCAGAATAAGAAAGACACATACTAAGAGTGTAGCCTCACTGAAGGCATAGCAAGTTGAAGCTAGAGCTGTAAAACTGAAGTAAAGTTTACAGCTAGAGCTGGAGAATTGTATGCTGGTATTTACTAGTAAGATTATTACATCATTGGAAACAAGGGCTCCTATGCAACAGACAAAAGAATAATCACTAGACTACTTGTTAAGATGCCTGCACAAAAAAAAAAATCACCTCTACAAAGATGTAAATTTTTTGTTATTATTGGTAAATTACTTTTAAAACTTCTAGTGATGAGTGTTTTAAACCATGGATTAAAATTACCGAAGCTTTTCCTTCCTTTTCCTTCCTTATAAGTTGTCTTCCTTTGTCGAAGACAACTTAAAAATAAATGATATTTTAGTTCAGAAACACAGCTTCTCAACACTTTAAAATGCAAGAATAATAAAGAATCTAATTATGTTTCCATTTTATAAAAAAAGTCTAGGTATGGAAGAAGGAGAAAGAAAATCCTGTGTGTTTACACAGGCATCCTCGGAACAGGCTTGTATGCAGTAATCAAAGTGTTATTCCATATGTAATGTGAAAAGTTATAGGATTTCCTAGGCAATGCAAATTGTGCATACTTCTACATTTGATACCTATGTGCTGTCTGAAATTTGCTGTTGAACAAGGTCTGTGTTGCAATGGATAGTGCATGTATGTGCATGGGTTTATATCTATCTATATCGGCTAGGAATAGAAAGACCTCCTTGCTGCAAGTATCTAATACTGATAAAATGTCAGCTACACTGTATATCAATTTCTTCTGAGGAAGTAATTCTTCCCTGTGAGAGTGGTGAGGCACTGAACAGTGTGCCTAGAGAAGCTGTGGATGCCCCATCCCTGGGAGTGCTCAAGGCCAGGCTGGATGGGATTGGGGCAACCTGTTCTAGGGAAAGGTGTCCCTGTCTATGCAGAGGATTGGAACAAGATGATCTTTAAGGTCCCTTCCACCCCAAACCACTATAATGATTCTGTGAAAAAGGACAGGCTTATTCTACATTTGACTCAGACTTCTTCCTATTGTTCTCATTCTCTGAGGATTTTTGTTCCATTTACTTAAATACTTTTGTTCCATTTACTTCAATTTCTTGCATCTCAGCTGTCATTTTACAGTCACTGGGACTACACTGTGGAAACATGAAACAAGTATAACCTGAAGTATTGGAATTTAAACAGAAAGAACTAGTTCTGTCAGCATACCTCTTTCTTGATTTGCTGCTTCTAAAGGAGAAATAGTTTCAAATGAGGATGTTATTATTTCTCCTAGTAAAGTGCCCTTTCTTTTTTTTTTGTCAGTCTGCATCTTTCCTTACAGCATTCTTGAGAATACACCTTCCCTTCTTGGTCTTTAATAGATTTTATTCCATAAAAGATTTTGAACAGTTAAGAGAGAAAATTTGGCGATCTTAATGCCCATCTGTCTAGTTATAAGTGATCTTCATCTTAGTCCCCAGAGATGCTACATGTTTCATAACTGAGGTTTCACCTGTGAGCTATGCAACCACACAAACACCTCTCACACCTGTGCCCTGTGGCAGTGAGCAGGTGCTCAGCACAGGGCTCCTCCTGCCAAAATTTACAGCATTAAACTTATCCTGGTCATCAATAAGCAGCTGTTCTCCTGACAAATATGCTGTGTCTCAGAATACTGTATTTCACAGTTATTAGTGCATTTCTCTAAGCCTGAAAAGAGGTGGGAGAACAACAGGAGAGAAGCAGCATCACTTGTTTCAGAGTACATGGTGTCACACAAAAACCTACAGCATGCCAGTAAATCCACAGAACCACTGAACAGTGCTTATATGGGACAGAAAAACACCCCAGATTTTAGAACCATCCAGAGGATTTGGCTACGCAGCTTTCACTAGGGTTCATAGGTACTGGTGTCCAGATCTGAGGTTCTTTATAAAAAAAGTCCACAAACTAACTTTGACCTCTGCTCTCATTCACAAAGAGACAAAAACAACAGCTGGTGTGAAGTTGGTGTCCTCAAAGTAATTTTAGAACTTGCAACAAGACTGAGGAAATACAGAGTCAATCTCCCATCTCAGAGCTGAACAGTGACCAACTGTGACGTTAAAAATAAGAGACGATCTTCAAGACCAAGCAATCCTTCCACCCTCCTTCACAATGAAGAGGACAGATACCAGATTTCAAACCACCATAACTTTCTTCCTTTCAATTATGCCATTTTAAAAGATCTCAGGATGTGAATTAAAAATAAAAAAAACACACTTATTTCACTGCAGGTCAACCACAAGCACTTTTTCCCTTCCTGAATGACACAGCACATCTGTGTTGTCAATCTATCATTACTTCTATTCCTTGAGAAGCTGTCATTTCCCATTTTTACCAGCACATAAATAAGCACAAAGAAGAAATCCAGATGAGATCTGACTCAAAGCCTAACAGCTCTTCAGAATCTGATATATCTCAGCTGGATAGGACAAAATGCAGGATTGTACATGGAAGATGCCTTATATACCTAGTTCAACTTAGTGCAGCTATCAACAACAAACAAGAGCTGAAAAGCTGAAAGAAAAATCACTAGAATTAGTCTAAAACTACCGAATTTGGGGAAAAACTACAGATTAATAATGCGATGTTCAGAACTGCCAGCATGAAGACCTGTTGGATTAATAAATTTGCCATGTAAAACATGAGGATTTGCACATCACTACTAATAAATGAAACTATAACCAGAGCCACAGGACAATTTAGAGAAAAGATCTGCCCCTGCACCTCCACCTCTCCCCAGCAGCCCCAGCTCTACTCCACTGCACGTTTACCGTAGTCGATGTGCTTTGAGATGATTCTTCTTCTGTACAAACAGTCGGCGCAGCCAGGGAAGACAGCCTGGATGAGAAGGATGATGTCGATGTCTCCCTGGCACTGTCCTCATTTAGAGCAGAAAGACCAGCCACGTGGTGTCCATTCAGTTCACTGGCTTTACTCTGAGCACAGGCCTGCAAAGAGCTGAGCAAAGTGCCATTGCGGAGACAGGTAGTGCTGTGGAAAGTGCTCGTGAGCTTTGATGACTTTTGATCACTCTCATCGGAGTCAAGCTTAGGGAAGGACAGGGATTTGATATTGCTCACTGAAGTGATAGGGGAAAGGGACACTTTGGAAGACAAGGACATCTTTTCACAGTTTCCCAACTGTGGTAAAGTGATAAAGCCATTGGGTTTGTGAACGGGTTTGAAGTCCAACGTGGCCCTTTCTATGGATGCCAGAACTTCTTCATCTTGCAACACAGACTCAGACCCTCCTTTGGGCAAAGAATTATCTAACAGCTGGGCAACAATTGGCCCAGTAGTACCAACATGAATTTCAAGAATATTTTTTAATTCCTCCTTATCATCAATAGTTTTTAATTCTAATTTGTCAAATGGGTCTTCTTCACGTTCAAAATCAGCTGGGTTAAAATCTGCTTTTGGACGAGGTGGGCTGAGAACCTTTTGCTTCACAGAGCTGCTGTTGGCTGGCGTGGGAGTAAGAATATTGTTGTGCTGCAGGCTGGCGAGGATGGGGTTGATAGGAGGGGGCATGGCTTCAGGGCAAGGTCCCTCTGAGAACCCCATCCTGGTGCTGTCCTCTGGAGCTGCTTTGGAGTTCGCTAGCGCTTCTTCTGCCTTGCGTTCTGCTTCCCTCTGGGCAGCCTGAATTTTTTTGATGTCTTCAGCCCATTCGATTGTTTTCTTTTCCAGTGAGAAGTCATACTGGGTGGAGGTGGAAGGGAAAGGAAATAAGGGGAAAAAAGGTAATTTATAGTGATCATAGTTGCTACTTCTAACAGCAACACAAGTCAACACGGAGTAAGAGCTACATGAGTTACCAGAGACAGTCATCACTCCCCCCCAGCCTGCAGATTAACAAAGCTGGCAGACACCAGTAGTTCATTTTGCCTCTGACAGCAAAACCTGGCTGCAATCTGGATTAGAATATTATATTTTGTCTCCTTCCTACATTTAGTTTTGCTTTAGAACTACTGATCATCCCGAGGCCAGTTTCACAACCTTCCCACCTTCTTCCCCCAGGACACAGACATAGCAAGGGGAAGTCTAATACGTTACCAGATGGACAATCCTACCCCCATCCAGCACCACTGAACTACCTCCTGTCCACAACTTCCACAAGGCATTCAAGGCTACAGCAGAGTAATTTTGCATCCAAAGGCCAATGCAGTATTACTCAGC
>JAWWEW010000088.1:23767354-23782901 GCA_035583185.1 Anabacerthia variegaticeps | reverse complement strand
GCCCGCCCCGGGACGGGAAGGGAAGGGAAGGGAAGGGAAGGGAAGGGAGGATAGAAGAATTTTTTCTAGTACTAGTGTATACACTCATTCACCTAATATGCTAGAAAAGCTGATTTACTTAAAAAATGAATTCTGAACTGTACTATTACGCATACTTCTGGAGCAACCAGCGTTTTTAATTACTTGCAGTTTGTACTACAGAGTGCCTTGAATCTCTTGTCTTTCTGGGCTCTGAGTGGTTTGGATTTTTTTCTGCTTCTATTTCTTTACTTTCTGATCATACAACAGCTCTTCTTTCAGTCTGCTAAATTCCAGTCACATATTAGGAAGAGGTGTGGATCTTTTTCTGTTAGAACGGCTTTTGATAATTATATCCAGAAACAAATGAGTATTAATTGTCATCAGACACATGTAAACCTAAAAATAGCTATCAAATATGATAAAGACATGGATCTGGAACAGTGTTTTCATTATTCCTATTTGTCTGGAGACATTAATATTTATATAGACCATGTAACATAGTTACCCAGTAGTGAGGACTGGAAGAAATTTGCTCTGGTACTATGTCTGTTAGTCCACTAAGAAAGTGTCATGCCAATTATGTTGTATGTTCTTATAAGTGGTTATAGATCTGGGAGAGGTTTCTGCACTGAAGCTTTTTTTTAGAGGAAACAGATTTTGAGAAAATGCCTCAAATGCCAAGATTTGTGAAAGGAAATAAAGAAAAACAAACACAACAACAAACCAAAAAAAAAAAAATACAAAACAAAACCCAAAACCCCAGACCAAATTATGTACAAGAAGCAACATTCACAAAGTTACTGAAATAGGAAGATGCTACACTGCATGTCACAGTAGTAAACCAGCAGTGTAATAACAAGTCAGACTTGGCAGAAAAGCATCAGATCTATTGTTCATATAGTCATAAACTATACTGAAAACGGAGATGGCCTTCTATGTTTGAACCCACACTAAATACTGCATTCAGCTCTGAGGATCCCAAGAAGGACTTAAACCTGTTAGAGGGAATGCAGAAGAGGGTCATGAAGATGATCAGAGAGCTGGAGCACCTCTCTATGAAGACAGGTTGAGAGATTTAGAGTTGTTCAGCCTGGAGATGACAAGGCTCTGGGGAGACCTTAGGGCATCTTCCACTACCTAAAAGTTGTCTCATTTGCTGGAGAGGGACTTTTTACAAGGCCATGTAATGACAGAATAAGAGATAATGGCTTGTAACCAAAGAAGGGTCAACCTAGATTAGATATAAGAAAGAAGTGTTATACAATGAGGGTGGTAAACACTGAAAGAAGTTTCCCAGTGAGGTGGTAGATGCCCCATCCCTGAAAACATTCATGGTCAGGTTTGACAGGACTCTGAGCAGCCTGATCTAGTTGGATGTCCCTGCAGATTGAAGAGGGGTTGGACTAGATCACCTTTTAAGAACCCTTCCAATTTCTCCATCCCCCTAAATCTCTACGATTGTATGAAACAACATAAGCTAGGTAAAATAGTGTTGTAATTGTCAAGTAAAACATATTTGACTAAACAACTCTCCTTCTATGTAAGCAGTCACGGTTTCTAAACCAGATTTTATGCAAAGCACAGAGCTCTCATGTTTGCTCTGAATATTGGTAATCATTGTTTTTGCTTTTCTTTTAACTTTTTTTCATTGTTTCTCCTACAATTTGAGTGCCTCATTTCTGTGGCTTCACTGTATATTGCATTTCAATTAGTAAAACTTTTAGAGAAGAGTATAAGGCATGTGCTTTTAGGAAGAATATGCCTCTTTGGAAATGCTGGCAGTCTTTAGGAGGGGATGTGATGATAAGGGAGGGCATGGAGAGTTTTTGTTTTCTTTTAAGTGGCAAGTACACACCAAAAGCATAGCATATAGACTGTAAAAATTGAACTACCATTTCTTGTGCATTTGTGTGATAACCATTTTTCCAGGGTATATCTTCATTTTTGAACTATTATTTACTTTGTGAAGAATGGCTTTATTTCATTTTATATTATTTTATTTGTTGAGGGTTGGGGTTTTTTTATTTCTTATCAGATTGATATGAAGATAAACAGCCTGGAGAAGGGAAGTAGTGGAAGACTTTCACCACAAGTGTGAAAAATGAGTAGTGTCAACCTGGTAAATTTCTGTGGATTTTCTTTTTTTTGTTTGGTTGGGAGTTTTGTTTGTTTATTTGTTTTTGTTTGTTTGTGGGTTTGTTTTTGGTTTTGTAGTGTTTTTTTCCATTGGTGATGGTTTTCCCCTTGGTGTTTTAATTTATGCTTGTAGCAAGATCTCAGTTGCTGTTGGTTTAATTCTTGATGTAATATTCCTGTGTTAATGTCTTAAACTTTGCCTTCTGTGCTAGCAAAACACAAATGCTCAATGTATCATTAACTTTTTGACTTTCGTCATAGAACCCATGATTCAGTCAGTTTATCAGTAGTGTTTCACCACTGTACTACTTTGAAAGCATATCACATAACAATGACAAAGAAAATTCAAAATTCTCAAAAGCTGTTGTGACAAGGCTGAAAGAAAAAAAAAAAAAAAAGGATTAAAAGCTGGGGAAAGTCATCCTCCCCTGTTCTCCCCACAGACTGGGTACATAAGGGCAGGAAAGCAACACTGAATCCATGTCCCAAATCATGCCCATTGTCCTTGTTAAAAGGTCCCTGTTAAGACATATTATTGTGTCATAAGCTGATATCACACAGTACAGTAACAAAACAATTCTGATGCCTCTCCCTGCTCTGAGAAAGACCTTTGTGAGGAGCACTTGTGCATATACAGGACTATAATACAGGATCAGGTGCCACAACCACCTGAACAGACAAAGCAACATTGAGGAGAGTGGCTCTGTACCTAAAAAAACAAATGCTTATATCAAATTTGGTACAAATCCACTCTGGGCAGATCTGTTGTTATCTCAGCCCTTCAAGCTCCACACTGGGTGCTAAAGAAAGCTGTTGTGCTTAAGAATAGGAAAACAGACACTAAGAGCAAGAGTACTAATAGCAGAGCACAAAAGATAAGCAAATTACAAAGTTGCTGATTCTGGAAATTGCACGTAAATGTACATAATGGAGGATGGTCTACTGTGGACTGCTACAAAAGCTGTTTTTCCTTGGGCACATTTGTCTTGCTCTATTTCTGCAGGTCCGGCAGCATTTTTGATCCAGATTTTAGAATTACACTGAGACTTTGGATGTTCTTACCTTAACATCACCGCCTCTTAGTCATGTTTCAGGTAGCACAAGATTAGAGTGTTTTTCCTTCAGTGTTTTTGAATTGCCAAGTGTTCAGTCCTCCTTGAAACTTCCTACACTCCACAAAGTGAAAATTCATCTAGAGGATATCTTTGGAGGAGGACACATTTGGATTCTTTTACGCAGAATGAATAATTTTGCATAAACTCACCTGCATGCTTCGCTTTAGGGTATGTCTAGAATGTACTTTTTAGAATTATTTTGAAAAAAAATTAGATATTTTAAATTGGTTTAGTCTTCTGAAAACTTTGTGTCTTCTGCAGTTAGATGAAATGAGTGCATTGGTGAATAACAATAATAATAGAGCAATCTTCATGTAGCTGTCTGTCTGCTTTGATTCCCATTAGGTATAAGAAGATTTTTGATGGTTGATTTGCTAGTTGTCTGGTTTTTATCCATGAAGGTGATTAGATACTGAAGCAGATTTCTCAGAGAACTTAGGAGTTCTCTATTCTTGGAGCTGTTAAAGAATAAATTGGGCATGATCCTGAGGAGTTTGATCTAGGTAGACCTTAGAAGTCTACTTTTTGTGAATAAGGCTGGACTAGATGACCTCCAATGGGTGCTTTCTTTCAAAATAATTCTGTAGACCTGTGATTCTATGCTTAACATTATTCCCAAGAAGTAGAAGGAAAGAATTATCAACTGTTTTTCTTAATTTCATTAACCACTTCAAGAAAAATAGTTATGGAATTTCAATGAAACTGACATGAAATGTCAGATTCTCTTTGGAGAAATTATCAAGTGTCTTAAACTATCAGGAAATGTAGTTCAGCTTTGAGAAGACCCTATGTTCTTAGGTATCAAGATTTTGCACAACTGTAAATAAATTTTGTGTATACATATTTGAAAATCTGTTTATGCAGTGGCTAAAGTCCTTTGGGAAGTCTGAAGTTGTGCTGAAAACTCAACTGCAGACTTCTGAGATTCCCTCTTATTTCTGTTTTAGTCTGATTCTTACTGTCATCCTTTCAAAAGACAACTTATAGTAGCTGATGTCTAACTTTAAAATTTTCTAGTATGGTTATCCTAGTACAATGTTACAGCCCAGTGCAGCTTTACTGGGTGTACATTTTAATTTCAGACTTCAAGAGATTTCACCCACAAAAACTTGTGCAAAGTCTTTGGTTCTTTGATACCTTGAGTTCACGTCTGGAAAAAAAAGCAACACATTTTTCTCCAAGAGATTTCTTTTAATTTGGTGAGAAAATCAGTGATTTGGGAGAAAGGGTTTGCAGAAGCAACATACAACTTCACAAAGGCATTACAACAAACAACTAGGACTAACAGGCATTGCTATAGAGTAAGGAACCTTTTTTATACCCAGCAAACACAAAACCCTAATACAACTTAAGTGACATGCCCACAACTTAAGTTAAATACAGAAAATAGGTCTTTAAGTTACCCACAAGAGGAAGAAAAGAGTAATGGAAGTGAGATTAAGAGAAGAAGGAATAAAGAGAGAAAGAAATGAGAGAAAAATATAGTTACGACTTAGAAGTTACCTGTTGACGGCTTTGAGAAGAGCAGGCCACGGGAAGATGGAGACCTCATTTGTGCATGTTTATAGATGTTAGTTACTGTGGCTACTTGCCCCAGGCAGGACCTTTGATTCACTGACCATTCACTGTTTCTTTAGCCAGTGAGGGGTGCAGCAGCCAGTCAGGGGCTCCAGGGGGTTTGGGTGGGTTACCAGGCAGATTTCATTGATTGACAGGCCCCTTGTGTGGGCTCTGTACCCTGTGGCTGCTGACGCCAGCGGCCGTCTTGGCTGACCATGTGGACACTGGAGGCCTGCCCACTCCCCTGGCACACACACATATCCCCACAGGGTGGTTCTCACATGATAAATACTGATCTGATGCCTAACATACAACTGTACTTGCTTTACGTAAAGGAAACCAAGAAAAACATTATATGTCTAATTTCTTTATTTTCCAAGAGCAGAACAGTACTGTCTTAATGTCTTCAGTACAATAATCATGGTAATAGTTAATCCTTGACATAGTTTACTAAGAATCAAAGGAATTGCATCAGAAATAAATCTGGCCAATTAATATTCAAAGTAAACACAGAGTATTTTGATTGAAAAAGTATACCACACCCCAAAAGTGATTCATTACTGAGAAAGCACTATTATTAAAAGCAATGCTGCCAGTAGTCATGAACTAAGTACAAAGTATTACTATTGACTCTTTAAGCCCTTATTTTTAGCTACTTCATAATACCATCTAATTTCTGTCACTCTTTTTTCTTCCTGCTTCTATAAATAACTGTTAACTTTTTTCCCTGACATTGATCTTCTTTTGGCATTTTTAAAACATGTTCATTCGATAAGGAATTAATTTGCAGATGTAAGAGTGATTTTAAAGCATTAGCTTTTTTGCTGTCAATGTGTTTTTAAGCATGCTAATTGGAACGGGAAAGAAAAGATGATTTGGGGAAACCGCATCAGTAAACACTATAATTAAGTATAGCATATTATTTATTTTTGTAGTGTAAAAAAGTACTATCAGTTTTGTGAGAAGTATTTCAGACATACTCTAACATCTAACATACCTAGGAGAAATTAGAGGTTTTCATCTTGATATATTGATGGTCTTTTGACATATAAAAAATTTATATGACATTACTTTGTCAAGCAGTATCCAGTATCATTAAGATGAAATCTTGTTTGTCAATTACAAAGTTCTACTCTGAGAAAATAGAAGTGCCACAGGTATGGGCACAGTTTCATAACTACCTTTTAGACAGGGAAGGAATCTATCTGAGAAGGTACTATCTTGAGAGTTTTTCATTTATACCTTCCTTCCCTTGTGTTGCTCTGCCTGAGAAAACATTTCATTTAGTGTAAAATTTTTCCCAGAACCACGTTACTGTGATTCTGTTGAGTAATCTAGAATTGTACCCTGTTATCAATTGTAATGAAGTACAAATAGGACTTGAGTAAATGTTACTGGAACTATTGTATCTAGTTCTCTTAGCTGAAAAGAGTTGTGTGAGTCTACTTGACTATATTTGTACTAACTATATGAATATGTTTTTTTCTAAATCAGTTTCACAGGGTTAGAAACATATACCACCCTTCATTTCAAGATCTACTTTTATTCCCATATTGGTATACTGAGTGGTGTTTGATCTAAATCTGGAATAAAGAATCATGTCCTGTTCATGTCACTGTGTTATTTGGATGTACCAGCTACAAGACATTTCTGTTAAGTTGTTATGCTTCTTCATAATAAGTGTCAGAAGATACTTCCAGGTTCGCCCAGTTTTTCAGTTAGTATGGGTTATCAGATTCAATTTTCTCAGATGAACTAAACCTCTTCACTACAGGAATTCTCTGTTCCCTTCTTTTAATGAAAATTTCTAGGGCCTTTCTTGTATTTTCAGATGCTTTAAGAGCTGGGCCGAAGAATCCCCTGATTTCTCAGACTTCATTATTTCAGGTTTGTTTCTTAACATCAGTATCTTTAGCTGTCTGTGAGACAGCTTTGGAAGTGAAAGTGTTATAAAATCAGTGGCCAACATACTGCTCTTTGACATGCTGGTTTATTAGAGGGATGAAAACATTCTTCTTAGATGCTTTGCAAGCAGTAGGTGTGGGTGGGTGCAAGGAAGACTGGGAAAGCACAGGAGCTCAGAAAGTAGGGCAGGGGTTGTAGCAAAAGGAAGTAAAACAGAATACAGATGGAAAGAAAGGGATGACTAAACTGCTGAAAATATAACAAAGGTGGTGAGAAAGCAAGAGAGAAAATTCTGACGTTAAACAGTTTGTAGTATCTTCATTATGTTTTTACTTCTGCAATTTCAGAGATATTTAGCTGTGTATTAATTAGTCCTGTCATAAACATCTTAAATTGAAACATCTTAGAAACAAACAAATGAGAAATTCTGCTTAAGTTACATAAGAGTATTTATCCATTCCCCTCTCCTTAAAAAATACATCCAGAACCATGACCCCTGTCTGACTTGTGTTGAAGCTGTAATTCAGCAAAAAAAGGAATGTCAGCATTCCCTTCCCTGAAATCATAAGAAATATATGATTCTCTTCCTTTCATAATGTTTTGGTTTTTTTGTTTGTTTGGGTATTTTTTTCTTGGTTTTTGTTGTTGTTGTTGTTGTTGTTTTAGTTTGGGGATATCCTGATTTTATTTTTTTTTTTTTTTTTTTTAAGTATTACTCATGTTAATTCTTGACCTCTTTATTCAGGTGATATCCCTTTCTGGAGGGAGATTTTGTGATGTTCATGAGACAGAACAATAAGCTACTTCTCCTGGACTTTCATCATACCACAAGAACACTGGAGGAGGTAATCTTGAGCATTAACAGTTTAGAAATAAAGAGGTCATGATATTTATTTTAACACTCCACTTACCTTAGTTCATGCATTTTCTTACACAGTTTTACCATTCATTTCAGTTCTATCTGTAGGGAGAAAAGGTTAATAAATTCTCTGAACCCTTCTTGTTGAACTCTCTCCCCTAATAAAGACCTAATTAAACCTCTGTGAAAACAGGTCTGATTCAGGAAAACTCACTTCACTTTTAAGAATTTCTGCATATTTTGCAGGTTAGGTTTTAAATCTTAGATTACCCTTATACTTCATCATGTGTTTGAGCTGCATCCAGTCTTCAGCTGGTTTGGAGAAGGAGTTACAAGCCTTTAATTAAATTCTGATGAACATTTCCATGTGATGCATGCAGAAAAGAAAATCCCATTAAGGGAATGGAGTGTCTCTGGTTTAACAGTGTTCTTTACTTTTAATAAAGCTGTTCTTTTAAGTAGAAAACTTTTTATTATGTGAAATTGCAAAACCTTTGTGCTATCTATTCTTATATCTCCATTCCTAAGAGTATGCTTTATAATAAAATAGGATTCACTTTGAAAACTAACTGTTCAATACTGGGAAAGGAAGCAGTATATTAGGTTATGCTACTGTGCAGCAGTAATTTAAGGTCCACAGTCTTTTGTTTGGATATAGCAATGCTCAAATGTACCTCCCCTGTGAGTTCTGGTCTATTATTATTGATTAATTTTTAGTTTACAGTTACTGGTACTGAACATAACATCATAATTGCCTTATGATTTAATGACTTTTAAATACTAATATCAAATAAAAATTTAAAAACATATCAACCCATATAGATTTTATTTAATTGTGAGACCATGCCTCACTCATGCCAGAAGAAATTGTAAAAAAAAAAATGTCCTGAGAGACCTTTTTTTTGTAAAGTATTTTTATAGTTGAAGTCTCAGATATATGCAATATGGTCAATGAACTGAGTTTAAGGGTGCTTTAGCATTCAGGGATGGTTCAATATTCTTTTAGAGGAGTAGGTTTATCAGTTCATGAATATATGCTACAACAACTTTCCCCAACAAACATCTCCCTATATAGAGGAAATCCTGAAAAGCACTGATCAAAAATGGTAGTTATGGTTCTCTTTGTAATTTGCCTTGTAAAATATTTTTGTTAAAATATGGTTTGTTTTACCTTACATAGATAGTTAATCCTTTTCAAAGGCAACGATTAACTGAGTTAGGTTATTAATCAAAATTTATGCCTCCAGCAACTATTCTTACACGAAAATAAAACACAATCTAGACATTGAAATAGGAAAATGAAGCTGTAATACCAAAAGTGTATACAATGTAGATTTTTTTTAACTGACCAAAAAAAAAAAAAAAAAAAAGGTTTTATTTCCAACATTAAGGCATAAATTAACTCCCTGGGTGTCAAGACAATTGGTGATGAGGGTCAGTTTTCACTTCATAACCTAATGTTCCTATTATATCAGTAAGTTAAGGATATTATTCAGTAGTCCTATATATTAAAACATTTAAATTAAATTAATTTCTTAGTTTACTGCCTCATAACCTGGTGGTAAATCTGATTTATTCTTTGTGGAGAGACAAAGCACTTCTCAGATCATGATGTATTTGTAGGTAGAAAAGGAATATTTTACAATCATTATGGCAAACAATCTCATTAGTACTGGCCAAAGTGTTACTTTCACAAGCCAATAATTTCCAGTGGTATTGCCTGAAAAAGCAAAGATGTTGTTTGTGGAAGACAAATGTAATCAAAGAAGAAAATGTTAAAAATTGACAATATATGCAGCAGGGCAGATAGAAGAGGTTGTATGAAGAACTCTTTGCTAAATTCAGTATTGGCCTAATGAGGAATTTCTGTGAGGCTTTTTGTTTCTTTTTAAGCTGTAAGGAGTAGCAGATGTTTTTTTCTTTTTTGATAAAAAATATTTTAACATCTCTGGAGAAGTTTTTACTAGCACAAATATTTTTGTCCTGGTCCTTAGCCCACAAGTCCAGAGTGCTTTGTTTAAATTGAATTGGACTCATGGCATATTACTTCAATGGCTGTGGGAAAACTAACCTCAAAACAAGAGCAAGAGATATGTAGCCAATTTGTATGAAAAACCAGCATGAATATCATTGAAGTTACAGAGCTGCTGCATAAATGGCAACAGGAGAGAATGATGAGGAGAGGGAAGCATCTTGTGAAGGCCGAGAGTCCATATATTTCCGTGCCCAGAACAGTCCTGCAAGGAAAGGGAAATACTCTGAGGTACCCGCTCACCTGTTTGGGCATGGAACTTAGATCACAGGATACTTCTGCTTGATTAAGCCCTACAAGGCCAGTCAGAGAATATGCAGATCCATGTGCAAACTGTTCTCAGCAAATGTCAAATTCCAGAAGTTCCTTATAGAATCATACAATGATTCATTTAAAACCATTACCCTTTGTCCTATCACAAGAGTTCACGCTAAAATGTTTGTATCAATCTTTCTCCCAAGCCCCGCTTAAGTACTAAAAGGCCACAGTTAAATCTTCCTGGAGCCTTTTCTTCTTCAGAGGCATTCCGTCTCTGTGCCATTTTTAAACATTCCAAATAAACTCTATTAAGACTTCAAACTGTTAGCTCTTTTCTTTCCCCTGGTTTCACTTTTTCTTATACCATAGTCTTCCCTCTCTGCCTCTCTGGGTCTTGGTGAAAAACATTGAGTATTATTCCTGCTTCTTCTTTTCATGCTTAAGGGACATTCCAGGGCATTACAAGTAGAGTTCATTTTTCGGTTCACATATCTTTTTCTTTTCTTGATCTAGTGCACTCTTTTGCCAGAAGCTCTTTCCTTTCTAATGGACCATATCATAATCAAAATTACAAATCTGCCTCACCTAAAAGTAAAATAATTAATTTAGTTAATGCAGGACTGTGCTGATAATGTGTAATAATTATGGCTAATGTGCCACAAGAGGCAATAAATATGGATAGTAAGATGTACAACATCCATTTTCAGTAATGTGAAAGCCACAAAATATATTCCCTCTATCTCTTCTACTTTTTTTCAGTATGTAAATTTATCCATTTAAGGCTATGCAGCTGCTGTCAGATTAAAAATTTATCTGCAACCTACCAAGATACATCAGAATTTTCCAGCAGTAAACTTCACAGAGAGGAAACAAATAAAACTAATAAAATCAGAATATTAATTGGAAAGAATACATCAGTCCTTATGAAACTACAGATATCTAAAGCATATACAAACATACCTACATTCATGGATGCATGCATTTTTGTTTTAGTAAAGGAACAGCTGCTCTCTAGGGCAGTGATGTTTCTTTAGGAAGCTGATCAGAGTCCATTTCCTCTCTATCCGTAGATTGTGGCAACATATCAAACAAAACAAAAGAAGTCTCTTCTAATTATGCATTATTATGAATTTCAAATCCAAAGTTAGAATTCTATCTGAAGTAAATGGATGAAATCCTTTGAGACTTTTTCACCAGCATGTAATTTCATTAGAATTCATTAAATCACTGTGGAGAAAAAAAAAGGGAAAAAAAAAAAAAAAGCAACCCCAGGGAGGGTTGTTCCTTTTAGCTTTCTCTTTATTCCTTTGAATTACACACTGGCAAGATATTTTGAAATACTTCTGTCTTGCCTTTCAATCATGGTTTGCATTGCCATTTCCAACATATTGCCAGTAAGGCAGTATGGTTGGGTCTAAAACTTCAATCAATATATTCTCAAGTTCTGAAGAGGTACAAGTGTTTGACTTTGAATCTTATCTCTACACTCTACTGAATGTGGGTTTTTTTTGTTAAAAACTATGTATTCATATGGCTGCTAAATACTGAAGGATTGTCACATATTTGCTGCACTATCAAAATTAAATCCTTCTCTGGATCTTGGCTTGCCAAAGCATTAATGTTCCACTGCAAAAGTTCAGTATCTTCACAGAGTTTTGGGCTGTTTTGTTTGATGGGTTTTTTTTGTTTGGTTGGTTGGATTTTTTTGTGTGTGTTTTGGTTTTTTAATTATTAGGTTTTTTAATTATTTTTTTGTGTGTGTTTTGGTTTTTTAATTATTAGGTTTTTTAATTATTTTTTCTTGTTGTTACACTGCTGTTTTGTTCAGACAATGCTGAAATTTGAAGGAACTCTCTGTAATCTCAATATCAACATTCTCTGCATTCCATTTTTTTTTTTTTTTGCCTTTGTATGAATTTTAATTCCCCTGAAACCTAAGACAGCTGACTGAGTCACAATGCTAATAGCAATGAACATTTGGACTGTGTGATATGTAAGTAACCCAACTCTTCTGTACTAGAAAGAGAAGTTTGGAAATAAGTAGTCAGTGATTCTTTTGACAAAGTCTTGTGTTGTTTCAGATGTAAGAAAATTTTTTCCTGTGCTATGGTAGAGAAAAAAAAGGCTTATATTTTTTTGAATGGTGTGTTTATAGAAGTTCAGGATGTTGAAGAGCAAGTGACTTGATTTCACAAGATCAACACTGTAGTAACCCCTCTGTATTTCTGTTTAACTTTCAATGATTTCTTAAGGAAACATAACAAGTTATCTGACGGGTTTAAAATTGTTATCAAGGAAAAAGAGGGAGTTTGACTGTTTGTTTGTTTCAGGAAGGCATTTGAGTTTGGCAGATACTTAGCTCAGTTCTTGTATAGCTCAGTATGATCCTTCCTTAAACTGAAGTCAAGTTATTTTATTGTAGAACATGAGAACTCCAGGGGAGAGTTGCTTCATTTCTGGACTTGGGCAATGAAATTGTGCAAATTTCTGCAAGGGGACATTTTGAAGACAGACATAAATTTCGTTTAATAATTCTGCAGATATTGGGCTATCCATGCTCAGTATGTTTTTTTTTTTTTGGTATAAGCTGGAGAAGATTTAAAAAAAAAAAAAAGGAGATGGATATTTAGAGAAAGAAAAAAAACCTAATTATGAATCTTTAAGAAACATATATTTAGAAACTACCTGATTCTATTATTTCTTCAGGAAGTATAAAAGCTCTGTTGTGCATCTAGGATGAACTATCATGGTGTTTGGCTTAGTCAGTATTCTAGAACTGATTAAAAATTGTTCGAGATTGACAGAAGATAACAGACTGACATTGGAAAGTTTAAGTCAGGTAGAAGAGATTACAGCTTTTGTCTTCCTTCTCCCAAAAGAAAAATGGGATGTTTTTAACAAAAATATTTTGAAGTATTTTTTTAATCAGAAAGACCTTTCAGCAGTGACTTTCTGACTAAAGTTATCATTTTAGATGAGAAAGCAGCAATTAGATACATTTCTCTTTTATTCCTGTATGGGTAATATCTATAAAATCTTGAGTCTATATCCTCTTCTGAAACTGCAGGAAGTGTTTTTTTAAGATTCATTTTGCAAGCTACACAAAACCAATAGTGAGGCCCAGGCAGAATGTCTGCCACGTCTGTGGAAATTTATTACAAAATTTGGCAAAAACATTTTGACAAAATGCTTTACTACCTGTTAGTGCTGGTTTTACATTTTCATTGTGATTCACAGAATTTTGTCACAGAACCATAGTAAAATGCAGAAATATTTTGTCATCTCTATGTATGAAGTGATAGACTACAGAGTATGACATTTTTCATTATTCAAAGTTATACTTCTCCTTTGACATTCTCACCAAATTGTTTTTCAAGTTTTATGAAGGGTCAACAAGTAGCAATTAACTTTTCAAATAGGGACACTCAGGAGGATTCCAGCATCTAAAATTAGACCTCTACATTAAAAAATCTTGCCTCACACCATGACTTTCCTTTGCTGATACTAATATTAATAATAAACCTTAGGGCTTTAAGCATTCTTCTCATTTACACTTCCTCTTCTTCTCCTCTCTGAATAGTGTGTTCCGTATGAATCCTCTTGCCTTATCAACACTATTCTCACTGCATTCCTTTATTATAACAGACTGCAGTGCAGCTTCAGTAATTACTAGAGACAGCAATGCAGCAGTGTTTAAAAAGCTCTGTGTGGAAGCAAAACCTGCTGATAATGTTCCTTCTATTCTCTTGTTACAATTTTATGTCTGCAGTTTTTTTAGAATCAGGGCCACATTTGTTGGTCAAATGATTTCTTAAAGTTTCTTTTATTTTGGTTATGTTTGTTTTTTTGGGGAGTTCTTGGGGAGGTGTTTTTCTTTTTTCTTGTGGTGCTTTATTGTATTTGAGTAATATTGTTATTACATACTACCCTAATGACATTTCTGTAAGAAATGAGTATTTGAGTTGGGTCAGAATTAAAAAGTCTCTTTGCAAATATTTTTTGTCTGTTTGATTTGTTTGCTTTTTATGTTTGTTTTTTTTTTCTGGTTAGGAGTCTTTTTTGTATGCCTATCTCAGCTGGTCAATCAGCTCATAGTCTTCAGAGGTATTATTTAAAAAGAAGGAAAAAAAAAAAAGCAAACAACACTCTTGTTAAATGTGGAGGATGTATAGTTAAGCTGTGATCTCATGAACAGCCTTTCTGTCCCTGAACTAATTTGTTCTTTCAAGTTCAAATTGTGGGGAGTTTTATTTGCACTAATATTTTCTGTATTTTAAACAGAGAAGAAATTATAGCTTGGAACTGGAGGTGTTTTAATCTATGAAAATGTGATTGACCTGAAGGGCATTCATCTCATAAATAGTAGAAATAGTCAAGCTAAAGTTAGTTTCAGTTATCTACAGTATTCAGCTGTGAAAATGAAAATAATCTTATATAAATTCAAACTTCATAATGCCTTTTCTTAAAAATGCAAGTATTATGCTTAAAATGTATCTCATAACAGAATTTTCCTATTTTATGTCTATGATTTACCTAACTATAAATGTAGTAAAAATAAGGGGAGACTCCAGTTCTGAAAACACTTAAACTCTTCTTCATTACTTCTAAAGCTATAATTTGATTCATGTATATACACTCATTTATTCTGTAAGGATTTAAGTTGTCATGAAATCAATCACTGTTAACCTGAACTGGAAAAGTTTGTATGTGTCACACTTGAGCAATAACAACATGAGTTTCAATACATAAATTTCTAAACTGACAAATTCCCCTTTCAAAATTCAAAACCAAAAAACAAACAAAAAAAAAAACAACCAAACAAAAAACAAACAAACAAAAAAAACCCCTGCTATTAAGGTACAATTAGAGGATATGAAAATTATGGAATGCATTGAAGAATTCTGAATATTTTCCTAAAAATAAAATCTTTTTCTTACCTTTGTGTTTGTCATAATTTAAAAAAGGAACAAGAATAGTCATTAGAATTGATAGCAAATTAATTTGAATTATTTGTAAATATATTTTTCTCTTAGTTTTCAGAGATTATTCATAGACTACTTATTTTTCACCAAGGAAAAGTTCTCTAGCTTGATTCATCTATGTTTAGATGACACCAGTACTGAGAACATGGGTGAATGGGCTTTATTTGAGGCAGAATCAGTATTAAGGTCTTTTTAATTGAAAAGATGGCGAAGTCAGTTTTTAAAGTCTCCACTGACTTTGAAGCACTCTATTTCTTTTTTTTTTTTTTTTTTTCCCCAGGCCTGAATTCGATGTGTTTAGCTGGGCACAGTGTAGAGGTAAAGGTGGATTGCAACGCAGCCCCTCACAGTCTGGTTGCACAGTGCTCCACAACGTCTCTTACAGCTGGCTCTGCTTAAGGTACCCTGATAGTTTTCCTCATGGTGAATTTTTCTGTCTCTGAAGTGACAGAAGTTATCCAAGGAGGAAAAAAAAGAAAAAAACCCTGGAGAATTACCTTGTTTGGGTTATGTTCTGCCCTTAAGAAAGAAGGGGAAGAAGGGCTTGTGTGTCTTCACCAAAAGTTTGAGATCAATATTTATGTAATATTAAATTCTGATAGATATCAAATACCTTAATCCTGAACCATTAAATTCCATTTACACAGGTAATCATTGAAGTTAGATGTATCATATGTAT
>JAWWEW010000088.1:23743968-23758944 GCA_035583185.1 Anabacerthia variegaticeps | reverse complement strand
GTTCTGCACTGGGGTGGCCTCACCTTGAATATTGTGGGGAGTTTTGGGCACCACAATATAAGACATGAAGGTATTAGAGAGTGTCTAAAGGAGGACAACAAAGATGGTGAAGGGTCTTGAGGGGAAGACATGTGAGGAGTAGCTCAGTTCATTTGGTCTGTTCAGCCTGGAGGAGACTGAGAGGAAACCTCACTGCAGTCTGCAATTTCCTTGTGAGGTGAAGAGAAGGGGCAGGCATCTCTCTATTCTCTGTGGTGACCAGTGATGGGACCTGAGGGAATGGCCGGAAGTTGTGTTATGGGGGGTTTAGGTTGAATATTAAAGAGAGTCTCTTCATCTCGAGGGTGGTTGGGTGCTGGAACAGGCTCCCTAGAGAAGTGGTCAGAGCACCAAGACTGACAGAGTTCAAGACACATTTGGATGATACTCTCAGGCATGTGGTGTGACTCTTGGGGGTTGCCCTTTGCAGGGCCAGGAGTTGGATGTGGTAATCCTTATGGGTTCCTTCCAAATCAGCACATTCTCTGATTCTGTGAAATTTAAAATTGCCTATACTTCTTCCTAATTCCCCCCTTAAATTCAGTGATTTGACTTTTTAAATATTCACTATTCTGTTGTCACCTGTACATGAATTTGGTTTCGGACAATTTTCTGCTTCAACATTCCGTCTTGATAACTTTATCATTCAAGCAGATGAGGCTTGAAAACAGTAAAGCCAACTTGATTCCATAAGGAAAACTCACAATAGCCAGCAAAAATTATTTTGCTCTTTTAAACCTTAAATGATGTTGCTGATCATGGGCAAGGACCTTTCTTCATGTCCTTTGTCAAAATGAGAGAGGTAGACTTTGAAGTGTGGTGTTATCCCTGTCAAATGGAATTTCTGTATTCCTTCCATATGTATGTTCTGCAGATGGATTGTAATACACTGATTATGCAGGTTTTCTTGCAGGTGCGGGGAAGGCAAAATATACCAAGATTCTGATGGATGCTCAGAAAACAGATGTTTCTCCACACACCAGCTGTGTTGACAACTTTCAGTGACCCTGAATGCTGGTGTTGTTTAAGTGTCAGTTCCTATACCTACCAGGAGATATTTGATCCAGGAGTATTTCTGATCACTTTCTGAGAGAACTGGGTGAAAAAAGTCTGCTTTTTCTGTACTGAATATATGCCATAAACCTTATTTTTTTTCAGGCTGTGAATCCTAGTGGAATTTCAGCACTAAACGCTGACTCAAGTAGCTAATTTAGCAGCAGATTAGCTTTATGCATGCAAATGTTCCCATTAACATCTGCAAGCCTGATTGCAGTTTACTTTTAAACAAATATGAGCACTTTTATGCATCAGATACCAATACACATTATTTATGTCTCAAACTTTGTAATTAGTAGTAACTATTATTTCAGTGCATTCTTGTTTCACCCCAGGTATAGCCTGGAAAGATATATTTGAAATTCGATGTATTTCTAAAATATTCCATACTTATGACACACTATCCTCCTTTCTACACACTCAATTTTATAGCTTGTTGTAAACTGCAATGTAAAAATGAATTCAGTTGTGATGCTTACTGATATTTTAGCATTTTAAAGTAAGACAAAGAGGGGGAAAGAATCACTTGTGATAATACTGGAAATGTCAAATTTGTATATATCATCTTTACCAAAATAAAAGTCATGGCATGTCCTGTTTCTAATGCAGCCTCTAGACATGAAGGCTCTATAAGCAGATGTACGTAAGTCTCTTTATCCTAGACTCCCTTTAGCTTGTTCTGAAAGGGGATTAAGAAATCTGAGACTGATAAACTACCTTGGAAGACTGCTTCTATGCTAGTACTGAAAATGTATATATAATGTCTTAAGGAATTGAAATAACTGTGATTATTTAATGTCTTTTGCATACCAGTTACCTCAAACAACACTAATCACTGACATCCTTTGAATCATGCAGACCATATTTGACATACAGCCTAGACTCAGGCTACTTTACCAGAATTTGTGTCTCTTACCTTTTCCATAGAGAAGCTGAATTATAATTCACATACAGAAGTAATGATGACAAGAAGAGCTAAAAAAAAATACATAGCAAAATCAAACAGACAACGAAAAAACTTTACCAAAACCACAACAAAGCGTGACATGTTTGATTTCAATGCATTGAAATAAGTCGTCTAAGGTTTCAAATTTCACATGTCTTTTGCTAATTAAGGATTTCCCAGCATTTCCTTGTCAGTAAAATAGATGCAAAATCCATGAAATGTGAGTTACAATTACATCCATGTCTGCCTTCTAAGTAAACAATTAGAGCCCATACTTACATTTTTATTTCTTCATTTTCTTTCCTATCGTCTGTTATTCTGCCTTGGTATGCCTCTGCTGACTTGTCCCTTCTTTCACTGTTCCCTGTTCATTTTATAATATGCTTGGGACATCTCTTATTTGTAACCTGACTAGAGCAGACTTAATTGGCAGTACAAAAGAGGGAGCTGAATTCATGTGATCCTTCATGCGAGCCTTCTGCTGTCTACCATTTCTGGTCACTCCTTTTAGCATAGAATGATAGAACCAACTGGGTTGGAAGAGGCATCCAATATCAACAAGTCCAACCTTTGATCCAACACCACTGTGATTACTAGATCATGGCACTGAGTGCCACATCCAGTCTCATTTTAAAAACCTCCACGGATGGTGAATCCACCACCTGTTTGGGCAGGCCATTCCAATGTCTGATTACTCCCTCTATGAAAAATCCTTTACCCCCAGGACTTTAGAAGTTGTGTTTGACATTAGTGCAACATGGAAAATTATACATAAACTGTGGATTTATTTTTTTCACTGACCTTCATCAAACACATAGTTGGTACACTTATACCCTTCTGATAGACTGAAATACTAGAAAAAAATAAATTTTTTGGTCTTTACTGACATATCTGTGACATGTATAACAGCAAGTTCAGATGAGCCAAATTAAGTGGTCACTGGAAAGGTACCATCTGACAATGGAAATCTTGATGTAAAATCTGGAGCCAGAAAAGATTGTTTAATGTAATTTTACATAGTGGATTCTCTATTAGATACTCTGGAAGTGAAACTTCAAACTTGTGTTCAGATGTTCCCAGTTCTCTGGAGTGACTTGGAAGACATTTACTGTGTACCAACACTGAGATCTTGCATGAGTCTTGCAAAGGTTATATATGTGTGGAATCCAAAAGGGAAGTTCTTTTAACTGAGAAGAATTGCATGGATCTTGGAGAGTGTTAACTGTGCATCAGTTGTGTTTGTAGATCTTCTAGAATTGTAACTGGAAAGTAAGAAATCTTAAGAAGTAATTGTTTAATTTTTTTCCCCAGTAGATTTCAGAATTTAGTAGCATTTACTATTTATTATTTCCCTGAAAACTGCAAGAAAATATCTGTTTATTCACTTCTGGTCACAAAACAAACATACAAACAAACAAACAAAACACAAACAAAACCCCACAAGAATTATATCTAGTTCATGGGTAGGATTCAGTTCACAGCCTTTTAAAAAATATTTGTTATTTAACTCATTGTATCATTGTGTCACATATTACGATCTCTATTGAAAAGAATAACAGTGTTTTCAGTATAAGAGAGGTAAATTGTCCACTGGCAAATGTTGGGATGATGGTGTTCGCTGAAACTCTATATATGTGACTTGAGAAGTCCTGTATGGAATAAAACAACACAAATATCTGGTAATAGCTAGCACAGGTTCCTGTGGGGAATGTCCTGCATAACCAACTTAATTTCCTTTTATGACAAGGTCACCCACCTAGCTGACCAAGCTAGGCCAGTAGATGGGGTGGGTTTGGATTTTAGAAAAGCTTTTGACGCTGTCTTGCACAGTATGCTTCTGAAGAAAATGTCCGTCATGCAGCTAGACCAGTCCATACTACACTGGGTGAGCAACTGGCTGATGGGTCAAGCTCAGAGTTATAGTAAATTGAGTTACATCAGGCTTGTGAGTTTCCCCAGGGATCAATTTTAGAACCAGTGCTGTGTAATATTTTTATAAAGGCTCTGGATACAGGAATACAGATGGGGCCTTAAGTGAATTTAACATTAGTACAGAGCTAGGAGGAACTGTGGACTCCCTCAAGGGCAGAGAGGCCTTACAGAGAGATCTAGATAGAGAACTGGGCAATCACCAACTGTATTAAATTTAACGACAGCAAATTCCAGCATCTCCACGTGGAACAGGGCAATCCTGGCTGCACATACAAATTTGAGGAGGAGAGGCTTGAAAGCAGCCCTGTAGAAAGGCATATGCCGGTTAGTGTTTATAGCACGTTGAATATGAGTCAGCAGTGCTCCAGCAGCCTAAACGGCCAATCGTGTCCTGTGATGCATCAGGCATAACATCACCATTTGCTCAAGGGATATGATTGTCCTGCTCTGCTCTGCACTGGTCCTGTTTTGGCCATCACAACATATGAAGGACATTAAACTGCTAGACTGTGTCCAGAGGAGGACAACCAAGGTGGTGAAAGGTCTTGAGGCAAGGATTTAGGAGGACCAGCTGAGGTTACCTGGTTTGTTTATCTTGAAGAAGAGTAGACTGAGACGTGACCTCATCATGGTCTATAGTTTCCTCCAGGGAGGCAGCAGAAGGGGAGGTGCTGACCTCTGTTGACCAGTGGTAGCACATGAGAAAATGGAACAAAGCTGCATAAGGGAAAGTTCAGATTGGACCTTAGGAAAACGTTGGTGGTTGGTCACAGTGACAGGGTCCCCAGGAAAGTGCTTATGGCACCAAGCCTGTCAGAGTTCTAGGAGCATCTGGATGATAGTCCTAGCTATTACCAAAAACTGTCAAGAAACTCTCTAACATTGTAATTTTAGTATTAGAAAGCAAGCATTATTTTTTTGGCACCAGATGTATGGGGGATACTTCCAAGCATATCATGCATACCAGGTATAGAAAAGCTCCTGGTTATATGCCATATTTTACATATATATATACATTGATTTTCACAGAATAAATATAGATATGATAATAATTTCCCTGACGTCATTAACATGTGTTCAATCTGCTTTGGATGTGCGTTCTCCTGTCCCAGGGTCCCTCCAGTAGTTTGGTGGTTGTCAGCCCTGAAGTTATACCTGAGCATCCAATGAACTCAATGTTACTTTCCCAAATATGGAGCTGAGTTGGCACAACTAATCTAGTTATTTTTCTTCTTTTCTTAGTCATTACTGTTTAAAATGATCCTACAGAACAAGCATTGTGCAGTTTCAGAGGCTAATGATTTTTAAGAATGACCATTGTATTTTCTCAACCAGCTGAGCAAACAGTACTTCATTTGGCAAGATAGTCATATATTTAGTCTCAGGTAGTCCTCCTGTCAGGAACAGAGAGTTGGACTTAATGTTCCTACCCTTGTAAAGACTAAACTACAGAAGTAATGTAATGTCAAAAACAATGTACAAAGTTGAAAGCATATGCTCTCAAATGAGATGGAAGACCATGCCTACTTAATACAATCACTTTCACAGGTGTTTAGTCAAACTTGAATACAAGTCTAAAGGTAGTCAGCCACATTAAAAAAGTGGCAGAAGGCACTGGGGCTGGGGAATCTCCCAGTATGTAGGAATTTACACTAAGATGTTTGAGTATGATAAATACTGAAGTTTAGACACTGCCAAGGCAGACAGAAAGCAAGTTCTGGTTTGATTTCTGAGATTGCTATTAGCATGAAGCAGATGTCTTGTGTAGAATGAGCACATCAAACATCCATCTACACTTTTTTTCAAACAGTCTCTTTGGACCAGAGTGTCTTCCCAAGCTACTGTTTTTCACTAAAAACATGTATGAATCTAGAGTGTGTCAAAAATATATTGCCACAGGGCTAGGATATCAAACTATGTCAGCAATATTGACCTTCTCTCTCTATTGAAACTGATATTTTATTCAACTCAGATAATAAAGGGAAAACATGGAAGACAATTGCTATTGATACCAAGATCACCCTTGCTACCAACTCTATTTCCTCTCCTACTGGACAGTACTGCTATGGGGTATCTAAATACAGTAGGTAGTTCATCACATTACCCACTTGCCAAAACCAATTTATACTGACAATAAAGGGTGATGATATAACTAGATGTTTGTAACTATAAAATAATGATAACAAGGTATTCTTGTGTAATCAGTCATATTTAGATTCCTAAATTATATACCTTAGGCATTTTCATAATTCTTTAATTCTGTATATGTCCTTTTCAATCTCATGTCACATTACATGCCTAAAAATGAAGGTACACATATCTAGACTATAAATACACAAAATGAAATTTTAGCGATGTAGAGTTCTACAACATAAAAGCAATCCAGTGAAAAATCTGACATTTTGCCTTCTTCTGTCTTGGTTTGTTTAGAATTTTTTTTTTTTTGAAGACATAAAAATAAATTACTAATGGACAAGTTAAAAATTTGGTTTTGCACCTGTGTAAGTATTGTACTTGTGTAATGATGTAATATTCAAAAGCAACCTCTTTAGTATAAGAATCAGTGAAGATGAAACAGGAAAGTGAGAACAAAAAGGAAAGGAGAAAAACATCTAACAAAGCAAAATAACATGAGAAGAAAAGAAAGATATTTTTTGTTTGTTTGTTTTAGTGCAATTCATAGATGCCTCAATGAGTGTAATTTCTGGATATTAGAAGGCAAAATTGTTTAATTTCTGAGCCCTTTCAAATCAAGTTAAAAATCTTCACTGAATTCTTACACTCTTCAGAAGCAATCTGTGTTTAAAACTTTCTGGTAAACACAGTGTATAAATATTGTTACATTCTGAAAACAAACATTGATATCTTTTCTCAATTTAAGAAAATAAAACTATTGAGTATAACATTTTAATGTGTCTTTAAACTACCAGGCTTAATAAAATTACCAGATTTGAGGTTTGTTCTAGAATATAATTCATTGTTACAGCATGTGAAATGCATTTTTCTATAAATAGTGCAGATCAAATGATATTAACTGGTGAAAGAATGCATCTACATTTCCAACTCTTTAAAAAAAAAAAAAAAAAAATTGGGGTCATTGTAAAGTTGTTAGCTTTGATCTTTCGGCTGTACTACAGTCACAAATCTAAAATTCAGAGTTATCTAAATGAAGAATATAAGGCATGTCTATTTAATTTTCAAGGAAGTATTATGTTAACTTTCTATATATGTCAAGACAACAAACTTCTAAAGTGCTTTTGTGATATAAACAATAGAGTATGGGTATATCAAGAATAATATATGTTTATGTCATTTTAATTATGAGGTGGAAAGCTATTCAGTACTATTTCTCTATGCTGTGAAATGATCTAGTTACATATTTTTAATTTCTTTTCTCTATGGCATTTTTGCATTTAGATAGCCTTGCCTGGATGAATACTTTTGTGATACTTCAGTGTTTCTGCAATTCAACAAAAAACTAATTTACAGATCTTGCAGGAGAAAATTATAGTCTGTGACTAAAATCTGTGACTAAAAAGGAAAATTATTGCCAATCCCTTTGTCCAAATAAAATTCATTATTGAGTTTAGAACTTATTGATAGAGATAAATTTGATGTCTCTTCCTTCCTTTTCTGGCAAGGTTGTGAAACCTCTACTCCTAGAGGTCTTCAAAACCTATCTGAGCAACCTGATATAATTTGAAATTTTTAAGTAGAAGATTGAACTAATAACATCCAAAGACCTCCGTAGCATAAATTTCTCTGTTAAAATGCCATTATCTTTTCTCTTCTTCCCTTGCCACTCTCTGACAGGTATCTAGAACTGGTAAATTCTTCTACACTTAAAACAGTAAACAAAAGTATGGTTTTTTCCCCTATAATAATTTTTAGAAAGTGCTGTTGGCTGGATATCACATAGTGTGATTCTGACAATAATGGAGTATAGCTAGGAGAAGGTATAAAAAGCAATCCAGAAACAGTCTCTAGATTTACATGAAGGCCAAAATTTACAGGTTTTTGAAATTCCAGTTTGATGTAAATCAGTATCTTTGAACTGAAATGTTGAAACTATACGGATTTAAGATGGTGGTTTTATTTATAAAGTGAAAAAGTAAAGAGATGTTTCATTCTTTAGATGTGATAACATCTCCTTCAAAAATGTAATGGTAAAAAATAATGTTTGACATATCACAAAGAGATAGGAGCATGCGTCCACAAAATGACATAAATACTGAATTTGGTGACACCTCTTGAAATTATCTGGTCCAAACTCTCTTCTCAAATCAGTCAGCTGTAGCAAGTTACTCCAGTAGTGTATTCTGTCAAGTTCTGTGAATCTTCAGGATTAGAGACACCACAACCTCTTTGGGTAACAGATTCCTGTGTTCAAACAACCTCACAGTAGGAAAAAGAAAAAAAAAAATTTTTTTTTTTTTTTTTTTTTTTTTTTTGTGTAGAGGTGAAACTTCTTGTGTTTTAATTAGTACTTATTTATTCCATCACTGGACACCACTGTGGGAGTCTGTTCCCTTCAATTTCTCCCACCATATATTTATACTCAGAGAAGAAGCCTCTGATCCTTCTCTTCTACAGGATGAATAGTTGCAGATCTGAGTCTCTTATATGAAAGACAGTCCAGTAATTTCATCATCTTTGTGGCCTTCTGCTGGATTAATTCCAGCAAATGCACATTTTTCTTGTACTGGGAAATGCAGAGCTGGATCCAGGGCTGAGCAGAGAGTAAGAATCAGCTCCCTCAACTTGCTGGCAACTGTCTTCCTAAAGCAGTCAATGTTGCTCCTTCATACTTGTTTGCTGCAAGTGTGACTCATGGTCAGCTTGTCCACCAGTACCCTTTCTGTACTGTGCATGCAGTTATTTCTACCTAGGTGCAAGACTTCTCCTTTCATTTCACTGGACTGGTTTGCCTTGTGTGTACTTATAATTTCATTTTTATAAATAATTTATTCTTCCTATATATCACTACAAACTGTCATCTTCTTCAGTTGAAGAATGAAGATGTTTAATTTCATGTATGAATGACTACTTAAAGTGTCGTGTTTGAGTATACTCTTCTGTGAAGTCTTTTAGAACTATTTCTTAGATGTGGGAAGTCATGCATTTACAAAATAGTGAGAATGTAAAAAGTGTAAACCCTGTAATTTAAAATGTATCATTTAGTCTGAGTTCTTCACATCACAATTTCAGTACTTACAGAAAGGTTTGCTTATTCTCTAAACAATGCTTAGAAGTGAGTCAGTGTTTAGGAATACCACTAACGTTAGTGAAATAGTAGAAACTTCAATCTATAAGCATTGCAAATTGCAATTAAAGTTGATGAAACACAATGGTTGTACCCAAAGAAGCTCTGGCTGACAGCTGTGGTGTTTCTCTTGTTTTACTCTGAGATTTTTTTTTTAATTTCCCCTTTAAAATGAACAAAAATAAAATACCCTGTAAGTTATATTTACAGGATTTTCTAAGAGAATATTTTATAATTTAGAGAAGGAAGTTTGACTTTTAAGTCTTTTCAGAGTAAGCTTTGTGAGTTCTGAGTGTTTTTATCTTGTTTTTATTTTATAATTAAGTTTTTAACATGCATTCCTCATTTTAACACCCAGTCCAGAGACAATTTTTTGTAGACTCTGATGCATTATCAGACCACACAAGGCATGAAGGAATTTGATTTTCAAAGGAAAAACAAGAAAAAAAGAATGAGAATTTTACTGGTAGCTTCCTTAAATGAATTTAAGAAACAAAGTAATACTTTCTATATTTGAATTTTTCCAGGAAAAGTAGACTGAAGGATGTGGAGAAAAATTGCAGTTTACCACTGCAATAATGAATTCACAAAAATTTAAAAACATCTGGAGTGTGTATGTAGTGGCAGAGAGAGCAAAGCGAATTTCAAAATTCTTGCCAAAAAACCCCAGATGTTCTGTACTGAACTCTGTGTAGAAGTGGCTATACTGTTAGAGATCAGGCCAGTGTGGTTCTGTGAGTGTGTGTTCTTTATTTCTCCTAACCTTTAGTGTCTTCACTGCAGTGAAGTAATTGCAGTAGCAGTGCTTGTGAAACGCCAAGTTGTAAGCAGTATGCCCTTGATCAAGAGATATAATGCTCAATCTGGCATTTGGCTTGCTTGGAATGCAGAACAGAAGGACAAAGGGCTTTATATATTTGTGCCAATTGTTAAGGGAGTATCCCTTCTTGTTCTACAGAGTCTTCAAGATGTAACAGACGTAACACAATTAAGTAAATTGTAGAATTTCTGTTCCTGATTTGTTCTGCTGGCCTTTTTTCCATCTCTTTTTTTTTTTTTTTTTTTTTTTAAGAAATACATATTTGAGAAATGAAACAGTCTGAATCTTTAATCTTTAATGATAGTATAACCTGAATATATATAGATAGATAGATAGATAGATAGATAGATAGATAGATAGATAGATAGATAGATAGATATAGTATAGCCGAAACCTTTAGGAAAAAATAATAGACAGAAAGTCATTACTGTATGCTGTTAGGATAAACCCAAGAATTTTGATGATGTCAATTTGCATTATTTGACTTTTCATTCCACTAGTATCAAGTGGTTTGCTGCTTTGAAACTACTAGAATGAGAAGTCACATATGTTACCCAGAAGTTTTATCATGGGTGACTCCTTTCCTCACTTCTTTAATGTTAAAAGGCACATGCCGCTGAGGCACAAGATAATTTCTGCAGTGCTGTGCAGTTAGCCAGTTAATTGTGAACTGATAGAAGATACATGCAGTCTTCTTTTCTCTGTTGCAGCTAAGTGACATTGTGAAAGAAGTCTGGTAGTGGTATCTTCTAGTAACACCTGCTGAAGTAGAATGTAAGATATATACTGCTGAAATAAGTCAGTGGTCTTTGTAAGGAACTTGTAACAGCCCTTTGTATTTAAATTTTGTTTGGGGTTTTTTGTTTGTTTGTTTGTTTGTTTTTTCCTTTGAGAAGACACTCAATAGAATACAGTAATTCTGCAGAATGTGTTTCATGAAGTCTACTGTGTACTATGCCTGCCAAACCAGCATGCAATATCCAAGCCACTTCTTCTTGCAGAAAAGTAACTTACAATTTAGAATGAAAACAACTATCAAATAAAGTATTGAAGTATCAAATAAAGACATCTACTCTTTTAATATCTGTTCTACCCATGATACACCATAGTTTAAATCCATAATACTCTGACAAGGACAACAAATGCATTTACTTGGATGAATCATACAAAGGGTCATTACAAGAGTCATCATATATACTAAAGAACATCAAGCAAAACTGAGAGGTGAGTAGGGTTGCAAGAATATTACATTTTTATATCAGTTTCAATGTGTTGTTGCTCAGGGCCTCATTTCATTAAATTTGAGCATCTCCAAGGATGGAGTTTCCACAGCTTCCACAGACATCTTGTTCCTCTGCTTAAAAACCCTCACAGGGATCAAAGAAATTTTCTTTATATTGAGTCTGAATTTCCCATGTTCCAAGTTGTCCTTGTTGCCTCTCACACTGAGAACAGATTGGCTTCATCTTCCTTATGCCTCCTCATTCCTCAGCAACATAGGAATCTCACTTCATTGTCTTTCTAAAGATTGAAGAAACCAGGTCTCTCTCTCATCCACATACTCCAGCTCTTGCCATCATGGTGAACTGCACTGAACTCACTCCTGTACATTAGCATCAGTCCTCTGCCAGAATGCCAGGACTGGGCTTTGCACTCCTGGTTGTGCGCTCAGAAGTGCTGAGCAGTGAGGCAGGATCAGTGCCTGACCCAGCTGTTGTGCCTGTGCAGGTGCATCTTGAGATGCAGGACCTGCTTTGCTGGGAAGGAATTGCTCCCTTCTGGGAACTTGCTGCCTTGCAGAGTTGTTTCTGTTCAGAGAGCCCTACTCTTTTCTGCTGCAGAGGTGAGTCCTTTCCAGGACTTTGAGGAACTTCATGAGAAGTTCATTCCTATGAATGTTAGCCCATTTCTTCAGTTCATCTAAATTCTTCTGAATAACCATACTACCCTTCAGCATGCTGTCCACTCCCCTCAATACTGTGCCCCCAGATTACTTGCTGGCACTGCCTTCAGTTCCATCAAACAGGCAATGAGGACACTAAAGTTCTTTGGACCTAGTATCACTCTCTGAGGGGAACCACTCTTAGCCACTATTTGAACATTACAAAACGACCCACACCCTTTAAACCCATTTTTCCAGAGCATTTTCATCTCATTGTTTCATGCCCATATGCATCCATGAGGCTTAAAGGAGCCTACATGTAATCCTGCCAAGGGCCTTGCTAAATTCAAGGTATGCAATATCCACTGCTGTCCTGAATATAGTCTGCTAGTCACCTATCACTGAACCTGGTCAGGTTTACCCCTGGTAGATTTCCACGATGGCTAATTTGTCGGTCTTTCAGAATGAGGATCTGGTTGCACCTTATGTGAGCAAAGTAATGCCAGGTTAATCTTGGTAAAAGAGTTGACTAGCTAGTTCTTAGTCAGGAGCACATAGTAACAATCAGAGCAAGAATTTTTATTGTGACCAGTTTTGCACTTAGATGGAACACCTCCTTTATGTTTTGTTTTGTATAAGGAAAAAAAAATATTTTTATAAACCACAGATACTGTTCTTATGTGCAATATTATGAAACAAGTTAAACTGGAATAAATTGTCTCCCTCAACTTAAATTTCTGGAAATAGGACTCTGCACTAGAAAAGTTCATATTCCTTCCATGGTGCTATTAGGTCAGTTGAGACTGACTGGTCTCAATTGATTTATCTTACAGCCCATCAAATTGTCTTCTGCTTGTACTTGTTTTAGAAATAATGTAGTTTTTAAGTCATCCTGAAAGTGGAATTCTCTTTCCACAAATGGATTATATATGATGTGAAAGAAATGTGTTCATTGTGTTTTATATTCTATGTTATAGTACATATTTTTTTTTTATTACTTTGTTTATCCATTAAAGATCATTAAGATTCCACTCACTCTGGATTTTATTATTAGGATTTTATACTTCCCTCTCCATAAGAATATCAATACACAGAAGTTCAGTATGATAAGTATTGTTAGTAATGATTTTTATCTCAGAATTCTGTTTCCGTCATAAGTATATAGACAATGGAAGGATAAGAATTACATTATAGTATCACTGGTGAAAAGTGACTGGTGAGGTGGTCAGTGAAAAATAGGGAAACAATGCCTGTGTTTTGTTCTGTCCTTATTCTGCTACAACATGATGCATTTGGAGGAAAAGATTCTACAGTCTCTCTAAGTTACCTGTGTTCCTCCTGAAGGCAATTAACTACTGCCATCAGACTTGAGTTCCCAGAAGGACTGGTGCAGTGATATTTTATTAATGATACTCTGCTGTAAAATGTGTAATGAATTGTGTTGTTTCATTAAACAGAAAATCCTCTTGGCTGCTAAGGGTGTGTGTTTCTCTAGTAAGCTCATACTGAGGGTAGCTACTTCACTAAATGTCCCTTCAATTTTGTGTAACTGATGTGAATATATAAATACATATTTCTAAATATACATACATAATTTTTTTAATTACTTGTAAATCTTATATTAGTAAAAAAAATTGGTCATTTGTCTTATGCATGTGTACTGGTTTAATGGTAAACCAGGAGGAGAAATGAACACAACTCAAACGATTACAAGTCAGAATTACAATTTAATGGAAAGATTACAATAAATACAATGATACAGAGGAAAAAGAATGGTTTTGACCCACAAAGACAGATGTATAACCCAGCAACCTGGGGCATGAACAGAATGGTGTTCATTGGCCCCTGTGCTAAGCACCACATGGTCCTCCTGAGTATAAAGTAAAAGGAAAGAAAAAACTGTTGGTGAGGATGATGGTCATAGTCTGGTTGAGAATGGCAGTCACAGTCCTGTTGAGGTTCTGGTCCTCCTCTGGATCCAACAAGTGGTATCAGAAGTCCCCAAAACCCAAGATTATATATGCTCAGGCTCAGGTGAGATCCTCCTCTGAATCCAACAAATGGTCCTAGAAGTCCCCAAACCCCAAGATTCAGGGTCAGATGGGAATATCCAGTACCTACAACAGGATGAAGAGTTTCACAATGGGTGACTCTGTGAGTCATTGGATAATCCTTGATGCCCCATTAGCAGACATGACTCATCAGGCTGGTTGTGAAGGTGCTAAGGACTCCCTGGAGGGGAGCTATCACACCTGAGTCATTAGTGTGAAGACAGGAAAACTGCCTTATCTCACAGAGTCCTTTAACACCCAACTTGTAGCCTGAGGGGTCAGGTGTACCCTGGGCAGCTGCTGCAAATGATCCATTATTAGCAGTTCATGAGCAATTACACAGACGGTTTAGAATACACAGACTTGGTTACACCCATACAGTGATAAATTGGTCCCAGACACTATAACTAGGAGAGTATAGTATAATCAGGAGGTCTCTATGACAGAACTTTTTATAAATGTATGTGTAGTGTGTGTTTTTTATATTAAGTTGATCCTTTCTTCAGTTGCTTATTATTTCTCTCCTAAAGGGAATTCAGGTTCCTGGACCTCTTTCATCTTCCTTGCTACATCAAACTAGCCTATACCAGGCCATTACTATGCAGACCTCACTATACCAGAAACAAGGGGTAGCTTTTACTTCTCTCCATTGGTTGAATCCAGCAGAAACTATGAAACGAAAGAGTGGTTCATATTCAGTTGAGAAATCCAAAGGCTAAGATTACCAATCAAGTTGCTCTTTTCTGTTTCAGTACCCAATTATTTGCGGTAATTAGGTTTAAATAGACCAAAACATCAAATAATCACCCTGTAATTTTGGGGCAAACTCTGGGCATGGTATCTCTACATTGATTATGACAGGAATATAAAGCATTTCTGGATCAGAAAGCTTTATATGATCTAGACACTGAACAATAAATTATTCTGTTCTGTGCTACTGAGTCCAGGTGCTCTGACACTGTTGAAGCGCCATTGTTCAGAACTAAA
>JAWWEW010000088.1:23731464-23741991 GCA_035583185.1 Anabacerthia variegaticeps | reverse complement strand
TCCTCTCCTCTCCTCTCCTCTCCTCTCCTCTCCTCTCCTCTCCCCTCCTTCCTTTCTTTCTTCTCCTCTCCTTCCTTTCTTTCTTCCTTTCTGTCTTTCTTCCTTTTCTTACTTTTCCTTTTCTATTCCTTTTCTTTTCCTTTTCTTTTCCTTTCCTCTACTATGAAAGTGATATGAGTCCTAGAAATCCATAAATTATTAGATCAGAATGCCTTATCATATGGTGAAGGACAGGATCTCCTGCATAACTGGGAAACTGTACTACTTTTCTGTAGTAAATTTTATCAATTTTATTAAACTTTTCTTTGTGTCTTTAAATATTGGAAAAGAGAGGATGTCATCACATTTCAATAATATGATATATGGAATATCGTGTGATAAATTCATCCTTGTCATTTGTAACCTATAGCTTGTTATGTTCAATTATTCCTGGGATGAATGTTGGTCAAACATGTCTCCATGATTTTTTTTGACAGAATCTACTTAGCACTGTCAAAGTAAACACTATAATAATGAGGTTTTCCACTAGAGAAATTAGTTTATATTACACTACTGATCATTATGACTACAATGTTGATAACAAAGTTTTGATTTTATGGTCAGTTGTATAGTTTCTCCTTGAGGACCTGGACATTTCTGCAATGTAGTATTGACACGTAGATGCCACACTGACTGTAAATCCCTTACTATTAAAAAGAACAAAATCCCCTATAATATGTCACATAGGAAACTGATTACTATTTTATTTTATATTATTTTTTATTTTTTTTTAATTGGTCATACTTTAATCATAAGTCCATTTATCAAAGATATGCAGGGAACTCTGAAGTTAGGTCCTGGACCTCTTGGGTTTGTGCTGGATAATACCAGCTGTTGCCATTGACATGAGAAATTGTTCCAAATCTCCATATGCTCCTAGGCATTAATAGAAATTATTGCTTGTTCTTTAAAATTTTCTAATTTTGTCCCACTTCTGCAAATATGATGATTTGCCTATGTCATGAACCAATTTTGTTAATTTTTCTGAAAAAATAATTTAAAAAGCTAGTATGATTATTTCATTTATGGCTTTATAAATAACTTCAGTTTGCAAATCTCTGTATTCCTGGTAGAAGATGAAATTATGTAATATTTCAATGTTTTTAGTACTGTAAGAAAATTTTAAAATGTGTTTTTTATGGCAAAAGGAAGGCCATTGATATAAGCAATATCAAAGAAATATGTTACATGCATGAAAGTATAGTCTGATAATCAGAAAACCTTGCTCTTAAGAAATTTACCTGAGCAAAGAATATGCTAGTTCAGGTTTCTTGCTTAATATCACTATTTTCCTTTCTCTGATAATGAAGGATAACTACATATACTCATTTAACTTTTGTATACATTTGCAAAAAAAAAAAAAAAAAAAAAAAAGTACGTTTTTCTATAAAAGATTTGAAGTAAATATGACTTTCCAGTGCAATTTTTATTGATCTTCTAATCAAGTTTTCTTTCAAATATATACTGGCTTCTGAAACAGATTGGAAATACGCAGTTTGATCAAACATGTTCTTCTCCTAGAACCAGAAGTGTTTCTGCAGATATACCAGAACCTTGAGTCCACCAGACCACGTAATTGAATGAGCTGATAATATACCTGTCCTGGAAATGGGTACTAGATGACTTTATTTCCTTTCACCATAGAAGAAAATGGTAGGAAATTTAGCTTCCAATGAACCTACAGAAGGAGCACAATATCCACATAAAGACATAAAATCAGTCAATAGTGAACATGATGAGAATTACACACCAGTCACATCCAAAACTACAAAGTCTGAAGAAATTTTGGATGAGAATAACAGTACATGGCAAGAGAGCATGGCCCGGGATATACCATTGTGTTATATTTGGGCTCATTTCAATGATTAAGAGATAGAGCTGATGTCTGAAATTCATAAATCAAAAAAAAGTAGATGTAGGCAAAATATAATGGACATTCTGCTACTAGTCTCTAATACTGATGTTAATGAATAAAAATGTATTTACAATAACAGACCAGATGAGGCAGTTTTCCTCTCTAATGAATACTCAACTAGGCAACAACAGTCCAACTAAATTAACACAAATTAGTTAGTCTAAAACTCATATAATTTACAAAAATAAAGATCACCTAACAATTTTAATTGCTTGAGCAACCATTAGTCATGACAATAGTTTCAAAAAGCGTAGGTAACAAGTTGAATAAAAAGAATAATAAGAATTCAGAGACTGGATATCATATCATGAAAACAATAACAAAAATTCTTTGGAAATCCCAGTATTAAAGAATCACAAATTAATGATTTATCTGATTATCAGCTATGATGTTTGTTGTGGAGTTAATTGTTATAAATAATTTAAATCACTGGAAAGTGTAGTATTTACTTAAACAGACATGAAAATGAAAATAGTTAAAACTAAATCACATAGTGATGAATCTAATTTTTTATGATTTAGGAACTTGTGTTTATTCAGAATTCAATATGTCTAGCAACACAGTTTTGAAACTCTGAATTTTGACTGTAATAGAAAATTTCCTATATTGAATTCTATTGCTATATACATATTTTAGATGCATTATATCAAATGAACTTCTAAAAATTAAAAATTAACTTCCAGCACTTATGATCTTTTAAATATTTTTTTTAGAGAAAATATGTGATATTTTATTTCCATAACAAGTGGTAATCTTGAGATAGAAGCATTTTGTGAAATGACTCAGGAAAAAAAAAAAGGCATGTAAGCACAGAACAAAAATGGTACAGGCAAAGTCAATATTTATTTTTGCACGCATGACATTATAAAATGTGAAGGAAGGTGACAGCAGCCTCAAAACAGTTATATGAAGGTTTTACCTGGTAACAGATTATCTGCTCACACTCTAAGATATTGATAGAAATGGATAAAATGTTCAATGTCTGTTTGGGGTGCTAGAAGCAAGTAGATTATGTTATTAATTTTTTTCAGACTGTCCTTGTGGTTTATTGGTACTTATTTTAATGCAGTTTCAGAAAGTCATACATTATAAATTCTCTTCAGAGTTTAAAAAACCCACAAAAGTGATTTCTTTCAATTTTCAGAACAATGGAAGTTTGGTGATGGCCTAAGTCTATTTTAGCAGAAACATTGCAGGGTTTGTGGGCTAATATTTGTCTTGTTGTCATGTTTTGGAAAGAGTTCACAGACTGCTATTTAATACCTGCTTTCCTGTCCATGTATGGTCTATGTTGCTAGCTGGACAATTATCTCATGTCATTGTGCAGATTTAAAAACTCTAACTCTGCTTGTCTCACTCTTCATTGTGCCTTAAGACAAACTACCTGTACTTCAAGCTTCCTAATTATGATCCTATTCATATTCTGGTTGGCTTAATCACAAATGGTCATGGCAAAAATTACTATGTTAGATATTACTGGATTATAAACTTTCTATCGTCTTCTGCAATTGGTTTTACCTGTCTAGAGGGAAAAAAAAAAAAAAAAAAAAAAACACCAAAAAAAAGGGAAAGAAAAGAATACTCAGGATGTTCATTCTTTTCTTTTTTTTTTTTTTCCCCTCCCATTTGTTATGCTTGTCTGTTCTCAGTGTTCCTTCTAATCTGAGCCATTATCAATGCCCAGATGCTTGTGTCTTGCACACACTTTAGACTTGTGTGATGCCCTTTTCTCCAAAGACATTTCTTATCCATCATCTTCTCTCTGATTTCTTTGATTCATGTGTGAGTGTTTCTTTTGTACTAATAACTCCCTTCTTCCTAATGTCTATTCCTGTTTATGCATGGTAGTTTGTGACAAGCTGCTACCTTGTGCCTCATACAATTGACTCACAGCAGGGACTATGCTTTCCTTTCTGCAGATGCTTGTTTCTGGCTCCTTATGTCATTCATAGCTAATTAGTTGTCATGGAGTAGGATGTCTTAGTTGTCTCCATTCATTGGGGTTTTTTTATGTGCTCAGCTTTTCCTAAGCCTCTATAGAACTCTCTTTTGCTAGAAAGTCACCATTTTCCTGTGCACCATTCACTATTTAGGAATTTTTTCTAAGTTCCTGCAACATTTCTTTATCACTGTCTGGAGATTAAATTCCAGTTTTAAACAAGAGACAGCAAGAGCTCCACAAATTTAACTCTAAATAATTGCAGTTCCAGTACATTACAAGGTTAAGTAACTATAAATGGATTAATGGTCTGCACCAGACAGGATTCTGGCCCCTACAAGATGATTCTAAATCAAGCATGCTTGGAAATGTGTTTCTCTAGCAGTGTCCTTTTGCTGAGATTATTTCTGAACTCTCACAATCTATCAAACTGTCTGGTAGACCACATGACCCAAGTGGAGGTAGAAAGACTTTTGCTGATACGAATTTTAGAGAGTGGTTGGATTTATGTAGATCCTGCTAATGTTATCAGTGATTTCCTAATCTATTGCAGAATCAATATCTTTTCCCAAGTTCTGAAACTGAATAGATGCCTTACTAAAGGCTATAAATAGCACTGTTAATTAGTTGGACCTTGATTAGTATTCACATATTAGTCTCCCAGTTGCATTTTATCACTTTAAGCCAACATGAATTTGAAATGCTGCATAGATTCTTTGTTACTACCATGTACAGCTTAAAAGTCCATGTATTCTCTTTGAAGAAAAAGTGGATAATGGATTTTCTCACTCAGTGCCATACTCTGTTAATGGGAATGAAATCTCTATGGGTACATGTTTTTTGACTAGTACCATCTTCAAGTTACCTCTTTCCATAACCAGTGTTCCTATCAGTCTTCAGTCTGTAGCTACATTCAACAGGGAGTATATTCTCTACTGTGTTTCTTCAATCTAAATTGTAACTGTGATAGTCTTCTTCCGGACTTTGCTGTTATAGAACTCGGAGCAAATAACGAAATCTGTGGTTATGCAACTTCTTTCAAAAATGAACTCAAAAGCCTTTCTCAGATCATTGAAAAATTCATTGTGGAAGTTTGCATTTGGAAATCAATATGCATATTTGATTAAATGTTCATCAGGATGATAAACAGTACTAATGAACTAGCTCAAGAAAAGTCATCTGGATCTCTCAGTCTGTCTTAGAAACCTGCATACTTGATTTCTATTCTTCCATCTTCACTTCTTGTGAAGAAATTGAAAAGTCTTCAGTATTTTCTTTGCAGAAGAGCTGCATCCTCTTTGCAGACCTGGTGGATAGGAACATATGAATTACAAAATAGTTGTTCACAAAGTTTTGAATGAGATTAATGTCTGAAAAGGACTTTTCAAGGAAGTCAGAACAGTTCAAGCACTGTATTGTCAATTGGAAACTGACATCTTCTGGACAAAACATTAGTACAAATTCCAATTATATTAAGTTTGTTCCTATTTATATTTACTGGTTTAAGTTCATTCTTGTAACATACATGCTGTTATCCACTATTTCCCTTTTGATTCTGTCTTTGAATTTCCTTTTCTATGAAATATTTTTTTATGCTTATGTTAACAAAGAAGTTTTTCTTTTCTTCCATATTGTGTAGCATAGAATAAAAAATTCCATATAGCATTTTGAATTGACTTTGATTGAAAATTTTGGTGGTTCATTTCTTTTTTGTTTGATTTAGCTTAATTTGGGTTATTTTTTAAATGTGTTCAGGCCTCCAAATCCTAACTTTATTTATCAGTGCTGTATTATATTTAAATTTTTGTCAGAGGAGACTTTGTGATTTATACATAAATTTGGATTTAAGCATCTATCCTGAACATAAATGGGATGTTTCCTTCAGGAAGGAAAGCATTGAAAATGTAATTCAAATAAGGAAAACAAATTTCAAACAAAGAAACCGTGTGAATAAACAGTGCCTTTTCTTTCCTTTGAATCAGGTTTGAATCAATGTAACGTACAGCTTCATTGTGTAGATAATATCACATATATCTTATGGCATTTTTTCAGTAAAAGTCACATTTTTCTGCAGTCCGTTGCTGATGTCAAAGAGACATTCAGAAGACTGTAGATTAATCCTCCTTGTAATGTGCCTTATGATGTTTCAACTCTTGAAATTTCAGAAAATTTGCCGATGCAGAAAATTTAGATAAGGATAAATAAACTTAAGATAAGTATACAGGTCTTTGACACTGATTCAAATTAAGCATTTTGCCCTTTAACAGATTGACTACTGATGATTTCAACATTTGATAGTCTTTCTTTCATCAACAGTTTTAAATATTCCCTACTTGGTTTTGAAAGTGTAACTAATGGGAAGAAAATTTCCCTACCATTGTCAGCATTCTCTATTTCTATGTGTCTTACTAAAATCACCTCTGATCTGAGGATGAAGGAGATTTCTGACTACTACTTTATTAGCAAAATAAAGTATTGATCATGGAGAGCCATTAAACAAAAATATTAATTAGGAAATATTTGATGTCATGGAGGAGAAGTGTTTCCAGTTATGACTAATTTCCTGCTGTAAAACTAACAAATACTACAGCTTTTTTCATAGTTTTGCTGATCCCCTTTATCTCTTTAGATGACAAAACGGATTTAGGGCTCTGAACATCCTGATCTAGTGGAAGGTGTCCCTGCCCATTGTGGGGGTTTGAAACTAGATAATCTTTAAGGTCCCTTCCAACCCAAATAATTCTATGATTCTGTGTTAATCTGCAAACAGTTTTAGCCTCTTCTTATGCAGTGATATTAGTCCATGCTTAGTAATGTCTTCCCATGATTCTGATTAAAATTCGGTTAGCATTTTCTTCATTAGTTCTCTGAAAATAAATATAAAAATATCTTCTATATCCTTAGGCAGTAGCTTCTGATCAAATGTTTAACAGAAGCTGGCATAAACCAGTTACTGTTGACAGGAGGTACTGCTGAAGAATGCCAGTGAGACAACCTAAGTAGTAAAATCCAGTTTTTTAAATTTGCTACTGACATAATGAAAATAGTTGGCCCTCCTGAAGCTATGGCAGAGCCAACGATATAGGTTCACAGCCCTAAGAGCCAGCCATATCCTGGGCTGCACAAAAATGTGTGTGGCCAGCCGGTGAAGGGACTTGATTCTCCCCCTCTTCTCTGCTTTTATGATACTCCACTTGAATCCAGTTCTGATGCCCTAGCATGAAAAAGATACAGATGTGTTAGAGTGGGTCCAGAGGAGGGGTGCAACAATAGTCAGAAGTCTGGAGCACCCCTTCTATGAAGGAAGTCTGAGAGTGTTGAGTTTATTCAGCCTGGAAAAGAGGAAGCTTCATGGAGACCTTATTACAGTTTTTCGGTATATAAAGGAGATATGAAAAAAACAAAGAAACAAAAAAACCCAAACCCAAATGAAAACAAAAGAAAAAAAAACAACCATAACAAAAAAAACCCCACCAGATAACAATTTATATAAAATCCCCACAAAAACAAACCAAAATAAAAAAAAAAGACAGCAAAAAAACCCACTACAAAACAAAATAGAAAACCAAACCAAAGCAAACCAAACCAAGCAAACAAAAAAAAAAAAAAAGAGAAACACTTGTTGCAAAGACCTCTAGTGACAATACAAGGGTGATGGTTTTAAACTGAAAGAGGGTAAATTTAGATTTGAAGACATTTTTGATCACAGACATTGTGGATACCACACTGTTGCACGCATCAAGGTCAAGTTGGATGGGACACTAAGCATCACGGTTGAGTGAAAGATATTCCTTTCCATGATGAGAGGGTTGAACTAGATGATCTTCCAATGTCCTTTCCAACCCAAACCATTCCATGATTCTGTAAAAAGAATGTTTCCTGAGAAGGCATTTTCAATATTGTAGACTGAAATATCTTTTTAGTTACCTCACCTAGCAACTTCTGAAAAGTGACCAAAATGCTTGGTTTCAATTCAGCTATATTTTAGAAAAACTATTATCTTCAAAACAAAACTAAAATTTGCTAGAAAACCCCTTGATTAGGACATTGACTGGTGTAGGATATATCTTCTTTACTCTTGAACTGATAATCTCTGAAATGAAGAAGGACTTAGACTAATTTACACTTTGTTGCATCTCTTTCATGTAGTTGCTTCTAGTGAATAATTGTCAATTCCTTTTATCTCCAAAGAATCATCTCTAAACTCTTTTATTGTTAAATAGAGCTGGCATTCCATGAACTGCAATAGTATGATGATTTATATCATTGAGAACTATTACCTTAAAATACTTGCCATTCCATAATCCATGTGTGCAACACTGGGAAAGTCACTCTCACTTGTCCCTCCAGCTTCAGGTCTGATGGCAATTAACACAGATAAGCAGAGCATGAAGACAAATGTATCACCCATAATTGCAGTGACATCATAAAACATTTCTCCAGGGACTACTTTCTAGATTCCTCATACAACTATGCAAGTAGCTTGGAAAATAGCCTTCTACCTTAATGCTTGCCAAAAGGAATTAGAATCCCTGACTAAAAATAGTCTTAGGCATGATACTTCTTATCCTCCATTTATGTAAAACATGGTTAGGTCAAAATCTATGCAAAGATCCTTCTTCCTCACCAGGCAGAAGCAATAAAAAGTGTTATGTTCCCTTTCAAGGAACGTAGCAACGTAAATCCCTGTGTTGTGAGGGATGGGATGTATAGGAAATGCACTGATTTATTCTGTTTACTGTACTGATCATAGTCTTGCAAGTCAATTTCCTGCCAGCCTATTCCTTCAATGATAATGGAAGCTCTATGGGCCACATTTCTAAAGGCTGTCTTTGTGGCAGAGAGAGAGGAAAGTCTCAATGGATGTGGTGGAGAGAGAGTATTTATTTTCAAAACCAATTAGATGCATCTATTGAAATAAAAAGAAGATAAATAATTAAGGGTGTTTGGGTCATTTGTTGCTTGGTTGGTTTGTTGGGGGTTTTCTTATTTTTATTGTTTTTTTTAAATCTATACGAGTGTCTTTTTGAACCTCTAGGTTTCAAATGTCTTTGAAATCACAGTATCATAGAATTACACAATGGCTTGAGTTGGAAAGGACCTTAAAGATCATCTAGGGTAACTGGCTTCTAAGTGCCACAGTGACATGTAAATGTCATTGGTTTGTAAATGCCACTACCTTATGAGTTTGGAATTTTATGTCTTTTTCTTTTCTTTTGAAAGTGTTGCCATTTCAAATGTTCAGAAATCTGTAGGTTCCTTTGCACTTTATTATGCAGATAGAATCAAAGCCAAGATTTATAACCATAATCCACCAATTGAGGATTATTATTGCAATCACCACTCCATTCCCCATGTACAGATATCATAACTTTAATCCAAGTTAATAATTTCTCATCTGTAGAATGAGGCTAGTAGACTGCTTTCCCATATTATTAGAGGATTTAAAACAAATGAGAAAATATGCAGAACTGAATCTTCCTGGTATTTCAAGCCAACAGAAAACATTTAGCTGTGGTGTTTTGATGTTCTTCTCAAAATCTACATTTAGCTATAAATATCACTTTACAGTTCAATAGGACTTCAAAAGCAAATATGAGCAACATAGTCCAAGAAGGGATTCAGGATCCAAGTAATTTATTGGATCTTTCTTTTTCTTCTTTCTTTTCTTTATTAAAGGATTATATAAGAGGTTTTTTAAAGTCAAATACTACTTCATTGACTTGTATGTGAGACGCTAATAGTCAATCAGTTTCTTTTTTTTTTTCTTTTTGTGCTGATTTGCAGAATTTCTTTGTGCCTTCTGTTATTCTTTTAGGCCATGAAGACTTTTTTTTTCCTAGAAAAACTTGTTACTGTATTTTGAATGGAAGCACATTAGGGGTAAAAAAAAAAAAAAAGGCAGGTGGGGTGCACCAACGACTAGTACTGAATACTATTCTTGAGTGGGAAAACATTTTAATTTACTGAAAAAAAAAGACACATGAGTGTGGCACTTCTAGAATAAAACTAATATATTGGATTGGTAGCAAATCTCATGAAATAATCTCTTCCTTATGGTTCATAGTTCTTGCATGACTAAACGAATCAAGTGAAATGTGACTGTAGTATTTCTGAGGGAGAGAGCACAGGCCTGAAATTTGTTCCCCAGCTGTGCTGCATGCCACAGGCTGAATGCTGTTCACCTCCTTTTCCTTGTCTTCACTTGCATCTATTGTGTCTATTCCAAATGTTTGGCTTCCTCATGCTTTACACAATATTGTCTTGAGTTTTCTGTCCCTCTGGAAAAAAATAATGAGTAAAAATGGTAGAGTAAGAGTGATAGGCAAGAGCAAGTTTTTGAAATACATGTAGATGCAAAAGATAACTACCTAAGTAGTGCCCTTGAAGCCTGTTTGATACTAGACCATCTTGGACTTTTTTTAAAAAATCATACTATATTGTATCTTGTTGGTGGTTTTTTTTCTTCCAGCCAGTATTTCTGCATTGTTTTCTTATCTGAGATAGCTGTCAGACCTCTGTCACCATAGTACCCATTTTCCTCCTATCTTTAATGTATTTCTTGTCCTAAGTGCAGTCATGTCTTGCTACTACTTGTACTATATTCACTGAGTCAAAATAAGACAACCTGTCA
>JAWWEW010000088.1:23683560-23707017 GCA_035583185.1 Anabacerthia variegaticeps | reverse complement strand
TCTATGTATTAAAAGATGCTATTTTTAAAAGAGACAAATACTATTTATTAGTCCTGATAGTTTTAGTGGGTCAATAAGTACAACAAAGCTGCATATGTTCAGCAAAAACCTGTCTGGAATGTGAGCTTCTCAGTTTCTGTCTTGTTTACCAGAGGATATTTATGGCTTTATACTCGTTTATAATGTAGTCACTGGTTAAATGCTCCTGTTTCCTTATCGTAACACATGGTTTAGTATATTTCAATAAAAAAGTAAGAATATATGTGTTTTCCAGGTTCATTTCAAGCATTCTGAGTGTGGTGCCGTAAGAGATGCTGTTGTCCATGACAGGCTGGAATTATCATGATCAAGTGCTGTATTTTGATTTCATCCAGTGGCTGAAAGACTTGTGGGGTAAAGAGGAAGTATTGGACTTTTAAAAGCATTAAACAGGTAAGCCTATTGAAATAGTTTTTCGGGGGGTATTTTGAGAGTTTTCAGGCTTATTTCAGTTACAATATTCAAGTCCTATCTGACTGCTTTGATTACCAAAAAAAAAAAAAAAAAATAAAAAAAAATAATAATAATAAAAAAAATCTCTATTTCATAACACCAAATGCAAATGGCCATTGAAATTTTGGTTCTAAGCAGCTCTATTTTGTGCAGTAAGATGTTTTCTTTACAGAGGACATGTATTTTACAAAAGAAGACTGACTCATTTCCTTACATTGTGGTAGCAAGGAGAATCTCTGTTATACCCAGTAGCACATCACTATTACAAAAGCAATGACAAAATGCAAATAATTAGGTTAGCAGAGAAATTTATTGGCTTCTGTGCAAGCTATTATATTAAAATACTGTTACCTGTATGAATTTTTGGGGCTGATTGCCTGTTTATTTCAAGGTTATTTTACCATAATATTTTCTTTTATTATTAGATACTGAGAATTCTCTTTCATCTCTAAATAAGACACCTAAAAAATCCATCTCATTTCTTAGAGCCATTTGTAGAAACCAATTGATCTAATACAAAGCAATGTGGTATGGACACATTTAAAGAATAGCAAAAGCCTGTCTGTGTTGTCTGATTTTGATGGATATTTCACAAAAAATTGTGGAGAGAACATTAACAGTTTATGCTTGTTTCTTTTTTTCTGCATGTTGCTATACCATTTATCTTTTCAAGTGAAAATCATAGAAACTATGCAGGAACATTGTGCTCTGGTAAAAACTAAACCATTGAATCAATACTATTTCCTGAATTGCAGTTTGACCAGCATATGGCTTATTAAAGTTATTCATATTCATGTTTTCCTTTTTCACTTGGTAAAGAATAAGGAGTTATATTTTATTTACCAAAACTATTCAAAACTGTCTTGGAGTATGTCTGGGGCAACATCGGTAGACACTGATGCACAAATTGCAAGCTTATGCAAATGTGAGTTGTACCATACAAATCTACAGTTTGGCTGAGGAAACAATAGTGAAATGTTCAGGTGGTACTGTGCTTGGTTATCTGAACTGTGCAACTTCCAGGCATGATCTCATGGATAAAGTTCAGCCTAGACATAAGTACAAAAAAAAAGTCTTCACATTCTTTTCTCCAGATTTCTGGTTTCAGAGCACACTCAGATAGGTGTAGGTTCAGGTCATATTATATCAGGTCATATATAGCTGCACTACCATTGTGCTCTGTCTGTTTACAAACAAGTATTTTCAACAGAATTATTTTTTTTAACAGTCACAAAAAGTGCATTTTATTGACTACTTAGTGCCGTAACTGAATTGTCCTCTGAATAAGATGACTAACAATTTCATAAACACAATGTTGCAACTCTTCTTTGAGATATAAAGATGGGGAATTTTAATGCAGATTTATAGTGATAAAAAATAGCATCTTACATTGGATTGTGTTTCTAGTTTCCCATTATTTTTCTATAGAAACCTATAGCCTCGTACAATATTCTTCTCATATGTCTATATTTCTCATGGTGGATTTATTCTGATGACGTTAATGCGGAGTTGAAACCACTGCTGAATCAGAATTATTTATGATTTGCTGATATCTTTCTCCTTAAGACTCAGATTTTTATGTATTTTTAAAAGAAATTATTTGTAGCATTTAATTGAAGAGTGTGCTATTAAATAGAAGTCAACAGTGATAACACTGTTAATCATAGTTCAAAGCTTTGGGACTATGCAGTATGTGGAACACAGGAAGCAAAAGGAAAATGAAATCCTTATTTTGCCTTTCAGAAAGTATTCCTTTTTCTTTCTGCTGTCCCTCATTTTATAAGTCTTTTGTAGTCTGTACTGTAAAAACTAAGTATACTTAAGATGTTGTTACTTTTGTTATCTCAATAAGGACAAATTTTTCCCCATTTGCTTCAAAGGCTAAGCTGTTTCCAGCTGCATAGGTTTCCATGATACTCTCCTGGCTGCATAAATGGCAGAATACTAGGAGGTCTACAAAGAGCTTGTGGGAGGAAACCTTTCTAAAAAGTCTTAATTGCATTATTAGCCAATGAAAACTTTTTTGCTAAATTAATAGCTGTCATGACTTCCAAACCCTTTTTTTTCTGTGCTCTACAAAACCTTTCCCTCCAAACTTCATCCTTAGAGTTTTATGCTTTGAGGTTTTTTGCTTTAGGGTTTTGTTTTGTTTTATTTTGTTTTGTTGTTGGGTTGTGTTGGGCGTTTAGTATGGTAGGTTTGGTTATGGCTTGGTTTGGTTTGCTTTTTGTTTGGTTTGGCCTTTTTGTTTGGTTTGCTTTGTTTGTTTTTTTTTTTTTTTTTTTTTTTTTCTGGTTTGGGGTTTCTTTTGCTATGAACTTAGAAAAAAAAACTTGAAGAAACACTGAGAAAATTACCTCCAAATTGAGATATTCGTATTTCCTCCTCAAATTTTGTATAGTGGCACTATGCACTTGTTAACCTCTCAAGGCTCAGTGCTCTTTTAAGTAGTGGAGAGAGAAAAAGAACAACCCTAGTCATATAATGAGCGGCTCAGACATTTTTGTAAGACACTCTTTTCAGTTCATGGAAGCTTAAAGCCATGCCTAAAACAGTAAAATTAAGGAACTGTTTTACAGGTTTACTGCTTTGTGGAGACTTTTGCAGGAAGAACTTGTTTTCTGTAGTATTACTTTAGTTTAATAGCAGTATTGCTAGAGTTTGAGAAATAAAGTCTTTGTCAGGAAATTTCAATGCTGTTTTTAGGCTCTTATGATATGGTTATAAACTGATTCCAGCAAGTCAAGCCTAATTCCTAACTCAGACTACCTAATTCCATTTTAAAGAAATAGCATATACCTCTCTAAGTTTCTGTATAACAGAAGTTTAAATATGATACTAATATACATGTCAAACTCTTAATATTTCCATGAAAATTAACAAAAAATGAAAATGCTCCAAAAAATGATGAGTTCTTATTATGAAAGCTTTGCATTTATTATTCACAGCAAACTGAATGTGGTATGCAAACTAGGTAACTGTACTGTGCTTTCTGCAAACACCTGGGAACAGTCATATGCTTTAGATCTGGAGGCTTTATGTGACTGATAATAGTACCACATCCTTTCTTCAGGGTTATTATGGGTGTGCAATAGACTGGTAACTCCAAGATAATTTAAGGCTGTTTACAGTAGTCTACTTACAAAACGAATTGAGAAGTGAGCATATCTGTGAGTTCAGGTATGAGCTGATCAAGTTTTTGACTGCTCATGTAATTTACTGAGTATATTTTGAGCTTAACTGTTACTACAACTTTGCTTGTCTTTGATTTTGTTTCTTCTGCCATTTTTTCATGATTTTGCAATTAAGTTATTTTTTATTATTCTCTTAAGTAACATGTGGCTTTTTAATTTGATTTACACTCTGTTGTCTACTGGGAATAAAAGGCTCCTAAACGATATAAATACTTAAAAAGATAAGGTTCATTTCTATCTAAGGTATTCTGTGATTTGCTGTAGTAGAAAAAGGTCCTTATAAGACTTAAGAATCAAAAGGCAAATAAAACGAAACTTAAATCCTTTCCTTTTTTTTTTATTTTTTAATTCTCATTATATTGCTAGTCACATCATTAAATTTTGTAGTCCTAAATCATATAATGCTGAAAGCTTTCTGAAAGGGAACAAATTTTTTTTTCCTCTTCCTTTGAGGTCAGACAATTAATTGTACTAGATTTTTTTTAAAAAATTCTTATAGGGAAAATGTGTTTATATAGTTAAATCAGGGGAAGAATATTAAATAGGCTTCTGGAAAAAAAAAAAAAAAAAAAGTGTTGCTTTTCCTGTGTAAATTCTGAGGAAACAGGACTGTCACTTTACTGTTCCTCTATTTAGTATACTGTTTGTCTGACTAGAAAATGGAGGATGATTTCTTCCTCTTTTTTTTTTTTTTTTCTCTTCTACTCTTTTCCACTTCAGTCCTGTAACAGATTTTTCTGCATCTTATAGCTTATGATGTAAGCAAATGGATGTGTTGGCAGTATGGCAACCCAACTGGGAAATAAGTGAGTATGCTGCTGTGGAAGGGTGTGAGAAGGGCCAGGAAGAGGAATAACAAGATGAGAAAGCTAATTTAATGACTTCCATTAGGTCATTAAATGCAAATGGGAAAGTGGAATGCTAAAGAAAGATTCCACTATATGAGGAAAAAAATGTTGACCAAGTGAAAAAAAACAGTCCCCATCTATCCCCTGTAGAATGTGGACAAAAAAGTCACAACTCATCTCTGAATATGGTACATTAAGACTGTCTCCTTATACCAGTTATCCCAACTGTTGTGCAAAATGGGCATTGAGGATGTAGAGTAGGCTGATTAAGAGATGCTCCCAGTTGTCCTGAGAGCTTGATAGATAGGTCAGACCTGCTCTTATCGGCTCTTTTGGGAGACCTTTCTCCCTGATGGTCAGACAAACATAAATTTCATACAGCTTGGTCATCTCCATCTACCCATATGAAAAGGGATGAATGAGGTGGTGCTTGCTTCAGCCAGAATGGCACATGATGGAACTGTCCATATCTCTGCTTTGCAGTTTAGGCTGTCAGCACTACTGGGTCCTTAATGTCCCTAGATTATTTAAATAGAGCTTTGCACAGTGGCCCATATCAACCCAGAATGGGTCTATATACAGAGCTTTTTGCCTCTTAAAACTCACCCCCACATGCATTTTTAGTCATGAAATCTCATCATACCCTTTCTCAAATTTGTGTTTCAATTAAAAACAAAATCACTTCTTCTGAACTTTATTTCTCTTATTCAGCCTTTATCGCTCAAGTTTTATCCTTCTATTCATAATTTTGTCATCCAATCAGTCAATAAATTTCCAGTTGTCTAGCAAGTTCAGCAGGTTGACAACGGAAATCAAATGTACCAAACACCATGCTTACTAATAAAAAAAAAAAATAAAAATAATAAAAAAATTAGCTCTTAAGAAAATTTACAAAAATTGTTTAATTACAGAGGATCTTACAAAAATCTAAGACAAAGACAAGACAAATATGGAGAAAGGCTCAGAGAGATACCTTGTGTGTAAACACAAGTATCTTGTTGCTGATAAGAGGTGGTAAAGCCCCATAATACTGACTTCTTCAGTAAAGTCTTCCCTGTCACAAATCGAGGTGCAGCTGAAAAGCAGAAATTATTCAGTCTTGATTAGCCTTGTTTTAGTATTTTTCAAGAGTTCTTAAAATCTGTAAACCCTTCCGAACGTTCACCACTTCACAGAAACAGATAAATGGAAAAGAAGTGAAAAAAATATAACAAAACAACAAAAAAATTTATTCCTGTGTCATAAGTACCAAATTATCTGACTAATTTGTTCTAGGTCCTAACCCTTTGCTATGTGATGTATGGATACATAACAATTGATATAAAGGCCTCTTCTTATTTCTCCTTTTTCTCAGAGTTTCCTGCTTGGGTCACATTTCTCTCTTATCACAGGCACATTTTTAAAAAGGTCCACTTTTTCAAGGACATTTCTGTACAGCAACAGCTCAGGTTGTAGTCTGATTATCTGGGGATTTTGTCAAATTCAACTGGCACTTTCAATTTTCTGTCTTTACAATTCCATGATTTTATAGTTCAAGTTTCATGAAAGTTCACTTCCCTCCTCTTATTGGCTGATCTGTTATAATACTGTAAAGAAACATGTACTTGCACACATCTGAGATTGCAAGAGCATCTTCATGTGATGAGATGGGAGTGAACAACAGACTACTTTAGTGAGATGCAGCTTGTTGATGCTATTCTGGTTGGGGACAGTTTAATACAGATTGGACAAGAAAACATACTTAGCAGTTAGTGTACGTTGAGAAACAAAATTCCTAAACTAGATGTGCACAATATTTCATGGTCTGTGAAATAAATAGGATGTATTTTAAGAACTTTCTAAATGAGCACTCAAAATGATACATTTTAGCAGCTTCAGATGAGCTGTCCAAGTCGGTTGAATGATACCCATCCTTTTTTTCCTACAAAAAGGCAAAAGGTAGAAGGGAAATTTTTTAATATATTGTTATACAACAAAATGACCTTTAAAATGTCCTCTTCAACGTCTGTAGCTTGACAAGTGAAACTTCACATGTCTTGTATCAAATTCTGTATTCAGAAAGTTTTCTGAATGAAGATAACTTCCTGCAAAAAAAGATAATAATAATATTTATTAATGATGCAAAACAAATTTTTGTTATTAACATTATTAAATGTCCCTCTTATTTGTGAAAGCTAAAATCAATGCTGTAAGATATTGTAAGATAGTTCATAAGACATTATGTGTGATGTACATTGATATTTTTTCAACTATTTATATTTCAGTCATTCATATGAGATTCTACTGACATTTCCAGAAACTCAAGCTAGAATCTGAGACTTGAAAAATAGTTTACTACATGTGTTGCTGCAATTAAATTGGAAGGTCAATTAGCAGCAGACTACAATAAGAAAATGCTAGTGATCATATCAAATAGCCATTCATCATGAACAGTTTATATTTAGTATTGATAGAGTTTAGTATTATAGGTTCCTCTTTTTAATGAAGTATGTTCAAGGAATGAGAGATCAAGCAAGCATTTTGAGAATGGTATGCACCTCTATTGCTGTAGGACTAACTTAAGAGGTAACTGAAACTAAATGTGCTTTTGATATGGTATACATATATTTTATATATTTATATGGACATTTTTCTACATTGTTCCTGTACAGGCAAAACCACATTCAAATTCATGCATAACAGTGTTAGAAAATCTGCCTACAGACTATATATATGTGTTTTTATATATATATATATATATATATATATATATACACATATATGTGTGTGTGTGTGTGTGTGTGTGTGTGTGTGTGTGTGTGTGTGTATAAGCTTACAGAAGACAGATTTAATTAAGAGATAATGTGAACTTTGGACTTCCTCTGTCAATTTTTTTGTGCTGCAACTCTTTCACAGTAATAACCATGTTTTCAGTTGAAAGACAAAGTAATGATGAATTGTAATTGATTCCATCAAATTAGAACATTAATCTCACTCTTCCTTTCCTGTAGTGGTTTTTCCCCTAGCAAAGCAGATGACCATGTTCAATTTTGTGTTGTATTTGGGAATATACTCTGCTCTCTGATTCCCTGTATTTGGGAATGTATTCTGGTCTCTGGAATTTCTCCAAAGGTGGAAGTTGCTTCAAAGCTATCTACAGCACTCCATTGGTTGATCTTGTCTGCATGACAGGTGTCCACCCAGGTACTCTCTGACTCTTCCTCCTGAACAGGACAGGATGAGGAAAAAAAACAAACTCATGGGTTGACACAAACACTGGGAGATTATTTACCAATTAATGTCACAGGCAAAACAGATTCAACTTGGGAAAGATTGATTTAATTTATTGACAATTTAAAATAAATAGAATAGTGAGAAACAAGACAAAACTGAAACCCTCACTCCTCTTCGTTACCACACCTGCCATCTTCCCGGGCTCAACTTCACTCCTCCATTCCCAAACTTTCTACTTCCACTCCAAGTGATGCACACTTTACATGGTTCCTCTACACAACAGAGGATACAGTCCTTGAAGAACAGCTCTAGAGTCAATTCTCTTCACAGAATATATTCCTTCAGGGATGGACTGCTGAAGCAAGGATCCCCCACCAACCACAACCTCTGCCAGAGGCCCTGATCCTGTATGGACTTCTGTCCACAGGCCACAACTCATTTCAGGAACCTGCTCCAGCACTAGCTTTCTACAGGGTCACAGCCTCCTTCAGACATACCCCTGCTATGTCATGGGGTTCTCCATGAGTGGAAGATGGATATCTGCTCCACTATGGGCCTCCATGGTCTGCAGGGAACAACCTGCATCACCACAGTCTTCTCAAGGGGCTGTCACGGAATTTCTTCCCTGGCATCTGGAGCATTTCCTCCTTCCCACCTTCTCTGACCTTGGTGTCTAAAGGGCTATTTCACATTTTGTCCCTTCTCTCTGTCACAACTTGTGTGGAGGATTTTTTTTTTTGTTTGTTTGTTTTTTTTTTTACCTTTTCTTAGATATGTTATCATAGAGACTACACCATCATCATAGGTAATAGGCTCAGCAATGACTAGGGGTGGATCCACTTTTCAGTCTGCTGGAACAGATGGTGTCCAGCATGTGCAGCCTTGCTTTCTGTTCAGAAAGGCTACCCATACAGGCCCCCAGCCATCAAAAGGTTGCTACTTAAATGAGATGGAAAATGTATTGCGTTGTAATGTAACACAGACTGTAGTCATCCTTGAATATTGAAAACTTTAGGAAGAAAGAAGGAAACAGCACAGGTGGCAGTTTTTAATTCACTAAGAGCATGGGATAATAAGAAATTCCTTTTCTGAGTCTGTTATGACCCACCTCTACAGGCGAGGGTAACCCAGGTTCCTGTTAATAGATTCATTGGGGCAGATTAGAGTGAAACTACACTGAATGATTGGCATTTATAAGTATATATGTGTAGGGTTTATTTTTGAACAATTTATCTTCAATGGAAAGGAGGCATGTAGCCATTTGGGTTATTATCTATAGAAATATAACAATATAAAGACATAAAAACAAAAAGATAATATGTAAAGAAAAGAAAAAGAAAGAAAGAATAAAAGTAGAAAGACCTCACCACCTGTTGATCCAGCAACAAAACTTGATTGTTGCAGTTTTGATATCTGTTGGTCAAAATTATGGTCTCTGTCTTGATCCATCAGGGGTAACATATAGTTCAGTGGGTTAATATATATTTATGTTTACGTGGGAATGCCCAGTAGCTTTACACTGTCTGATGTAACAATGTGCAGTCCTCTGGTGCAAGGCCCCAGAAATGAGTCTGGTGGTACTCTGGGTTTCTTTAATGGTTTATGATACCTTCTAAAATCTGAGAGCTGCCACTCACATCAACGTGATTGAGCCAGTTGTGCCCCATCAGAAAGGATAAATACTTCGCATTACCTGTGCATGTCCCAATGGATGGGAGTTTCACAACCAAGACAGCTGTGTGAGAGAGGACATTGACATGAGAAAATGCACTATCCCACCTCCTCAGCGTCTGCTTCTTATCAACCATCTGCCTTATCTGTCTCAAAATCCAGCTTGTAGCCTCCTGAGGTGGGTGTTCACCCTCTCTGTCTTATGTGGGTCAGCAGTTTTGCAATCATACTCCCAAAACCCTCCTTCTTCCTGTCAGTTGGGGAGCTGTAAACACGGCCCCAGAAAAACACCCTGATGCCTTTGCAAATAGCTAATTGTTTGAGTTATTAACTATTAACATTTCAGTCTCTCGAAGAGGCATCAGTAAGATACATGTTATATAACTTGTATAAGTTTATGTGCAATACTAGTTGATCTGCATTTTGAAAGAGTAAGATGACTTGTTTCAAACTGTAGAAAATATATTTAGAAATACTAAGATACTTTTGAGTATTTTAGTAATATAGGCTACTGAAGTAATTAAATCCTTAAATGAAAACAAATTGTAGAAATATCCACTCTGAGAAAAGAAAACACTGGACTTAGTATTCCTTAGTTATAAATGTTCAGAAAAATAAGGAATACTCTGGACTTAATACCATTGGACTGATACACAATTTTTTACTAACTAGGTGTTTTGCCTTGAGACTGTAGCATTTTTTTTTTTCCTGCATATTGATATTTGTGAATTACCAACTCTAAGTATCACATTTTTTCATGCCAAGCCCGAGAGGTTTTCTGCTTCTATACTAACTTTTAATGAAACTGTCAGGTATCATTATGTCTAACTCTTGAGATTTTTTACCCTGGATTTTATTAGAATGACACTTTTAAATAGAACTTTAAATGTTTATTCTCTGCTTTTTGGTGTTCATATGGTGAACTAATACTGTTAATCTCTTTGGATTTGTGTAATAACCAACTAGATTTCCTGTTTGTCTCTTTTATTATCAGAGATCAATAATTGCAACTATTGAAAGCTCCTTCATGTAGGACATAAAGTATAGGAATAATCACAGAGAAGGCACCCTGGTCTTGATCCTCAGTTAAAATACTATAGGTAGTGACAGATGAACCATAGTAAGAAAGGGGTAGAAGTGTATTAATGTTTACATCTTAATAACACTAGATCAGATGTCATCCTGCTAGACTAATTTCTAGGGCCTTCCCCATTCATTTGGTATTTAGTTATATAGTAATACCTTTTTTGAGATCATCTATTGTATAAAATATGAAGATGATTTAAGCTAATTGATTATACTTTGCTACTGAAATAAGCTAAGAACATTCACATGCCCAATTGTTACATCTCACCTAAGAAGGAGTTGTATCTTAAGTTGAACTAAACACGTTGTCTGTAGTTATGTGAATGTAGTGCAGGAAGAGACAGTTCCTGCTCGTAAGTTATACAGTAAAGAATTATTTGTGAAGAACAGTTTGGTGTTGGTCTCTTCTGACAACTAACAAGTGATAGGATGAGAGGAAACAGCCTTAAATTTTGCCAGGAGAAATTTAGATTAGATATTAGGGGAAAAAAAAAAAAAAATTTCTTCTCCAAAAGGGCTGCCAAGCACTGGAACAAGTTGCCAGGAAAGTGGCCGAGTCACCATCCCTGACGGTATCTAGGAGTCACATAGATGTGGCATTTAGGGACATGGGATAGTGGTGTACTTGGCAGTGCTGGATTAATAGCTGGACTCAATATGAACCTGAATATGTAATCTACTTAGATTTCCATAAGGCCTTTAAATGGTCCCACACAACATCCTTATCTCCTAATTGCAGGGTCATGGATTTGAAGAGTACTCTGTTTGGTGGGTAAGAAATTGGGTTGATGGACACAGAGGGAGAGTTGTGGTTAATGGGTCTATATCCAGGTGGAAGGCAGGTGACAAGTGCTGTCACTCAGGGCTCTGTCTTGGGGACAATGCTCTTCAGTATTTTCATCAGTGGCACAGACAGTGGGATTGAGTGTGCCCTCAGCAAGCTTGGAGGTGACATAAAGCTGAGTGGCGCAGCTGGTGCAACAGGAAGACAGAATGTCATGCAGGGGAACCTGGACGAGTTTCAGAAGAAGAAGAAGGTCCATGGGAACTTCATGAAGTTAAACAAGCCCAAATGCAATGTATCATACATGGGTTGGGGCAAGCACAGGCATGAGCACTGTCTGGGAGGTGAACTTACTGAGGGCAGCCCTGCAGAGAAGGGCTTGGGGGTTCTGGTGAATGAAAAGCTGGACATGAGCCAGCAATGTGCACTTGCTGCCCAGATAGCCAATCATATCCTGGGCGGCACCAAAAGAAGCATGACCAGCACGTCAAGGGAGGGGATTCTGCCCCTCTAGTCTGTTCTGCTGAGACACATCTAGAGTACTGATTTCATGTCTGGGGGCCTCAGCATGGGAAATACCTACACCTTTTAGAGTTGTCCCAGAACAGAGCCACAAAGATGACCAAGAGACTGGAGCACCTCTCCTGCAAAGACAGGCTGAAAGAGCTGTGAGAGTGGTGAAGCACTGGAACAGGTTGTCCAAAGAAGCTGGGAATGTCTCATCCCTGGAAGTGTTCAAGGCCACTTTGGATGGGGCTCTGAACAACATGATCTAGTGGGTAGCAACCCTGCCCATGGTGGAGTGATTGGAATTATACGTTCTTTAAGGTCCATTCCATACAAAACCATCCTGTGATTCTAAGTGATTCTATGCTTCTAGAAGTTTTTTCTGTTTGTACTGACAAAGAAATACACTGTTTTTAACCTCATGAAATATACCAGTGAAAGACATTTGTTGTCTTTAGAGGAAAAGGCAGATGGATTATATAAGTTCCAGTTTGAAGTTGCTTATTATGCTTTGTCTGAGTATTAACATAATTTCCTCTACGTTTCTTTGATCTTTCTTTGTTTACATCAGGTCATTTCAAGAGTTATGCTTGAAATGTTTTAGTCCACTGGAAAAGTAGTGTTGTGAATTTTTGCTGCTGCAGTTTCTCTCAGAGCTGAAGCTGTACTGCAGTGTCTAAAACAAGCAGACACGGCCTGTGCTCTGTAACTGGAAACAGAAGAGTGTGAGAAGGCTGAATGCTGTCCAGTCAAGGATAGCTGCCAACATGGAGTCATGCACTTCTACGGACTTCTACTGTGTTCTTTCTCAGTCTCCATTAGTTCAGACGAAGCACATTTTAAACAAGAGCTGTGTATGATCACTCTAACTCTTATTTTTTTCTCTTTTTTTATTTCCTTTTACTAGCATGACATTTTCAAATGCTAATCAATGTATCTGTTTACCACTACCCTTGTTTTATGTAGCCAGTGCAAAGTGACCTTTCTGCTGTGAAATAAACAGTTGGGAACAGGAGTTTTGGATGGTCTCCCAGCACATGAAATCTTTTATAAGACTCAGGAACAGCTGCTAAAGCAAATTTTCTGATATGGGTGTGTCTGGGATGGGACTTAGCCAGTCACATATCCTTCAAGCACGAGCAGGAATTTAGTTGTTTTTTTTTCTTTTTTTACCCACAAATGTAGTCTCAGAACCTCCCTCATTTCCACTGCACATCAGTAGTGCTAGAATGGCATCAAACACATGGACACTCATGTACAGTTTCACTCCTGCAGTATCATGAACAAAAGGTGTAAAGTATCTATGTGACCCAGAACTAGGCAGCTTTAACTAAGTTTTATAGCCATGACCCAATCCTCTGTTTTGTCTCCATTCTCTGCCACACATTAGCTGTGTGATCTTGGATTTATTACATTGTCTCACTGAACCTCTTGCCTTGTCTGTCAAACACTGGTAATGGTGCTTCTTGGCTTCCACACCTGTCACATTTGTTTTGATGTCAGGCAATTTGGAGAGTGGACTGTTGGGCACAGCATCTACACAGTACTTAGCACCACAGTACCACACTGCCTGAAATCTTGCATGTTCCTAGAGTGCAACTGGTAAGGAGTGATATGTAATAAATTTTCCTAAACCCTCACAGAGGACTTGCATTCTCTATTTCATCTTAAGCAGAGGTAGTGAAAGCACTGACGTTTAGTAGGAAAGACAATGTTTCTATCTGTAAAATGAATAAAAAAAGGTGCATTTTTCTCAATCTAGCATGTGCCTCACCTCCGGCTCAGGGGAATGACTTTTCTGGGTTGAAGGACAGTTTATTTTCAAGGCTTGTTCAGCCTTGGCCTCTCAACCATGGTGGCAATCAAAGATGTCAATCAACATTAGCTGTAATTGTTTTATGATAGAGAACTGGAATGAGGCCACCTATTCATTTCCTATAGGCCACAAAACAGCCATCTAGTTGTCACAATTTTCAGTCATTGCTGACCTCAGGCAATCTTGTGCTGTTATCTGGAGGTTAAAAGCTTCCCATATCATTACATGGCAATAAAGCCATCTATTCCTTCAAATTCTCATTTCTGAAAAAAATCTTTGTTCTTCCTCCACTTCATCATTGTTTATGGAAGCTCTTGGTACCAGAACAGGGAAGCCACTGGTTATGTCCAGGTTTAGCCAGTCCAGCTGCCACCTCTCCCTGTACCCAACTGTTTTTCACTGTGTGGCCTGAAGAACCACAGTGGTTTTAAAACAGTTGAATCTCATCCAAAGAGAGAGTCAATATTCACAAAAACATTTCAACAAGTAACTGCAGGCTTTTTTATTGCTGTTCTGGAGACTGTTACCCCAGAAGCGTAGAAAGCATTAGCAGGCCTCTTTCTGTTAGCTCTGTATTAGCCTGAGAATAACTTGATATTGGCTTGATATCGAATTTGGAAGCATTTACTCTTTTGGGAGTGAGGGTCAGCCCATGGGTTTTGTATGGGTGTTTAAGAACAAAACATACACCCCTGCCCCAGAAAAAGGTTTTAAGTCTCTGTTTTGCAACATCAAATATTGCTGCAATATTATTTGAAAGAATTAAGATACATTGATATTAGCAAATGTTTAAATAGCTGGAAAGGAGTAGGACTGCTAGGACGACACAGTTGCATATAGTATCCTTTCCTTGTTATTCTTCCTACGGCCACTGCTAGAGGGAGAATAGTGGACCTGAATGTACTATTGGGCTCACCTAATAGGACACTTTCAGAGAATAAATAACAGAAGACTTCACAGCACTAATTTCTAAAACTAAAATACACATTTACTTGACTTATTTTCATGCATTTTATTAGATAAAATATTCTACTTCTATATATAACTTTGTCTTTGCTCCAGTTCACAGAGATGCCATACTTTATTTATTGTCTAGAATTTGAGATTTTCTTTGCCTTTAAACATGAGTTACTGCTTAAAGAAAAGAGATCAGATTGAAAACAAGGAACAAACATTAGACCTTTTTAGAATATAAATAGGCGTAAATTTCATGTTGAATAGCTCAGCCTACTGAAATTTAATTTTTGCAGCAAAATAAATATGTCACAATGCAGCATTCAGAACATTTTAGAAGCATTTATAATTGGATTATAATAATTGAAAATATTTACTGTCCCATCTCAGAATAAATTCTTTATAACTTTTGATGGAAAAATATGAATGCCAACTAATTTCTCCTTAATCTTCTGAGGTGCTGAGTGATTTCTGGTTAACAAGGGTTGATAAGAAGTCAGAAATTAGATTAGATGGTACCTTTAGTGTCTCAAATCACTCTTAGTCTAGCCCTTTTCTTTCTTCTGTTTCCTCTCTACTTTGTTCTCTGTCAGAGAAATTGAAGGCTGGTTGGCTTTTCTTGGATCAAAACTTTTAAAAAGTATAAGCAAGTTCAATTGTCACTGTATTTTGAGTGGCTGAAAAGTGAGGAAAGAGTGTGAATTCAGCTGTTCAGTCATTTTTAAGAGAGTAAAAAGGATTCCTATTTATTTCATCAGCAAGGTGTTCAGAAGTCTGATATAACAGCACCATACAACAGATGGGAACAAGAAATGCTCATTTTCCTCCCTCAAGCCTTATTTTTTGAATGTTCTTCTTGCTTGCAATTTGAACAGCACTTTTGAGAATAAATCTCTCAGCTTTCTCTAGATCAGAAAACTCATCCTGGTTTAGATTTTGAATCTTTTGAAATGTATCTTAATTAATAATCATAAAATGGGAGAGACTAGGAGGAGTGATAGGGTCATCTAAAGAGACTGTCTTCATGATGTCATCTGGATCTCAGGTATGCATCTGTAGTCTTGCCAGTGACCTGTGCAAAAATAGCAGTGGGCTTTATGATTTTGGCCTAAGTTGTATTCACATAAACTTTCCACTCTGCCTCTTTTCTGGCCTGCTAGCCCAGACTGTTGCATCATTTCTTACTAGAGGTGTTCTGGGACTGCAAGTGTCTAAGACTTGGAGTCTGTGAATTCTAATTAACATCCCTAATTTCCATGCATATAGGAAAACCCTGTCACTCTCAAGTTGAAAATCTCTTTCCATGACTTCAGCATTCATTTGTTCAAGCTCAGTAGAAACTTAATCACAGCTTTATCTGTAAAAAACAAAAACAAAAACAAAAACAACAACAACAAAAAAAAAAAAAAAAAACACAAAAAAAAACCTGGGAACCATGTTTTACTGTTTTACAGTAGGAAGGCCATCAGTTTCCTTGTTAGAAGTGAGAAGAAATGTATTTGTTGTTTCCCTTGTCTTTCTTTTACCTTCCATAAACACAAAAATTCACCCAATGATCAGTGAAAAATGGGATCTTGTCTTATCAGTGCAGTAATTATTAGAATTCCTCTCTGACAGCGTGCACAGGGCTTCAGAAAAAGATTCTTCTTCTACTCATTTAAGGAAATGAGCCTGATGCTTCCCATTTTGCTATTTATGCAGTCCTTTATACCCAGATAAAAGCAGGTATGAAATGCAATCAGTTCAGTCTTGTTCTCCTACATCTGTTATATACAGACATAAATCATGCATGAGTTGCTTAGTAGGGAAAAATCAGCTCTGAAATATCTATGGTTTATGAATTTCAGGAGTTTCCTGTGAGTGAAAACTAGGTTGGGAAGAAAAAAAAAAAACAAAACAAAACACAATACTTCAAGGAACTTCAAGCAAGTAATTGTTTTGATCTGTTGTGTAATATATCTCATGAGCTTTGCCAGCAGTGATCTGAAACTTTACCAACCCAAGCTCTCAGTCCTTTGCTATTAATCCTCTCTGTTCTGGGACAGTATCAACCACCACTTTCCATGGCCTTCCCAAGATTCAGAGCACATTAATGTGCTGCTGAAAACCTTTATTTTTTTAAGTAGCATATGACAAATGTAGGTGATATAGTACAAATTATTGCCATACAAGACACAGATTTCCTGAGAACATGGATGACCACAGTCTCTTCTACTTCTCAAGTAGGTGAAAGTTAATTTTGAAGACTGGGAGGTGAACTGGAGAGAGGAAATGGGAGGGCAGAGACTCAGCCTTCCTTTGGCATCTTTTCCATGGAAGTGACTGAGCATCATACCTCATAAAATATTCATTACATTGTTTGAAGAATAAAACAACATCCATGTGTCTGCTCCCAGCCTTTAGGAAAGAGAGGAATTCCTCATGGATATGATTTATATTCGTGTGTAAGCTTTTGCGTGGTTGGTGAGTCAGTGAGAATAAAGATCGTGTGAAAAAATGGTTTGAAAAAGATGTTCTGTGTTGTAGCTCACAGCTCTCATTGTGATGCAGAAATCTGATTTATTTCCATATTTCTCTAGTAAGACTCTCTGGTGACAGGGATGCTAATCTCCATAGACTGTTCTCCCTCTGGAAAAAAAAAAAATTCCTAGAAGACATTTTTTAATGAGCTTCAGAAACAGCATATCTGTATCCATGCCTCATATTCAAATGAAGGCAGACAACTTCTGAAGACTATTTTACTACATGTTAAAGAGAAACAAGCATTCAAAAATGAGGAGTGCTTGTAGAAATATTCTAATATATTACTACTTTTTAATTCCAAAATTTTCCTTCTGATTCCCTTTCTGCTTCCTCCTGCTAGAGGGTAGGAGGAAGGATGAGAAGGTCTCAGAAACAGTATGGACTGAAATGATGACAAGTTACCACAATGTCCCTGCCTGTTGTTCAGTCCTCCACACACTACTCTCTAGCAGCTTCAGATCTTTCATAATTTATTTAATAACACAGCCTTGTTTGTTTTTCTGTCCTGTTAAATAACCTTCATGTGAAAATAAAGACATTTTTCAATTTTTAAAATTTCACAGATGAGGTTCAATAGTTTGTAATTTTTTTCTGTGTTGATTATAAGCTATACTATGCTCAGTCACCTTTCTTTACAGAATTTAATTTAAAAAAACACATGAACCATATTTTTGATCTTGCCCTTAATCTTCTCTTCCAAGCAGTGCTTCATGCTGTCCCTAATCCTGGGATAACTAAACCAGCCTTTTTTTACATAATTTAACTTCTGTCATCCTTCAAATTTCTTTCACCAAAATCAGATTTACTCCACAGGCTAAATCTTTTTTTAAGGATATAACTAGGTGTTGTCTCTAGCTAAAAAGTATTTTCAAATTACAAAGATGATCTGGATTTCCTAAAGATCAGTATTGTTTCACAGGTGTGCATTTGGGGATATACAGTCACATGGTTCTTGACTTGGTGCCACTCATCATAATGACACATACCATAAGCTGATCTATGTCACAGTTATCGTCAGTGACATGACTTGGGAATGTGATTTCTGGTGGTGACTGTTTTTTTCTAGCAGTTTCTCATAGTTGCCTGATTACTGTTTTGCATCCAGGGTCATGATATGGTCTAAAGGCATGGTTAACCTGGAGTAGAGGAAGCATCAAATTCTTCTGTAATTATTTCCACTGTAAGTCAGTTGCAATTCTACTTTTATTATTCCATTGTAATTGGAATTACAAAGCATCTTGCTTTGGGAAAAGTAATTCTATGCAGACATAAATACTTAGTAATAACTATTAGGAGATAATATTTCTAACAGAAAATGTTGTGTTGTGCTTATATGATCTGGCAGAATCAGGATCTAACCAGGTTGTGGGCTTTAAAAATATGACCAAAATAATTACCTGCTTCAGACATGTTCTGCTTTGTGATAGCTTTTTATGCCTTTTTCCTGCGATATGTTGGTATTTGCACTGTCATCAGACCTTGGCCATCGTTCAGGGCTCTCTTATGCTAGGTGGTATATGAAAAAAAGCATAAGAGCTCTCTTTCTCATGGTGTTTACAATGTATGTTTAAGATGAGAGAGCTGCTGGAAACAGACATGCCAGGGGGCTGCAAGACTAAGACAGTACTGATCAATATGCTGGGCAGTGATCTCAGCAGTACCTAATTGATGTTTGTTTTATGTGAGTGGCACAACAATAGAGACTTTTGAGGAAACGTTGAAAGAGTTTATAAGCAATTCTAAAGTGCAAGAAAAAGCATAGAACAGATGTACATCTATTATACAGTGTCAAATTCATAAGTAGGGCAATGACATGTTGCATTTGAAACATTTTCTGTAGTGCTAGGGCAATGCAAAAGGCAATCTGAACTGAAACATTCTCCATCAAGCATTTAACCATAGAGGGCCTTAGTGTAAATAATTTTTAAGCTTTCAGAGTTTTATAGGACATCAAAGTTTACAAAGAAGATTCATTTCAGCTGTCCCTTTCTGTAAAAAGCCCTGTCAGCTGCAGAATACCTGAAAGGCTCTGCAAGGTATTCTGCCTGAAGATAGGATGGCATTATGCTCTTTATTCTAGAATTCCACTGAAGTGGGATGCCCATGAGTAAATTTTATTATGCATAACCACAAAATTGAAGAAATGTGGTTCCATTTTCAGTCAAAGGGCAGATGTCTAGTTTCAGAATAATAGTTTTAGTTACAGCAATTAATTAAAAAAATCCAGTCAAAGATTTATATAAAAGCAAAAATACAGAAGAAAGAACTCTGCATGCCCACAGGTTCACTAGTCAACCTGTTCCAGTCTTGACACCCTCATAACTAAAAATGTCTTCACTATATCTAATCTAAATTTACCCTCTCAGTTTAAAACCACTGCCAGTTTTCTTGCCACTACAGCCCATGGCACACAGTCTTTTTCCATCTTTGATATAAATCTCCTTTAAATATTGAAAGGCCACAAGAATTTAACCCTTTTCTCTCAGCAAAATACTACATACAACAATTTTCTGGAAAATATGCATGCTATTTTTTTTTCTAGTGCTTATCTGTTTTTTAGCTGTGTCAGAGTGACAGTAACTTGGGAACCTTCAATTTTTAGACCAACAAAACATAAAAAGAAAGGAAAGAAAGTCACCATGGATTCCTTGAACCCTCTGTATGCAAGATGCAAGATACCTGTAGAAGAAAAAAGAGGCTCCCATTGCTGTGGTGGCTGAAGTGCAGATTTAAAGACATCACCCTCAACAAAATAGGATATGTTAGTCACTTATTGTCAAAATTCAAATACTTGTCCACTAATATTTACTCCACACTGAGATTTAGCTTATTCTATATCAGTGCAACATTTTTACTTTAAAAAATGTTAAAAAGTTTACTGAGACTTCTGAATTTCAACACTAAATTATGGAGTTTTCTGTTATCACAGAAAAACTGAAATCACTTTCTAGCTCAAGCTTAAAAAAATTCAGTTGCACTACCAAGAGAAGTGGGGGTTTTGTGATTCTTTTTGATGTGTGGTAAGGTGAAAATTTTTCTACCATACCCATTAAGCACTTTAACAAGAACTTAAAGTGTTTCATAGAGAAGAGAGGAGAAAACATTCATTTTGTTTATTTATTCTTCCTACTTCAGTCTCAATTTAAATGTGCTAATTTCTTTGAATAAAAATAAAAAAGCCAATTTAGTGTTACTGATCAAGGAAGAATTTTTATTTCTGTCTGAAAGAATTATAGCTTATGTTTAATAGAAACAGTAAACAAAAGTAATTATTCATGCATGCTTGCCATCTCATTAGGCATTTGATGTAAAAAAAGTATCCAATAAAAAGTCTAAGTAGGTTGTGGGAGGTTGTTGGTTTTGTTTTGTTTGTTTTTTTTATCTTTGAAAAGTTACACTGAATAAGGTTCATTATTTCCATTAAGCCTTAGAATCTGATTATTCAATCAACCTACTTCAATCCAGGTAGTCACTTATTGTCCATCAGTTTAGTGATGCTCTTTGGTTTCTGACATGATTGTTTGAAGAAAGAAAAATGTTCTAAATAGATAGATAGATAAACGAGACTGTTAGTTTCTTTCAGCTTCACTTTCTTCTCTAGCTTGTATCACTATTGCAGCAAACCTCGCACACAGAGGAAGTGGAGAAGACTAAAAAATAGAAGCAAGATGGAAGAGCATACCAGTACTTTTCCTTTAGTAACTATCAGTCTTGCCAAGAGTATATTGGTAATTTTTTTCTTTTACATTTAAAGGCATCTCTTTAACAATTTCTGTAGCCTCGAGGAGTCTTTCTGGAAACAGACTTGTTTCTCTTCTCCTAGTCTAAAGAAGAGTGTACAATGGGACTGTAAGCATATTAGGAGAGTTCTTACCTACCAGTTCCCAAAATCTTTGTGAATGGTTCATATGAGCCTAAAATCTTTATAAGAGAATGCAAGTAAGCCTTACTTTACACAGCTGAGATACTGGAGTTGGCCACTCACCTGTGTGCTTAAGACTTGTTTTTACAAATGTCCTTGAAAGCATGCTAAAACCAATAAAAATTTTAAGTACCTAAATAATCTTGTAGAACTGTTCCAGTGAATCTCTGAAATACATAATCACAGACTGTATGACCTGACCTCAGTAGGCAATTGTATATTAATAACACTTGCAATATCCATTTACAGGTAGTATTTATGGTTTCTGGTTTATTCTGAGAAAAACTGATAGCACAGTTCTTAAAGCAACAGCAATTTTGGGAGTCCATCCTATAGCTATAGCAGGAGATCTGAGAGGGAACCGTAACTTGTTTTTGAGTCTTGAGCCAAGCCCTTCTACCGTGGGAAGTAAATCTCTTGAAGATGCTAGTCAGTTTTGTTGCTTCTGCAGTCTGGAATGGGATTGAGATAAAGTGGGGTAAATGAACTCCTGTGGTCACTTTCCACTTGTCTGTTTTACAGCTCTGGGGACCCTTCTGTATAGTTTAATTCTGCTTGCACTGAATGCCATAGCTGAATGAATACAATGGTCTAAAATCAAAGTGCTGAAGAGTATTAGGGTCTCATGTGAATCATAAACACCATATAAGATGCTGAGACTAGAAATAGTTCATCTACTATATTTTCCCGTGCTGCATTTTTAAGCAAACTAATTAGCTGAACAAAGTCTGAGTGATAATAACTGACATGATGTAAACAGCTTTAGCCAAATTAGTGTTTTGTTCCTGATTTTGTTATGAGGGATGTATTCAAACTTAGGCCCATGGATTTGTTTTTTTTTTTCAAGGACCTGCTTGGTCCCAGAGACTATAGGTAGTTGATCTTCAAGGGTAGCCTCATCAGAGCACAAGAATGGTTAATTTGACTGTGTGAAAATCAAGTGTGACAGAAAAAAACATAAAAATGGAGCCTCTGACCTCAAACAAGAAAGACAGACAGAAGGTGAAGGAGGATGCCTTGATAACAAGAAAGCTAATAAAAATGTGTTCCTGTTGCTACATGGGACAAGGGAATTGACCAAAAACATGGAGATGATAAAAGTACATTTTTGCCTCAGTTTTTACTAGTCAAATCTGACCTTAGGACACCCAAGTCCCCAAGCCTCCCAGTCCATGGGACCAGACAGAATACACCAAAGGCAGCTGTCTGCTGTCTTTGCAGTGCTTATGTCTGTCATCTTCAAAAGATTGCAGCTTCATTTCTATGCCTGAAAAGAAAGCAAATGTCACATCATCCTCAAAATATAGTCAGGTCAGCCTTTCCTTGTGCCTGGTTGTACCCTGACTTTAGCAAGGCCTTTGTCACAGTATCCCAGAGTTTTCTAATCACTGAATTAGTCAGTTCCAGTCTGGATTGATGAATGTAAAGGTGGCTGGATGCACAGGCTCAAAGGGTTTTGATTGGTTGTGCAAAGTTAACTAGTCCTGTCTAGTGGCCAAATTGATGCTGTGTCTACCTCATTAGAGCCTAGATGACAAGACAAAAAGCACTCTCATGTGGTTTGTGGATGACACCAGACTGGGAGGAGCAGTCAGTGAGCTGGAGGACAGGGCTACGGTTCAAAGAGACCTGGAAAAATGGCTTGATGCAAAACCCAGAGAGTTCCCCTAAGGCCAAAGCAAAGTCTGGCCTCAGGGATGAAAAACAGGCAGAGGGACAGTCTGGAGCCAACCAGCTAGGAAAAGCTGTGCAGAAAGGATCAGCAAGTTGACAGGAGTCAGCAGTCCGCCCAGGCATAAAAGCAGCTCCTGCACCAGGGAATGGACCAGCAGGGATGGGGTCAGCCAGCAGGGCCAGACACTGTCCAGATTTGGGCTCCCACTGCAAGTCAGAGAGTCCCCACTATGATCAGGGCACAGAGTAAACAGAGAGGCTGAGAGCTAAGTCAATCAAAAGCAATAGTTCACATGATCAATACAAATAAATATTTCACTTGGTATGAATAAAAGATAATCCAGCCACCAGTGATAAATCAACCACTCCATTGATTTGTTTGGTATATAACCTTGCTGGAGCCAGAGTATACAGTACCCAGTGGCATCCCCTCACTAGTTTCTCTACCACTGCAGAAGGTAGCCAGGTTAGCCTTGGTAAATCCATCCTGGCTGCTCTCAGTCATCTTGCAGATGACACCAAGTTGGGAGGGAGTGTCAATCTGCTGGAAGGCAGGAGGGCTCTGCAGAGGGATCTGGATAGGCTGGAGAGATGGGCTGAGTCCAACAGGATTAGGTTCAACAAGGCCAAGTGCTGGGTCCTCAACTTTGGCCGCAACAACCCCACGCAGCACTACAGGCTGGGGACAGAGTGGGTGGAGAGCAGCCAGGCAGAAAGAGACCTGGGAGTTTGGATTGACAGGAGGCTGAACAAGAGCCAGCAATGTGCCCAGG
>JAWWEW010000088.1:23656879-23671023 GCA_035583185.1 Anabacerthia variegaticeps | reverse complement strand
CTGCAAGAACCCTTTGCCTTTGAAGGAGTCAACGACTCCTCTCAATTTAGTCTCACTGGCAAACTTATTTAGTATCCCTTTGAGCTCTGTGGAAACCCACTAGTGACACACTGCCAGTCTGATGTTAGCCCTCTCGCTATAGCTCTTTGTGCCTGACCCATGAGCCAGTTGCTCATCCATTGCATGATGTGTATATCCAGCTGTCCAACTGTATGCTGGACATGTTTTCTGGAAGGCTACAGTAAGAGATGGTATCAAAAGCTTGACTGCAATCCAAAAAAATTACATCAGCTGACTTCTCTCAATCATCTAAATGAGTTATCTTGTAACAAAAGAAAATTGAGCTTCACAAGACTTTTGCCTCGTGAAGCTGAGCTGGCTGTGACCAATTGCTGTTAGCAATCTTTATTGGTAACAGCTCCTGCCCAACTCACCTGTAGGCACGGCTGGACAAACCTTTCTGTTTAGTCCTAGTATCTTTGGACACACCTCCACCAGCATGGCTGTGAGTTGCTGTATTGCCCAGGCACAAACAGGAAGCTCTGGCCTCTGCTACAAAGGCTAAGGCCTTTTCTGAATTATCTTTTCTTGACTGGCATTTAATGTCTTTAAAATAATGAGTGATAATGATGATTTCTTGTTTAGATATTGCTATTAGCCTATTGTGCTTTTTGCTAGGTTGCATAATGATGTATACTAAGGTACAATATTTTAAACACATCTCAATATAACTATTACAAAGCGGTAACTTTGAGAATTCAGGAGGTCAGAGTTCTAAACAAGTATTGGGATTTTGCCATTGAATTACATTTTTACTTTTATGCTTGTAAACTGTATGCCACAGAATCTTATAAAAGCATAGTTGTTTTCGGAAACGCAAGGAAGAAGTGGCATAATAATAATTAACATAAACATTTCTTCTCAAGAGACGTAATTAAAAGCCCATTGAACTTTCTAGACTCCAAAACTTGGCAACCCTAATACTAAAACTGTAACAAAACCTTTTTTGTACATTCCTGCACCATAGTAACATTATTGTTTCACATGAATGACTGTAGTGTGCTTAGCCTGACCTCTTTTGATCTTTATAACTCCAGTAAAATGGAACCATATTCATTCAAACCATTTGACAGCAATTGTCTATAGTACATCCAGTAATGACCCTGAGGATAAGAAGGTGACTGGGTTTCTCCTTCCTGTCATTTTGAAGAGCTGCCTTATAAGAAAAGACCAAATAAATTACACATAGTCTCATGTTAGCACGTGTGTGTGAATGTACGTGCACCTTTGTATAGATGTAGTCAGAATACTCAACCTCTGAAAAAACCACTAGATTGTATAATGGTTTTTGTAAGGTAATAAGAGATCAACTTTCTCTTATAGGCCAGGCAAGTTCAGCTATTCCTGTATTTTGAGATTCATTATATTTGTATCACTGGAAGGGAACACTGGTCATAAACAGAAACTGGGAAAGAAAGCTTCCTTTTATCAGCTTCCCCACTGTCAGAAGTTATTCCACTAGACAACTGAATTTTCAAAATGAGCCATCATATTTGCTGTGGGATGTTCACTGGGCATTTCTGCTGTCTTGCAGACTCACATACATACAGAGTGAAGTAAGCCTAGAAATTATATTTTGACCCCACAGAGTGCTTTTCATTCAGCAGCACATAAGACATGAGTGTTGCACTAACAGAGTTAAAGGAGTAGCTGATGTAAAGCTCAGTGAAGTGTTGAAGGCCACATGCTGGAGAAGAGTTCAATGTCATTTAGTATTCTGCCACACACAACTGAGGAAAGACCAGTTATTTCAATAGCCTCTAAGTCTATTTATATCTCTTTCACAGAATCTCTGTGTTTCTGATGCATTACATTCAAGTGATATGCAATAAAAAATATTAAAGCTAACTTCATAGATTCAGTCTCAGAGTATTTATGCCTTTGAGTGTTTAAATTTTTGCTAACTTTTCCTCTTTTCTTTGCTCACCATGATTTTTCAAATAGTGAAAGAGCTGTCCTCAATAAAAATATACGTATATTTTTTCAGCAGTTGTTTGACATAGAAGAAGTTTTTTGTGCTTATTATATCTAGATCTGACTGCTCTTTGCTTAAAGTTTCCCTCCATTCTTCACAACCAGAGGACTGTCTTAAGATTGGGGAACACAATCTGAAGATGAAAGGGAGATACTGGAGGAGAATTTTACAAGAAGCAGTGGAGAAACAGACTTGACTATTTGTTCCAAGGAATTCACATTTGTACAAAGCTGTGGTCAGCCCTATAGTGAGAATAGAGAATCCTCTGTATATGGATTAGAAAACAGGCTACATAGCTCATAATATATGCATTAACTGAATAAAACTCTAGCTGAAAACACTCAGGGCGTTATCATGTGAAAACACAGAAGGTATAAACCATTTACTGAATGGAAAAGGTATACATTACCTTTTTATTTCTGTCCATCTAATTTTTTAGTGCTTCTTGGTTTTATTTTCTGGCCTTACTTTCTTATGTTTTATGTGGCCTGAATTAAAAGAATTTTTATGGTGATACGGTAAATTGAAGGGAACAACAAATGAAGGTATTGAATTTCATTCATGTCTGAGTGCTTCATTCTTTCAACACATTCACAATACTCTTGCAAGATTAAGAAATTATATTATACTCATTTAATACATGGGAGGCTGAATATAAACAGACAAGAAGACCAAACCCAGAATGCTATGTGTAATGATTTCCAGTGATTTTATTTACAACTAAAAAACCTCAGTCTTTGATTATCCAGTGTATGTGATCTATTAGGAAAACCAAGAGACCTACAGCAGAGCAAGTAGCTTAACCCTGGCCTGCTCACTTAACAAACAGGACATACTTATCTTTTGAAAATAAATCAACTGTGTTTTTTTCATTACTACTGCACTGAATATAAAGAATAATTTAAAATTGAAAACCAACCAAAAACCTTTCTAGGAAGATTTCTAACTAAAACTATTTCTATAAAATACAAAAATAACAAAATACAGGATGTTTCATAATTATGGAAAATAACTTCTGTAAATTGGAGATAGAATAATTTTTAAAATTTCAATAAGTAAAGATCATGAGAAAGCAGTTATAAGAATCTGTCACCTGTATTTTAATACAAGACAAACTGAAATTGTAAAATTACAGCAGAATCTAACCTTCCTGCTGAAGGATATTTCTTCAAATTAGCTTGATTTTGTGTACTGGATAACAAGTATGATTTTGTGTCTTCATGCTGTAATTCAACTGACTGCAACTAAAACTAAGTAGCCATACATAGTATTATTTGTGAAGGAAAAATAAACAAATGAACTGTTACCAAGCTTTGCATCTGAAATCAATCTTCTTATTTGACTAAGGTTGAAAGAAGAATTGATTATGAGTCTTCCCTGAAGCATAATTGTGTCCTGCCTGCTTACTTTACTAGTAGAATTGTGACTGGATTCAAAAGCTAAGTGTTTTTTTCAGACATAATATATCTACTAAACTGGCTCTTACTGAGCTCAAATTAATGAAAATCAAAGACTCAAAATTTAAAATTCCAAGAGATGCCTGCAGATGTTTTTCTGGACAGATGCTGTTCCCCATCTGCATTTGATAAGTTTTCTACTTAAGTATTGATTTAGTGTTCAATTCTAAGGATAGCCAGTGAATTGGCTCATAAGCAAATTCTGGCAATTTGGCTACTTATACTTGTTGAGGACGGTGTGCAGTACTCTGAGACATTTACCTGCCCAACACGGAAAGAAGAACAAGTCTGAGGGAAATGATTAACAATGAGCACTGGAATGTCAGCAACTAGGCAGCTCTGATGGCAAATCTAGAAGATAATAACAGAATTAGGAGAGACATGGCTGATCTGGCTTCACAGTCAACAAGCCAAGGGTTAGTGGTGCTGAGAGATGTCAGCTCAAAGCTCATTGAGGACAGTGGATGTCCTTAGAGTGGGCTGACCCAGTCTTTGGAGAAGATAGTACCTTGCTACCGCAGCAGGCTGAGCCTGGTGTCTTCATACACAGAAGTGAGGGGCTCTTCTAGACAGTTACTGTTGTCACCAGACAGAAAGCAGGGCTACTGGCTGAGCTGGTCTTTTCTTATAGGTGTCAATGGAAGGCTGAATTGAAGTCTATATGCTGTTGCACACAGCATATAGACTGGGAGAACAGGAGAAAAGTAGAGACAAGTTTTGTGCAGGGCACAAGACAGCCTTGTCATATCAAGCACAGGATATGTGCCAAGCTGCTTGATAGCATTTCTTTGCCATGGTGCTGGAGGTGGGTCCTCTCAACAAGGTGCTGCTTTATAAAGGATGTAGGAAGGGGAAACATGAATTTGCACCTGAGCTGAGCAATATATGTCAACGTATGCAATCCAAGAATGCCTGTGTGGTCCTGCATGAGGCCTTTCTGGATGTCTAGGCTTTACAAAGTAAGAAGTCCTGCAGGTCATCACTTTGATGAAGGGTGAAGAAATCATGACTTTCTCAGGTATCTTATAGTACTTAAGAGTGTGTAAATACCCAGTTTTCTTCCCTGATTTCCCCAGGTAATGAACAGCTGACTGAGAAATGTTGAGAGTCCACAGCCTTTGGATCTTCCCTTAACCTAGTGCCTTCCACAAATGCTCACTTGATTTCTAAATCTCCTCTACTGATCTCGTTTTATAATCACTTGATCCACTTCACTTGACACTTAGGATTCATTAAAGTATCAGAGACCTTGTGACAGTCTCCATCAAAATAAGAGTTCTTTAAAATTCTAGTCAAAACTTAGACATATTGATCCTTCACTCTGTTATCACTCATAAGAAAAAGGGATTAGCAGCATTTAGTCTCCAGGGTGACTGAACCATCATTTTTTTCACAAGCAATGAACTCTAAAAGGAGAAGAAAAGTCAAAGCATTTTAAGTGATATAGATAACTTCAAAAATGAGAACAAAAAGCAAAGTTAAGAACTTCTACTTGTAAGTTAGTGTATATTAGACACCTGGAATTAAAAAAAAAAAAAAATTTCTTATAAGATTTAGTCAATTATTTTCAAGTAAGATAACAGTTGATAGGAGCTGACTGCATATGGCTTTAAAGTTAGTAACTGTTAATGTTTCATTTGCTTAGGATTACATTTATAATTGAAAATTAATTTTTCCACTTGTGGGAACAATTGATATGCTGACTTCTCAATCAGAGAATACTAGATAATACTAGAGCATAGTAGATAGATAATAATCAGAGCATACTAGATAATTTCTAAGCTAATTAGAAATTTTGAAAGTGTTTTCAGGAAATGTCAAGTAGTCCTTTTTAAGCTAAAATTTTGAAAAATTTTTCACACAGCTGGAGAAAAGACATTTTTGAGATGAATTCTTGAGTTTGATTTAGATTTCATTCACATTATTCCCCAGTTATTTCAAAAGTGATTTATGTTGATTTAACTACATTCACTGAAGTGTGTAGGCTCCCCCTGTGTTTAGACTTATTTCAGAGTGATAGGGATCTGTCCTAGTAAGTGAATTGCAACTTGATAGCATTCTATTTCAACTTCAATTTTTCTGCTACAGAAAACCTGAGCTCACTTTAAAAAAGGCATTGAGGTGCTGGAGTGTGTCCAGTGAAGGTCTTATGATTGACATTTAATTAACAGATTTGTCAATATGGACTTCGAAGTACGTTTCTACATTCTGTTCTCTACATAGAAAACTGTCTAGAGGTGGACAACAAATTAACAAAACCGACAGGAGCACTTGATTGTACTGATAGGAATGAGGCCCAGGCAACAGATTCTAATACTGTAAGAGCCCAGAATTTTACCTTGATTCTTGATTCTCACATAGGGCTGTTTCAAAATAGATGAGTGGTACCCTATGTGGATCAGGGCAAGTTGCTGCTTCCAGGAAGAACAGATGTTAGAGGATTTGGAGGTTTCGGGCATTTAACTTCTGTTTGTTATTTTGTTGTTGTTGTTGTTAAAGTCACACTAGTTTTGCTTTTGTTTTATTTGATAGAAAACAAAATGTGTGTGTAGAGTCTATAACACTCATTTTCCTGGCTATTAGGAGGCATAGGCAGTCAGAAACACTGTATCTTTTAGACTATACTTATACAATTCAGAATTATGGAAAAAGTACCTGCATTTATTAAGCTTTTTTAAGCCAGTAAGACCTATCTGTGAGCCTGTGACTGTGTGACAAACACAGCCTAAGAAAAGCATCAGCTGATTTTCCTCCCCTATTCCAGAAAGTACATTATGGCATCTCACTGCCATAACTTTCATTTGGAACCCAAACCTTAACATCTATATCCTTGTGAGAGGATGGGTTGATGGCAAGAAGGTAGATATCTTTCTTGAAGAAATTTCCTGAAGCTTCATCTGCCTCGTGTGTGTGGTTTGGTTTTTTTCCCATACTTACCAGAATTGTGTCTGTAATTTGCTCATTTATCTCAGTCCTAATCCTATGTTGTCTCCCAACTCACTTTGGAACAGGCATCTTTGTCTTTGCACTGACAAAAAACATCCTCAAATGAGGCACATGCTTTTGAAGGGAAACTAAATACATCACCAAATTTGAATTGTGAAAGCTCTGTTATGTTGGTTCATCACTATCATTATGTAAAGAGGTAGCATCTGGGGCACAAGAATAAGCTAGGAGAGATGCTGTAATAGAAAGTGTCAGAACAACTCAATGCTTGTTCTCTTGCTCTGCCTGCCAAATTTGTATAAAGCAGAGGTTTAAACAGGAAAAACTTTAAATTGCAGAACTCTTGAAGTGATACGTTGTATTTCTCTTGAAAGCTTTTACATGTACAGGCTATTGGAAATGACACCCTCAAACAGGAGAACAACTTTAATAACTGTCAAGTGTCAGTGAAGTAGACACATAAACAGAAGAAATGTCACAGTCCATCAGCTTTTCCCTACTTTTCCAATTCACTTTCCACTGCTTAGTGACCTAGGCACATACGAAGACTCCTTGCATCAGATCTGCACTTTATCTGCTGCAGAAAAATGCTGGTGCATCTGCTTTTCACCTTTCCTGTCTGCACAGCTCCCACCTAGCATTCAAATTGGATTTTCCTTTTAAAACTTAAGAATAATCTGTCCTTGAGATATGGTTATGGTAAACAAAAAAAACACAACAACAACAAACTACCAACCAACCAACCAAATAAAAATGATGCCTTGGTATTTCAGATTTGTTCTCCTTCAGTGATTTCTGTAGTGAATCTGCACATCCAAAACCAAAAGCTTTTTAGCTGTTGTCCAGGCAAACTCAACTTTGTACCCAAAAGTAATGCCAGGAGCTTGATTACCAGTCTCCATCAATTTCATCAATGGAAAACATGATTTTTAGTGACAGTTTAACACTACAAAACTAGAGAGACATCAAAGGTACACTCATATTTCAAACATCTGAGAAAAAGAGGAATGTAAGTCACACCAGAAGCAGAGGCCGTACATACCCAATGTAGTTTCACAGGGACAATATATTCATTTGCTTCATACAGCAGCAAGGACTGCAGAATTCTACTTTTAGCATAGGAAAATTACTGGGGGTGAGAGGTTGAGTCAAAGATATTTGTCAAGAATAGACATCAACTTTAAAAGAAAAAAAGCAATAGAAATATGCAACTACATTATTCTAATCAATAAGCAAACTGAGAAAGTTCAGGTTTGGGTACTTAGCATTCTGTTACAACATTCTGATTTGCTTTCATTGAAGGTTTTACTCCACCTTTTGACAAGCAGTCAATAGCAGACTTTCCCTAAGGATGTGCTCTGGGGGCGAAGAAAGAGTTATTCCCATGTTTTCTTAAGTTTAAAAGATAGACCATATTTCTACTGTATGTTTAGTGCTTATTTCCATCAAAAGGAATAGAAAAGAATTTCAGCTCTTCTGCAGAAAGTAGTAATAGTCTCCCACTACTATTCTGGCAGAGTTTGAACTGCTGGCTCAGCTTTTTAGATTCCTGGAGAGCCCATTTGTTTCAATTCCAAATTCTGACAGCCTATTAGAGACAATGAGGTCATATTTATTTCTTCTTTTCTAAAGGTGAAGAAAAGGAAAAGTTACAGCAGCAGACCAGGCAAATATAAATTTTCTTACTACATATGAAATATAGATACTGAATATGTATAAATAATGAAGGAGCTTGCTTGTTAGGGACTAAGGAGGCGATAATCTCCCTTAAAAATGAGGGACAACAGGCCCCTAAGAGGAATATAATACTGCTTCTCTTTAAAGCATGACAAGTCCTTTTGGTGCTTCAGAGTTGTAGGAAAACCCGAAAGTAAATTGCAAATATATTTCATACAATTCCTATTGCAGAGCTGTATATTTTTCTTATTCATTCTCTGTGTAAATACTATGCAATAGTCCAGTCTAGACTAGACAGAAAACAAACTCTCAAATTCAAAGGTTTAACCGTTAGAATCTTAGATAATCACATTTTTATTTTCTTGGTCTATTCATAGATCAGATATTGTGAGGTATAATGGAAATGTCTTATAACCATGCAGTTCATCAATTTAAATAGTCTTACATTTGGGGCAGGAGGAAGGCCTGAAGGAGTAGGTTGGGGAGTGTGGGGAGTGGTGGGGAGGGAAGAACAGATGTTTTTCAATTATTTGAAGCTATTTATAAGGAATCAAAGAAACATGACAAAATATGACATTATATTAAATAAAAACTGAAATCTGAAGTATGAGATGGACCAATGTTATACAATCTTTTTCAGAAATAAAATAAATTCAGGGGTTTTTTTCTGTAATAAAAATTATATATATGTGTGTGCTTATCTTTATGCCCCCATATTTTTTCCACCCACACAAGTAACACTTAATTAAAGAAGGAGCATGAGTGTGTCCAGGTTTGCTTAGAATTTTTTGTAACCAAAATTCAATTTATTTTGAGTAGAAATTAATTTCCCTAGAAAAAATAATTGTTTGAAAAAAATGTGCTGGGCAATGCCATTTGTGTAGAACTTGGGAAGGAACTGCTGAGATTTGCTGATGCCAAACACTCTAGAGATGAAATGGCCTTTAAAATAAGGAAAAATCTACTTCATTACCATGTCAACAAGCTAAGTATTAGATGTTTTGACATAAAGAAATGTTAAAATTCTAGTTCAGACAGAATAGACATAAAACAGAATAGATATAAGTAAAGCTTATATATTAGTTGTTCCCTGACGCACTATATGGGTCTTTGCCTTTTGTTAACTCATGACTTTCTAAATGACTGTGTATTTTGTCCCTAGAAACAATTATTTCCAGTTGTTGGAGGCTTATTTCTTTGCTCCTTACTTCATTTTTCCTGTCTCTGAATAAGCTGTAGTTTCCCAGTTCAGGCCTGGATTCTTCTGTTTGCTGCATACTGAAGTCCCAACAGCATTCCCTCAAGAATTTCAGCAAACCTCCCCTTCTTCCAAAGGTCTGTTTTGGACTACTCTTTCCAAAGAAACACAAATAGAACACACTGTAATGCATAATGGTGCATCACTTATTTCAAAGTGAACAATTTAATCACTGTTTTAAACAAAGTCAGTAACAAATCACCTTTCAAATCACCTTTGTCTTGAAAGTCTAAGAAGCTATGAAAATAATGCCAAAGATCATGGAATTCTTGTGGACTATCCACTTTTTTTTTTTTTTTTTTTTTTAAATAATTTGGAAAACAATTTAATTGAGTTCCAGTTTTTAACTCTGGAAGACGGAAAGAAAACTACAATTCCTTGAAAATGAAACTTGATAAACTAGAAATGAGATTTATTCTTTGTAAATGTTTTTTTGGCCTCAGTTGAAGAACCCATTCTCTTTGGTACCCTTAGGTATATTAAGAAATCAGGAATTCTGAAATATGCTTAGATGTATTATTAACATGTCTGCTTATTTCCTAACAATTGTTCAACTACTGTGGCTTATTGATTCAATTTCATTTCATAATAGAAAAACCTCTTTTGGATATGCAGCTGAACATTCTAACATCTTATTAATTTCAGCTAGAATATTTTGTATAGGTGCTAAATTATTTTCTTCCTCACATTGTACTTTCCCTGGAGAAATCAGCTCTACAGGGTGTTTAAACAATAAGAAAGACTGATACAGATGTAGCCCCATGAGTATTGTATAACAGATTATCTGTGTATGATCCGATTGGGATAAACTGTGAGCAACAAAACAAGCTGATATTGTAAGTATGACAACAAGATGTTCTGGAGAGTGCTTAAACCTCAAGTTGTCTTGCTATCACACAATTGTCTCTGTGTTGCATTCTGAGAGGAAACTGGGCCAGGTTTTGAATTTTGTTCAGCTGTGACAAAATTTTCTGAGTTGGTCTCATACCATTTCAAATTACTTTTAGGAAGAAATGTAGGTTATTGCTCTTCATTAAAACACCTGTTTGAAGTCAAATGCAGCTCGCTTAGCTCTGGGAAGGACAACTCCATACACTGCTCAAACCCTTCACTGTATTCTGTGGTCTTCAGAGGTTTTTAATTACAATATTTTACTAACCTTACAAGGTAAAAATAAAAATTCACCCATCCACTCTCCAAAGCACACAGTCTATGTGTAGCCCCTATAACAGCAAAATTTTATAAAATATGGTATCAAAACCAAACCTTGTCAGTGCATGCTGCTGAGTAATTTTGAAGAAATAAAATAACACTTGTCACAATTATTCTTCTGTATTGATAAGGGAGAGAAATCACGTTAGACCTATCTATTCCCATTATGAAGACCCTCTTGTGAAATAGGTGGTGCATCAGTGGTAATTGTATGCCTAGAAAATGTTTAACAGATTACGTGAATGATCCTATATAACAAAATCTGCTGTCATCAGAAGGCAGCAACAGATCCCTGCTAGATCTACAAAATAGCAAGTTTCCCATGACCATACTAAACTCAGGACAACAAATATAGATATAAATCTCAATCTGGGTAATTGAAAAGTCAAATTTTTATACATTCTTAAATATATGGGTGCTCCAAAAGAAAGAAAAAGCAGTAGGCAGTTCTGATGACCAGCACTGGATAAATGGAACAGCAAGTGCTCTGATTTTTCTAGACAGTTATTTAGAGTTTGTTGTGAAAATGTCATAGGATATAATTTTGTAGGCAATTTTAAGGGAAAATGTTCAGCATGCTCAGTCTCTACATTACTCCATCCCTGCATTATACAATAATAGATCTGCAAGAAGTGCCTGAACACATTTAAATGTTCATGAGATGCTGCTTTATGACCCAGAGCTGTGCATTGGTATCCCTGGCATTGTGTGTGTCTAAGGAAACAATCACACAGAACTAGTTGTTTTTCCTCACCTTTATTCCTCCAGTAACCTGGGGCTAACCAGCAACCAGGTAGATGCCTCAAAGGTTCAAATTTCTACAGGTCTCGTTGAAGTCAGTGGTGGGTAGGAAGGAGAGTCCCAGACCAATGCCTCCCTGGAGGCATAGGCTGGTATCTGAGCCTGGTGGACAGCTGCTTTGCTTGTTACAGTACATGTTCTGGTATGGTGATCTGCAAGGCATCAGCTTTTTTTACTTGCAGTCTTCAGACTGGTAGGAGGAAAGACAGGACATGTAGGACAGGGAAGGGTCAGGGGAAAGTGGACAAATACTGGAAAGTATGTAGAAGCAGTGGGTTTTCAGTGAGAGATAAAGTTTCTACAGCTAGAGAAGTGAATAAGGCATCAAAATAGAAATCCTATTTCACTGGCTAAATAGCTTTTACTCTCTTTTATCTCTGTCCACTGAATTTCTCTTTTGTCTTGTACTTTACATTTTTAAGAGTGTGAAAGTGATAAAAACAAAATTTATAACCCTGAAGTTGTTTGGGGTTTTTTTGTGGGTTTTTTTATGGTTTGGTTTTGTTGTTGTTGTTGTTGGGTTTTGGTGGGGTTTTTGTTTTTGTTTTTGTTTTTGTTTTTTTTCAAAGATTTGGAACAATTATTTGCACAGAATAATTTTTTTTAGCTATTTTAATAATGGTTTAGTTTTATCTGTATGCGTTCAAGTTTCTGATCATTCATCTAGGCCCCAAGCTAGAGAAAATGCTTTTTAATATTTTGTTTTCAGCCCTGCATCTTCACTTGTAGTCTGTCTTGTGAGAACTAGATGAAAACCTGAAACCAGTTAGAAGACATAGAGTAATCAATAGATAATTCACCTCTGGGATTGGCCTGACATCATATTGAGTATATTGCTGGTATTGTGAGGAAAAGTCTAGCTCTTTTGGAAAGAGAAAATCATTTAGTTTCCTTTCTACTACAGTAAGTCTTCACTGACGGTGAGCTTGCACTGGCCATTTTCTGAATTTCCTCATGGGAATAACCCTCTTGATTGCAATTTATCTGAACCTGCACAGAATACACTGGGGGGAAGCAGAAACAATCTTACATGTAGATATTTCTTTATAGCTTGTTCATATTTTTTTAGCCTGTGCCTTCAGACCTTCTGAGAAATGTAAGATAGATTCACACACAATTGTTCTTCTGAAGTATCTTATCACCTTGGTTTGACTTACACACCCAGAGATGGCCTCCCACAAGCTTCTAAAAGCATGAAGTTGTCTTAGACATTTTACACAAATGTGCAGGTGACATTTTCTCATATAAGACTTCAGAGTATTAAAATATTTCTAGAGTAATTGAGTACTGAACTTTTTTGTGGGCTAATGAGAGGAGGATTAGTGCCTCTTGCCACATAAATTGAGAGGCACAGGGGTGAGTGAGTGAGTGAGGTCCTCACAGTCAGTGAGTGAGGTCCTTTCCTTCTTAAGACAACTCTTAATTATTTGGTTCTCTGTGGTGTAAAAGAAACCTTGTCTCAGGGTACTTTGACATCTGTCCTGTCTCTGAGAACATCAGCATGCCATCATGGTGAATCTGGTGCTGATAGCAGGCTCTACAGACTGTTTCTAAGCCAGGATCCTAAGCAAACCGTTCACTGCTAAAATAGCTCTGATGATCACCTGTTCACTTTCAGGTGTGTTATTCATAGCTGTGACTCATTTGCATAATTAATAATATCCAGCCAGGGTTGCCTTTTTATAAGAAAGTTAAATACAACAGCGTGGTTGGATCACTCCCCCTTCCCCTCTCCCTCCTCGCCACATGGTCTCCAAGATGTCCCAGGACAGAGACACACACACACACCGCCACAGGAGAGGAAGGAGAGAGTGTTTATTCCCAGGGTCAGGGTTTTTAAGGGATTTTAGGGGAAGTGACTCACACCAATGAAAATTGAGGGTTAACAGCAAATAGGGAAGGGATTAATAAAAGACCAATGAAGGGGCTTTTCACATAAACCTGCCCAGGTACATTCTTGCATACTGATAAGGGTGTTCCCAAGGGGTCCTGGGAAGAAGAAAGGTAACACATAGACAGGGTAGAATCCATTTTATAACACAGTAAAAGCCTGTTTTCAAAGCATTATGGCTAGTTTTCTCATCTTCAGAGTATCATTGCTACAGTTAAATGTTCCATACAAGGAAGATAAGTAGAGATCCAAAACAATATAGGTTCAACCTACTCTGACATCTATTCAGACATATGCAGGTACAAAACATTCCATGGGGAAAATCCTCTTAGAGATGGAGAAACTTTGTGTGCTTTTCTACTGTACAATAAACCAGGACAATACACAGAAATGCCCTTCTTGATTGGATGAGAGAAAAAAGATCTATATGCAAGGAATAAAACATTTTTTGTCTTAGTGGAACCTGCAATAACTTAAGCCACCTAAATATTAAAATAATTTTTGCATTTCTCTCAAGCTCACCAGTCTTCAATCTGCTTTTTTTTTTTTTTCATTTGATGCCCACTGCATTAAAAAAATGAAAAATTTGAATTCCACTTGAATACAGACATTTTCCAGGAGAAAATGTATTGTCACAGCAGTTAGGAATTAGTGACATATCCATACATTGTTAAAAATGCTTCTGAGAAGCAATTATTTCTTTTGTCTCTCCACATAGAGTTTCACTGTTTGAAAATTTGAAGGTGACAGTTATTCCCTATTGTCTGTCTTATGACAACAAGCTTACATGCTTGGCAGCTTCCGTATCAAGTCAAAATCAGTTTGATTTTTTAAATTTTTATTGCACGTGTAGGAAAAAAAAAAACC
>JAWWEW010000088.1:23640297-23656779 GCA_035583185.1 Anabacerthia variegaticeps | reverse complement strand
AAGAATGATTTTCATTATTTGACCCAAAATCTAGAATCTAACTGTTTAGCAGAGGATGGCGGAGAAAAAAAAAAATCTAAAAAATTGAAAATGCAATTATAGCATATAACTACAGTGTTTTACTAATATCTGTGGCCGTGTTTTGTGAGAATGGTGTTGGAGTAAGTATAAACAACACCTTCTTTCTCCTGTAGAGTACTATTCTCAACTGTAAGGAGAAAATCTGACATTTTCTGGTTTTATGCTTACCTCATTATGCAAGATGAAGTAAAGTAAATATTACCCATCATTCAATACAATCTATTAAGAATTGAAGAAGTTCTCTGCAAATCAAAATACATAAATATGTCTCTATATGTCACTACATTTGGACTGGCAGATAAAATTGCTAATTTACAAATTTATATTCTTGCACAGGTCAGGGAATTCTGCATGTGGGCCTGCATTTACAGTCTGATTACATTATTTCAAAGTTTTCTAAGGATTTATTAGGAGCTGTTGAATTGAAAGAAAATTCACTCTATATAATACACTATCTTGAGAAATAAATCAATATGTGCAATAAATTTCCACATTTTGTTAAAAAAAAAAACAAAAATTGCCTGATCTGAGTCTAATTTCTACTGAATCCTATAGGATATTATAGTAGATATTGTTGTATTGCAGTGACAAGGTATGTCAACTTCATGGCAACAATGAGATCACTTACACATATTAGGGTAGGAGTGACATTCCTCTGCACATGCTATGTACATGTCCCTAAGTCGTATGAATATACTTCAGATTTCATATCAAATAAAGGACAATGGAAGTGACATACAATGAGTCTCTGATAAACAAAATAATCATGTGAACAACCTCATAAAGGAATAATAGAATTGCCATGTAAAAAAAGTCAGAGAAACTGAGACAAGCATGGGACTATAAAAGCAGATAAATAGGGTCAGATTGAAGAATGCCCTGTCCCAGTATTCCATTCCTAATGATGACTTAAAAATAATTTCTCAAGAAGAATATAGACCCTGAGCAACAATATACAATATTTTCCTGAGTATTTTGCTCAGCCCCGAGCCAGCTGCAATTTAGGAAGAGCATGAGTTGATGATATTCCTTGTTTGTTTAGCAACGCATAGTGGACTTCTTTTCAACAATTTTTTTTCCAGTCTTGCTTTGAAACAGTATAAACTTATGTTCACTCATAACATCTAGTGGGAAGGCTTTCATGGCTTAGGAAGTTTTCATATTCTGAGAAAAAAAAAAACCACACATTTTTTTGTTTGCTTTGTACCTATTAATTACAAACTGTTTATGTTGCCTCCTGGTTAGAATTTATGAATTTACATCAGAATTTTTGCTAGAGGAATATACAGAGCTTTCAGAAAACTAGACAGTTTTATTTATACCTTATGTTATGAATTAAAATATTTCAGATATTGAAAATTTTGTACAGTGTGAAAACCTTTGCCATTAACAACACTACTGTCCAAATCCCTCCTATCCCATGTTCTGGAGGCTTTCTTTTTTTCAGAAGTCAGATGAAGGACTTGAAAAGAAGTTGTTTGTTTGCAGCGTATTGCTCTAGACAAAACCATAGTTCAGTACTTGTAAGAGGCATAATTCTCTTTTTCTCTGCAGAATACTTACAAAAACTACAAGGGTAGGTTGAAAAGTCTGTCTGATCACAATAATTTAAACCCTAAGCAGCTACGCAACCTATCTTTCATACTAAACAAGCTTAATTGGTTTATTTGCTAACTGCTGCAGATTAAATAAGATACTTCAACTGCTAAGACATTGTTCCAGAACATGTAGCCCTTAATCAGGCAAGTTTGATATCTCCCTGTAGATCCGTATAGGGTAGATGTAGAGAGATGATTAAATGCATTTAAAGCTAAGCACTGAGTAAGAAGCAAGATGCCATTCTCCAGGAAGAAACTTTAATTGCTTTTCTCCTTTTTATTGTTTTTTCATTCATTCTTGTTAGATTGTGTTTTCCAGAATTCTTGATAACTCTTGGTGATTTATCCTCTTCAGTTGCTTGCCCCAGCTTTCTCTTCATCCCACATCAGTGGATGAGCCCTGGCTGCAAAAGGGGCACGGTCAAGCTATTTCTTAACTGATTATTTAGAAAGGTTAAAAATGTTTCCCAAGCTGAGTAAGTGGCAAGATGAATGATCTTCCATCAGTCACACAAAACACATTGTACTGTAACTAACTTAAGCAAGTAAATTTCCAGACCCCATCTCTGTGCTCTTCCCAGCTTTGTCTGAGATTGAACAGCCAGCTTCTCACTGCTTATCTTTTGCCTTTCATGGCACTGTTATTCAGATAGTGAAAAAAAGAAGTAGACTTTTTTCAAAAATGTAGAACTATTCAGCTCTTTTGTGTTTCCAATCACACGGTATCAAATTTATATGAAATAATGGTGTATCATCAAATTATTCTTTTGCAGATTTAGTATTTTAATAAAGTATATACATCCAGTAAACTACAAGTGCTAGCACAAGGAAATTAGAAACTGTGAAAATACTTTGAATCTGTTGGACCATACCACAGAGTTATATGTCAAAGTTTAAGTCATGGTCATTTTCATAATGTACAGTCTAAGGTACTTTTTTAAGAGACTCAGTCAGACAGTTTGTTGTAGAAAGAGCCCCCCATAAAATGCCAATTCATTACAGGAACTGCATGAGTTCTCCAGTCTTTGGTGGGTCATTCAAAGAGTTAAAAAAAAAAGATGAAATCTGTGCTAAAATCATGGTTATATGAAATGTCATTATAAACTTCCTTTGGAAATATATGTAACATAAACATATTTCATTTTGAATCTCCACAGATTAGAAAAATGAACCTCAGCAATATCATCCTTGTTTTATAAACCTTAGTGTCTACTTAATTAAAAGCTCTCCGTTTTGCTTGTTTGTCAAAATTCAGGTCTCAGAAATCTATGTCAGTTTCTGCTAAGTAAGGATTATTCATGTTAGTGATTTTAATGATAGCTATATTGAGAAAACTCCCCATGAAGTTCTTCAAATGTTGGAATTAATTTCTCTTGTGAGTATATAAAATAAAAATCCAAAAGTAATTAAGATATATTGAAGATTTCTTTTTAACCACTCCCAGAAAGCTCATGTAGAAAATAACTACTTCTGCTGATCAATTGCTTCTTATCAGAGAATAATGGGATATATATAGGATAGCTAGTCGTGAGCTCATTTATCAGAGAAGAAAAATCTTAGTTTAGTTAACACTGCTGAGCTTTGTCTACAATGAAAAGCTTAACCAGCACTGACAATGTTTGTGAGAAACATATGTAATAGAAATGGTGCTAAAAATAACTCGGCTGAAGAATAAATGGTGTAAAATGAATTGCACACATACCTAAAGCTCCTTCTAAATTTCCAAAGCAAGAAAATTTTAGTTCTCATACTGAACATATTAAGCTGTGGGTTTTTTTCATGAAGACTCTTTGAAGACTCCCTGCTATTTTAGAAATATTGTATAAAATTTTGCACAGAAATTGTTCTTACAGCTTTCTGAATCACTAAGGTTTAATAAAAGAATATATTCTGACTGTTGGTTTGAAAAAGAACAGGGGAAGACCTTCCTTTTACCTGCTTTATTTTACATATTCTTAGTAAATTTTCTATAATTATTTTTAAAATTTCTATAATATTTCTAAATCTTTCTAAAAGTATTGTCTTTGCAGCAGTTTTTCAAAATAGCAAAATTACTTTACCATTACATTCACTCTTCTACCAGTTTTATACCATTGTAAAACCCCTGAAGAAAGAACTCTATCCCACATAATTGCTGTTTATTCTTTTTCTTTTCCTCAAAATGAAAAGCACTTGAGATGTTGCAGAAATAATACTGTAATATTTGTCCTAATATTCACTAATAAAAAGGATTTGAGGTTTTTTTCTCTTTTGACAGGTATGTAAGTGCAATTGGTTTGATCAATTTACTTCTTACTTACAACCATCCTTAGAAAAAAACAAAACAAATCAACCAATCAACCAAAATCCACAACAACCAAACCAAACCAAACCAAACTAAAAACTGAAGGGCAATATGTGTGGTTGCCTCTGACGGCTGGAGAACAAACCACACAGGCATAGCAGGCTTGAGAAGCCAGGTGTCACAGAATCACGGAATATGCTGAGTTGGAAGGGACCCACAAGGATTATGGAGCCCAGCCCTTGGCTCTGCACAGGACATTCTCCAAAAGTCACACACTGTGCCTGAAAATAAAAGAGAAATGCAGCCTTAACCTCTGACAGTGCAGACTGTATTGTCTAATTTCCCCTTAAGTACTGTTTCTGTGTTATCTCTTGCATGATAGAAGGACAGAGCTAAAACTTTGCCACACCTGACATTAAGAGCTAAATCTATTTAACAAGCATTTTTTGCTAAAATCATTATTTCTAAATTAAATTGTTTGCTGACTTGTCAGAAACCTGTGGGGTTTTTCCCACTAGTTCTACACTTTCAGTCATCTTCATCTCTCAAATACTTGTCCACCTGAGTATTTACAATTTCTTCTAATCTTGGGTCTCAATCTGCCATAATTCATTTTGGAGCTTCTTCACTGAAAACAGTTTGGTAAACCAATGATTTATGTATTATTTAGAATTCAAATGGTAAAAATCTGGTGTTGTATGTAATGTATGCTACTATCAAAGTGTTTCTTCAAAGCTTTCATAATTTCCCTGTGATTCTAAGTAAAACACTTTTTGCTTGCTCTTTGCACTTCAACGTGTTTGTTAGACTTTCTGTGGGCTCATTCATTTTCAGTAATACCAATAACATATTAACCAGTTATGGGGATTCTTTTTTGTTTGTTGGTTGGGGTTTTTTTGTTGTTTTGGTTTTTTTTCTTTGCACTATTGCAGTCTTGGCAAAACCACTGTTCTTTCTGGCCTGAAAGAAAGATTGAGTACTTTATCCATCAGTACTTCAGAAAACTGCTTCAATGGAGGCTTCCGTTTCTCCTCTTCTGACATTTTGAAGTTATTAGATTTAAAACTTCCTCGAGAATTAGTGGTGCAGGCTGAGGAGGGAAAAGAAGTTACTGGGGGGGGGAAACACTTTGCCTTTTGCAGAGGGGTGAGATCATGGCAATGTGTTAGGCTATTGCTTAGACCTTATTGATGTAGGAGTGCTGTTGGAGGTGTGAGATGTCAATCACAAAGTGAGTGAACTTCAGAAAAATACAAAACAGGCAACAGGCAAAATGGCTTTTTGAGAGGGTGACTGCAGAGTTATTAGAATCTCAGCTGAGAAAACAGGGAGAGTTTTCTAAATGAGGGATTATGTTTTTACTGCATAGCAAAGGCCTGAGGCAGCCAGCCCCAGGTGCTTAGTGGAAACTTTTTCACTATGCACAGTTATGCCTTTCACAGAGTGTCTTTAACAGAATTCTGCTGTGCCTTTGAATCCATGAAACAAAAGTTTTTCATTCATTGATGATTTTCCTATGCTATCCTTGCAATTGTGAGTGTAACAGGAGGAAATATATGTCTTGATTGTAAGAAGAAAGAAAAAAAAAGTCCTGTAGGTTTGAAATTCACTATTTGGTGATCAATTGATCAATTCACTGATCAATATTCTTATCATATAAAAGGAAGATACACAGTTAAAAAAAAATAGCAAGTTAGAGGAGGAAATCAATTTCAATCAGCACAGATCAGTCAGCTAGCTGAAGGGCTTTTTCTCTATCTTAACAAAATAAGGAGGTTGTCTCCTAGTTTTTCTGAGGGAAAGAAAAGGAATTAAATATTTTTCAAGTAGGAAGACAGCCTCTAGAGAATAGAAAAACAGTATGATGGCTGAAAGTTGAAGTTAGGAGCCTTAATTGTGGTCCCAACATGAAGTTAAGAGGAAGATAAGTTGTATTTTACTGCTTTCCATAGCTCAGTTTTAAGAAATAAAGATATGGGAGTTGGAGCAAAATGGGAAGCAAAATAATAGAAAGGTTGGGGTAAATCACAGCTACAGTCTATCTCCATTCATCACCACTCTGTTTCTCTGTGTAATGTCTTTTTCATATAAAATTCATTTCTAGGTAATGTTCAGTATTATTTCAGCTTTTATTCTCTAATTGTATGTGGCAGTGAATAATAAGGTAGACTTGCCATCATCAAAACTCAGTTGCATTTTATGGCATACATTCATGGTTGTTGGAAAGAGATGAGAAGTTAAGCTGAGAAGAAGTGCACACTTACTTGGTTCCTCCTCTACATTTTCGTCTTATTTGCCAGAAATACTACTGCAGTCTGTAGTTGTTTAATACATATGTCACTTTTCTCTTCATTTTACCTATATATGATTTACTTTTAGGACAAAATACTTCTATTAAGGGAAGAATGAAGCATTAAATAACAATGGAAAAGCAATATATTGATTTGCCTTCATTTTTTGTGGAATTCATAAACTAAATTAAGGTTTTTCACTTTGGAGGGTTGAGGTTTTTATCTTATTACTAGCATATTGACGAAACAGTTCAGTTATTTATTTTTGTTCTACCTGTAAAACAAACATCACTTCCTTTGGTCCCTGGCTATTTTCTACTTTTACCTGTTGGTATAAGTGCCTAAATGGATGGGAGATATAATTATGGGAAAGCTTGAGATGGTAACAGCAGGTACTCAGCTGCTCATGACCAAACTGCAATGAGTTTGAAATTTTTATCCCTTGGTCTCTTATACATATGACTCATGCTTAATTTGTGTAGTGTTTAATTTTAGTGAGGAAGAGCTACAACATGTTTATGCATTTCCTGTCATACTTCAGGCTGACAGATGATTAAAAACTTATAATCAAGAAATAATTTTTCACATTCATAGAGTGCTTGTCCTGCTGTTCAGGACCTATTTTTAATTAAAAATCTGAGCTCTGGTATATATGCAAATATCATTATGTTAACAGTTCTAACCATGAAAACATGAAAGACTCATTTACTGTCTCAATAGGGCAGAAGGGGAAAGCAGTGGGATATCTTACACCTTCCTTAACTTCACAAAATGAATTGTATTGGACCCAATATAACACGAGATTTTCACACAGTTAGCCTTCCCTTGGTGATATTCTGTCTGAATGTGTAAGGTAGAACTGGATAACTTTAACACTTTCTTACTTCTCTGTGGGAAAACTTTAACATTTTACAGTGGATAATGTAAGTCAGACATGGTGCTTTGTTTAATAGCAGGTCAGAACTAAAAAATACATAATTTTTTACTCTTAGAAATGTGGTAAAAATGTGATAGAATAACACAAAATGTAAAATCAGAGTATAGCAAATTTCTTCATAAACTTTTTTTCTTCATACTAGAATCTCTTTTTTCAGTGGTGGAGAGTGGGTAAGTTCTTTTTAGCTTCTATTCTTAAGGATTAATATAAGAAAACCAAGCTTATAATGCAGGAGTATTGACTTTTATCTGAACAATCAGGAGGAAGCTGTCCCAGCTTTAATTTTTCTGATGATCAGAACTCACTGCACCTACAGTCTGGTATCTGCAGATCTTGATAAACCACGTGGTAAATCAGTTTCCCAATATAGTCTTGACAAACAACCTGCCATTAGATAAGTGTGATTTTCTATCAGTCCATACACAAGTTTGTTGAGCATTCTTCCTTTACTTATATATAGGGTTATTTATCTAGATTCCTTTGGTATAACTTGTTATTTGTTCATTCTGCAGAAAGTGACAATATTGCTATATATTCAGCCATTGCATATGGGGAAATGTACTTGACTTGCATGTGTTCCTTGTAACTTTATGGCTCTTTGCCTTAGGAGGGAAGTTAAGTGGAGGTGAAGTTGTCATAGCTTCATTATGTGCAAATGCTCTCACTTCAAAGTAAGTACTAAACTGAATCTGTGTGGGATTTATTGCAGTCACACTACATAAAGATGCAGAACATCTGGCTGAAAGGCTTGTCTTTGCCTCTCTCTGAATGTCTTTCTCAGAATGACGAACTAATTGTACAATCGAACAAATGAACAGATATGAATTACCTGGGAGATATCAGAAGGTATGGGAGATGAACACACCATAGGAAAAATTTCTTTTTATTTCTCTACATTCTAATGGCCTGGTGAATATTTGTATTTATGAGTTACAAGTTGGCAGCTCAGAAAACATGCAATTTTTTGTGTTTTTTTCTTGTGCAAGATCATGTTAGCAGATGTTGGTACTCAACTTCTCTGTCTTCTGCCTTTTTTTTCTTTCCATATTCAAAGATGAGGTTTCTTGCTCATTCTCATTGAAAAAATGCTCTCCATTTAACAAAACAGATATTCTCTTCAAATAGGCTTCAGGTAATATGGACATCTCTGCCTTTGCTTAATGACTCCTTAGAAACCAAATTACGTATGCATCAATGCTGCCTAAGTCCTTCAAGGACATACTCATTAATTGTGTCATTTTGGATTCACTCTTTGGAATAAATATGCCCCTGTGGCTCTTTGAAGCATTTGGATTCATGGATTCTATTTGAAAACAGTAATTTGATACATATTAACTATGTGTTGCTATGTACTCAGAAAGAAAAAGAGACAAGAAGATAGTTATTCAGGAACGTGTAAAGTTGACTTACTGCACAGTGCTGTATCCTTTCCACATGCATAAAAGATGACAATGTGATCAATCATCTATAATACTCTTAATTTATTCACAGTGATTTAGCCTTGCTAACTGGATTTTTCTAATTTATAATGAAGTGACAGAAAATATTTTTAGGTACAGCAATTCACAAATCAAATCATCATAGGTTATGGGAGATTTTGATTTCTGTCATATATGACATATTTATGGCATATATGGCATATATGGCATAAAGTAACATAGCTTGAGGTAAAACATGTTCAAAGGAATATCTGATATACAGAAAGCCTATAGTGATATCCATCAACATCAGAAAAGTTATAGATGGCTGAAGCATTTGTGCTAAGAGATCTTAAACCAAGTTTTATGTGAAATAGGCAAAATATATAGTAGGAGTTTGGATATGGCAAAGAGACACTAGGTTATTTGCATCTGTCCAAACTTCATGACACAAGTCTATCTAATTAATCAGTCGTGACACTTTAAGTTCCAATTTCTACACTGTTTTTTGAATTGTCCTAATTTGCCCTGTTACAAACAAGGAAACTGAAGTTACAAACATGTCCCTTACAGTTGATATTAACCATTGTGCTGTTGAAATCAATGAGAAGCTATCACTATTTCTTTCCTTTCCTCTTGTATCTACTAGCAATGTTTAAACTTACATAGTTATGGAGGTTTCATTACTCTTTGTTGTAGTATAAGGATTTTTAGAAACAAAATCCTACACGTCCATCTCTAGAGGTGGGAGAGTCTCTAGAGAACATGAAACAGACAACTGCATGTACTTTAGCTCTGGGAAATCTCCAGTAGGCTGGAGTGACAGATCATCCAGAAATAAAGTTGTGTTTTCTATTGGAAGCTGCTATATGGGCATAGGGAATGTAGCACTTCCAGATTCTTAATGTTTTACTATGAATTGCATTTATGTGCTCATTAAGGCACAAGAGCATGCATTTCATTACAAAAACACATAGGTTTAATACAGGTAAAAAGTCATTAGGGCTCTCAAGGACATAATAAACTGTAAGCAATGCAGCATTCCTTCATAAAAATGAACTAATAAGTATTCTGTTTCAAGCTTTACCCTAATAAATATCCCCCAATGCCAGACAATGCTCCAAATAACTGAGAAATAGAAGCACATTATTTACAGATTGGCATTTTTCCCCTTCATTGCTTGGCTTGTCTTCAAATTTCATTTAAGGATCGTTTTATTGAAAGTGGGCCTGAGAAGAATTTGACAGTAATACTGCTAATATTGATTTGATAGCAGTCACGTAAGGAACTAATAATGTGACCAAAACACAGTTCTCCTCCATCTGCCCCCAAAAAGTTGAAGGTTCTGAATACCACTATTTCAAACAGGTTATACAGTCAGATTACAAATATATATTGAACCAGAACCTTTTCTCCTGTTGTAGATCATGCTAGAAATGCACTTTTCTCTTCCAGTAATGCTGCTCACCACATTCCTCTCATAGTCTCTGGGAAATCATTACACTGATGATTACACTGTGCAGATCTTTTTAAGGTAGTCTGAAAACTTACATAGTTGTAGCACTGCAGTGCTCTGTGGTACTTTTCCAAAAGGCTAATTATCTGGTGTCAAGCATGTTACTAGTGGAGTGGTGCTAATTACCTTTTTTCTCTATTTGTTCAACTAATGAACTTAATTAGGTTCAACTTAGACCCATTCCTTTTCACATGTGCTTGGCTTGAAACGTGCTACTGCTTTGTCCAGTCTAATGAAGATACTTACGTATTTTTTCCAAACATATTAGTTGTGTCATTTAAACATGTTAGAGAGAGGGAACACTCTGAGAGCTGGCAGGTATGCCAAAGACTAAGTGGACAATACAGCATCACTACAGCTGCTAGAATATCCATAGACTGAGTTCTTTTGGAACACATCTCTGGGCTTGTGAGGAAGAAGGATGTGATGTGGAACTTTCAGCATGGCTTGGCTAAGAGTGAACCATCCAGCATGGGCCAGACAACAGAAGAAACATCAACAAATTGGAAGGTCTCACTGGGACAGCAGGTCTGGAACATTCACTCTGAAAAGGGAGGCTCTAGGACTGGTTCAGTGGGAACAGTGACAGCTTCACAGCACTTGACTGCACCCCAGTACACAGAGAAGTGGATCACAGGATGAGGATGGGCTCCTCACAGTGATGCCTGCTGAGAGAATAAGAGACACTGTGCAAAACAAGAAAAGGATTAAGACAAGTAATTTTCCCACAAGGACAACCAGGAACCAGGACTAAGGTGCAGGAAGGTGCAGCTGCCTTTCTTCCTGGAGGATTTCCAAACTCCATCTAATAAAGCCCTGAGCAACCTGCTCAAACCCCATAGATGAGCCTGCTCTGAATTAGAACTTCCTGAGGTCCCTGCTGGCCTGATATATTGTGCAGTCCTTTGGTCCCCTCTATGGCATTTCATCACTGCGTTCCTCTGGCTTATTTGTTATTAACCAAAGATCAGCCTGGAGCACTGTAAATCACATACAATTTGAGGACCTGCCTACAGCAAAAGAAAACAATAGACATAATACTAATAGTAATCCTAGCAGTGGATTTCCCCTGTTTTCCATGAACTTTCATTTTAGTTGAAATCTAAATGTCTCAGACAGAGAAATCCTATGCAAACACAAAATAACTTTTATTTTTATTACAGTATAAATTGTGTTTTAAATTTTTACCCTCCATTTAGGTTCAACTGTTCACTCTTCTTCCAGTATCGTGGGATACCACCTTCATCACAATGTTTTCAGTAACATCCACAAAAACTCTGAAAGTCAAGACCTCTACAAAGTATTAAAGGCTACTCTGAAGGGAAAACATCAATTCTACTATATTTCAACTATGAAATATGATACTTGCAAGTAAATGCAATCCTTGAATGTATTGTAATATAAAAACTGAGTAATATATCACCTTGGGCATGGAAATAGTTCTAGGAATAAAATGGCTGTGATCACTTACTGCTATCAGAAATTGAGCATTCCCTCCCATGTAAAGTAGAAAAAAGTTACATTCCTTTAGTGAAGGGTGTGTGTCCACATCACCTACTGACAGATAATGTTTTGCAACAGTGGATTACATGAGTGAACCAGGGCAAATGTGTCCTCACTTTTACCTTTGAAATTTTGCCAGTTTTAAGTGCTGCTTGGATATAGTTCTGCATGGTTATACAGAAATTTCCAAGGGTAGTAATCATAGAAAGCAATTTGCACCAACTATTCATGGGCATTTGAAAAGAATAAAAATATTGTTTGAATAAGTAAATCAAACAAGGTGAAATCTACAGCATGAGTTACACTGCATTTCAGGTATGCCATTCCCAGTCAAGTCCATATGATTGACACATGGTTTATCACATGAGATTAAGAGTGTGTGAGAAAGAAAGAGAAGGAATATGAAATTTGAATTATCTGTAATATGCAGTAGTCTTTTAAGGATCAGAATAGTACCATAGATGTTGTATTTAAGATCCTGACATGGCTTAATAAGTAGATAGAATTCAACCCTCTTTGAAGTTGTTTTACAACAATGTTTCTGAAATTTCAGAGGTTCTTCTCCAACTGCTTGATGCAGTTTTAGATAAGCCAGTCAAGATACACTCTTCTAGTTGTCCTGGAATTAATGAAGTTCTATTTTTTTATGATATGTTGTGCATTTAGGCTCAATAGTATTCAGAGTCCTAAGCGGAAAATATTGGGTTCCTCAAACTTGTTAGCACACAAGCTTTCTATGTGTTACTGTTATTGTAGATTGAGTTACATCTGCATTGATGTCTTCTTTACCTGTTAAAGATGTCTTCTTTAACTTCACATAAGTTTGTCTTCTTAAAATTTAGTTTTGGTTCAGATTTTTACTGTATCTGCAATCACACTAGCATCCACTAAAAAATGCACAAGGATGTTGTTAAAATTTATCTTCTTAAAATATAGTATTATGGCTTTCATTCTTGAACACAAATATATCTTAACTTCTCAGCTGCCAAGAGCAAATTAATCTGAACTGTAAATATTTGAACCCAAATATTCATGATGCTGAAATTAGTGTGGATAATAGTTTCTTGTTATGAAAAGAATTAAATAATACCATAAATAGCTGTATGAGTTTGACGCCAAGTGTGAATTATTCAGAACATGGAATGTAACAGGAAGAGTAGAGAAAGGAACTGAGATAACTTTTGAGAAGAAAGAAAAAGAGACTAGAATAGGCTGAATTACAAGAGACCTGTTGCTTTCTTTACATCATCCCATTAGCTTTCACATCTACCTTTCCTGCTGAATTGTTCTGCCTGCCTCTCCTTCCCTTAGCATACTAATTGTCATAATTTTTCACACATTAGATGCTTGACTAGACCACGTTACATTTTTCTACATGTTTCTTTTCAGGTCTTGAGAAAGATACACAGAGCAGGCTATTTTCTTGTACCCCATTATGCTGGGACCCTCTTTTTCAGTTTTGGTTCTTCTTGTTGTTTGATTGAGTCATTTTCTTAGGATTTGTGGGGAGAACACATGGGAGTATTGTTGCCTTTTTTTCTTTTTTAATTTTTCCTTGTCACAGACCTTCATAACCACTTGAAATAATTTTGGGGCCACTTATATCAGCCAGAATGAGAGTCTCATATTCTTTCTCACCTTTAGTATACTTTGGTTAGGTATTTACCTACAGTAAGAAATAATTTCTCTCTAGCAAAGAATTTATAATGTTGACTTAGAACTTAACTGTAATTATTTACATTGTTAATAACCTCTGTGCACATCGTTCTATAGGTGGTGAAGACACTGTGGATACACTAAAGATTTCCATCTGGATCACATTGTACTCTGGTACTTCTTACGGTTGGATTTTTCCTTCTTTAGTGTATCTGTTTTCTTCAGTTTGTTGATTGACAGACTAATTCTAATTTAAAGATCTACGTCATGCTCCAAAGTCCACTATGCTGGCCTCTAGGCAAAATGAAGAGATCAGACCAAAATCTCATTTATTCTTGACTTAGAAACAAATTCTACCACATTTATTGTGTGTAAATAATAACAAAGAATATGAGTAGCTTAATGAGTCTCTTTGCAAAGGCATTGTCCCAGCCATGTAAGGGAGGTGTATTTGGACCATAAATTAGATATCTTTGAAGATGGCTACAAAAGCCATCCCTTGATCATTATCTCTAGTTCTCCTTATGTATTTCTATCTGGTCCATTCCCTTCTGCCATTCACTATCCATGCTCTTCTGCCACTGCTTTGTCTTTTACTGCTGAACAGAAATACTGTAGTTTTCTAGAACTGACCTGCAGAAAACTGTCACAACACAAATCAGATGATCACTGGCATGACCTGAGTCATGTCAGAAAGTCACTGCCCTGCCAAATCTGTTTTAGAAACCCCTGAGGAGCTGACATAATGAATCAGTTCTCCCTGATGAGGTCTGCTGTGGGTTTTGTGTTTTTTTTCTTTCATTGTTGTGTTTTATTGTTGGGGTTTTGAGTTTGTTTGTTAGTTAGGGGTTTTTTTTGTTTGTTTTTTTGGTGAGGGGCAGAGGGTGGGAGTTGGTTTTGCTAAGCATCTCTCTGTTTTTTGTTTCCTCTTTTTCTGGGGGAATGTTGTTTTTAAAAAAAAAAAAAAAAAAAGGATATGTGCATGAAGCATGCACAGCACTGTTAGTCCACTTCAGGAACTCCAAAGTTGCCACTCAACCAACAGAAATGTCAGCATGAATGAACATAATGTTGATGCATCAATGTCACACAGTGATTACAGTTAGCCTCTATGCACTTACTGTGCATTGCCTATTCCTTTTTCTTTGCCTGCTTGACATGAAGCATCTTTTAACATCTCATTTAAGGAGAAGTTTCAAATAAATTGGATTTATAACAGTCTATCAAAAAATTGGCAAAAGATATGGCCAGAGAAAATAGAAAAAGAGAAGAAAATATTTTTGTGTTGTTGATATATTACCACTGTTCTACATTATTATGTCTTCAAAAATTAAGACAAATTATTAATAATTTACCATGTCATCAGTCATCTGCCATCGTCATTCTCAGACTTCAGTTTCTGTATACTTTTACTTTTCCTAAAGTGAATTGACTCAGTAGGGCCAATATGATGATTTAGATGTCATTGATCTAGTCCAGGAAATATAGAAAGGATCATTGGCTATGAAAATCTGTAAGAGAATATTAAGCCTTTGGAATTCTGAACCTAAAATATAGTTACACAGATACAGAGAAAAGTTTTGGTTTTTTGTTTTTTTATTAGGGTTTCCATTTAGAAGTATATCAGAGCAAGCTGCAGGAGGAATTTCCTTCTTGAAACTGGGGTGAAACTGGTCTTCCAAGCTTCTAATGTAAAAAAAAAAAAAAAAAAAATGTAAAGGAACTAATCTAGTATAGTCTGTCTTTATGAGTCAGTTTATTCATTCAAACAAAGGGCCTATTTCAAATCTCTTCTCTTTCGCAAACCATCTAAGTACCATTGTTTTGTATGAAAGTCCTTTCCTTTACTGAAATTGTCCACCTCTGTATTAAGCAACTGCTAGGCAGGAGTTTTGAAGACAAGGCTCTTGAACCCTATTATAACTGTTAAACTTCTTGCCTGCTAAATGAGTCCTGTACTTGAACAATCGTTTCTCAAAACTTTTATTTAAAAATCCGTGTTCCTTTCAATACATTCTAATTTCAGAAGTGTAGTTGGTTTTGACTATAAACTTTGAGGTTTAAAAAAAAAAATGCCTGACCACCCCTATGCAGAATAATCTCTGTATCCCTACCAGGCCTAGAAACATGATGGGTATATTTAAAAATATGAACAATGCAGCTAAATGCGTTTTTTCCTGAAACATCTTTGCACTGTTTCCCAGTTCCATTAAACTTGCCTTGGGACTCTAGACTATAATAATTTATTACCTTCTTTGAAGAGCTTTATTACCCGCTCCAGGGGTGGAGGGAGCCATTTATCTCTGAATTTGTACATTTAGGGAAAATTAAGTTTTACTGGTACTCCCACTAAAAAATTATGCAGTTTTAGTTTCATTTTGCCATCTGCAATTAGATTAATCTTCTACAAACAAATGACGTGTAATTTGTAAATGAACTGTTTATTTCTCTGAAAGGATTGCTCCAGTCATCTGTCAAGTCTCCTCCAAATGGATGCTTTGTTAATCACAGATGTCAGAGTCTAGACTTTTTGAATTAGATTGGCTTTCTGGAGTTGTCACTTGGCTTGGCTTTTTGACAAAGATGAGGGAGGGCAGGAAGGGCTCATGTTTCTGGGTTTTTTCTCTAAAGCCAGAGCAGTGCAGAGGTGCAGGCTACTGTGTGTCATCTATCTACCATTTGAGAGTGTTAAAAGGGTCTTTGTGATTAGATCTCCTTACATAACACTTTCCTGTTACACTTTCTCGATGATGTAGCATGACAGAGGTGAAAGCTAAGAAGAATTGCTTTATGATTATAAAAAAGATGAAATATGAAAATTGCACAGTATATTTTACACAGTATTATAACATGATATAGAGCCCTGGCAGTGGTTAACCCTGAATGGCTTTAAATTACCCTTCTTTTGGTAATTTCTTTCTAATTTTTCACCTAGTAGTGGCTTCTGATTCCAGAAATATCAGGTTTTAAGGGTTCTTTCAGCTTGCAGTCAATATATCCTTACTCTTCTCAGAATGTATTCTTCTGACAGAAGCTGATATTCTCCTGCATGAGTGTGTGTGTGTGTGTGTGTCTGTGTGTCTGTGTGTGTCTGTGTGTCTGTGTGTGTCTGTGTGTGTCTCTGTGTGTGTCTGTCTGTGTGTGTCTGTGTGTGTCTGTGTGTGTGTCTGTCTGTGTGTGTGTGTGTGTGTGTCTGTG
>JAWWEW010000088.1:23603921-23614281 GCA_035583185.1 Anabacerthia variegaticeps | reverse complement strand
CCCCCCGGGGCCCTCTTTCTCTTCTTTCTTATTCCATTGTAACTCTGTTGAAATTAGAAACATTATTCCATATTTACACTGGTGAGACATGATCACAAGTGAGCCTCCATCAGGAGTTAAAGCTAATACATGCTCCTTTGAAGGAAGCATCTGAGCAATTTTACATTGGAAAGTATTTTAAAAAAACTGCTAAGTGAGTACAGTTAGACAGAATGTTATTGTGCTTTAAACCTCTGGAGGAAAGGTGATTAGACGTAGTTGCTATTTTTTTTATAGTATATTTGAATAGAACATGTTACTGGCACACACTGCAGAAGCTGAGCACAAATTGCCTCACTAAGCTCTATTATTCTGGGGAACAGTGAGAATAACAAGCTTAGATACTGATGAACTCAGAAAAAAAATTAATAACACACTAATGTTCAGGATGTATCAATAGGATGCTGCCTGACTCTGAGGACCAGCATCCTGAAGATACAAGGGATTGCAAGAATGGGTTGTCAAAAACAGATCTGGAGATTGGAGATTTCAAGGCCTCTTTTCTAGGGAGGAGAGATTCAACTGCAGGGGGTAAGAAATCTTGCCAATAAAAAACAGATAGGTTTTGTCTCTCAGATATCATTATTCTCTGTGTGAAAACTGGGGGGAGGTTAGGCAGGAGCAGTGACTTTTATTTTCACACACAAAGAACACAGTATGTGGATGTTTATGATACTCAGGTGATTATATCTCAGGCTTATTGCTCTTCCAACCTAATTTTCAGCTTAAAGCTCAGGAGAGTGCAATGCATGAGAGCTTCAGGGGGGAAGGGCAAAACATTGTTGAAAAACATTCCCCAGTTAACCTCCTTATAAGATATCACAGCACAACACAGTCAATGCTGTTGTAAAGAGTTCCAGGCATAAAACAACCAACCAACCAACCAACCAAACCAAACCAAACCAAACCAAAACCAAACAAAAACAACAACAAAACCAACAACAACAACAAAAACAAACAAACAAAAACAAACAAACAAACAAAAAAAAAAACAAAAACAAACAAAAAGTAACATTCTTTATTGAGAGTGCACAAAGAGGATTTTTTTTTTCTTTTGAGAAATTCTGTATTTGGTGCAGTCAGTTGGATTAGCAGCACTTACACCAAAAGTCCTCTTACCAGCGAGCAAGCAGCCTCTTCTTTTCTTGAGTGATAGGCCCTTTAGCCATCAGGGCTTAACTCTATCTGTCAAGGTTCAGTCCATCCTTCTGAAATTGCTCAGCAGGATTCAGCTGTAGCTGGACTGTGCACACCAGTTTAAATCATGTACCTTACAAAATAGCTGCAGTTCTGATAGCTTTGTCACTTTCAGCCCAACGTTGGTAACATCCTCTGATTAAGGAGCAACTTGCAAAATTAAAGAACTGAATTTGTACGTCAATGAGAATTTAAGGTGCTGTATGGTATAATTTGCCATTAATTACAATCAGTCAGAGAAAATTCAGTTTCCACTCTTGATCGCTGTTGAAAGCTGGACTATACAGGGCAATATAAGGTACTACTGAAGGAGGGCAGCAAGAAATTATATGGTACTTCATTGGCACAACCAATTAATTTAAGAAATCCAGTAGGAACCAATAAATTCAAAAGTTTGATGTCATTATTAGGCTGAATGAAGTCTGAGAATTTCTGGGTTTATAAAAAGCCTATTAAACTGAGTATTAGTGTAGTCAGAGAAAAAAAAAAAGTGTGATGACAATTTGCACCTTCTTCCCCTCAACTCTGCACTTGTGAAACCCCACCTGACACTGACCCCACTGACCCCACATCAGTGTCTGGGATCCACAGCATGATAAGAATATGGACCTGTTGGAACAGGTTCAGAGAAGAGCCATAAGGATACTGCAGAAATGCCATTTCTATGAAGACAATCTGAGAAAACTGGGATTGTTCAGTGTGGAGAAGAAAGGGCTTGAAGAGACCTCATTGCAACCTTTCAGTACATTGAGGGAGCTTATAAAAAAAAGGGAGAGTGACTTTTTACAAGGTCATGGAGTGATAGGACAAAGGGTAATGGTTTTACACTAAAAGAGAAGGGATTTAGATCAGATATTAGGCAGAAATCCTTCACCCCAAGGGGTAGAGAGGCACTGGCATAGGTTGCCCAGAGAAGATGCAGATGCCCCAACCCTGGTAATTGAGGCCAGGTTGGATGCAGCCCTAAACAACCTGATCTAGTGGGTGACATCCGTCTCCACGGAAGCGGGCTTGTAAACAGATGATATTTAATATCCCTTTCAACCCAAGTCATTCTATGATCCTGTCATTCTGTTCGAGTTAGAAGATATTTGCTTCTATATTCTAAATTATTATTTCTGATGCACAAAGAGGAGAAGTATTTTATAGCTTCAGAAACTTCTTCAGAACTCAGAAATGTCCTCATTCAGAGAGTGGTTGAGCAGTGGAACAAGTTCCCCAGGGAAATGGTCACAACATCAAGCCTGCTAGGGTTCAAGAAAGATCTGGACAGTGCTCTCAGGCACATGGTACTATTCTTGGATTGTCCTGTGCAGGCCAGCAGTTAGACTTCTGGGTCCCTTCCAACTCAAGGTATTCTATGATTCTATGAAACCAAAAGCACTGTGTCTGTACAAGGAAGAGTATGTGAGATGTTGGGGCATCCTGGAAGGTGGTCCACCTTCGACAAGCCAGAAGTGCAGGTTTTGCTGATTTTACCATTGAGGAAATTCAGTAAATATCACTAAAGTTTCATGCCCAGGCTGTGTTGACCAAAGGAGAGAGAGCTGTGTCTCTGTGTTTTTGTCTTTACCAACCCAGAATTATAGGGGTTTTTTTAAGTGTGAAAGAGAGTTCTGCAGTGGCATGAGAAAATCTTGGCCTGTTGATGTGTCTGTAACCTTCAAAAAAATCTTGACATTTTTATTTCTTGGCAAATTAGACAGTTTCTATATTCCAGGATAGCCTTAGATCACTTCTAATGCTGGTAAAGCTCAAAAAGTTCTAACAGGGGTGTAAAATACCAAGTCAAACAGAAATAGACACCCATATATAACCCTAGTAGCAGTGTTTGGAAATATGACAATGATACAGGTAGTTGATTTGCTTTGGTTTACCTTAATATTCTGGAAAGTGTTATGGAGCTTCAATTAAAAGTCAGTTAGAAATACAAAAATCAAGTTTGTCCATTAGTTATAACTGTGGGTTTCTAGGGTGGTTCCTGTGCAAACACACAGTGCAGCAGATTCACTCACTGAGGGGAAAGAGGCGTCAGGCACAGTCAGCTGTGAGGAGACACAGGACAATGGTCTGACTAGAGATGGTGGACACACCACATGCATGTTTAAATCTTTTGGGTTAACTTGCTAGGTAGTGTGAACCAAAGATTTGCCTGGGCTATTTCTGCTGTAAAAGTGATCTAATCAGACATTTATAAATGGTCAATAGAAACTCTTCCTTCAAAAGTGGTCATGTAAAATAGTATTTCATATGTAGCTGAGATAATATATGTCAGCAGAGATCATTAAAAATGGAAAAAAATGCTTCTGCTGGGATGATTTTATAGGACCAAGCCATCTGGTTTTTAAGAACTGTGCAGGACAGAAGTTTGGGACCTTTTTATCCAGTTGAAGACATCTCTGTGAGAATACTTGCCATGGAGAGTCCCTTTGCCACTAGACAGAAAAGATGGCCATCTTGATGTCAGGATCTTAATATATTAGGGTGGGGATTTTTTTTTCATTTTCTTTTTTAACTGTCTTGGAAGTGCAGCCACACATTCTCTTGTCATATTCACTTAGCAGACTACAAAGTCCAAGAGTGTAAGTTAAACGGCCCTTGAGTTAGGAAAAACCTTCCCTTACTTTTCTCTCACAGTGTCAGCCTCTCTATACAAATTCCTTGTAGCACTTAGTTCCTCAGGTCTACTCAGATGTATAATGTTCTTTTAGAGCACAACACATATGTAGGCATATTTGACACTAGCTGGACAAGAAGCAGAGAACTAATATGACATGGATGAACTTCTTCCCACCAGCTGGTCTTTGGTCTCAGAAATTTAAGTTCAGTACAAGAATACAACATTAGAGAAACATGCACTTTGTTGATTAGTGAATGAGAGAGGCACCATTTATGTTTAGTTCTTTTTGAAAGAAGTCATGACTTGCTTTTCCATGTTTTCAGAGCTGACCTCATCTGAGAGTTTGAATAGACATGTCTCTACTGCATCATCTTGCACATGTGGAAAATGGGAATTAAAAATTGCTAATTTTTGAGTAAACATTCAGATTAACATGATTGAAATGTTCAGTGAAAACTGAAAAGAGAGTATGAGAATGAAAACAGAGGGTATCAGCCACCAGTGGCTAAACTCGATGGTCTCAAGGGTATTTTGCAATCTTAACAATTCTATGATTCTATGGGTTTTGCACTCCAGTAAAAGTATCTGTGAAACCCTGGATTATTATATCAATTATCAGCTTCGACCAGCTGAAGTGCATGTGTGCTGGAGGGAAGGGACAGGTTGGATGGGCTGGACTTTGCTAAGCTGTATGGGTTAGCATGTGATAAGTCAATGCTTTGTGAAATGATTTTTTTTTTGGTGGAATGTTACCCTTCAAACTTTTGCCAAAATATCTTATTTTTTAAAGTTTGCCAGTAAAAGTACTCTCTGGGAAGATGTGTGCATCTTTTCTCCTTTGCACTCTTATGGTGTTGAAAGTACCAAGGACACCTAATAATTCAGCAGACAAATTTTTGGAGCCTTGTATGTTTTTAAAATAAAACCCTTGGTGAGCTCATAGCTCAGGACTTGGGGTCTTACTGGACCAAAACTTACTTTTTCCAGTGAGGCTAATCTAGTTGTATGTTGTGTATGATTGTTCTATTGCATATTTTACAGGGTTCTATTCAAGTGTACTTTCCACCTCACCACTGAATTAAATGTTATTAACAGAACTAGTTAGCTCCTTTTTACATTCAAAAGTTGAGATCAGCTATCTAAATAAAAGGTAATTATGCATCTATAAGCAAAACTGAATGTCTAAACAAATAGATATTCTTCTATTTTTAGTATCTGATAGTAACAATAAATCACAAAAATCGAATGTAATTTGCTGTCACCAGACCCCATCCTCCTTCAATGAGGTAACTGGATAACCTTTCCCATAAATTCTCTTGCCACCAAAGATACATTTTATGCAACATTATGCCACTGTGAGCATTTCTTTCTTCCTGATGCTGTTACATCATGTCACATGTGGCACCTTTGGGAGTGATGTAATGGCACAGCATTTTGGCATACAGGGAGAAGCATTTCTAAGAGGGTGCTGTGGTGATGGAATGGATACCCATATGAAAAGCTTTCATTATCAACAAGCCTTGAAGCACAAGAAAAACACTTTCATACACTAGGAAATGCCTTGTTGAGGAAAAGCTAATACTTCAGTTCTCTGTGGATTAATTAGAAAAAAGAACCCCATCCAGGACCCACAATTGTTTACTTGAATAGTTTTCAAGCAAACTACAGTGTTTCAGCTGGGCTCTAATTGTGCCTGATGGACCCATTACTTTATAATTTGAGCAGTGTTGTAGAATTTTCCCCAGTGATTAATTAAACTGATGAGATGGTGCCAGATCTTGACAGAAAGCAAGACCACTTACATCTTTTACATCATCTCTGCCAGAGGTGATGCATGTATATTGTTCAAAGCCAGTGGGGACTTATACCCCTTGCTTACTAGGTTTACAATACCAAGACAATCCACACTGGTGTGTGTCTTTGTTCCCCATGGCGGCTCTGCCCTGCAGTTGGCCACAGGGGATCTCATAAGACTCTGGAAATCTCAACGGCTTTTCACTTAGGCTTATTTCCTACAAAGGAAGTTTTCTGAATAAGGTTAAATGTGTAGCACTTGTGAAAATGCCTGTGCCTGTAGCCAAAGGCCCTTAGAAGACAGGAAAGCTGTCACTTAACTGCTGTCCACTTCAGAAACCACTGAGGGCAGCAGGAAGCAAACATGAATGGTAACATGATTATATCTTTTACAATTTCTTTTCATTGCTGCTACTGCTCTCTCAGTGATCTGACCTTTTATTACTTGACCTTTTTTCTCCTTCTTTTAATGTTGAGTGTTTTTCTGAGAAAGCATCACCCCAGCAAATTTGCCCTGTGTAAGTGCAGCAAATGTAGGGGAGGAAGGGAGGAATGGGGAAAGAAAGCCTCTTACAACTTTGCATAGAGGCTCACAGATGGCTTGGGAAAAATAAAGAAAACTCACAATTAAGCTGTTCTGTAGGGTTTAATAAATTTCTGATATGAAAGGGTGAGTGTTTGGACGATATGTGTTCTGAGTGAGAACCTAATATACCTGCAGTCTTTAACTGAAATTCTTTCAATATTTGAACTGAATCACTGTTTCCATATTTAATGTGCATAGAACTGTCTTTCTATGGACGACTTTCCGTGTTTGAAGTAGCTTGAGCATTTACTTTTGAGCAGTTGGAGATATTTTACTGCAGATCCATTAAGAACTTTGTGTAAGGCCCAGTGTGCTTAGGCATGTTTATAAACACATTCACGTCTGATCAGTAAAGCATTAAATGAAGTCTTCACTCACAAAGAAGTTGATGAAGACAAAAAGTCTGTCTTGACAATTGATCAATGCTAAGTGCAGCTCCATTTGCTGACTCAAGGTGGTGGTGGTATGATTTGCACATTGGGAAATTCTTGTGGAATCGGTGTTCTTGCCCCACTCTGTTTGTCTTTCTGTGTGATTTTTGTACCAAAACACCATGCAGAGTCCAAAATTACACACACGCTGCATCCTGCGGTGCATTATAGGCTATCTCAAAATTATTTAGTCCATACTGAGCTCTGTACTCATGTTCCTGCATTACTTGCAGGATTGAAACTGTGTGTAGACTCATTATCATCCAGCTTCATTCCAATATGGGATACCATGGTGTTGATTCACTCACATTTCAGAGGGCACCTCTGAGACCCAGAAAGAGAAAAAACATCTGAGAAATATTTTCTATCTTGTTTGCATTGCACAATGGAGTCATAGAAACACAAGGTGGGAAAAAGCCCTGTGAATGATTAGGCCTCTCGCTATCATCCAAAAAATGGTGGAAACATATTAAATTGGTCTGAAAATTTTGACACAAGGTTTTGTTATTTTAAAAGGCTTTCAATGAAGTGACTACATTTTATGCAGAATTCTGATACCAAAGATAAATTTTGCAAGGAATACCAGTTTGTCTTAAGATCCAATCTGAAGATGCTCTATGTTGTTGAATACATCTAAATGAAAAACAGTCCACTGTGAAAAGTTTAAAAGGGAGGCCATAATAGAAAGATGCAAATGGTGGGACACTGCATTGGGTCTGTTTGAGCCATAGCAGCTATCATAGTGCTGTGCTTTATACTGGTAGATAGAAAGGTGTTGATAGCACACCAGTGTTTTGGCTGCTACCAAGTGGTGCTGGCAAAGCAGCATCACAGCTGTCCCTACAACACTACACCCTCATAAGTAGGCTGGGGGTGGGCAAGGTCTTCGGAAGGGGCATAAGGAGGCCACTGGCCCCAACTGACCAAAGGCCTGTTCTGTACCTATAAAAGCTAAGAAAAGGAGGAGTGAGGGAGGACATTCATTATTTAAAAGGTTTGCTTTCCAGAGGAACTGTTATGGGAAGTAGAGAATAAAATCTCTTTTTTCCTCTTTGCTTATGTACTTGCAACCTTTCACCTTTCCTCTAGTAAACTGCCTTATCTCAATCTACAAGTTGTTTTCCATTGTGTTCTTTCTCTCCTATTCAGCTGAGAAGGAGTGATAGAGAGGCTTGGTGGGTACCTGGTGTTTAGCAAAAGTCAATGCACCATTCACACAAACTAAAAAGCAAAACATATCTTAAAATCCTATTTTATTCTTTAAAAACACTGCTTTTGTTCAGTGCTTAACTATAGCAGTCATACAAATAATTACTTATTTGTAATAGAATGCTTATGAGTAATACCCATGTATGAAGTCTCCTTTACAATGTTAATTTTATGAACAATGAATCCTCTGTGACAAACTAAATTTCCTAAGTTCAGTTTCAGTGACACCCTTTACCCAATAAAGGTGAAATGCTCTGCAAAAAGAGCAATAAATCAAAAAAGAAGTGTCATCTGTATTGAGACTCTGCAGTTTGATTTTGTTTATCCAGGTTTTGCAGCTTCTGAAATTAAAACCAGTATGCATACTATTTCTGCTCATAGAAAAATATGAAATTAGTGTGAAAGCCAGGTCATTCTGGAAATTTTTTTTAATGCAGTCAGAGAAACGTGAGAAACCATTTTTAAAATAACAAATACAAAATATTTTATAAATAGCGCAATCAACTTGTGTCAGACTGACCTTTTAAGCCATTGATTTTTTGTTTGGCAACTTGCTCTCTTTTACCTGGGGGAGGTGAGGAAGTAGATTCCAAAAGACCACAATTTGTGAATAGTACTCCACAGGTGAATTATGAGCAAAAATATGTGCTTTGAAATCACTAATATTAATGAAACCTCAAAACCTGAAAATTTTCCTTTTATAATAATAAACTAATCAATTAAATGGGCTGCATATTCCACAGTACATTTTTTCACATGGGACAAGGTGTTAATCTTTCAATTATTGAAAATAATTTATTTATTAAAATATTATTATTTGTAATCTGTCACCAGGTATAGTTCCCAATCCAAATTAATTTTCTCTAGTACTGCTCAGTACAAATAACAGGCAATCCCTTCAAAGAGCTTGCACTTGAAACATACAGTGTACATATTAGGGGTTATAGGTAAAAACTGCTGGAGTGTTGAAGAAGATACAACAGGCCTCCTCTGAGGCCTAGTAGAAAGTACTAGAGGAAAACCTGCCCTTACTTTAATCCCTGTCCGTATCTTGAACCGCAAGTCTATCTGACCTGAATATTTGCAATACCATAGAAGCTGTTTCCAATTATACCACTTCAGTACTGCAGAACTAGCAGTTTCTGCTTTGCTCTCTTGCTCACAACAGTTGGTCATCTATATCAGTGGGAAGTAGTTGGGCAAACACAAACAGTGATTTTGCTTATGGCTGTCCTCCTTCATGAATAGTTTGGTTTTTGTAGGATTTTGGTCTGGTTTTGGCTTTTTGTTTTTCAAATGCTACTTCCATCTGTAAATCAAACATGGCATTGTTGTCTAGGCAGTAATTGTCTGGCTCAGTAGAACAGACTTAGACCTGCTGGCAAGTGCACTAATTTTAGTTCAAGGTTAGATTAGTGCAGTTTTTCTTTGTCTCATTTTGTTATCTCAAGGATACAGATTAATCTGAGTGTTCAGCTACTCATGTTTGCAGTCATTTGATGTAGTTCCTCCATTTCATAGGCAAGTCTTACTGACTTCCTTCTTTCAAGAATTTGATGTGCATTGTTATGATAGTTTGCATCATTAAAGAGAGGGAATGTGAGAAAAGACAATGAAGGTCACCCTTGAGTCCTTTAATGAAAACCATGAAGTTGTGAGAACTGTATCCTCTCCCACAGCATGATTCAAACTGAGTCTGTTTTATGACAGGACTATCATGAGGAGGAAAAGGAAAAAGAGCATCCTGGGTGGGTGTTTGGGGAAGGGATTTCCCAGGTTTGTTGAAATAAGCCTTGCCAGCAAGTGAGGCTTAGATGGTGAACTACCAGCTGCCTCGCCCTGTGCATAGCAAGGGAGCAGCAGTTTGAGTGATCTCATACAATCGTTTTGCTGCTGTTTCATGAAAAATGAGCTTGCTCTTTATTAGCCCTGCTCATAGTCTCAAAAGGCAAAGTACTGCTCATATAATTCTTTCCTGCACTTGCAAAGTGCACTTGTTATCATTCACAGTGTTTTGTTCTTTTATAAGTTTTAAAAATTAATGATTTAATTTGTTCTCTTCCCTCACCATTTTTTAAAAATCTTTTTATTTTCCCTTTACAATTAGGATGCCCATAGACACAGTGGAAATGTGTATGGACCTATATAAATCTTTGGTTGTGTCACCAGGTCTCTTTTTTTATTGTGATTTTGCTGCAGTTTAAGAAACACATTCTCCATGTTAGAGAAAACTGGAGGAGCTATCTCAGTGGAGTCCCATTTTACCCCTGGTGCCACTGCAGTCCTCACGTACCTGCCAGGTAGATGGAGAAATAGGCTTGGAGAGAGGAAATGCTCTCAGTTTCCCATTTGTGTCTTTTGATCTCTGTCTTAGTTTGAGGGGAGAACTAAGATATCTGGGTTGGCCAAGAAATAATCCCTCTCCTTAAATTTGAGGAAAAAAAAACCCAGAACTTTAATTAGGGACACATATGTATATATATA
>JAWWEW010000088.1:23592857-23603821 GCA_035583185.1 Anabacerthia variegaticeps | reverse complement strand
ACAGTTCTTAACCACAATACACAGATATACACATATACCTCTATATATATCTGTATCCAGAAAGAACCAAACAACAATTTGTAATAAACCCCTTTCAACTCCAAAACAGCAAAGCAAACAGTTAAATGTCTTTTCAACTGTGCCCAAAAGGGCAGACGATGCAATTATATCTACAGACAGCAGGTGGCGCTGTTGCACCTCAACCACTGGCTGCTTGTTCTCAGCGGGTGCAGTTATATTTACGGACAGCAGGTGGTGATATCATGCCAGGCCGGCTGGCCTCTGTCTCTCAGGAATGGCGGCAGCAGTTGTAGTCGGCTCCCGTGGGGTTGGTGACAAAGCAAAAAAACAGCAGCAACGCAGCCTCCACAGGGTAGAAGACAGGCAGGTGTCTCTCCTTCACAGATGCCTTTGCAGTGTCTGGGAGTGATTGCTGAAAAAAACAGAGAGAACAGAGCACACAGTTCTGGTCCGACAGCGATGTTGGACCGGGGGCGTGTGTGTGTCTGTTCCCCTCTGCACCGAGACGCTGAGCTACTTGACTTGCGCAGAAGTCCCAGGAAAACACTGACCCCTTCCCCTGAGGCAGTCCTCCCTCCCACTCTGGTCTGGGGAGAGATTAGAACAAAGACCCTAGCTTGGGTCGTTAACAGAATATGCATATCCATTGTGCCTTTTGCTAACCACCTCAGTGATGCTAATGCATTGCCTCCAAGCTTCTTTGGAAGGAATTCCAACTGGGTTTTGAAACTATAACAATCTCCTCCTCTGATTTTTAACACCTCTGGAAAGACTGCAACACTGCCAAAGGACTAGACACAATTCTTCTATTTTACACTCCCCGAAGCAAGCCCACCTGCTTCCCAACAAAATTTCCACCTTTTGAGGTCTTTGATACTTGCTTATGTCAATAAAGATGTCAGCTGTGGTTCTATGAAAAGATCTGAATTTCAGCTGTTGGGAAAGATGTATCCCACTGAAATCTGTGGCAGGAGTCCTTGTTTGTTGAAGAACATAATTGCAAAAAGTCTGGGTTTTTGAAAATAGGGAGTCCAGCTACTTACTTGGTTGTGCTGATGGAATGCCCATCCTCCCTTACATGATTGCCAAAATGTAAATGAAATTTTAATTCCAAACCTTTATGTTATTACTGTTATATCAGGTTTGGGGGTTAAAAAAGATCTTAAAATTACTGGAAAGCACAAATGAATCCTGTTAACTGGCTGTATTTGATAACAATAATTAATCTTGAGAAACGCGAATTAAGACTCTCATATAAGTTTTACAAGGATGTTTGAGCCTTGATTTGGCATTCAGTGCTTCCAGATTAGTCTCATACCAGGCACAGAACTGGGAAGCAGAAGATCTGCTTTAAAATCTCTGTGCATATAACAAATATTGTTGCATTTACTCTGAGCTGAAGCCTCTCAGTTCTTCCACAGCTTCACCGCCACTCTTCTTCCAGCCCTGCCCCGACCTCCCCCAGGTCTGTTAGAATCATTTGTAGCAGCTGATATAGTTCCAAAATGGAAAATTTGAGTTAATTCACAGCACCAGACCAGAGCAAGTGACTTCTAACTATTTTTGCTATGTCCTTCCACAGCCTCTCTTTAGCATAAAGAAACCTACACTGCCACATTAAAGGCAAAATAAAAATGTCTTGAGGTTTTAGAAAAGTTGTGAGAGAATTGTGGGAAAAACGCAAGGCAAAATTCGTATGTGAAGTACGTTTCAACTTTGGTAGATATTATAATGGAAACAATACCTGGTTATGGGCAGAGCCAAGAACACTGTGCATTTATGTAAGGTTGTTAGATATACTGTCTATATTTTTAAGTAAAATAGGCCCAACCAGCAAATTGGAGCTCTGGTTCACCAACACCATTAACTATTGCCTTCTTCCTATGTGAGTTAACACATAGAAAGTACAGAGCTGTATTTTGACATGTACTTGTGCCAGGGTCCCTTCTCATTGGGCAAGAGCTTTATGAACAAAACTTTCAAATTCAGTTCCATCTGTCATACAGTGCCACCCACCACCAACCCAGTGTGCTCCCTTCACTTCAACAGTTTCTGTCTTTCCTTGAGAAGACCCCTTTGACACAAGGAAAATGAACACTAAACCAAGACAATAAGACTGGACTAGATGATACAGGCAAACTAATCATTAGGCAGAATCTGGGAAGTGCAGCAAATCAGGGATTTATGACAACACCCCATAGAATGAATAGTCATGAAAAATTCTTGGCCCTGTGTTAAAGAGACTCATTAAAAATATTTAGTGGAAGAAAAAATCCTTGTGTTTTGAGCAAATCTTTGCCATGTTGAAAAACGAGGTCCATGGAGATTCACATTATCTAGGGAGTTAAAATCAAGAATAAGAGGTCTTAAAGAAAGCATTTGCTTCCTGTTTATTGAGTGGTCAACATTCTTCGTGGGAACATATTAAAAAGCTGGAAACATATTAAAAGGGAATATATTAAAAGGTTGTCATAACATTTATACCTAAAATGGAGGAGGTACTCTGACAACCTTGAATATGATATTTCGCAACTGTTTACCTTGATTTCTTTTTTAAATAAAGTTAAGGTTTGGGTGTTCCAATTAATGTAACCATTTCTCCTTCAAAATGTACTGGGTTGTGTTTGATTTTTTGTGCAAAATTGAATGTGAAGTGGACTTATACAACTAGATGTCTCTATGTGTGTTGGGGGTGTGTATAAATTAGCTCAGGAATCAAACTAACTTTAAAGAATTTTAGAGAAAGTCATTTGCTCTACCAAGAAATATCTCTTGCATACAGTAATAGCATCTTGGAGTTTGGAACAAACTATTTCAGAGGCAATCCGGCATCAAAAAAGCATGAATGGGAAAAGTGTTATTAGATGAAACATGACAGCAAGCTCAGAGCAAGAGTATTTCTTGTTTTGTCCTGGTGTTTTTAAGGAATAATATATTCACAGAATGGTGAATTTTTCCAAACTTTTAGCATATGAGACATAAGTGACTACATGTCAGAGAGATTCAATTAAGCAAAACATTAGAGCTCAAGGATGTTTGATTTTAAAGACCATATTCTTGAAATTTTAAAGTGAGTAAAATCTGTTTCACTATTTCCAGTATGTAAGCCACAATGCCTGGGAGAGAAGGATGACATGAGGAATTGCAGCTTAAGAACATGGTTGATTTTTCATGGGGTATAGAAGAGCAGCAATGAGTCTAAATGCCTAGAAGTTTGCACAGCTGCACTGGCTTCTGGAGATAGTTTGATTCTTCTGTAATTCAGGTGGTGTGCTTTCAGTATTAAGTATTATTGGAGAAGAGCTCTGGCCATCTTAACTCAAAGTAGGATTGAAGAATCAAAGTTTCTCAGATTTTGCCCACTTTTCAAAGGCTTAAAAATTTTAGACCTGTTAAAGGAGAGCAGCAGTATCCACCTGATGCTGTGACTCAGAAAGGGCCCATGTGAAAACAGACTTCCAAAGCCGCTGTGACAAAGCCTCCCCTAGGGCAGCCATACGGAGTAACAATACAAGGACTGAAAAAGAAAGAAGACAGTGAAGGGGAGAGACAAATACAGGCCTAAATTATGAAAGACGTTTTGGCTATCTGCTAGGCATCTGCATCTACTAAGTAGAGCTACGGTTGTGGTATAATTACATTATATGCAGTCTCTTCCCCAGGGCTCTTCTCTAAGTGTAACTTTCAGTGGCCTTTGCTCCTTTCAGCGTATTCAGCTCAATCACACAGAATTTACGCCTGGTGTGACAAGAAACTGAGAGCAAAATCATCTTTTATTTGGTCACCAGCATTCACTCATTTTGATACATGCGACAAGGTTTTGTGAACAGCTGCAGAATGTGGCTGGGAAGAGGTGGATATGATTTAAATTGTCCTCAGCTTGCTACATAACCAGTAGCATCTGTTAGCACCACTATGGTTTGCACTACCCAAGCTCGTTAGTGAGGATATGTCTTTACATTTTCCATTATTCTAGAGCTGCATTAGTCAAAAATTATCCCCGCTTGTAGTTACCCTGGACATAAGTGGACAGTTATCCATTATAATTGATTTATACTAAATTTGACTCAATTGTAGCAGTAGTCTTGGCATTTATTCACAGAGAAACAGAACACTGATGGAAAATAATAAATGAAGTTGGATAATAGGGTCAACAAGCATATAATAATAACAACAGTAATAATCCTGATAGGCATGCAATTTTGCCTTTAAGAGAAGGTTGAAAAATAGGTGCCTAGTAATTAAGAGAGGCCAGGTTAGGAGCTCTATTCTGTAGCAGGAACAGCTATGTGAATTGAATCTGGTATGCAGAACTTAAACCTCTGACCCAGAGCTGCTTTCATACACTGGAAATAACCTGCTGGAAGAGCAACAGAATCATATACTTCCTCAAAAGGATTTTGCAGACTCCATAGTGGGGGGAGGGGAGGTTTAGGAGATTAGGTATCATGTAGTGGAGCTTTATTAGCACAGTAAACCCAACTCTTTAGCTGAAAGTTCAACATTGATATACCATGGTGCCCTTTGGATTTTCAGTGTTATTATTTGATCTTTATGAAGATCTTTCCTAATCAGCAGGAAATTGCTCCTGGACTCCTCCAACATAATTTCAGCTATGCTTAACTCTTTGATCTGTTTTGGTGGTTTTCTTTCTCTTTCCACATTTTTATAGCTAAAAAAAAAAAAAAATAATCAGAAGGTGGGAAAGCATGAAAACAAAAAAATTGTTTATCCTCCCTGTTTCTTAGTAGAGAGGTCCATGGATAGTAAGCTCCAAAATCTGCAACCAGATGTGTCATTACATCTTGACTATTTTCTTATTTAAAAATGAGATTTTATCTTTAAGACAGTTCTTACAGGTCATCCAGGTCTCTGAAGCTCAGCAGAATAAGATTACTTCAAAAGGTAATGAAACAATAACCAGAACTGATTCCTCAGTGCACTTTCTTTATCATATTTTTTTTTTGTTTTTGTTTTTTGGGCTTTTTTTTGTGTTTAGTTGTTGGGGGTTTTTTTTGTTGTTTTTTTTTTTTTTTCCTGGCCAACAGTATTTATTACAAAGCTAATACCCCTCTCCTTTTCTGCTCTCTGATGTGTTTAATAAGCCCCCCTTAGATTATAACACTAATTTTCCTACCAGATGTTGGGAATCCATGACTTTTACTACCATGTTATTTTTATGAGTTCAGTGTAAATGTTTCCATTAAACACAAAAGTATTTATGAACATGTCTTGATTTAAATACAAATATTGGGAACAGGAACTCTGTCAAGATTAACAACCTTCACTAATACAGAGAGACAAAAAAAAAAACCTGAGGAGGTGATATGTGAAAAAATAAGTTTGCCAAAATTAAATAGCATTAACTACAACAGAGAGGAAATGGTTTACCCACAAAGAGGTGAATCCAGCACCCACATGGCCTCCGGGGAAGAAAGGGGAAAGAAAAAAAAAAAAAAAAAGGTGTTTTCCCCACCAACCACCTTCCTGGGCACTGGTACTGCCTGCTTGGCTTGGCTTGGCTGGGCTTGGGTTTCATGTGGCCAGGCACGGACAGCTTCCAGCAGCAGCTGAAACCCATGAGCAACTTTTACCCAGGCAAACACCCTCTCCAGATGACACAAGGTCGTGAATATTCATCGCTATAGCTCCCTCCCTTGGCTCGCTGCCGTAACAGCATGTGTGTGCCACTGCGGTTTGTAACTGTGCCAGTTGGCACCTGATGTCACTCATGGTCATTAATAGGTGTGGCTGGCCAAAACTGAAACCCCAAAAGGTTTCAACACCCTGTATATGTGTTACACATCAAATATTTGTTCAGTGGAGAAGAGAGAACAGCACGGCGACAACCTGCTCACTCTACAAATGTCACAGGAATCTGTGAAGGAGATGTTTGCATAGTGGTCTGGTAGTCTCAGAGCTGCCCTGCCAAGCAGTTTTTTTTCAAATATATAATCAGGACAGATGTCAGAGTTCATTTAAATTTTTTCTCTACGTGTCAGACTATCACAAGGAGTTGTTTTTTTAAGTGCAGAAATAGCCATTAAATGGGCTAGGGTTTTACTTAGTACTGGATTAGAATTTTATTTAGTATTGTCCTCTGTGAAAATGAAGCTATACTACTTAATGAAGCACTATCCTCTGACAATAAGCATAATTTGGATATCTCTGCAGATGTTTGTTTTATTACAAAAGGTTGCTGTGTTTTATTTTTTTCTCAGAAATTGATAGGAAAAGGAAGACATAAGGACTGTCTTAGAACCATAGGACTGTGGAACCTAATTTTTCTCAAATAATTTTGTTCTGAGCAGAATGTGCATATTACTGAAGCAGTTTCCTAAAGTCTTGCTATAAAAACATGATAATGTGATGGTCTGGGGGTTTATTGTTCGTTTGTTTGTTTGCTTGCTTGCTTGTTTGTAAGGAAGGATCATAATATTTTTACTTAAAGTATCAAGTATAAAAAAAAAAAATCCTTACGATTAATGACTTCATTAAGAAGTCTTGTCAGACAACTGAATAACTAAAAGTGCCTGAAGAAATAAATAGAATGGATTGCTGTGTCCAGTTCCTCAATACAAGAGAGCCATAAAGTTCCTAGAGTTAATTCAGCAGAAGGCAACAACAATGATGAGGGGACTGCACATCTCTCTTATGAGGGATGGCTGAGGGAACTGGGTCTGTTTGGCCTCAAGAAGAGAAGGCTGAGAGGGAACCTCTTTCATATATGCAAATGTCTGAAGGGACAGTGTCAGGAAGATAGAGACAGGCTCTCCTCAGTGGTACTAAGCAATAGGACAAGAGACAATGGGCAGAAACTGATGGACAAAAAGTTCCACTCAAACATGAGGAAGAACTGTTTTACTGTGCAGGTTGTGGGGTCTTTATCTTTGGAGATGTTCAGAAAGTGTCTGTACACAATCCCAAGTAACGTGCTCTAGAGGGTCCTGCTTGAGCAGAGGATGACCCACTCTGGTCCCTTCCAACCTTATCTATTCTGTGATTCTGTAAATAATGCATAAAATGCATTTTTTCCCTCTAGGAAGTCTTCTCTATCTCTACTATTTCTGGTCTACAGCTATAGAACACTACCTCCCATTTTTCATATAAAATAATTGAACTTAAGGTACAAACTATCCAGCAAAGAATTTGTAGAAATTCAGTGAACTTTTAGTGAATCAATTTGCTTTAACTATTAAAAAAACCTAGCGTAATTGAGAAAGCACTATTATGAACTTTTGACGAGATCAGACTTATCTCAAAATAAAGATCAAAATCTGATCAAATCTGAATCTACTCTGGCCACAATCTTGCTACATTGTTGGATAGAAGCTTAGTGTAGTCTCCTTTTGTTTGCCCAAAGTATTTTGGTTCTACTTGTTTGTCCACTAAAGAACTGAGGAGAATTTATAGGTAGTATTACAAACATATGTTATGGTATGCTTTAAAAAAATATGGTTTTTTGTAACAGATATATAATTCTAAGGTGTTTGAAAAAAAGTCCTAGTTTTAAAATTCAAAACAAAGAAAGTTCTGTTAGAGTAAAAATGCAAATACGTTTTCACCAATTTGGCAAATAACATGAATAGCTTTCTGTAATTAGAAGTATTGGTGAATAAATTTAACCAATAGACAGTAAAAAAAGTGTTGAGATCCTTTTAGCTGTGCACTATTATAATGTGTGAGCATACTATTGTGTATGCTCTGAACAACAGACTATAAAGCATTGGTGTCTTCAGAGCTGAACAACAGGAAATGATAATACTCTGCAATCAATGGAAAATGTATGGATGCTCTCTGTCAGACAGTGGTCAGAAGTCCTGTTTTCACTTGCACTGCAGTCTTATCATGAATGAACATTTTAAGCCTCAAAACTGAGTTCAAACTGTCTTAAAAGCTTTTGAAGGATTACCCAAGAAAATGAATAAACAAACAAAAAATAAATAAATGGAAAAGCACTTTGTGTCTTCCCAGTTGGCTCACCTAGGAGCTTAGAAAACTTACAGTTCATTCAGTTGATGTCCTTTTTAGAATATTTATTGAATCAAATTTGAACTCTTAGATTTTTGTAGTAAAATTCACCAGTTCAAAGCCCATGTTATGTAGAAGTCCTACCAGCTCTTGTAATGTTCTTTCAGTCTGGTTACACAAATGTCTCCGAACAAATCAGAAAAGAAGTATAAAGTCACTCAGGAAAATTCACTAGTCATAGTTCACTGACCTCTAGCTTTTGACGTTTTGTTTTTTTGTTTTTTTCAAATGGTACCAAGCAAAAGGTGAATTCTAGGTTTACAGACACCAACATTTTTAAACATCAGACATGTTTAGTATGTCTTTTCTGTAGAAAACCACAGAAATAATAATGGCAAGAACAGACCACCACCTGACATGATAAAAATAAGCTTTTGGTTAATATCACACTGTACTGAAATTTTAAAAATACACATTTATTGGCTCAAAAGTAGGCTTTATTCAGAAAATTGAAAGAACCATTTGCTTTACCCTGGTGTCAGTTCTAAGCCCTGTAAAGTGAAGATAAGAGAAATATGTTTCACACATCATTTGTTGTAGTTTTGTGAAGGGAGAGTGTGTTGCCTGAGAGGTATAAAACATACTGATGGAGCAAAAAAAGAATTGAATGGAAGGGTCCATGCTCAAAAATTTTGGTGCAGTCTCCCAAATATATGCATTACCTGCTCATTAACATACTGTAAATTAAAATCTGACAGGATTTTAAAATGATCTGCACTAAAATTAAAGATTAACCCAGATCTGACAGTTGTTTGAGAGTACCTGAACCTGAAAAGAGGTTCAGTTAACTCACCAAATGTTCTGCTGCTAGATTCCAGCCCAGTTCTGATGATAACTGTGAACAGACATATATCAGACCTATATCAAACTAGTGGAGGACAGGAAGTAGCAAAGCCTACATTGCTTTCTTGGGATATGAAGCTTGTTAAGAAATTTGTTTTGCTGGAATTTAGAGGCTAGAACAGAAATGATTAAAAGGTGCCTATATTGCTTTAAAATTTCCATTTGACACATTAAAAAGAAGCTAACAGGGGCTTTACATTTAAGTAATTAGTTAATAAAGATACACATACAAATTCAGAGGCTTCAAGTAATAAGGGATTTCCTGTACATTGATTAATGAAGGCAGATATTGATCCTCACTGATGTTCCAACGTGTGACTTAGTATAGTAACCTTAGGCTTCCTATTTCAAGGTTGACATTTTTTGACAAGTCACCTACACCATAATGAATACATAATCACAAAATTATAGCAATGTTGTTTTGAAAATCTCAGAGGCTAATCACGTCAATTGTCTGTTTTCAGAAGTGCTCTAATTTTGTTTGTTTTTTGTTATTGGTGGTGGTAGTGCTTTTCTTGGCTTTTTTTTTAATATATTTTGTTACTCATAAAAAGACACAATTTCCTTATAAAATCATTTCAAGTTCCATTATTAGAAGAGATAAAGGCTTTTGTTTTGAGAGGCTGTTTTGTTTTGTTTTCAATTAAAATGGTGAACACTGATTTATTAATACATGCCATTAGTTTACAAAAGAAACCTCTGCTGTCATTTCTATTACTGCCTTCTTACACTCTGCATCACCTTCCTCTATTAAATCATGACAATATAATTATTTATTTAATTATAGAATTAACATAGAAGTGTTACTAGAATAGTTCATTACTTCAAGCACTCCTTCAGTCCTGGCACTTGAGTTTTCACCTATTATCAGCTGAGAAACTGCAGAGAAGGGAGCAAAATCATGGTGTCTCATTTAATGGAGCATGAGCTGTTATCACTGTACTGTCAAAGCAACCTTCTTCTACACTCACCCTAAAGTGTAATGTTTTCAGAAGGGTTTGCTTTTAGGTTTGGGTTGTTTTTTGCCATATCTATGATGTTGATTGGATATTTATCCTACTCCTGTGTTTTAGGGAAATATTATTCTGTCTTTGCAACATCTCTGTGCTTTTTTCTTTCTAAAGCTAACTGCTACATTCCACATTTTTTCTGCTCCTAATCAGTATTCTTTTGACCTTTGCCCCTTGGTCACCAACAGAGCTTTAGTAGCTTCTCTGTGACAGATTCACTGTCTTTGTAGGAACAGATGACTGCTGGGAGCAGATGGATTACAATAAGATATGGTCTTGCCAAATCTTATTGCCAAGTCATTTTAGAACCCCTAATAGCAACTTTATATGGATTTTCTGTGATGGATGATTATTGTCCTTATGCAATGGTAATAGATTAACACTGCAGAAGGCTGGATTTATTTCTCCCACTCAACAGGACTAATCAAGTGTGGCAGAAAGGGTATAAAAAAACCCCTGACTGACCTACAGAATAACTGAGCTACGTGAAATCTGAAAAAAAATATGATGTCATCAAACAGGTGCCATGAATGCAGTCAGTGTTTGGGTCAGATTCACTCAGAGACGTATAATTTCATGCTTATATAGATAAGTCCATTTCCATTCACTCTGAATAGAGTTGCTGGATTTTCTCTTTGTACCCTTCCTGTAATTATAGATTTCTTTCTCTGTCTCTCAATCTCACTTTACCCCTAACAAATGCTATCCACTCAACACAGTATCAGAAGTTCAAAATATTGTGCTCTGAACAGTAGACCATTTATTCTCTCTGAACAAGTAATAAAACAAAAACGATTTAACTTCACCTATTCATCTTCAAGACTTTAGAAAAAGTGGGTCCATGCATGAAGAAGGAGTTGCAAAAAAAAGCCAGAATTTCAATGCTTCATAGTATCTTTCATTTATAATTAACTGGCACAGGAACTCATACTGGTCTTAACCATGATAGCTCTGGCAAGCAGAAGAACAGGAGGTATTAGAAATAGAGACCAGCCTGAGAATCAATGGGCTGCTAAGTTTTCAGTATGCTACAGTTTCAGAAAGTAATCTATATTGCAG
>JAWWEW010000088.1:23562406-23584138 GCA_035583185.1 Anabacerthia variegaticeps | reverse complement strand
TTAGCTAGGATAAACAGCATGGATCTGTAGGATGCAATGAGTTTTAAACTTTTCAAATGAGCTGGGGATACCTTCCTTTGTACCCACAATCAGTGTATGCAGATATCTGCAGCCTAGCATCTGTGGGCTCTGAGCAAAGCACCAGCAGCATTTCTTATTTGCAGAATAGCACAAAGAGCATGTGACAGCATAAAAGAAAGGATGGGAAGAAAACATTGAAGTGTCAATATGGTGAGCTCTTGTTAGGCCTAGTCAAAATTGGTAGGTCAGTGAGACTATAACAGACAGTCTTGTGCATTTAATCCACTAAGAGACATCTGCATGGTAGGGAATGGTGGCTGATATTTCTAACACTGCAGCAAAGTACATTCCTTACTTTTCATTTTGCAGTTTTGAGTCCATTGAAGAAGTAGAGATTCACGGAAAAGCCAATTTCTTAGTATCTCAGTTACTTGCTAGGTAACTATCCCATGATCTTTTCTAACCTGAAGGTGGCATGGGAAAGATTCTGCTAGCACAAAAGATTTGACTTAAGGTCACATCAAATTAGACTAAAGATACTTAACCATTTTGAAAATTATGAACTTTGCAAAGCTCAAGATGGAAATTCAGAAAATTATTAAGCAGATGAGAGCCTCAAGTGGATAAAAAAGGTGTTTCAATAGATAGATAGATAGATAGATAGATAGATAGATAGATAGACAGATAGATAGATGATAGACCGACAGACAGACAGATGGATCTAAAAAAACCTTCTCTAGACTTATTTCTATAGTTCTTGTCATACAAAACTAAATAAACTGAAGTAATAAGAGTGACAGAGAAACAGATTTGTATTAAAAGGCACACTACAAAAGCTAAGCCCATCATATGTGACAGCCACAGTGACACTGGATACTGGGATGCTAGCTTATCTTGCTCAAATGTCCTCACATATGCCTGTAATAGTTCAGTTCTGCTGACCTTGCATATAAGAAACTGCTGCCTGAGCCACAGATTTTCTGGCAGTACATCTTGAGAAGAAGCATTTAGCTAATGATACCAAATCATTAACTGCAATCAAAGGTATACTCAGTTTTCTGAACTAAGCACAATATTCTAACTGAAAGGGCTCTCTCAAGGAAGTAGATGGCTGCAGTGATATTGTGTATTACTGCTGTAAATGCAAATAAGTTGATGTGGATTTTTTGTACCTTGACCACTCTTATTAGCAGAACATTGGGCCCACCTGTCACACCAAATAGACAGAGACGACTATTGGTGCCTAAATTGTGATAATGTTTGATGTTTAATATTTTTACTCAGGAGAAGGAGTGTGATATTGCAGCAGAACAACTTTCTAGAACAACCTCATCTCGCAAGATACCTATAGGAAAACAGTTTGTGGGGTTTGAGGACAAGCTTTGTGTTTTTTGCCCCATTTATTTGCTCTCATAGGCTGATGCTTATAATTAGGGATATGTGTTTTCATTCTGGAGACCAGATGTTTGAGATAGAATGTGATCATATATCAAATGTAGATGTACTGTGACTTCTCAGTGGAGGAATTAATGAGATACACACAGGAAAGTAAATTATATTGAACAGGGAGAAGGTGAATATATACTAATACCTGTGCATTAATAAAAATTCTCATACATTAACTGTACATTTAAATTTCCTCTTGAAGATCTTGCTGAGCTTTCAAAGTTGAGAATTTTGTACTGCTTGACATGGCTTTGACAAAATCTAAATCTCTGAATGCAAATCTATACACTTTCTAGGTTGCTATTCTTTTCTAAATATTCAGTGTTTAAAATATTTCATTTTGTGTGAGTTCCTTTTCTCATACACATGGGTTTATTTTCGCATCCTTTTTTTTCTGTCCATCCTTTTTATTTGCCTTCTTTCCCATGTGCTCAGACTGCTGCCACTTCAGCCCCATTTTAAAATCTAGTTTGACACTGCTTTTAGAAAGTCCAGAGGAATTTTGTTATTAAAGATCATGAAAGTGTGCTAATGGATTCCTTTCTTTGTGGATGTGTTTAATTGGCTCCTTATTATATTAGATAAATATGTTTAAGCAATTTAACCTCCGATATGTTTGCTCCTCAGAAGTAACTACCCTGACATACTTGATAACACTGAGGTAGATGGCACTGTTTTTCTGTCTTGTCTTATCTTCCCTCCTTTCATCCCAGTGATAATTGCTTAACAACAGAAGCAGGCTTCTTTATGAGACTCTGGGGTCACCACATTCATGGTTTCCAATAAAGACATAGTAGTAGCTGGGTCCAGTATGTAAGTTGTAGTGATTTTAATAGAAAGTGAATGATGATGACATATTGTACATGGATGACTGTGGTCTCTCAGATTGATAAGCCCCTGTCATGGGCTTTTTTTTGTTGAAGCCAACCTGGGAAGAAACAATGAAAAGTATTTTCAATCTAAACAAAAAATAAATATTGCATTTCTCAGTTTTCCTTTAAGAGTGTTTCTAAGTGCAGCGCAGCTTTCAGTCCCTTGTAGGATCAAAGCCACAAAAATAAGAAACATCAGAGTACATGTGTTCATGTTAATAAAAATGGCTTCATAGCATTGCATGCCACATTGGTGGAAGTAAACAACAAACACAGAAAAACTTCAGAAATAAACTGATCTGTTCTACTCTGCACTGTTGCCCTACCTTGAGTACTGCATGCAATTTTGGGCACAATATAAAAAAAGACATTAAGCTTCTTAGAGAGAGTTCATGAGGATGCTGAAAGGTGTGCAGGGGAAGCTGTATGAGAAGTGTCTGTCACTTGACGTGTTCAACCTGGAGATGAGTAGACTGAGGGAAGAGGTCTTCACCGTCCTCACAAGGGGAAGCTGAGGGGCAGGTAGTGATCTCTTCACTCATGTGACCAGTGACAGGACTTGAGGAAATGATATGAAACTGAGTCAGGGAAGGTTGAGGTTGGATATTAGAGGGTGGTTGGGCACTAGAACAGGCTTCCCAGGGAAAAAGTGGCAGCACCAAGCACATCTGAGTTCAAGAAGTGTTTGGACAAAACTCTCAGGCACATGATGTGACTCTTGGGGATGTCCTGTGCAGAGCTAAGAGTTGGACTCAATGATCCTAGTGGGTTCCTTCCATCTCAGGATATTCTATAAATTTATGATTTGGGTTGTGTTTTGCAAATGGCAACAACACTTGCTTCTCATGGTGCTAATACCAAAAAAATTGTTGTTGTGTAAGTGCAGGAAATAGAAGGTTTCTTGGAAAGTAAAATGTCTGGGATCTTTCTTTCCACATTACTCAGCCAGCAGTCGTGACCCCATGGCACCAGAGTTCAGGCATGGGAAAACTTGCTGCGCAGGAGGGAACATGCCACACCCCTATGCAGTGAGGCATCCCTTCCCTAACTCACAGCTGGCTGCAGCAACTCTGGTCTGCCCCCACCACATGAGGGAGGGGGAGAGTCGGGACACCCCGCACCATTCAGGGAGGAGACACTGGATGCAGCTGGTCAGCACGCAGGAGATAGGCTGGCAACCTATCTATCTGCTTATAAATGGTTGGTGACAGCAGTGCACAGTACTACAACAGTACTGCAACAGTACTACGCACACACTGAACCCTGGTACAGACCATTTCCAGGTGCGTGGCACAACATGCTGAGCAGGGAAAATCAAAAGTGATTTCTATGTGAGTTAGGAGTTCTTGAAGAGGCAGCAGCTAACACTTGACTGAGAGCTAAAAAGCTGTCAGCAGTTCATGCTCTTACAGCAAGAGGCTGTCAGTTCCCAAGGGCCTTACAGGTCAATTACTGAAATGAGGGAAGTGGTGAGAGGAAGGCAGGGTTGAACAGAGAATGACTTTGACCCAAGTTGGGGATTGGAGACAGAGGCCAGGTGTGTTCCTGCATTTCCTAAATCCTAGTCTGAGCTTGAAAACCTTTCTGCACATGCCAGTGGCCTTGTTATGAGACTTCACCTCTTTTTCCCAACCTGCAAAGATTTGCTGTTTAATGAAAAAGGTTTGCATGATTTTTCTCCTGTTTGAATAGATTTTGACACAATCTGTTGTTCAGCTATGTTTTTCTTCCTTTTTTTGTTTAATTTAGCTAAGGTGGCAAGTTCTACTTCATTCATGAATTAAGTTATACAGAACAGGAACAGCCTGTCCAAAAGAGTAATAAATGAAGAGCTGACCCTGGAAAGCTGCATTATCTTTTACTTTTCATCCCTTCTTTTCTGATTTGGGTTTTTTGTTTTTTGTTTGGTTTTTTTTGTTTGTTTTTTGTTTTGTTTTTACTTTTGTTTTTTTTTTTTTGCATTTTTAAAGAACAGACATTCTTTTCTGTCTAGCTTTCTTTTTCCCCGAGCCTCCTTTTTTCTTTTTTTTTTTAATTGCAGCCTGTTGTGTGTTAATATATTTTCGCTTTCATTTTATTTCCCTCTCCCTCTCTTTTTTCCCCTTTGCTATTTGGTTCCTTTGTTGCGTCTTGTTGCTTCTTATTATACAGATTCATTCTTGCAATAGAATTGCCTCCTGCAGACACTGGCCTGTCCTTTGCTATATCTTGGTCTCTCCTCACAGAGCTAATCCAGGGAAGGGCCCAGGAATCTGCCTGATCTTTGAAACAAGCAACTGGGAAGTTGTCAATCATGTCTTACTGTGTGCATGTTGAGTGGAACAGCAAAGCAAAAAAAAAGGAAAGAGAAAATTAAAAAAAAAAAATAAAAAAAAAGCTTCTGAGCATGGTGCTTGTAAAACAATTCCCTTGTCAAGTGTAACAGTTTTCTTTGCAATGTTAAAGTTGACTCCCAGAGAGAATTGTGTTGATTTCAGGATACGTGCTATACTGATAGCATATGAGGCCTTGTTTTATCCTTTATGCTCATCTGTCTGCTAAGATTTAATCCTATTCTTTATTGGTTTATATTATTCTGACATGAACTTTACTTGCATTTGATAGTACTGCAGTTAAAATATTCTTCCTAAATGTCCAGGATTAGCAAAGTATGAATGTCAGCAATGAACTAAGAAGACAGCTTTGGCCAGTGTATGGGAGATTGCACCAGGTTGCTTGCTTGTACCATAATACATTATATGCAGCATTTTAAACAAAGGAGTGTCACAACAGCATGCTGTGTTATAAATATCCATCACAAGCAGAACAATCCTACTGGTCTTGGCTATGAATTAATCACCATCTGTAGGTAATGGTTGAAATTTTTCATAAATAATTATGATTTCTTAAATCTTTCAGTGTTCCTGTTCTGCCTAAGAACCATCTGTTGCATAAAGTCAGTATTGAAAACCTGACAACATTCATTAAGCACTTGTATTCGTTGCTTCTCACTCTTGTACATGCATTAAAGAAGGCCAAAAGGGCAATCAACAGTAGTGAGTAAAAATCTAATGAGTTTTTTGCTTTTATAACCACAACATTAAGCTGTGCTGCATTGGGGATTGAAATGGCTCTATCATTTTAGAAGGAGTCATTCATTGAATCTTGAAAAATTTACACCAAATTTCCTCAGAATTTCCACAGCAAACTGAGTGTGAAAAACCTTTGCCAGTGGAAATGGGGAGTCGTTTCTACAGGATGAAGTGTGGTATAAAACTAAGAATCATGACTGGTGAAAAAAAAATGAACAGGTTATCTTCTGAGGCCTGGAATCAAAGACCTGAAAGACCAAATGGCCACATAAAACTGGCAAGAAAAAAAATAAAACAAAAAAACAACCAACCAAAAAATAAACCCTACCATTGAAGTATCTTTAAAAAAAAACCTCCAGAGCACAATATTTATTGTAAACAACATTTGGATAGTTTCAAATGCTCTATAATATGCAGACTTTCAGCAAAATACTGAATATTATCTTTTTTTTTTTTTGTGGGATAGAGTCTGGCATTGTATTGTGTAATACTGCAATAGCTTCATCTTTCTGGCAGAACTACTCCTATTACAGTGTAACATAATTTATTATTCTTATGAAATAAACCCTCTCTTTTCAGGAACAGACAGTGATGCATCATAGAGGGAAGCACTTCAGGTTGTAGAAATCCCAGCTCAGAGAAGCAGGATGTAATCAGATGGTAAATTATAAAAAAAAACAATTAGAGAGAGTTATTTGTTGCTGTATGAAACTCAAAAAACTTCATTCAATAGGTAAACATATACTTTTCTTTCGATACCAGAAGAAGCATAAAATCATTGAATCATTAAGGTTGGAAAAGACCTTTAAGATCATCAAGTCCAACCATCCACCTAATATTTCATAGACCACTCAATGGCTGTGATTGAATAGAGAGGCCCCTAGAATGGGTACTAAGTTCAACACTGGGTGAGCACTGCTCCCAGTTATGCTAATTATAAACATCTTATTTACTCGAATGTGAAAAGAAGCTCTTTTAAAAAAATGCTGCAATTTCTTAGACTGCTTGATGAGTCCATAAACCTGCAGCTGATACTCTGCAAAAGCTGTCCCTTTCCAAAAAATGATCTTTGAATGAAGTCATAGACTTTCAAATAAGAGATAAGAGAACGAAAAAAATGGAACAGAGGAAAAAAAAAAAAAGAAAAGGTCTTTTAATATATCTTTCTGACTCAGTCAGTACTGAAAAAACAGCACCTGTGCCCTTTTCAATAAATGGTGCATTATTCAGTTTGATGCACCTGCTGCAATGGACACCACAGAAAACTTCATGGCTTTTCATTGAGAACTGTGTGGTCTCAGAAAGCTTTCAGCCTCAAAACACGTTTCCCAAGGACATACCTCTTTTATTTAATGAACAGGAAACAGTGCAGTTGACTAGTACTGACCTTGCCTGCAAGTATCACATCCCTGAAAGCCTGCAAGGTAAAAGTAATGGACAATAAATACAATGAAGTGATGCACAGCTGGGCGGATGGTGCTGCAAAGAACAGTCGCTGTTTTGGCAGTGCTGTATTTCCTTTGAACAGGTTTATGAAATGTGTTTTTATCTTCCAGCAGGACTAGAGAGCACCACTGCTGCCATAGGTTAGCAGGGACACCTAGTGGCTTTGTTAAAGAAAACTGGGATTACTTCTCCCTCTTGCTGATAAACTCAGTGGGTTTTGGTTAGGCTCTCTCTCCTGTTTTGGTGTTATATCTCAAAGCATTTTGTACCACAGCCCTTCTTTGTAATTTTTCTTTATTCAATGAAGCAGGAGGGGGGTGGGGAAAGAAACCAGAAGACTTGTGGTTTTAAGTACTGAGACAGGCTTTCAGGAGAAGAAAGAGGATGGTGCTTATTGAATGACTGCTACAGTCAGGGTTTTCAGAAACAAAGCAGAAGGTCACTAAAAATCATGAATTCCACATAGAAACTTTATTATTTTCACCATTACAGCAGGGAAATGCTGTTTATGACTGTGGTTCTGGTTTTTTTAACGTTAGCCATTTTTAGAAATGTAATGCAGATGGAGGTTTTCTTTCATCATACCGGTATTATACATTATCACACTTTTATTTCTTCTGGGACTAAATAATTCTCACTAAATCAATAATTCTTATGAAAATTAGACAGTTAAATGACACTTGAGTAACTGTACAGGTAAAATTCTTTTCCTATAAAGCCACAGGTCAACTTCTAGGTGAAATTTAAACCGGAGTACAAGGTCACCTTGTACTGCAGCAGATAAAAGCAGCCATATCAGGTTAGACAGGGGTCTATCTAGCCTAATATTATTTCTCATTGTTGGTGGCAGCAACATTACAAGTGTACCTGTGATTAATGTGAGGGATCTGAAGTTTATCAGGGTCCTGGACACCTCCTGTAGAAACCAGAAAAACCTAATATGGTCAGAAGGTTAGAAAGGTTCGCCAAGGTCAAAACAGGGCTCTCTGTGTTGAGCTGCTCTCTGTACTGGAGCTGCATCCTGTGCTTATCACCTTCACAGACAGCAGCAGCCACTGCAGCTGCCAGCACAGAGCAGCATCACACAGTTTGGCAAAGAATTCTCAAGAGTTGCAAGGAAAACATCCAAATAGTAAACCAAAACCAGAATAGGTAGGCCATACATGGTGGTGAAGAGCTTAGGATCCTATTGCAGGGGAGTTGGTCCCTTCAGTGAAGAGCTGTGAACGGCAATACATAGTAGAGCAAAATAATAGCTCATAGGCTTTTAAATCAAAATGGAGAAATAAGGATTGACCCCATTCATCTGAAACAGGATATATCTAAGGACTGAGAGATTGTATTTTGGTGAATTTCAAACAATCTTTCTCAGCAGGTAGTGTTTTCTGCACCAGTTTTAGGGATTTGCTGTTATGTCAGTTATTAACAAGTCCCTAGAAATGTAGAGGCCATCCCTTTCCCACACAAAATAGATTTATTGAAATAAAAATAGACTACATAAATTATCCTCCTTTAATTTCAGCTAGATATGACGTAGTTCATAGTTGATAGGAAGCCTTGTTACAAAAGTCTTTCCAGAGATAATGAACTGGTTAGCTGTGATTTTCCCTTCTCTTGCTTCATCAGATGACATAACACAGACCCTCTAAATCCTCTTCTTTCAGCATATTAATGCTAGACTGAATAAATTATAATCATCATTTCAAACAGTTGACACTGAACAGACATGCCTTTGATGGATTTCAAGATTGTTGATTTTCACTGGTCCTCATAAACCCATTATTTCATTTCCCAGAACTTCAGTATCATGGTATCTTTTTTACACAGCTTCATAAAGATCTGTCTGTTCCATGTAAAGGAGAGATGCTTTTCTCCCAGCTTTGATCCAAAATTTCCCCATGGCATTAGAATATTTGTGGTTGACATTAATGATCAAAGAGTCATATAACAGCTGTGAGGGGAACCAGCTTCTCTATTTCCATAGGCCTTTCGGGGTCTGGAGGGGATTGTGAAATCCCCACGTGGTCAGGAGTAAAGTGATGCAGCACTATGAGGCCATTACGGTCATAGAAAAGACTTTAATAACCTGTGTCAAGGGTATTTAAACCCTTCGGGGGTTGGGCTTTTAGAAGGTAGGATGTAACTGGGTAAGGGTTCCGGGGGAGTGGTGTGGTTTGGGGGGCACAGAAGCCAATAAGGGAACAGGAAGACCAAAACCCAGTGGGAACCCAGGAATGGGGAGTGACAGGTGATACATCTGACAAGGTCAGGAGGGGAGTGGGGCTGCATATCAGAGAAGAAGGGAACAGGTCTCTTGTACTCAGAAAGTTACGTGGGTGATGGGGATTATAGGGAGTACAATCTAAACAGGGGAAAACCTGTACATAAAAGACGCAGGTAATGCTGAATTATAAAGCCTCTGGTCCTTTGGAACTTGTCACAATGCTGGTCTTGTTTCTAGGGGTTTCTTTTTCCATGATGTGTAGTCTGTATGATCCTCCTTCTCTGTCCTCCATGTGCTGTGGCAGAAGTCTTTCCCAACAGTCATAGATTCATTTGGCTTGGAAAAGACCTCCAAGATCGTCAAGTTCAATTTTGACCAAACACCACCATGACAACTAAACCACTAAGTGCCCCATCCAGTCATTTCTCTAGCACCTCCATGGATGGTGACTGCTCCACCTCCCTGGGCAGTCTGTTTCAATGCCTGACCACCCTTTCAGTGAAAAAATTCTTCTTGATGTCCTACCTAAGTCCCCTTGACACAGCTGGAGGCCATGTCCCCTTGTCCTGTCAATAGCTGCCTGGAAGAAGAGACCATCCCCCACCTGACTGCAACCTCCTTCGACATAGCTGTAGAGAGTGTTTAAGTCTCCCCTGAGACTTTTTCTTCAGGCTGAACAACCCCAGCCTCCTCAGCCAATTCTCACAGAAATTCCTCTCCAGACACTTCACCAGCATTCTTGCCCTTCTCTGGACCTACTCCAGCACCTCAATGTCTTTCCTGTAGTGAAGGGCACAAAACTGAATACAGAATTTGAGGTTTAGCCTCACCAGTGCTGGGTGTAGGGGAACAATCCCTGCCCTGGTCCTGCTGTCCACACTATTGCTTATACAAGACATAATGCCATTGGTCTTCTTGACCATCTGAGCACAGTACTGGCTCATGCTCAGCCACTGTCTATCAGCACACCCAAGTGTTTTTCCACTGTGCTGCTCTCCAGCCAATCTTCCCCAAGACTGCAGAACTGCCTGGGGTTGTTGTGACCTAAGTGGAGGACCCGGTACTTGGCCTTGTTGAACCTCATACGACTGGTCTTCGCCCATCCATTCAGCCTGTCCAGATCCCTCTGCAGAGCCTTCATAGCATCCAGCAGATCAAACACTCCCACACAACTTGGTGTCATTGGGTTTTGCACCTTTAAACCTTAGCCTTTGCTCCCTTTCATGGTTGTATTCTCAAATCAGTTTTACTGTGTGTATGGTGATGAAGGGCTCCACATGTCATCAGTCAACCAATGATTAGAATTTAAGGATCCCCATTTTGTCTTCTGAATTATTGTCCTTTTTTCCTTGTCTGTCCCACATGGTGCTCTAAAAGCAGACCTTATGAGTAAACATTCAGGAAAGAGATTGTTAAAAATTTTCCCCTCTGATTTCTTGCTTTGCCTACATGGATGCTATTTTAAAACTCTGCATTGTTTCAAATTACAGTGGATATGTTTCTTTCATTAATTATTCCATTAGCAGCATTTTGCTCTTATATTATTTTTTATTTTAAATACAAAGAAGCTTCCATGTGCTGCTGCACCACTATTATACAATAATACATTGTTCATAAGATTATGGCCATTTGTGTCTGAATTTTACTTTAGAGATTTTTATATTTATTAATAAAAACTTTAAGAAAAAGATTTATTTTTTTTAATTTTTGTCAGTAGTCCTACTTCATACACAAGCAATACTTATGTTTTGCTGAAGTTGTCATTACTAATGTGATTTGATTCTGGTTTTACTGCACTGTGTGCAAGTCAAAAGCTGTTCTAGATATCACTGTCAAATAATGAATGGCTTCTTTGCATTAAGTATTTAGTTTCCTAGACTTGAACTAGAGAAAACAATACCCAATAACGTGGTGATTCTGGGACTTCTTTATTCTTCTTAGCCTGAATGAGTAATTTGTTTGTTTGCTTCACTCTCACTTTTTTTGTTTGTTTGTCTCTTTGTTTGTAGTTTTTTTGGAGTTTTGTTTTTGTTTTTGCATTTGCCTTTAAAATTTCACCAGTCGTGTAAAGAGACTTTGAAGTCTCATGAGAACCAGACTGTATGGAAACACTTGCTCATCACTGTCTTGCTAAGATAATGATAAAGATATTTCAAGTAGTATAGAAGTTGATTTGAGTAACGGGGTCTAAATCAGAGCTGAGAATGATGTAGTCAGCATTTTCTCAAATGGCACATACAATTTCATGCAGATAAAGGTGTTTATTTCTAGATAATTTTTCATATAGCAGTTACTCAAATCTGTATGAGATATTTATTTGCATCATTTCTGGAATTTAATGTAGGGAACAGATACTCCTTTTGGTATATTAGCAGTATGATTCAAGCAGAATGTAATAGAAGGAAAAGTTTATAGACTATGTACCAATATTACCCTACAGGCAAGTGGGGTGATGAAAAGGCCAATGATATGGTAATGTGACATGCTGACCTCCAATGCTATCTTAATTAAAACTGTCTTTGTTAAAGTGCTTCTACTTCCAGGAACTGACTGCCATACACACTTCATATTGTGCAAGTGTAATTTAAAATTTGAGACAGGGTAGCAAAGTTATCACTTCCACTGGAAAAGCTATGAATCATAAGTAAGTACAAAAATCAAATTAAGGTGGTAGTTTGGCTTTTTGGGTCTCTGTTACTAATGATTAGTCAGTTTTATTCATCATACCTCAAACTAGCAAGTGCAGTACATAGTTATACCCATCTAAAAACAGTTCCTGAATGCACAGCAAATGCTTTGACTAAACAACCAGACCACACCAGACAGTGGTGCTCTGAACTGCAAAGATTTGCTTTTCTTCAAGGAAGGACATACCTAAATCTCAAGTAAATTCAGATAAACACCTAATTATAAGGTGCTCCTTAGAAATGGAAGTCTTGGTTGAACTAGAGGTTGCTCATTTTTGCCCCTTTCAGCTTAGCTTTGTGCATTATTGAAAGAGCAACCTCTGTGTTAACCCACTTACCAAGTTTTGAGACTCTATGAATTTGAAATGTGTATCTCACAAGAGATGGTGTGTTTTGGTGTTTTGGGGTGTGGTGTTTTTTTTTGTTTGTTTGTTTGTGGGGGTTGTTTTTTGTTTGTTTTGTGTTTGTTTGTTTGTGGGGGTGGTTTTTTGTTTGTTTTGGGGTTTTAGGTTGTTTGATTTGTTTGGGGTTTTTTTGGGGGGTTGGGATTTTTTTTGGTTTTTTGTTGTCTTAGAACAATGATATAAGCTTCAGCACAGGATATGTATAAGGCTTGTTATTTATTAAGAAAGAATACATTTCATATTTATATTAGTTCCAGTATTTTTAATTTTAGAGGGCTTTTCTGGGAAGGAGAAGGAAGAATTAAGACAACTTTTGTTTCTCGAGATATTAGGGAAGTCTCACAACTCCTTTTGGGTTGTCCTTTTGAGCAATGATAGAGACAGCATTTATGAGTCAGATTCTGTTGTGTACTTACAACACATACTATGCTGGGCTTGGTCCTTAAATGGCATCATCAGGACTTTTTAAAGTGTTGTGAGCGCTGAAAGCCAGTCTGTCATATAGAGTTTGAGCATGCCTGAAATATCACTGAGCATCACTTCTCTGTCTAGGATTGTTTTGTCGGGTGGCATTGTGATTTATTGCCATAACTAAATAAAACATTTACATTGCTAAAAATGTTGTGTACTTACAACACATACTAAGCTGGGCTTGGTCCTTAAATGGCATCATCAAGACTTTTTAAAGTGTTGTGAGCACTGAAAGCCCGTCTGTCATATAGAGTTTGAGCTGCTCCATACAGCAGAAGTTCTCAACCAGAAGGTACTCCCACCAGCAACACCAGATTGTGTGAAGGGATGCTAGCAAGGCATTGGGAAGTGGATCAGAGACTGATATGCTTAATCTACTCTGCATCCACCTCCCCTGTGGTTTTTTCCAGGATGCACAGCCGTTCCAAATCAGAGGTATTAGCCAAATTGCTGTTTGGAATTGCTTGGAAGAATTACTGGTCGGCATTCAGAATGCCATTCCTCTCCCCTGTGTGCTTTTTTTTCCCTTCATCCTACCCTATGTGAAGTCAGTGATTCATTCTCTTTTGTTTCCTCCATATGGCAGGTGTATTAGAAAAGAAGGAGAAATGATCAATCAGAACATACTCTTTCAGTCCCAGAAGAGGCAAACAAATGGCATTTGCACCTTGTTTTCTCTCCATGTATTTGTGAATACGTTGGAAGGTTTGGGCCATTTCTTTTCCCCCTCATTGACAAGTTCTGGTCAGTGAGTCCCACGGGTACACTTATTTGTGTGCTAAGCAGGTAGCAGCATTTTTTGCCACTACTTAAAATCCTTTTCTGTGCAGCTGATAGTGCAGTAAAATGTTGATCAAACTCCAAGCTGCACTTTCATTTGTCTGATGCAAATGTCATCTTATAAACTTTTGTTCAGGGGATTTTTACAGTCAGGGTTACACATCAGTATTTGATTGTAACAACCATACAGAAAATAAGATAAATTAGTATACTGAATATTTCTTAAACAAAAACATATCAATGTGTATGAAGTATCAATAAAAATCAGTTCAAGCAAAGTTAGACAGAGCTGTGTTATGAAAGAAAGAACTACCCTTTTTTATTGATAGTAAATATATACCAATGAACAGCAACAATGAAAATTTACCAGCTTAATTCCCTTTCACTGAAACAGCAAGGCAGATATTGACCAACTGTCTTAACTGACTCAAGCATCAAGTTTCCTGACTGTGAACAAAATTGACAGCCAAGGGAGGCTTGTTTAAAATTTCTATATGTTAAAAAGAAAATGGAAATGCTGGTATGGAAGAACAAACTATGCCCACAGCTTTGTAGATATACTGTGTTTTCTTCATTAATCATAAGTTTTAGTCCATAAGAATTTGAGTCAAAACTTCATACAATAAACAATTGTACTGTTGCCAGGACTTACTTGTACTTGGTGTTCTCATGGTGCTGTCTCAGATGTCACAGTAGTAATCTAAAAATTTCTAAGAATTAAAGTGACTTTCCCACTCTGGCTGATTTTAAATAGGACATCTTTGAAATGAAAAAGACTTCCAGAATCTTGTAGGCTTTATAAATTTATGTTACATTTCAGAGGTGATGCATAGATTTTTTTTTTTTTTTCATTTGTGATGCTATATAGTTTATGTAGCCTGGAGTCAATTTATCTTCCTCCAATAAGAGTATTATATTTATTTTTATGTCATTTTATTTTAATTATACATCACAGAGAGTGACTAACTGCCTACCAACTCTTGGTTTTATACAATAGTTTTGTAATGTCTTTTAAGGAACACTCAGTTTATGAAGACCTTCAAGCAGAGTAAGGTACTCTGAATCACTGACTCAAAAAAATAGATATAATGCCCATCATCAACTCTGTGTTCTTCTCAGTCAGACATTGGAAGATAATGGAAGTGTGCAGTTTTCCTTACTGAAGTGACTTTCAGAGTTCCCAAACACTGAAAACTAAGCTTGAGCAGGAAAGTTCTGAGTCATAACACGGAGACTAAGCCTGTGTAATTCTCATGTACAAGTTTTCTACAGAAGAAGCTCTTATTTTATACACATACAGACAGCACAGTAATTCTCTGCTATTTACTCGCTACCACAAATACCATTACTAGTTACCAGCTTGTCCCAGACTGCCACTGCATAAGCAATGACAGACATTAAGACTTCAGTAATCAGAGCCTTCCTGCAAATCACGAATTTAGCATGAAGTAATCTTAAAATTTTATAAAAATAATATTGTACCTTTTATTTTTAAATCTTAAAACTTTGATGTGTTTTAGCTTCTATGTTTTAAAGCTCACAGTTCCTGAAACACAACATTTTGACCTTATGTCTAAAAGAGGGCTTGGTTTCTCTAACTGGAATACAGCTAAAAACACCGAGGGACAAAGTTTATCAGAATTGACATTATCATTGCACTAAGTGCATCTATGTATCTATGGACTTAGAGAAGTGAGCTGTTTTTTTTCCTGTTTCTACCTCCTAAGTGTATGATAGAGATCAACTGATGATGGGATGTAACAACAATTTTATTTTTTTTTTCCTAGCAGAAAGTTTTATGTTTAAATAACTATATTTAAAAAATAAATGTTTTCTCTCTTGTAGGGAAAAATAAAAAACCCAGATACTTCTAGGAAAGTTAGAGAGACAGAAATGAAAAAGAAACATAATCTATTGAGCAAACAGTTATCCTTAACTTGACTGACTTCATGTATATGAGTCATCCTGTCACATGAAATACTACATGTGGTTTATGTATTATGTGATATAGCTGCCTTTGAGGGTACGGGACCCTGAGTGTAAGTGAAAGGGCTTTTTATTTGAACTCATTTTATATAATAGAGAAGGAAGGAAAATTCAGTGTTCTGAGATACCCACTGCTAGCAATCTTTAAAAAGTAAGTGTTTCCATACCTTCCTAAATTATCTGAGGAAGTCCCATCCAGCTGCAACAGACTATACCAGAGGCACAAAGCTGCTGGAAAGCTTATAAACTTGGGGAAAGCCTGACTGTGAGTAAAACCTTACTATTATCTAGTATGCATCTAATCATAAGTACACAAGTCCACAGACACTGGGAAAATTTCTTGCTTGAGGAAATTAGTTGGAGTGCTAATCACAACATTTCTGCTTACAGCAATACCACTGGCAAGCTACTTTGACTTCCGTAGAACAAGACCTTTTCATCCTCTTACCTAGTAGAAGATTTAGCCAGAAGATTTAGTCTGTGAGACCCCTCACCTGTCTTTAAAAGCTGCAGCATCGTTTTAGCGAGCTATGCCTGTATTCAGCAGTGGGAATGCCATTTGACAGCATGCCCACACAAACCTGAGAGCAACAGGAATTTGGTCCACAGTTGCAAGAGAAGCACACCCAGGGTTCAGGTGTGCACCTGCAAATGGCACAGGTGACTCAAGGGCAGAGAGCACAAGCCACAGGCTCATGCTTTGCTGCACTGAAGTCATGCACACCTTCATGCATTTCAACCCAAACTCATGTGCTCTGAGCTCTCTCCAAGAAAGAGACACAAAAGAATGCACACTTACACCAAGGAGGTGGATGATTCTTGCTGTTGAAATATCTTTTGAAACATCCAATTTTGATCAGCTCTGTGGCCAGGCACTTTTTCAAGTAACACAAGATATTAGAGATATATCCTTAACATCCTAAGAGAGGGTAGTTTAGTAGACACATTTACTACTGTAGTCCATGGAAACTTGATCTGACAGTGCTGTAAATCTGAGTTCAGCAATTCAAAGCAAGCAAAGCAAAATCATGATGAAATTTTTAATGTTAGGTCAGAAACTTAAATCTTAAGAGAAGAAAAACAAGCAAAACAAAAAACACAACAACAACAACAAAACACCCAAAACAAAACAAATAAACAAACAAATGAAAAAAGAAAACAACCTAACCACAAAGCAACAGTGTTTTCCATAAGATAACAGCTTTGATCACATGTGTGAATAGGAGGCCAGGGATGTTCTTTCAGCAAATTTACATAAAGTATCAAAAAAGAAGGATCTAAAAGTGTTGAGCTGAGTTCAGAGTTTTGTACATGGGAAGGGGAATACCTAGAATTTATTGTGATGTCACTAAATTAGTTATCCTTTTAATATTCACTAATGCAGTGCTAATTTAATAACTACAGCCAGAGTTTATGTTCTTTCTGATATGAAGGAGGCTGAAAGTGGAGTTTTGTAGACAGGAATATGTGGGTTAGGGTTGATAGCACATTGAATATGAGTCAAGAGTGCCCTTGCAGCCAAAAGGGCCAACCATGTCTGAGGAGGCATCAGGCAAAGCATCAGCAGCTGGTCAAGCGAGGGGATTGTCCAGCTCTGCTCTGCACTGGAGCAACCTCACCTCAAGTCATGTGTGCAGTTTTGGCTGCCTCAGTATAAGGAGGCCAGTGAACCATTAGAAGAGATCAGTCAAGAAGATGGTGATAGACCTCAAGAACAAGACTTAGTAGGAATAACTGAGGTCAATTTGTTTGTTCAGCTTGGGAAACAGGAGGCTGACGGATGACTTCAACACGGTGTACTCCTTCTTCAGGGTGGGGAGCAGCAGAGAGGAAGGCACTGATCTCCTCTCTCTGGTGGCCAGAGTAGGACACAAGGAAATGGAATGAAGCTGCATGAGGGGAAGTTCAGATTGGACGTTAGGAAAAAGTTTCTCACTGAGAGGGTGGTCAGTCCCCGGAACAGGCTCTGCAGGGAAGTACTTGTGGCACCAGTCCTGTCAGAGCTAAAGGAGCATCTGGATGATGCTCTTAATCATGTGCTTTAGTTTGAGGTGGTCCTGTGAGGAACAAGGATTTAGACTTGATGATCTTTACAGGTTACTTTCAACTTGAGATATTCTACGTTTCTAGGATTGAAAGAATTTTCATAGTAATTAGCTCTAGTCAAGGAAATGCTTAGAAATAAAATCTCATTTGCCAAATAACTGATATCATCTTTGTACATATACATACAAATAAACACTGCTTTTATTATCATTCTTGTATTCTAGATTATTTGAGGACTGTTTGTGATAAGTAATAATGCTTAAGACTGCAGTGAGTTTTTCAAATCAAGTGAATTATAACTTACTGGCAAGGAGTTTAGGGGAAATCATGTCACATATTTCAGAACAGAGGCACGTGATCCTATGCTTTGTGAATATTCTTTCAACTCCTGATTCAGGGGACATAATATTCCCCTCAGGATACAAACTAACTGAATGCCTCTTTTGGTTTTCCTTAGCCATTACAGAGATTTTGTATAGTAGTGTCTGCTCAAAAATTAGACATCTGTGCAAGAGATCTTCCACTGGAAAAGATGCTGAAAGATCTTTTATGCACAGCTCCTATAATATTCTTCGTGTTCATGCATTCTTCTTGTCTGCATACCCCTTCCTGCTCCCATGATCTGTAATGCTGAAAATATGAAGTGTTTTTGAGAATGAACAAAATTACCCCTTTTCGTTCTCCTCTTTTCAATTTGTCCAGCTTCTCTTTTGCCTAAGTCACTTTTCAGAGCTAGAAACCAAATGAAAGGAAGAAAAATTGCATATGGCCTTCATTAAGAACTATATCAATTATTGTCATAGTATAAAACTTTATTTTACACAGCACCTACAGTAATTTTTGAACAAGTGAATTTCAGTTGTTAGCATGGGTGCCTTCAGTCTTAAGATCCCAAATGATATGGTCTCATCTGGATTTCTTACAATTGTCTTTGATATTAATGAGCTTTTAATTAGGAGTAAAATGGAGACATCTTTATGAATAGATGTATTTAGACTTGAGTAGCCTTTTTTTATTATTATTATTATTTTTTTAATTAGGCCATCTGAAAATACTCTGTCAACAGAAAACTATTCTAGCAATAATTTTATTTAGGACAAGTATGTTAATCTTGTAGATTATTATTACAGATTGTATAATCAGTGTTCTCCTCTAAAGACATCCAAGCATATGTACATTTCTGTGAATCCTAGTATACATAAACATAGAACTGAAAATTATTCATGACACTGTTTCTTGATAGAATATTATGGTTTTAATGAAATATAACTGTGTAGAAAGTTTTTAAGAGAAAAATAATTTATTAGGATACAGTTTTCAACAAAATTTAAAATTATTTCAAGAGAAAAACACTATTGTTTTTTTGTAGAGTTGCACTGTACATCTATAGATTCAGGTAGAAACTATAAGCTAAATCATCTTTAAGCTGAAGTCTGTAAATGTGAATCAGGAAGAAAACTCCTGCAAATATGATATGAGTGTAGTTTAGTTTTATTACTCAATTGTAGAGGGAAGTTCAACAGTGCTATGAAGAACTCTTGCAGGTCTTCCAAGTCACAATAAGTCAGTAGACGATCTTGTAATGTGTGCAGAAGAAACTGGACAATGCAATAGTTACGGTGCTTTTACCTTCATAGCAGCTCATTGCTGTCAGGACTCAAGTGTCCTCTGACTGGCATCAACCTCTGGAAATTACAGAGATCAGGACAACTGCAGATTAGAACACCACCCACTTGCAGATGTGACATGTCTGTTTCTCTAGGAAGCAGCAGGATTATATAGACACAGACTGTCTTCCTGTGGAAAAGTGAGAAAGAGTAAAATGTGTTTCTGACCTATCTTAAAAACTATATACAATTACCTTTGTAACTAGTGCTAGCACAGTAGGGCAGCTGAGTAAACTCAATATGGAAAGCTGCACTTTCTAATCCCATTATCTGTGATTAACCAGGAAAATAAGTGTATTTGGGACATAGTTTAAGTATTAGTTTTCTTTTGCTAATAATTAAAGGAAATATTTACCAAATATATAGTAATTCAAGTAGCAGAGGCTCTATCTTGTACACAAGTGTTTTCTTCAGGTCTGACACTAAGTGAACGAGGAGTAGATTTTCAGGAAGTGCCTCTAATTTTTAAATAAATATATAAATACCAAGTCACAAAAGTATTGAGGCAACAGTCTCTATTACCAGGGTTTGGAAACTTGCTGGTGATACCCTAGCAAATGTGGGTAGAGATTTCAAGCTAATGGGTGACAGTAAATTCTCAGAAGAATAGGTTTCAAGCATAATTAGTAGTTTGTGAAGCATACAAGAGTTAGCAAATTTCTGACTGCATCAGCTGGAGGCTACCTACAGCACTGCTGTGACACCAAGGCCAGGCTCAAATCAAGCCCTTAATTATGACCCTGATTAGGCTGAAAAAAAAAATCTAATTACCAAATTTCATCTACATTATGTATTTCACATTCTGACTCTTTCTTCTCATCTTTCTCTCATAATAGTGACTTAGTTCAGCTCATGCTGACAGTTATCTGAAGAAACATTTATGAAGTATGGTTATGAATAAAGCAGAGATTAATGGTTATGTCTTGTCCACCTGTCAACATGTCAGGTCGTATATCTGAATGCTCTACCTTGACTCTTCCGCAGGAAGATTTTAAGTCTAAATATATTTTAAGAATACCTTTAGCAAACAGGAAATCTAAAAGGTAGTTTCTTTTTTTCTTTCAGATGTGTACCTTTTGATCAACTCTATTTTAATTCAAAGTGCAGTAGTTTTGTGCAGCTGCCCCTAAAGTACCTTTCTTATCTGAGCCATTAAGTGACTACTGTAAGGTCTATCATGCAATTTCTTCACAGATAAAGAGTTAGTGTTGACTAATGAATTGAAATCTATCTCTTCTGCCATTTTTGCCACCTTTGAGTGCTGGCCACGATTTTCTAGGACATCAGTCTTAATTCAAAAGCATTATATCAACAGAGGATCTTCTGATGAGGACTAAGAATTATACTTATTTTGTTTTGCATATTTTTAATGCCCTAAATATAATGTTGTAGCTCCTGCACTGTCTCTCCAGACTCTGACCTATCCAACAGTCTACAAAGAGAAATAGCAGGTAAGTCAGCAGCTAGCTGCCAGGTCATGATCTGAAGGCCTTTTGTATGATACTTTGAAGAGGGTCCCCAAAGAATATGCTCCCTTTTTTGTCTGATAGGATTTCAGTGAAAGATACAAGTAGAACTGCTGCAAACATGCTTATCAAGGTGTGAGAAAATGACACAGTTCATGTGTTTCATTTTAATTTGTGTTTTCCAGATAAGTGGTACTGAAATTAGTCGTTGCAGCTTCACTGAGTGAGTCTTGTCTCCTCACTACCGTATGTGCTATACCCACATACTTTTGAGATTCTTATCTTAGCACAAAAGGATATAAATTAGTTTCAATTTCTTCAGATTTCCCATTTAATTCAATTTCTAGCTATTTTCAAATAGTTAGCATTATAAGCTTTAACCTATATCTACCTCCAGCTAAGACAAGTTAATATTACCTTTGTAAAATGCATTTGCTTGTTGTTGGGCTTTTTTTCAGATGTACTTATCTAAAAGTGTTTCTTAATAGTGCAGTCTTAAGTATTCAGAGCCTTTTGGCTAAATCGCCTTTGAATTGTGTTATGAAGCAACAACAGCACTTGTAGCACTAATTAAATGATCTTTTATGTTTCCTGGGCATGTTCTCTGGACACATGCTTTAGTGTCTGCATACCATGATTTGTCACCAGGTTCTGTGTTGCTACCATGAAAAAAAAGCAGCAGGGACCCAGGTCAGTAGATTTAAATGGTTTGAAACCTTCCTTGGTGACAACAAACACAGGACTGTGGTCAACACTAAACTTAACTCTACTAGAGCCATATCCTCTGATTTACTATTCACTTTTGGTTTCACTTTTGTCCTGTTCAGTATGCACACAGAGCTGCTAGGGGAAAAGTTCTCAACTACCTTCACTATACAGATGGCACATTAATCTGTCAGCAAATAAGGTCACTGCTAATTAGCTTATATGTGTCAGCTATCAAAGAAGACTTTTTCTGTTAAAGCTAACAAAAATGAAATTATGCTAATTGACAGAAGCTTGTAAAACATATTGTTAAGGGTACTACCAAGGGCCTCTATTTACAGAAGGTGGAAGTCAGCACACTACTAGGACAGCACAGATCTCCGGACTTCAGCGTGCAGGTGTTTGAAGGAAACATCCATCTGTAACAGATTATATCAAGA
>JAWWEW010000088.1:23542900-23562086 GCA_035583185.1 Anabacerthia variegaticeps | reverse complement strand
CCTAAATGGATTATCGAAGTGGGATTCAGGCATGCTTGAATATACTAGCCCTCAAAAGTCTGCCACCAGTCCAGATTTAAAGTAGTTTCCCTTTTTTTCTAGTAGCTTTCCATCGGTAGGATCTTCTCTAGCTAAAGATGAGGAGTAGGTGGATGTTAGGATTAAAACTTCAGAGGAAATTCTATCCTTGTTTTTGAACATAAGAAATATTTTCAGGCCACAGAGATGACGTCTTTACACTGTGCCCAGACAATTTTAGAAGAAAGACTGTTTCAACATGAAGGTACTTTCACACTTTAACACTTTCACAGCCTCTTGTCAGTGTCCTGTTCATGGTAGCAGAGCATTTTTAAGGTTCACCTGCCTAGGCATACTGTGGAGCACAAAGCCCACTGTAAAGTAACAAATCCTCACTTGCAAGACAATTTTAGTGTTTTTAAAAATCCTTGTATTTTTAGTCTGCTGTATTCCCCAAGAACAACATCTTTAGTTCTTTCTTTGTTGTCATATGGTTTTCCTTCCTATGTTACAATGACTTCGACTTTCTTCCCCTGTGATATGTTGATCTCAGTATCTGGAACATTAATGTCTTTCAAGAATCATCAGTGAAAGAGTGCTTAATGGAAATTTGCTTTGTAGCAGTTAGGATTAAAGAAACTTAATAAAAATGTGGACTCTTTTAATGTGTATTGTCCTTGAAGTCACACAACACTCAGTGGACTACCATTCATAGATACTTAACACCAGGTCTAGGTATAGAGTTTAGCTACAACAGGCACAAGCTCTTCCAGTACTGACCAGCCTCGACAAAATGCAGAACAAGCTCCCTATGAGTGCACTGTTTTCGGAGATATAAATCTGTGTCTTTCTCCATTATTGTGTTATCATATTTAGGTACATCAACACATTTATTGTCATGATAATTGTGCTACTCTCACCTTTGCCACTGAATAACTACCTTTTAGGAGTACTAGTTTTTCACTAGTAAAATAGGAATACTGTTAACTAGAGCTGAGTGAACTTTGAGAAAGAAATTTAGTATAGCTGTACCTTTCAAAAATCTACTTTCACAGTCAGAATGAATAGATGGCAGAAAAGACCTGTTATTCACAGTAGTTCATTAATCTATTCAACTAAGAAATCTTTGTCAATTTTCTGTGCAAATACTTGCAATTTTTTTGAGGTAGTTAATTGTGTGGGTATGATAGTAGTGTTACCTTCCCTGAATAGTTGATTTACATCATAAACCTACCAAAAAAAAAAAAACATCTGAATTTTATTTTACCTCCAAGCCTTTTTTATGACCCTTCACATGATTGTTCATATAAGCTTTTCATAATCCTCTTCCCCTTCAACTTAACAGCAAGGTAAGTGGAAATGTTGTTTTGTCTATAATTTTTGCAAATATTTCCACTTTTTTCCTGCTATTTATGCATAAAATATATCCTGTAAGATAAGATTTATTATATTTTTCTTCAAATTTCTTCCTGAGGCTCATTTTCTCTCTGACAAATGCAATAAATTGGTAAATTAATCTTAAAAACATTGGGTCAGAGAAAGAATGTGTACTGATGGCTTCATTTCTTTACTTACTTTGGACAATCTGGATTTCTAAGCCTTATACAAATAATTTGTAAAATCACATAAACTTATCATTGTGATTTGCTTATCTTTTGGTTTTTGTGGCACACATGATTCTTTCACTTCGAGTCAAACAATAATCTAACTATTTGGGTTAAAAACTACACCCTCTTGTCTAGTTTTATAGCAAAGTACAAATATTTTAATCAGTCTTACAATCCCACTGGAAAAGCTGTTAAAAACTGTTCTTATGGTTGTTATTTTTGCTTTTGCTTCCAGTGGCTTTTATAATAGGATACCAATCCAAGTCTCAGTCTTTCCGTCTGAAAACAAATGCCATTTGAATGTGCTTTCTGAGCTGATGTTAGCCCATGAAGTTTTTACTCATGACTTAGTAGCAGAGAATGAATCTAGGACTGCAGACTAATTGAATCAAAACTTTGCGTCCAAATCAATAAATTACCAGAATAGTGGTTGTAGTTGCTGCTGCTGTTATTCAATGTTTCTTGTAATCTATTAATCACTGCAATGCAGATAGACAGTTATTTAATGTTTTGCAGTTTATTTAAATGCTGAGATATTTAAGAGATGGAGAAAGGGAGGGAGAACAAAATCTCTGCATAAGCAAAAAAGTCTTGATCAAAGAGATAGGGGAATTAGAACACCTAAGTTCATTTGAATAATTTCTGAGATGATGTGATTTAAAGAAAAATGATCCTTTTGAGAGTGTACAAGAAGGTTTGACTTCATGATAGAGCTTGGGAACAACACAGTAAGCTTAGATGATTTTCCGGTACAAGACCTGTGAGGCAAAGTCTTTGCTACAAACTGGCTCTTACACTGAAAGCACATATGGTTGGATGGTCCAAATTGCACAATCTAGACAGAAAATGCCACAGTCAGGATTTCGTTCACCCTCCTTGTGACATTGTGTGTCACTATAAAAACATTTCTAAATGTCTAATATTTCCATGTGTCATTTGGCTGTCTCTAAAACCATCTCATTTTGTCTCTTCATCTACCCTTTACATGCATCTCTTGAGCAAAACTTCCCAACATTTCCACCTTGGTGCTGTCCAGAAGCAAAGGCTCCTCACCCTTTGTGCCCTTACCTGGTCTGGTGCAGTATCACAGGAGAGTCCAGAAAAGCTGGATCAACTGGTCTTCCGAAGTTATTGCAATAGGTACTCGAGATAAAGCTATAAATAAAACCTTTCTAGCCCACACTGAACTGGGCAAAAATTTGCACCACACAGGTAAAATTTTCAGTAGTTTTAGCTGCTTATATTCAGTATCTGCCTACTCAGCACAAGAGCAAAGGTGGTTTGTTGCAAAGATTTGAACAATGGTTTTGGCTTACTGCTTGCTGAAGAGTACTAGATGATAACAGCAATGCAAAGACCAACACATTTATACTTCTCAGTATCTGTTCCCTGCTCTAAAATACAGCAATGCTAAAATTCAGCATTCCGAGGAGAAGGAAACAATCTTATAGAGGCAGAAAAAATTACTATCACTAAGCACAGGCTCATAAAATTATCCATCTAGAAGGACTACACATCACAAAAGGGAACAACATTGGAGTAATTAATTAAGAACTGCAGCTCATGGGAGGGACCTGTGTTGGGAAATTCATTGATCACTGCCTTCTGCAAGAGGTACTGCACAATGGAACAGGGGAAGACTGTGAACCATCCTCCCCCTGTGAAGAAAGAAGTGACAGAGACAGTGTGATGAACTCACTGCAGCTCCCAATTCCCAAAACCTTGCATGGCTGTACAGCAAAGGGAGAGAAGTCCAGGAAAAAGGGAGGAGCTTATTCATCATTAGCTTACTCTGATTTAATAATAAGCTAAACTTATTATCGTGAGTTAACTCTGTTTTTCCCATTATGGTAACCAGTGAGTGACCTCTCCCTTCTTAATCTCAACCCATGAGCATTTCATCATATTTTCCCTACCTTATCCAAATGAGGAGGGTGGTGATAGAACATTTGGTGGGCAACTGGTGTCCAGCCAGGGTCAGCCCAGCACACACCTTTAAAGCAGAGACTTCATCTGATTCTCAAGATTAGCTGGTAGCATTTAAGTGAATAATCAGTACAAGTTTGTCTTGTCATGCAACATTTAATCCTAGAAAATTTGTTTAATACATTATGGTTTTCTAAAGGGAATCTCAGAAGGCAAATTATCAGGTGACTTCAACCTCTGGCAAAACTGTCATCTCTGGTACCATCTACTCAATGCTTCAGTTTTCTGAAAGGCTGGGAGAAGGGAGGGAAAGATGAGATCAAAACGGCCAAGTTACTCTTTTTGATCTTTTATACAAATTCAGCTAATGGTGAAAACAGATCTTTTGACTTCTGCCTTTTCTGGCTAAAGCCTTGTGCCATACAGTACTGAAGAATCAGATTGGACATAAAAAGGAGCACAGTCCAAGCGCCCTCTGGCTTTTAGGAATAAAGACTTCAAAATTATTCAGAAGAGGTAGAAGGGGAACAATATGTAACATATTTGCATGGCTTTACACATTCCTATGTATGATATTCAGAACTGCATGGCATTCTAAGGAAGCATCAGGTTGATTTTCAATTTTTTTTTTTTAAGTTTTTCAATGTAAAAGCTACTGGGCACCCTACATTCTTGTAAAGCAGTTATGGGAAGATTCAAAGCTCCAGAACTTTGTACAAATTTTATTTGCATTTCAGAGCAGTAGAGTTGGTTGTTTTGGGTGGGATCATGCAGAACTATTAACTAATAACTTTAATGAGCTTTCATAATTGCATAGCTGAACTCTGACTAGGATCTTTTTCTGAAAAAGTATATCAGCCAACACTGACTTGACTCTTGACTTTGAGCTTAAGAAACAGAGCCAGAGAAAGATAAAATGAAGGCAATTAGTTGTTTGGGATTTTTTTTGTTGTTTTTTTTTTTTGGGGGGGGAGTATTTTGTTTTTTGTTGTTGTGTTGTTGTTTTGTTGTGTTTTGTTTTTTTTAATAAGGAACACCTTGATATATTTCATTTTCTAGAGTCTATCAAAGCATGATAAATAGCCCAGAAAGGTCATAAAAACAATTTTACAGGCTCTCATTTGCATTCAAGCATAGAAAAACTGTCAGTTCATAATTATTCATTATGTTTTTTTGAATTTTTGGGCTAACAATTTATAATTTTAGAGAAATACTCTGTAGTGCAATCCATGGTACGATCATAGGGCAGTAAGACTCTACTTTTATCTCACAACCATGCATATATGTATATACATATATACTTGTATGCATGCACTTTATTTACTTGTGTGTATCACAGTGAAGAGGGATGCAAAGAAGGACAATAAGGTAACTGCAGATGTTTAGAGGGAATTCCTGTACTGGCAAAGCATGAATGAAAGACATCCTGTTGAACTATGACACTGATAATTCAGCACAGTGCCCGTGAAGTCTTCAATTAATTAACATCTCACAAGTTTAAAGAAATTTGGGAAATAATTTCTCATTGCAAGAAATCTATCTTTTTAATGACATAATTTCACTCTGATTTTTAAGGAGGAGCACTATTGGTTAACAGATGAATAATAAAAAATGATGGTGATCACACTGACATGAAATATACTTTATGGATGAAGATGTATCCTTTCAAAATGTTTTTAAACTGAAGACATACGGCAGGCCCTGATAGTGATGTTACTGGACATATCCTGAAAATACCACTTTACGTTCATTAAATTCAAGTCAGACGACATGCAACAGATGGTCAAAGTTCACTTGAGGCTTCCCCAAAAATTCCTGCAAAGAGTCAGAAATCTTTAATTTGCACATATTTAATTTATTAGGCCTTTTTACCTTTTGTTCATTATTTGTAAAATGAGATAAGGTTACATTTTTTGCATAATGAAAATAGTAATTTTTCTACAAAGTAGTTCAACTGTGTGGTCACATGTTGGTTAGCAAGAAGCATGGTAGCATTTGGGTCAATGTAAATTAAAATAATAAATTTAATTTATGTTTTCTTCTAACCTGTACTTATTGATCCAAGTAATCATTGCTTTTCTGACTTGTTGTTTAATATAATTATTTTTCCTTAGTGGAATATAATTCACTCCAGCTTATATCTCAGTCCTGAATCTTGCTTGCCTGCAAGTGCATATACACACATGCATACACCCTTATAAATAAATCCATATCCTTCACCATATCTGTCTGCATGCCTTTCCAGAAGACTACTGTTAATGACTGCAGGGCCTTATTAAGACTACTTTTCTTTATTCCGGACAGAGTCAAAAAAACCTTTAATTATCTCTTATAATATCCATCTCCTATTTTACACTCTTTGGAAGTTTTAGTTACCAGGTGGATTGGAAAGCTGCAAAAAAAGTTTCATATTTTTCCTATCTAAAATGCACACTCCAGGAGTGCTTACCTTCCACTGAACCTGTTTACTTTGTGCTTCATACATTAGATAGCTAAAGAAGCAAATTAAATCCCTCTGTGCTAGAAGTATCAATATGAAAGCACTAACCTCACTGAGTTCTGAAAGTAATGATCAGAACACCCTAAAAGCCTCTCTGATCTGAATTCATTGCAAACACCTAACTTGCAGACCCTTACAGATTTCCAGTTTTAATTTAGTGCCTAATGAACTGAAGTTTACCTCTCAAAACCTTTGTCACAGCTGGACATAACTAGAAATGGTTACTTGTAAGACTACATCTTAAGAGGGAAACTAAATCTCAGCAGGTTGTCCTTTTAGAACAAAGTTGAAATGTGCTTTTATAGGCAATATATAGAGTAGTCTTCATCCTGATCTCCAGCCTATGTGTCAAAACCAGCGTGTAATTTGCCTCGTGGTATTGGTCTCTGCATAAAAGTGTGAGAATGGAAATACAAAGCTGCATCAGTCAAGAGTAATATTCTTCCACAGAATTATAAGAAGAATAATATGTGCATCATTCATTTACAGTCAATCAAAAAAACACAATTTATAAGTAGCTCCAAATATGTTCTTGTTCACTCAGTTTCATTTTTAACAGTCAAAGTATAAGAGCTATTTATTTCTTAAACCAGTTACAATAATACTATTTCTTACAATTGAAACCACTCAGATTCTGTTGAGAATTGTAAATAATGCAATGAGATCAATAGATCCAAATATCTGCTCTTTATCTTGTGTGTTGAGTCTCCACTGTTTAGATCATCCACAGTCTGAGAGGGCAACCCTCCTCTATCAGGTAGTTGTATTTGGTGAGTTATCGCACCCAAGTTATGTGCCAGGGGTGTGAGGTGTTATTGCAGCAGAGTTACTGGTGGGACTTTCTTCTTCAGCAGTTTGTGATTTACTCAGTATTATTTTTATGTGCTTCAAACATCTTATTTGCTAAAATAACTGTATGATTTCCTCATCAACGTAGTTATACCATAATTCATTTAAATGTGTTTGTCATCTGTGTACAGGAGTATTTATTCACATGACAATCCATGTGACAATGCATAGAATAATAACTCAAATATAAGTTGAAAACTTCTTAGGAAGTAGCCAGATGATTCTCTAAGTCCAAATACACAGATAGGGTCATGGATGCTTGGTCATTGGTTAATTTTGTCATCACAGATAGGACCAGATGGACAATATTCATCTGTTCAGACTCGAGAGGTAGTTACAGGAAGGAGTTATGTAAATATTTTTCAATTAAAATGAAGCCCAAATGAACCAATCCAGAAAAGGCCTCACAAGGCCTGAGGCACATTATAAGGCTTATTAACATTATGAAACTCAAATCCCAACACTGTCACTCCTCAAGTTGGCTGTACCATAGATGTTAGGGCACTTCCACAGTTCTTGCTTGTAGTATGCCTTAGTCTGAAAGTGTCCTTTGATGCACACCCATATTTTTTTCTTCTTCTTTTGAAGTGAGTTATTATGTGTCTTCATTTAGTAGCTACTGGTGAAAAAAATCTGTGGCCTTTGGTGACTAAGCCTGAAAAGTACAGCCTTTGGAGAAAGGTAGTTAATTTAATAGATGTTATCTTGTCTTCTTCTATCCTCATTTTTAATCTGAAGGCAGGAATTAATAAATTGCTTACCAACTCTGATTTCCATTGAATCTGTGGTTTTCCTTTAGACATTGTACTGCTTAAGCACAGACAGCTCATCTTATCTTGTTTTTGTCTTCCTAAAAGCTAGTTTGCATGTCTTGGAAGTACAAAGACATATTCTGTAAAGCCTTCTCAGGTCTTGGGTTCTAAAAATCACAAAAAATATCTCTGTGAAGAATCAGTTTGTCCTTATTACAAATTCTAATCAGAGATGCACCAGTTCTTCCTTCCTCATCTGAGCCATTGTGTATGTGTATATGTGAACAAGCTCCATCTATTTATAGCCTTAATATATGCAATAAATATTAAAAGGAATCTTTTCATTGTCAAGGAGCTTCTTTTCTTGATTATAATACATCATTAAGATTTGTCATAAAGCACTAATGGGAATAAGAAAGGCAAAAGCTTAGTTTCATATCATTTCACAGAGGTCCAATGCTGTAAACTTATCACAAATGCTATTAGCCCTTTTTGCAGAGTGCGTGGTGTTTATTTCTGGGTTAATTATAGCACTGTCTTGAGGAAATCCACTGAGAGTGAGAAAAGACTGAACCCTAACCTCCCTTACTGTTTGCAGTATGAAAAGCTATTTTGTCTCCTCTGACATCTGCAGGAAAATGCTGGATAAACAGCATATAAATGGACTAGCCCCTTGATATTGAAGAAAAAATCTGCTTTTCTTTGGTCTTGCCATTCACAATAGGTTTTAATGTTTTGTTTCAAATGAAACACATGTGGTTGCTTTGAAATAGTACTGTAAAATTGACATAGTTCTCCTTTTTCTGCAGACTTAACTTCTCCCCTTTCCCATCCTTATTCCCATAGGTTTGTGACGGAGGGCTAGCCCTGATCGGTGGAGTCATGTGTCACACAGTTGTATCATGCTGGCAGCTGTTCCTGGGTCTGGCTGTGCTGCTAATCTTCATGGGCCCCACCATGGGCTGCCCGGCCCGCTGTGAGTGCTCAGCACAGAACAAGTCTGTCAGCTGTCACCGAAGGCGTCTGATGTCCATCCCAGAGGGCATTCCCATTGAGACCAAAATCTTGGACCTCAGCAAGAACCGACTGAAGAGCGTGAACCCTGAGGAATTCACATCATACCCTTTGCTGGAGGAGATTGACCTCAGTGACAATGTTGTCTCCAATGTGGAACCTGGAGCATTTAACAATCTCTTCAACTTGCGCTCGCTGAGGCTGAAAGGAAACCGTCTGAAGCTGGTCCCCCTTGGGGTGTTCACTGGGTTGTCAAACTTAACAAAGCTTGATATAAGTGAAAACAAGATTGTCATTTTGCTGGACTACATGTTCCAAGATCTGCATAACCTAAAATCCTTGGAGGTTGGGGACAATGATTTGGTGTATATATCACACAGGGCCTTCAGTGGGCTGCTTAGCCTGGAGCAGCTCACCCTGGAGAGGTGCAACCTCACAGCTGTACCAACAGAAGCTCTTTCTCATCTCCACAACCTCATCAGTCTGCATTTGAAACAGCTCAACATTAACGCTTTGCCAGCATATGCCTTTAAAAGACTGTTTCGCCTGAAAGACCTACAGATAGAGGCCTGGCCCCTCCTGGACATGCTGCCTGCCAACAGCTTGTACGGTCTCAACCTTACTTCTCTCTCCATCACCAATACCAACCTGTCTGCTGTACCCTACTCTGCTTTTAAACACCTGGTTTACCTGACTCATCTCAACCTCTCTTACAACCCCATCAGCACCATCGAAGCAGGCATGCTGTCAGATCTAGTGCGCCTGCAGGAGCTTCACATGGTGGGGGCCCAGCTGCGCACCATTGAACCACATGCTTTTCAAGGGCTCCGATTCTTACGTGTGCTTAATGTGTCCCAAAACCTGCTAGAAACCCTAGAAGAGAATGTATTCCATTCCTCCAAAAGTCTTGAGGTCCTCTGCATTAACAACAATCCTTTGGCCTGTGACTGCCGTCTCCTTTGGATTTTGCAGCGGCAGCCCACCTTGCAGTTTGGGGGCGAGCCACCGATGTGTGCTGGCCCAGACAGTGTCAGAGAGAGGTCATTCAGAGACTTTCACAGCACAGCTCTCTCCTTTTACTTCACCTGTAAGAAACCCAAGATACAAGACAAGAAGTTGCAGTACCTGGTAGTAGAGGAAGGGCAGACAGTGCAGTTGATGTGCAATGCTGACGGGGACCCGCAGCCTACCATCTCCTGGGTTACCCCACGCCGGAGGCTAATCACAACTAAATCAAATGGCAGAGCCACTGTGCTGGGAGACGGCACCCTGGAGATCCGATTTGCTCAAGACCAGGACAGTGGAATCTATGTGTGTATTGCAAGCAACGCAGCTGGAAATGACACCTATTCAGCCTCTCTTACAGTAAAAGGGTTTACTTCAGACCGTTTCCTTTATGCCAACAGGACCCCTATGTATATGACAGACTCCAATGACACCAGTTCCAATGGAACTAGTGCAAACAGCTACTCTCTGGACCTTAAGACAATATTGGTGTCCACAGCTATGGGCTGTTTCACATTCCTTGGAGTGGTTTTATTTTGTTTCCTTCTTCTTTTTGTATGGAGCCGAGGGAAAGGCAAACACAAAACCAGCATTGACCTTGAATATGTCCCTCGCAAAAACAATGGTGCTGTGGTTGAAGGGGAGGTTTCTGGACCACGAAGGTTCAATATGAAAATGATTTGATGGTATTCTGCTAGCAATGCTTTTCCTGTGGCATTAAAACCAATTAAAACAGCCTGGCATGTGGAATCGCTAGGCAGAAACAGCTTAATGCAGCTGTCAGTGTATCAAAAGGTTGTATGAAAATGGAAAGACTATTTGTGGTTATACAACAGAGCCTCCAGACCTTGAGGCAGATGTGTCAGGGCCTTTCATAGAACTGGGAAATTGTACTAACTGTTTGCATTGCAAATATTGGCATTCTGGGGATATCAGCAATGAACCACTGGCTCATGCTCATGGACAATTGTTCAACATTTTCTACTGCTACAAAAGAAAAAAGGAAAAAAAAAACAAACACAAAAACCTACAGTGTAGGATTTACATACTTAAAGAAAAAGACACATTTGTCTAAAACATACTCTACCATGAAATTTGTATCTATATATCTCAGTTGGAAAAACTTTGCATCCTCCCTTCTATTTGGTTCAACACCAAAAAAAATTGGTAGTTTTTTTTTTCTTTTTGATCTACATCTATACTGTGTACATTTTAAAGCAATACAAATGAGAGGTTGTGCTTTTAGATATCCACCAATACTGACCCTAGTGTGATGTCACCCTTCTTTTAACTACCATCAAACTCAAATTAGATTCTTGTAGTTACTAATTAGAAATAACATATTTTCCTCCTCATGTAGAAGGCCAGAGCTTAATAGTTGAGAGTAAAAACACTCAACTCTGTTGAACTTCTCTTCATATAAATATAAGGCATGTGCCTAGTTTTGATACAGAATGGAATATTTTTTATATCTGTGATATCACACTGGACCAGTTTACTGTAACATAGCCCTGGTTCTCATCCAGGGAAGGCAACCCAATAGTCAATGCTGGCATAGAGGAGTTGAGTTCTATCTTGAAGAGAAAGAATCAGTTTTGTTAGCCCTGATTTTAATTTGAAAACTACTGTTAAAATGTTAACGTGTACTGGGCAAAATAAAGAGCATATTACATTCTGCAGACTCCTTGGGAAATATGGTCATCTTACTATTTATACAAATTAATGAAAACATACAAACACTCTGCTACTAGAAATGAACTCTTCTCCAATGCCAAGTAAACTACATTTGTTCATGCATAATATGGGGATTATAATAGTAAAATAATAAGTAAAACATGATAGCCTCAAAAAGGCTAACATACTGCCAGATATAGTTGTAGATAACACATAGACACAAAGCTAATTTCCAAGAACAGATTACTTAACTATTCTTGATGCCATTTTAATAATGATGTGGTTATGTTTCTTTCAGAGGCAGTATCTTAGAACAAGAGGGGTGAGTTATTCCAGATTTTAGAAATCTTTTTTAAAGGAGAGAAGACAGAAGTAGAACATCAGTTCAGTACAAGTAACCTTTTGTTTGTTTAACGTCTCTAAACAAATCTTCAAAAGACTGAGAACTGAAACTTTATTCTTAATCAATAATACCATTGTTCTTATTTTGATATTCCCAGCAATTGCAAAATACAAAGTTGTTCAGCCACCTGTCAATTTTCCAGCTATTAGGAGCCATAGGTTTGTCCTACATGGTTGATAACAAATAGTATTTTTAAATCATTATTTTTAAATTATTGGCATAACCTGGATTAAGGATAACAATGTCTATATATGTGTTTAAAAAAATGAACATGAAAATAAGACAGAACATTCAGATTAATGTGATTTAAGAATCTATGTTCAATCTCAATATTGATACCAAAGTCAGGCTGAACTGCAATGAGATGCAGGTGCTTCTAAAATTAGTATACACATTCTTCAGCAGAGCTTTTCAAAGCAGGATAACAATCTCTCACTCCTGTCACAGGAAATGTGCCAGAAGTTGTAAAATCCAACTGCATTCCCCAGATGTACCCCTAGCACAGCTGCAGGACCCAAGGCTAGGCAGTTTTGAGAATCTTTTCTTACTGGTTTATCTTGGATTGCATCATTGCTCCATTTTATTTTGCCAAACTGAGGAGGTTGCAAGCGTTGTTAGAATTTTGTTCACTTCACTTGGTTTTAAGTTTAGAGATAAGTTTTCTTGCCTTTTTTTTTTTTTTTTTAATGCTCTTAACTAGATAATTAGAGATTTATGAAGGTACCTGATAAGAATAGTCTTTGTTCTATGATTGTTTGTAGAATATTAATGGAATGGAATAACCCCTGACTAAATTCTAACACCAGGGAAATTATTTTTCTTGATGTAACAACCGCTGCACTGAAGTCCAAAACTCTACTGTACCTTAATGTGGGCAGTTAAAGAAACAAATGGGGATAAAAAAAAATGTTTCTGAACTGTCCATTGAAGACATTTGCATGTGCCTTTCCCTTGTGTCATTTTTTTCAGCTAGTAATCCATGCCCCTGCAGTCATTTCATGTTAAATGTTAAAATCAATGTTAGAAGCAAAAACTCTCTTAAGTTCTAGACATTTACAGCTGATTTATTCATATTAAATGACACAATAAAAAGAAAAAACAACAACAACAAAAAGCATTCTCACAAAAAAAAACTTAGAAAAAAATGTACTTTTAGGATTAATTATGAATTGCTGTATTCCCCTGTTTCTTGAGAATGACTTAAGAATTAATTGCATTGTTAGTGCACTGCAAGGATTTGTGAGCAGAATTATGCTTTGTTACCTATGTGAAATGTGCGCTGGTGATAAAAATCACTGCTTCTTGTTGCTGAGCACCTCCCTGCAGGGCTGTCAGCGTTCTTTGTATTGCCTTGAGTACAGTTAGTATTCAGTTTTTCAGAATCAGTGTTTGCTCCCTGCCTTTAGCAATGTTCTACTTTTTGCAGCCTGCTTATTTCAGCATGGACTTGACAAGGCATATGGCACCTCTTAACAGAAGTGAGGACAGCAAGACTCAGACACACGCTTTTTATCTTGCTCCACATAATTTCCTTTTTTATGCATTTATGGGACACAAACTCATTGTGGCTCTTTTGGGTGAATAAGGAGTACAGTGCCAAGGTCACACCTAGATGAGCAACTTTTTGGCAATTCTTTTAAGAACAGAGTGTCTGAATGCCTATCTTGCCTCTTGAAGGAGTCACTTCTACTTCTCTGCTAGAGGTCAAGGGGACACCACTGTATTTTACTGTAGAAAGAAAAATGTACTGGGCTGTGAGGAGGCATCTGACCCACATGGCTCCCCTGTCATATACTGAGAAACAGTTGAATAGTGCATACCTGGCACTGAAAGAGGGAAAAAATGTTTTAAGCTACCTCTGACTTACACAGGCTGGCCCCTATCTGGTATAAACCTGAACTTACCTGGTAGTCAGTGCAACAAAACTACAAGGAGCAGCAAACAGCTCTGCAGAAATGGAGAAAATTGAAAATGTCAAAACCAGCAAAGTAACTTGAGAAAACAGATACCAAAATATCCTTGTTATAACTCCTATAACAGAATGCTTGAGCCTCCCACAAATATGTTTTGAAGTCCACTTCTACAGACAAGTACTCTTCTGTCAGAAGAGATGAACATACAAGTGCTTTCAGAACCACACAGAATCACAGAATCATTTAGGTTGGATAAGACCTTCAAGATCATCAAGTCCAACCACTGACTAATCAACCAGACCTTGGCGCTAAGTGCCATATCTTGTTGTTTACTGAACATCTCCAGGAGTGGTGACTCCACCACCTCCTTGGACAGCCTATTCTAATATTTAACAACCATTTCTGTGAAGAAATTCTTACTGATGTCCAGCATGAACCTCTCATGGCACAGCTTGAGGCTATGTCCTTTCATCCTGTTAGTTGCCAAGGAGAAGAGACTGACCCCCGGCTGGCTAAAAACTCTTTTCAGGTGTTGTAAAGAGTGATAAGGTTTTGCCATGGGCCTCCTTTTCTTCAGGCTGAACAATCCTTGCTCCTTTAGCAACGCCTCATGGGAATTACTCTATACACCCTCGAGCAGCTCCTTTGCCCTTCTCTGGACAAGCTCCAGCACCTAATACGTTTTCTGTAGTGCGGAGCCCAAAACTGAATACAGGATTCAAGGTGTGACCTCACCAGTCCTGAGTACAGGGGGACAATCCCTGTCCTGTTCCTGCTGGCCACACTATTGCTGATAAAAACCAGAATGCCATTGGTCTCCTTGACCACCTGGGCACATGGTTGGCTCATGTTCAGCCATCTGTTGACCAGCATCCCTAGGTCCTCCTCTGGGCAGCTTTCCAGTCAGTCTTGTCCCAGCCTGTAGCACTGCCTGGGGTTGTTGTGAGCCAGGTGTTAGACCTGGCATTTGACTTTGCTAAATCTCATACTGCTGGCATTGGCTCATCAACTCAGCCTGTCCAGATTCCTCTACAGAGCCTTCCTACCCTCCAGCAGATCAACACCCACTCAACTTAGTGTTGCCTGCAAACTTACTGAGGGTGCACTTGATCCCTTCATCCAGGTCATAGACAATGACATTACACATGACTAGCCCAAATACCAAGCCTTGGGAACCCCACTAGTGACTGGACACCAACTGGTTGTGGCACCATTCACCACCACTCTCTGTGCCCTGACATCCAGCCTGTTTTTAACTCAGACTTTTTTTAACCCAACTGAACTTTCAATAAGTGAGTTAAACAGAAGACTGAAACAATGCATTAAGAAAAGAGTATGGAATTATTTAAAGGTGGATTAAAACTAAGCAGCAACCCCACCTCAGCCTTATTTTTAGGTTTTGAACTGTTTTTTTTTTTTTTTCCCTGCCCTTTTTCTTTCTTATAAATTTTGCAACATTGTTTTCAGAAAGGCTTTGTCCACAAAAATCTAACTTCAGTTAGATTCAGACTGCAAGGCTGCTTTCACCCTCTGTTCCCACCTCGCTAACCATTCACACATGCTTCCAGTGCCAACATGGTCAACAGCTCTAGATAGAACTGAACTCAAACAGGGGACTCCAAGGTCCCTAGAGAACTGTTGACACAAGCTGATGTCACTTGGTTGGTGTTTTAACTAAATTTTTTTTTCAGTTGACTTCATTGTCACACAGCTATTCAAGGGGGGGTTTTATTTACATGAATCATAGCTATCTTGTTTTCCTAATTTTTTTCATCTTGGTATTGTACCACCTATGACAGCAACAATTATAACACCATGAAGAAAATTAAGAAACATTACACACTACACCCTCAGAACCACAAATTACAATTTAGGCATATGAATCACAGTAAGAAGCCATGGTTAATACTTAATGAAAAGTCTTATCTAAACCTTGTGACAGAAGAAACTGGTGAGCATAAACTGATGGATGTAGGCCATGTTGCAATTGAATCCTGCCAAAGATAAGTAGAAACAGACTTTCCTACATCATTCCTGGATATGTCTTTTAGACATTCACTTTTTCCTGAAAATCTTTCAGGATGTGTGAATGCCAGAAGCCTACATTTAATGCACAAAAAGACGAAGTATTGGACAAAAATCAGGTAGAGCAAGCGGCTTCTGGCTGCCCAAGGACAACAGCAGCTTTCAGCAAAAACAGGCAAGAAACTGCAGTCACATGGTTGTATCTACTACTGCATCCTCTGAAAATATAGTCCATTAGCTAGTAATAAAATTAACAATCCTTACCCAGTTTTCTTTAAAGAAGGCAACATTTGCATAATAAGCAATAGTCTGTTCCACCTCCATCCCCAGCAGTGAAACATGCAACAAGAAGTGAGAAAGAGGAAGCCTATTCTGACCAGTTTGCTAATTAACATTTGCCCCTGAATGGTCCTAGTCTACCTGGGGCTGGCGTGATGATTGCTTTGTCCATTCCTATCGTCTCAGCTCATCATATGGCTTGACATGAAATGAAACACATCATCAACTTGTCTATCCTCACTGAACTGTAACTCTGATCTCAAATAAAAGAAACAGCAGAGTAGCAGTGTCTTAGAAATCCCAGTCTGATGCAGCTGATTCATAGTTTTGCTGTAAGACAACACGTGGGAAAATGCTGTATACATGCTTTCTGACCTTGTTTCAGTACCCTATGTGACTGTTTTTTGTACTAAAGTGAACCAGAAACGAAGAATTAAAAAGCTCTCATCCAGTAATTTAAAATTTAGTTAAAATTTAGTTAAAAATTAGTTTAAATTTAGTTTAAAATTTAGTTAAAAGAACATCTTTAGAAAAAGCAGAAGGCCTGATTGTTGGAGACTCTCTCAAGAAAAGAATTAAATTTTTCAGGTTATGTAAGCAATTTGGATGCCCTCCTCTATTTCCTGTAATAAGAATTAAAAAATCAACTTCCCTTGGGAGCTTAGAAGAATCACAGTTAGTTCAGTGACACATGCCCCATTTCTTTGTCTTCTAGCTCTGCCCTCTTCCCTTCTCAGTTTCAAGTGACTGTGATGCCAGATGAAGATCTCTGGATTGAATGTTCACATGACTTTTGAAATCTAGGTCTCAAAGCAGAATCTTAAACCTTCTTCAAGCCAAAAATAAAAATAAAAAAGGAAGAAGCTTGAGCAAACCTCCTGCAAATGAAATAAAGCAACATCTGTAACAGCCTTGTTACTGAGATAGCTAAATGCCAAAAGAAAACAGCAGGACTTTTATGGGGTTTTTTTGCATGTGGTTTGGGGTTTTTTTGTTTGGTTGGTTTTTTTCTTTTTTTTTTTCTTTTTTTTTTTTTTTTTTAACTAAAAGCAGGTGGCTGGATATAAGGCCAGCTGGAAATGAAAATCTGTATTTATAGCATCAGCAGAATGTGGAAAGAGCTGGCATAGTCAAGAAAATTATCCATGTTATTTCAACTTAAATTGAAGGATACTTTATCTTTCATATTCAAATAAGTTATAGAAAAGTACAAAAGAACAGACTTTCACCTCATAATTTGATTATTTGTATTTATTTATCAAGTAGCAAAATTGTCATGAAGCAGAAGTATTGAAGTAAGAGACTGAAAACAGATTTTCTACTGTAGTCAGGCAATATAAATCAGGAGAAATCCACTTGACACCATTCTGTTGCTCCTGGTTACACTAGAAATTTGATAAATGAATCTAGGTTTTTTGCTTTCTACTAAGCAGGCTGTAGTAGAAAATAAGCATAACTTATATTTTAATTATTTCTTACCTTGTGGCATACTTTTTATTCTGGATTAATATTTACCACTGCTAGCTGAGTTGGAGAATATGAAAATGTACATTGTGGGAAGAAAAGGAAAAAAGGTAACTGGAAATCTGTAACCTTAAAGTACTCTGCCTGCTTCTATGCATGCCATTTGCAAGTCAGCAACATTTTTGCTCATACATCAGCCATGAACAATGGCTTAAATTCATTGTGCATAAGCAGCTACATAGGCAGATAGGGAGATGGTTGTCAACCACATATTAACAATATTGATCTTTCAGAAAACAAAATATTGTTGCTTCTTAAAGAATTAATTTATGCCATTTTGGTACCTAAAAGCAAACAACAGTTTGACTTCATTACATTGGGCACTGTATAAGTAGGAAGTAAATTATAACACTGATCTGTTGAGCTTGCAGCCATATAGTAGGAAGTACACATGATAACAAGTCTCTCATTGTTTGTAGAGGGAATGCCATAGTGCAGGTATATTAAAATATCATCACACTTACTGAAATCTGTTTGCAAGCACATGTAGTTCATATGTACATGTTTTGTGTGTAGAAAAAAAATATAGTTATATTTGTTTTGGTCTTTTCTTACTTGAAGTATTAAATGTATATTGTTTTTAAAAGGTGACAAGGTTAACAAGAAAAAAAATTGTGCTGTAATTTATTTTAATATATATGATCATGAATATGGATGGGAAATGAAACAGCCTTGCTGTCATGATACATGAAGCACCTGATAATTCAGATTTTCCTGTAAGTTTGCTTCATGTTTGAGCAAAGCATACTAATATAATGGGGAAAGAAAAAGAAAAAAAAAAAAACCAGCTTTGTTTGTCAAGACAGTTGTCCTGAATGTCATTTTGAAAGTTACTTTAGGGTTTATGTCATGATATGTATCATACTTATCCACAGTGAAACCCAAATAAATAATTCCATGGAGTGGCAAAATTTACTTGAAAAAGTGAAAAAAAATTTACATTGTTTCACCTCTTGTAGTTAATCACTTTTTTTCCAAGGGGTAGTGCAGCAAGCCAAGATAAGAAAAATAGTTTTTTTTAAAATCAGAGCCAAGGTCCTTAGTGCAAAATCTTCACAAGCTATTATCTCAGACTCTTAAACTGAGAATATACATAATTACAGTGAGAAAAAGAAGACTCTACCAGGTATTTTTTTCATCTACTCACTCTCCTACTTCATTGAATGGAGCCCTCAAACAGAGAGAAAAACTTAGGTCTCATTCAGATGTGTTTGGGGATTTATTGTCCATACGAAGTATCAGTCAGCCTGTTCCCTCACTTTTACTTGCCCAGTGTGTTCAGGTAATTAATGGGAATACCAATCAAGTTAATGCTGGAAGAAAGAAAGCCTGCCAATTACCAACACCACAGAGAGAACAGCAGAAAGATAGATTTCACCAGCTGTGTCACTTAGAAGGCAACCAATACTGAAAATCTACATCTGAAACATGGTTTCTGAAGAAATCAATAGTATTCAAGATTCTTATAACTGCACTAGTAAAAATAAGTGGTGGAAAGTTTATTCTGCTGAACTTGAAAGCTATTTCAACCCCTTGAGTCTTGACACAATCTACCAAAACTACAGCAGACATCAACTTTGAAGAAGGGCACAGGGTATAATCTAAACTATTGCTATTCCCATTTTTCCACAGCTAAGTACTTTTACCAACAGAGGATTTTGTTTATGCTTTTTCTGATAATCTGAAATTAGATTTAT
>JAWWEW010000088.1:23516556-23535979 GCA_035583185.1 Anabacerthia variegaticeps | reverse complement strand
GTGGTGCAGTTGGAGCTCCAGGAAGTCTATGAAGCCAAATAAGAGTTCACCTTTTGTATCTGGGATCTTCTGAAGAGTTAAGGCTAATGCTCTTTAAAAAGCTCTTGTGAAATGTCAGCCTGCATTGAAGAGGTAAATACTGGCTCAATAATCCCTGTAGAGATGCTGAGAAGTGATATCTTTGGAACAAGAGAAAGGAGTTGTGGCTTTGCAGTACCATGAAGGTAAAGGACAAAGATGTTCTCAAACAAGCCTGTGAAAGAAAAAATTTGCAGCATGGGGGCCCAGAGCCAGTTGGAACACAGAGGTAAACTGGAGTGAGAAAAATCAAAGCTAAGTGTTCTGTGCCACAGAACAAGGGATTATAAAAAGTGTATCCTGTTGCAGCTATGAGAGTGCTGGAGATCATCAAGTAACTGCATACTTCTTTAGTCTATGTGTATCACAAAACTTGCTGTTGGTTTTATGCCAGTTAGACGAAAAGAATTATTTGATTTCTCAGAAACAATAGAAAGAGAAAAGACATGACAGCCTCTGCATCTGGCACACATCTAACACAGCTAAAGCCATTATCACCTTCAAATATTCATCTTGTGCCTCTGCTTGAGATTGCGCACTATTTTCTTCCAGAAAAGAAAATGGGCTCTCTGGAAGATGGAGATTATGGATACATTTTTTAATATCAGAAATGGTATTGTGTGCTACAACAGTACTGCAACACTGCAACAGTTTTCTCTTACAGCCTAAATCCAGGTGAAGAAAGGAGGATATTGTATTTCTTAACTGTTGCTTTTATTGACAGCTTGCATCCTGGTGGAGACATCTCAGAAGTGAGACAAGTCTTTCTTATCTGGAACTGAAACACAATGGTGCAGGACGTCCTTCTTTGTTGGTGCTTTGTTTTATAATTTGCATATTTTCCTGTGTTTGATAAGCTTCATGGTTGCTGTGTCCTCCCTGAATGAACTTTACAGGAAAATTAAGAGGAAATATTCCTCTTCTTTGTATATTTTTAGGTATATGAGTGCTCTACATCAAAGGAAGGCAGTAACAGTCTTTATCTGTATAGTCCCTTTGAGCTCTTAACAAATTTGTCTTCTCCCCTAAATGTGTGTCTGGCTTTCCTCATGACAGGCCATTTAAAGCTCCTCTTCTAGAAACAGCCTATGAAAAACACTCAAGGCCATTCACACTGCCTTTAAACAAGAATAACATGCTTTTATTTAAGTGTTATACTTCTTTCAATAGTCAAAATCAGGAAATCAGTCTCCCTTTTGAAAGATCAGTAGCCTTTCCTTTTTTTTTTTTTCTTTTTCAAGTGAGAAAGTACTCATTTTTTATGAGAAGAACATCACATTGCACCCTGAATTCCCTATCTTAGTTGGTGCATACATGAAGTAACTTTAGCCTTTATCAGGATGTTCTAACATATGGCAAGACAATTCACAGTGCTTGTACCCCAGTCACCTTCTCTATACATTTTAGGAGAGAAACAGCTGTGCACTACTTCTCAGCACTATGTGAGTTTTCATCTCCAGTGTTAATCTGCTTCACTGCCATGGCTCCCACCACTATCCTTCCTCCATCCCAGACACTCCTTTCTGCTAAAATCAGCCTCATTTCCTGACATGCTAATCCCTTTCTGCAACCTTTTGCAGTTTTATCCTTGGCATTATTGTGTCTGAATGCTGTGTTCTGAAAGAATGTGGTTTTATATTTAGAAATTCATTAATATTCAGAGTTGGTGCACTGTAGAAACTGCTTATTAAATAATGAGTACATAGCACGCAGAACTCCCACTCCCTCTCTTGCATTAGTAAGAGGTGGTTGTGGCAAGCATTAGTAAATTAAATAAAATTGTTATTACATATTCACCACATATGCCTTTGGAGCCTGTACATGTTGTGCCATGAATGCATAACTAGCACAGGGAACAAAGACCAGAATTCCACAAGCTTCTCTTTGATGCTTTATGACACCTTTGACTATAAGAAAAAGTTCACTCATCTCCAGTCAGCAAGAAATTCAATTGCGTGAATGTCAAATGTAAGTACTTACAGCATACAAGCCTTGAGTATAATTGTAACTGTGAAATTTATATGCTGCCTATAACAAACATTTGTGGACAGCAACTTAAATGGTAGCAGACAATACTAAATTTTGAAATTTAATTCAACTACTTATGAAAATAGTGAGTGCTATAAATTGAATCTAGGAACAGCATTTGTTTGTATGGCTCTCACTTATAAAAAGGGAGAGACAAAAATTTCAGCTCAACACCTTGCTAAAGATTTGACTGCGTATAATGTCCCGTCTAGAACTGTTGATCCTTTTCTTAGTACAAGAATTATTAGACTCCTGTAAACTGTAGTTATTTGGAAAAATCCCAGGTAGATTTTAGAAATATTTGGATATGGAGAACGCATTGGGTTTACATGGCAAGGTTTTGGTAACGGAGTGAGCTATGGGGGCTGTGTCTTCTTTTAGAAGTTGCTAGAAGCTTTCCCTGGATCCAATGGAGCCAATGCCAGCTGGCTCCAACATGGACCCACCACTGGTGGAGTCCAAGCCCATCCCTGGTAGCACCTCTGGAGTAATATACTATAGAAGGGGAAAAAAAACTGGCAATTTTAGCCAAAAGAGGAGCAAGAACCTGTGAGAGGAACAGCTGACAGACTTCAAAGCCAGTGAGGAAGGGGGAGGATATAGTCCAGGTACTGGAGCAGAGATTCCCCTGCAACCCGTAGTGAAGACAGTGGTAGGCTGTCCTCCTGCAGACCATGGAGGTCCATGATAGAGCAGAGATCCACCTGCAGCCTATGAAGGACCCCACACTGGAGCTGATGGCTGCCTGAAGGAGACTGTGACCCTGTGGGAAACCCTTGCTGGAGTCGGGTCTTGGCAGGGCCTGAAGATTTGTGGAGAGAGGAGCCCAGGCTGGTGCAGCTTTCCTGGCAGGATTTGTGGCCGCACAACAGACCCTACAAGGACAGAGAGACTGTAGCCTGTGGGAAAGATTTACATTGGAAAACTTTGTAGATCATAGAAAGAATTCAGGTTGGTCAAGCAGGACCTGCCTTTCCTAAGCACATTTTGGCCAGGCCTGATTCCAATTGTCCTGCACGTCATGTGATGTCACTCAAGATAATCTGTTCCATAACTTTCCCCTGTACTGAGATCACGCTTATAGGCCTGTAGTTCCCTAAACTGTACTTCTGACCCTTCAGCGATGTTCATCACATTTCCCAACCTCCAGTAAAATACAACTTCCTGGTTATCCAGGACTGCTGGTAAATGATTGAAAGTGGCTCAATAAGTTCTTTCATCAGGCCACTCAGTACCCTCAGCTAAAATCCATCAGGACACATAGACTTGTGGGTGTCTAATGGGCATAGCAGGTCACTAACCATTTTCTCCTAGATTATGAGGGACTACAGACAGCCCCTCATTACTAATTTCTAGTTCTAGGAGCTGGGTAATCTGAAGACAACTCATTTTGTTATGAAAGATTGAGACAAAGAAGTCATGAAGCACCTGAAGTACATAAAGTACCATGAAGCAACATAGATTGCCAAAGAATTTACATGTTAAGCCACATCACTGAAAATATGAAAATGTCATCTTGCCTGTCATCACATCTTTCTTCCTGCATTGTATGTAATGGGCATGGGGCTCTGTTATTGTATTTGAGAGGATACATCATGCAGTCTTGGCACAAGCTTTTACATATGGAAGTAACTAATTGACCTGGTTTCTATCTTCTCTGTGCAAGGAATCTGAGACATTTTGCTGTTTTCCTTTCCTTTAAGCCATCTATTTTACTGTAAACAAGGAAACAGAAGACAGGGAGGCAGAAAAATGTTAGATATATATCCTGCATAAATATGGTAATTTATGAAATATATAATCAGATTTTTCCAGTTTAAAAAAAATAAAATTTCAGAAGGGAAATAAACCAATAGCAACACAACTCCCTCTCACATGCCCATATCCCCAGCAGATTATGCTGTAGAGGAGCATGTTATCTATTTATTACAGTACACAGATTAGCAGAGCAAGTGGGTTGGGCATAAGAGAGGAAAAAAGGGCTTGAGAAGAATTCTGGGTTTATCTCAGAGACTTTAATCATCTATCTCTCTTTAACTGTGTAATGCCTAATAAGAATTCAGCTGCTTGGGCTGCTTTTAATTGCAATGCCTGCAGAATAGAGTCCCAGAAATCTAAGCATGTATCCAAGCAATTTCTTCTACTATAGATGGCTTTATTTTCATAATAGATACATTATTATGACTACCTGGCATAGTCATATGTATTCTTTGCCAGGTAAACAGATAAATCTTATTCAAAATTCACTGGTGTCAGCACTGGAAGCACCCACTCAGTTTCTGAAAGGGCAATTATCATATTCATTCCGTGGTTTGACCTTTGGTAGCTGACAGATGCAGATATGAGCCATAGACCTGCTGTTCCCTGACACCCAACTCCTCTTGCTCCAGTACTGCAAATCTGAAGTTACAAGACTGGTGTTGAGTTACTACCTAGTAAGCAGTGAAGGTCTGGACCACATGTGAGACTTAAGAAGGCTCTTGCTAAAACACTTACAATACTTCCCATGAGAAAGTGGACTTCTAAGAGCTGAAGGAATGCTTCTGTGATGTAACCTTAATATAAACAGACTGAATCATCTTCCTTTCATCTCAGTCTGTGTATTTTATAAATAACTGTAACTGTTGTTTGTAACTGTTGTTTGTTTTGAATGTCATGAATCAATGCTTTCATTTTTATTTTTACCTTAATCCATTTGTCCTAGATGTGACTTAGGGTTTCTGGTTAGCAGCCTGTCTACTTGGCACACAATATTGTGAACATGCCATCCAGAACCCTAGGGTTTCCGAGTACATCAGATGACAGGACAGGTGAGCTTCATGACAGGTAAAGACCTGCACTTAGGAGCAGCATCATGACTGCCATGACTAGTAGTGATGCTGAAGGGCCACTGCCATGCAGTAAGATACCAGGATGCTGGGCTGACATTGGTGGATTACTGCAAGTTTATCAAAATCCTCACCTTGCACTGTGTTTATAGTTACTCATCTGGCTTATCATAGCTGTGTTGGCCCAAAGATAAGAGAAAGATAGGGATTTTCTATAGAAACTTCATTGAAGGAAGGTATTGCTACCACGGATCATCATCTGAACATGTTAGATGTTATTGGAATACAAGGTGTTGATAGAACTGAAGAGTGGTAGGATGCCTCTGCATACAGAGTGCTGTTCTAGCACGTTGTGACATACTATCTTCTATTTACAATCTCTCTGATGTCCACAGTTTGCTTTCAGCAAGCTCAAGATGAAGGATGATATTAGGAGGGTTAAGATAGATTTTATAGAGAGTGTAAACCAGGAGGAGCATTTTCCACTTCTAGTTTCTTGGATGGCTGTTTTCACCTTGAAAAAACAGCAGTAGGAGATCCAAGTCCTGTCTAACTGAACAGACTGAAAAAGTGTATAGTTTCTGTCAGAAAACATATTACTGCTCATTCTTGAGAGTGCTTCTGTGTGCTCTCTTTTGCACTCTCATATGAATGAGTATGGCATTTAATACATGCATGCATGCTGGTTTTTTTTTTGCTTCACTTTACATTTATACATAGCTTATGTGTTGGACAAGATGTTAAAAAGAACTGTCCAACTGTAGAATTGAGAGAATTCAGAGATACCCCTCATTTCTAGTCAACTTTTAAGTATAGCAACATAAACCAGAACTGAATAATGCTGTGCTCTGCATCTCTACTCTCCTCTGAGCAGAGAAATTCACTCCATATTTTGATTAGTCAGTATAACAGCATTGCTACATTTGTTATGTGTCTAAATAAGGTCCAATAAAATCGCTCCTCCTAATGCATCAATACATTTGCCATGATATTTAATGGGATACCCTTCCAAAGAAAAATACTTGGTTTTGCCAGTCTTTTGTGGAGGTTTTGTGGATGAAGAATTCACTAGAAGATCAAGTGCTCTTCCTCCTTCACCCAACAGTCAATACTGTTGTCAACAGCAGTGCAAACACAAAATTGTACAGAGGGTTTTTTAGTGGGTGTTTTCTTTGTTGTTTTTTTTTTTTAATGTAGTCATTAATAATAACATCATAGCAATGCTACTACTATGTTACTAGGTTTCTAGGTTACATCTAGAAACTGAGGGAAAAAAAATTTTGACAAAACCTTACTAATATTTAGTGAAAGTATTGGGATTTTTACTGATCCTTCCTAAATTTAGTAACTATGAAAGGAGAAATCTTAATGTTACATATAATTCCTACAATATATCTCCTTCAGTCAATGTAAAATAAGACAAATATTTTCCGGAAAATAAAAACCCTTTGAAAGCCACAACAGTTATTTCAGGGTCCAAAGCTGCTGCATAACACACAGAAATATGTTTTGCATTATGCCAAACAACTTTTCCATGAAACTAAAATGCATCTTAGAGTGCATGTATCATTACTTGCATTCTGGAAACCCTGACTCTGTGGAAAACTACATTAGTCTTCTTAAAATTAAACCCTGACTTGCTTTCTCACAAGCCAAGTTTCTATTGCCTGTCATTTATCAGTTTTACAAGGTTAACGTTTTTAAATGTCTTATGTATAAAGTGTATTTGTTTTGGTTTTACATAACTCCAGAATGGCCAATTCACTTTTGCTAAAGTCTCAAAAAGAAAACCAAACCCAAAAGATAATTCTTTGAAATCCCCTATGGCTAAGGCAAATCACAAAGACAAAAGATTTTTATATCTGAGATCATCATTAGTGTTGACCTTGTAACTGAAATTTTAACTTTATTTTAGCATCTGGATACAGCTGTATAACCATGTCATGTGATGGGTGAGTAACTGACTCACTGGCCGGGTGCAAAGGGTCATAATGAATGGGATTACATCAGACTGGTGACTGCTCTAATAGTGGGGTTCAGCAGGACTCCATCTCAGGCCCTATGCTCTTCAATGCATTCATAAACTACTTGGACACAGGACCAGAAGGGATACTGAACAAGTTTGCATATTACACAAAACTGAGAGGAGCTGTTGACTCCCTGGAAGGCAGGGAGGCCCTACAGAGAGACATGGACAGATTAGAGAACTGGGCAATCCCCAACCATATGAAATTCAACAAAGGGAAGTGCCAGATTCTGCATCGGGGATAGGACACAAACTCTGGCTGTTTGTACAGACTGAGAAGTGAAATGCTGGAAAGCAGTGTCATGGAAAGGAAGCTGGGAGTCTTGGTCGATGTCAAGTTGAATCTGAGTCAGCAGTGCCTTGGCAGCCAGGAGGGCCAGACTTGTCCTTGGGGTGCATCAGGCAAAGCAACACCAGCTGGTTGAGGGAGGGGATTGTCCCGCTCTGTCTGCATTGGGGTGGCCACACCTTGAATATTGTGTGAAGTTTTGGGCACCACAATATAAGAAAGTTATTAAACTCTTTGAAAGTGTCCAAGGGAGGTCAATGAAGATGATGAAGGGCCTTGAGGGGAAGCCGTATGAGGAGTAGCTGAGGTCACTTGCTTTGTTCATCTTGGAGAAGAGAAGACTGAGTGGAGACCATCAATGTACACAACTTTTTCACAAGGGGAAATGGAGGGGCAGGAACTAACCTCTTCTCTCTGGTGACCAATGACAATGACCAAGGGAATGGTATGAAGCTGTGAAGGGAAGGTTTAGATTAGATATTAAGATTTTTTCATCCCAAAGATGGTTGCGCACTGGAACAGCCTCCCTAGGAAAGTGGTCACAGCACCAACCTGACAGAGTTCAAGAATTGTTTCAACAATATTCACAAGGTGTGGGTTTTGGGGCTTTCCAGTGCAGGGCCAGGAGTTAGACTCAATGGTCCTAGTGGCTTCCTTCCAGAATATTCTATAATTATTTGATTCTGTGATGTGCAATCTCAGATTTCTACATATACAGGCATAAGCACAGTCAGTAGTGATGTGCATGAAATAATTTGAACCTTACCAAGATATTTCACTGGTTTTAAATGGTCTGTAGCACTTGTTCCTCTCCTGCAGTCTGATGATAACTTATTTCTCTTTTATTGTATTTTTGAGAAGATATTAAAATCTGTACTTTTAAAATATATTAGGCATAAAAATAAAATTAAAATATGAATTTTTTAAGACCCAACCCTCAGGATTTGTTACACACCAGATCAATTAATGTTAGTTTAGAACCACCTTATAGGGGGTACATGTATGGAGGTGTGTGGAGGGGGAAGGGATAGGTCAAACCTCAGAGAGGTGGGATGGCATCGTACCTCTCATGTCAGGGCCCTGGAGCCCACATGGGGAAGCCCCAGAGCAGCTGCCAGTCACAAACAGCCTGGGAAAACTATAACACCCACAGCTTCTGGAGCCTCTGACCCATCTCGGATTGGAGGGCACAGTGAGAACACAGCCCCTCACCCTTGCCTGGAACCCCAGAGTGGCCAGGGGGTCAGACGCCACTCCTGGGGGGATTGGCCATAGAGACCAGAGCAGATAAAATCAGAGGTTTTGTGTCATGTGTCACAGCCCTGCCACCTGGACGTGTGAGAGCTGGTCTGCCCAAAGTCTCAGTAGTAGCTATCTCTCCCTCTTTCACCATCTCTTTCTTCTTGCTCCTTCTATTTGTTTTTCTTTACTCCTTTTCTTGATGCTTTAGGTGGCTCACACCTGGTGAGATTGGATTTTGTGGAGGTTTGGGTTGGCTCCTTGCCAAATCCAACCATTGGCCACACAGATTCTCCCCCCTCCTGAGAGAAGAAAAAAAGGACCTAAAGAAAATTGTAGTAAATATATATATATATATATTCACATATATTACAGTTATATACAATTAAATACTATGAATATACACAACAAGAATCCCAAACAACCCAAAAGGGAAAAGGGGGAAAAGGGAAGGGGAAGAGTGACAAAAATCAAACCAAAACAAAACAGATATATACACTCAAACTCAGGGAATAGCTCAATAAAGTAACTAACACAATAAATTCTCACCAAACTTCCCTCAAGAAAACAGTTGCTTCACCTCTGCACAGCTGGGACAACAGTTTCTTAGATAGGCCTCAGTTCACGTAGATAAGAACAAAGCCAACACACTGAGACCTGCTGTCCTCCAAGCATCTGAAAGGAAGAGAGAGAAGGACCTGTTCATCTTATATATGCCTGATTATGAAAAGGAATGATGTGGAATGCTTTGTTAGTTATAACCCTGTTACCGGGGAAGGCATAGACCAAACCTAAGAATCTAAACCACCACAGATTTGACTTAAGAGCAGTGAATTGGTTGAATTTGTTGAACTTGGGTTTTGTTGATTAATATGTGCTGAGTTTTTTTCTAGCTTTTGTATTGCCCTTTTTGAACTTTTGCCAGGTTCCCTTATTTTTCTTCCCTAAATTAATAGAGAAACTCCTTGAATGTTTTCTTATGGCATTAAAGAACTCTTATAATCTATATCTATATATATCTATATATATGTATAGGTAGATATAGGTATAGATATAGATATCGATATAGATATAGATATAGATATAGATATAGATAGATATATATGCTAAAGTAATAATCTTAGCACAGCCTGTGAGCAGGCAGCTCTGGGGCTGGAATGTTGCAAGTTTCTCTCTTAAATTTAATATATGTTGACAACTTGCCCCATCAACACTAATATTGGCAGTATGGGCAGAATGTTGCCCACCTTCCATGTAAGATATGATTCTCTCAAATCACACTACGATCAGTGAAGCCAAGAGGGATCAAGCATATTACTCACATTCAAAGTTATCCACATGCTTGGCTGTTCCTGCCAATCAGATGGACACAAAATGAGTATCACGTATGATCCTGTGTTTGCTGTTGATTATTGGGTGAGTTGCCATATGGATGCATTGTTGCACATCTTTCCTAATGCTTCATTAGAACTTTTTTCTATAACATCATTATTCTTCAGGCCATGGGCATGTAACAAATAAATTGGCCAAAACAGTGGTATCAAAATATTAGACCAGTCCTCAGTGCAGAACTGTTTGCCACCAGTTTGCCTCAGATTAACAGGATACACTGGAGTAGGCAATTACATGGGGAGCAACCTTTCCAATCTCTGTATAATTCAATAGTTTCTTCTATGATGATTCTTTTCATAAGGCTCTGTCATGAACACTGCCACTGTCCCTAGCGATTCAAGCTGAGGTCTTGCCTGATTTTTTCTTGAAATTAAATTATCTGGAGCCTAAAGAAGGAACAAGCATGGTTGTTCATAAATATTAGCCTGAACCGAAAACTGTAAAATCAGCTAATTGACTAGAAGCAAGATTCAAAGCCAAGGAGTTAAAATATTCAAAACAAGAGCCAGAGAGGGAAAGAATGCCGCTGTATATCACCAAGTGTTTTCCAGAAAATTGCCTAAAAAAGATCTGACAAAAAGTCCTGTTTGAAGCTTCCCATTGTTTCAGATGGGACAAATGAACATATTTTCAATGGCAAATTATTGTGTTTTCTATTGCATAGCAAGATCATGAGACATAAAGATGGGTCTCCTTGTTCCCATCAAGTGAGGGTCCTGAGTTCCAGCCCTTTTCTTCTCTTGAGGCTACTTTTTAAGTTTAACTAAAAACATTGCTATCCAAATGAGCTGTCACTTCACAGTCTGTTTAGGCATTAACAGGGCACAGGGAAAAACAAAAAACTCAGTTGCAGTGGGAAGATAGCCAAAACAAGATCTCAGAGAAGAACACCCCCAAGAGCTTCTATGCGGCTGAAGTGCAGAAAAGATTGTCAAACATGGGGAAAGAAAAATTCATAGCTGTTTCAGTCTGTAAGAAATGGTTTAGACTCTCTTAAGTGTAGCAAAATCTGGAGGTCACCCAGCTATTGTGTAAGTTCTACCTCTGATTGTATCACTGATTTTGCCTCTGATCCTTTCACTTAAAATGGAGAATTCAAAAATATCCAGAAATATACACAGTAACACTAGTGTAGCTAGCAATTTAAATTTGAAGTTGATTGGGATATACATCAGTTACATTCATCCTGAATAAGGCAGATTGTGTTCACCTATCTAGCCCAATTCACACACATGCTTTACAGGAACTAATAACATCATCTGGTTTTCTTCTTCTGCAGTGATTACACTGGCAAGCAAGGAGCATATGATGACCTCTAGGATCAGATCCCCTGAAAATGCGTTCCAGGGATAAGCTGAATTTTTTCATCTCATGTGGCTAAGCAACAGTTTGAGTGGTGTTTCTCCATTGCAAGAATCTAATCCAAGGGGCAGAGGTTGGAGGCAAATCTCTGATAATTAGCATTATTTTAAAACCTCAGATACAATTTCTTTAAGCAGCCACTGAAGGCCTCGTTGTGGTTGCAAGCAAGAATGTTTGATTGGTGGGTCTTCTTCCAGTGTAACAGAGAATAAACCTGAAAAAGAATGAAGGGCATGCTCAGCAGAGACTACTCTACACCCCTGATGAGTGATGAAAATATAGAATGCTAATTTATCCCAAAATTGACAAAATGTAAGTAAAAAAAGGGATTTCAGTAAAAGAATAAGCAAAACATATTCCATAAATTCCAGACTTCTGTCCTATTTCTCACAGAATGTCATAGAAGAGGTGAGGAATTGTGACTAATGTAAACTCACAGATCTTCATCAAAGACAGTAGGGTTCCTCTAATTCCAACCATCTGAAGATCATGTCTCAAATCTTAGTCATAACAGCATGTTGTAAGGCAAGAGAAAATTGGTGGAGGAAATAACATTAAAAAATTGGTGCTGTGAAGATTTTCTGTGACAAACTTATCATAAATATTTAAAATCCATTACAACTTTTTATTTATTCTTAAATACAGTATGCTAATTGTGTAATGCTAAAATCGTTCAGTCCACTTATTTGCATAATTGCTGCACTGAAATTTGGTTAAAGTTTTGATTCAAGATAAAAATGATAACTTGAATGTATATTCAGTTAAATTAGGGGGGAAAAAAACCACAAAAAAGAAACCTCTCAATGTAAAATGCATTATAACAACTAAACTAGATAAGAGGAAAGAAAAACTGCAATATGGCTGAGGGCAGAAAAAAGTTTGCCATGAATTGTCTGCTGAGTGTTAAGACATCATAATAGTCCAAGCAAACATTGAGTGAAATGCTTTTGGTAGAATCAATAGTGTTGCAGTGATTAAAATATTAACTAGTGGTTAACTGTAACTGGCAGTACTTCACTAAAAGTGGTGTCTCCTTGAGACTGGAATAATGGCATCAACTAGAAAGAAAGAAGAAAAAAAATAAAAATAATAATAAAAAAGGATGCAATCCGGGAAAATAAATATGTAAATGAATGCTGCTGATTTTCTGTCTGATTTATCTCCTAACTGCATCCCGCTACATAGTTATGCTGTCCCAGGCCTGCATAGGTAGAACCCCAAATCTCTGGGATCTGGAAGTAGCAAGCTGCAAACACAAGTGCCTAAATTGTGTTTGTGTTGGGCAGAATCTGGTGAATCAGTGGCTTATAGCCTGCTATGTAGTAGGCTTTGTCAGGGCTACATCATTCTGCAGTCTCACACATACAAAGGAACTGTAAACCCAAAGAGAGAACTGAGTCCACAAATGTGTCTAACTCTGGTCACAGAATCCCTTGTCCCATCTTTCCAAGGACTGGAGGCAGCTGAACTCTAGAGAAGCAGATGCACCAGCCCTTCTCTGTCAATGGAAACACACCATCTGCAAGACTAGTAGAAGCCAACATTTCAGGGTGCCCATCAGCGCTGTTTAGAACATTTTACTGTATAACCCAGGAGTTCAGAATGGTACAGAATAATGGTTGAGGAGGAGTAGAAGCAATTATTTCAAATGTTTATTTTAAAATTGCCCCTGAACACCTTTCCATCTGCACTATATATCAGATAACAGCAATGGTACACATGAAGAAACTGAGTGGAAGTGCTGGTGCTCATTACACTAAAAGAGGAATAGAATATGAAACAGAATATGAAACCAGAAATACACAAAATATCCTGCAGAAAAATTTTGTGCAAAATTTTCATGTGAAAGAGAAGGCTGCTAGACTGGAAGTCCCCAGCTGAAGCATCAGATGTTGTCGAATAAAAATCTAAACATCTAAACAGTGTTTTTCCACACATTTTGGGGAGAAATATGCTTTCTGCAGAGATCTGGAAGAAGTCAACATCTTTTTGTGTAAAATCTCAAAATTCATCATAATAGCTTTAACATTCCACTATATTTCAGGAAAGGACAGATAGGATGTACCAAACTGAAAAAATAAAAGCTCCCAATATTTAATCAGGGCACTCCTTAAACATTCATTTAGGTGTTGCAGAAGATAATGAGAGGTGAGGAAGGAGACATGAGAAATTGAAGCCTTCATGGTGAATGCCTCCCAAGGAGGAATGGCATCTCTTTGCTAAACATGAAGAATGTTCAAGCAGAACTTAAAATAACATCAATGATTTTCACAAGCAGAAATGACATATCACTACTGTCAAAGGGCAGTACCAGGCAGGTACCTCATGCAAACTGCAGAATCTGACTCAAAGGAAGCAGTTTCTGAGAGCACCTGTAATGATCTGGACACCCATGATGGGGTTGGAGATGTGAAGGGATCTCTGATCAGTCTGAGGCCTGGCATCCCAGTCCATGTTGTGTTCAGCACCAGCAGGGATGACCACAGCTGTGAAGATTTATGGCACAGAGATAGCTGGAGAACTGTAAGAGATACTATTCTCTAGTCTATGGTACAGTGGTTAAGAGCATGCCCAGTTCCAAACATAAATTAAACCCATGCTTTCAAGGGTGTGTTTTTTAGGCTTCAGTTTGAAATATGATCAAAACCAAAAATAAATAAATTTTTAAAAAAAAAAAAATCCACCATATCTGCTGGGATACACCTCACCTATCAGAAGTAAAGGCAGTTTTTGTGTCCTGTCTCATTTAGGAAGATTATTACCTTAGAGTTCATTCTATACATGTTTGCACAGCACCTGCTGCAGATAAACCTTGAACCTTGACAAATCCAGCACAAGCAAACAAATATGATCACAAATATGGTTATAACTTATAAAGATTGTGTTTATAGATTGTGTTGGGGCAACAACACAAAACAAAACAAATAACCAGTGGTTCTGTGAGGTTTATTTCATAAGTGAGCGAAGAAGCTGCCATTTCAAAGTAATATTTAATCATACTAAAATCACAAATGTGAAGAAAAGAGGGGAAGTTCTGTGTAACCTGAGCTTTTTCTTCCTCAACATGCCAACCACTGCATTGACCAGCTGTGAAGAGCAGGAAAATGTTACTTTTTAGAAACTTCAGTTAGCATGTGCCTGACCCACTTCTAGTGCTGAAAATTAATTACTTTTTAAATGTGTTTATTTTTAAATTACAAAGCATAGCAGCTGGGATTCAATACCTGAGGTACTAAAATCTCATCACTAGAAAGTCGTGCATCAAAGCTGACTTCACAGCACAAGGGGATCACATAATAACTCTCCAATTCTATTGGCCTTTGCACTACAGGAAAAAAAAAAAAAAAGCTGTAAAACACAGGTATATTACTTGAGTACCCCATCAACTGATGCAGTGAAACAATGACAGTCTGGGACTGGTTGGACTCTTTCATCTTCAGACTGTACTTCATATTACATGATATTGGTGGCAGCTACAAGTCCTGCAGCCACCAATGTTCTGTTTTATCTTAAGAGAATCAAGAAAGCCTTCCATTTCCAATTCTGTTGGCTGAGTGCTTTTTCTCAACCTTTACTTACTCCCTCCTATATTTTAAAGACACTCAGAGAGAGTTTACATAAAAATTGATAACAATACAGGGGTTAGAAAGCAAACCAGATATTCTAGGGCTTTATTTTTTCTACTAACATTGTGTTCCTGTGTTCCAAAAGTACTAATTCTAATTTCATTATTCTTCTTGTTCTATCAACAAACACGTTGCTCTTGGCATAAGACTAGCAGCACTCACTCAAAGCAATTTTTATTAGTCATTGTCTGGTATAGGCACTGAAGCTGCTGTAGCCTCAATTTGCATGGTGGCACCCGGCAGATGTCTTCATTTCTCAGTGAAAAGAAAATTCTTGGCTCGTCACAGTTGTCTTCTCATTGAACTTAACTCAATTATCTTTATTTGTTTAGAACATGAACAGCACCATTCGTTGTCAAAATACATGACTCCTGAATTTCAGCCTGAATTTATTTCTTGGAATTATTATCAGTTGGGTGTATAGTCAGTTCTTGTAGGTGTGTAAAAACAACTTATTCCAAATTTTTAGCATTTTGGTTGGGGGAAGAACCAAAATCCTACATCAAGGAAAATGTATTCTAGATCCAGACAACCAGTGCTTTGTGGATGTCTCACACAGCAGTTGTGGCGCAGAACCTCAGAGCTGAGACTACCTCCTGCTTCTCCGGAAAAATAACGAATCTCAAACAATCAGTAACCATTGCACTAGTTGATAATTCAGTTTAACAGAGATGTGAACATAATTGTCTCACTTTACTCTGTTCTCATGAGGCCCCATCTTGTGTACAGTTGAGGTGCCCCTTGCATAAGGACATGGAACTATTGCAGCAAGTCCCGAGGGGGCCACAAATTTGATAAGAGGACTAGAGCACTTCCACTATGATGACAGGTTGAGAAAGTTGGGACTGTTCAGCCTGGAGAAGAAAAGCTTAGGGAGACCTCAAAACAACCTTCTAGTATCTGAAGGGGGCCTGCAGGGAAGCTGGAGAGTGACTCTTCATCAGGAACTGTAATGCTAGGACAAGGAGTAATGGGCACACTCTGAAAGAGGGGAAATTTGAGTTAGATTCAGGAAGAAATTCTTTACTGTGAATGGTGAGGCAGTGAAACGGGTTAGCCAGAGAAACTGTAGATGCCCCATCCATGGAAGTGTTCAAAGTCAGGTTGGATGGGACTCTGAACAGTCTGGTCTAGGGGGAGGTCTCCCTGTCTATGGAAAGGTGGTTGGAACTGGATGATCTTTAAGATACCTTCCAATCCAAACCATTCTCTGATTCTTTTCAATGATTCTATGATAATGTAGTAAATGTAAGAGCTAGCTGGGAGGTCTGCTGCACAACAATGTTGACTTATTTACCATCTGTGAATCCTATTTGACAGAGGACATTGTTAAAGAGAACACAGTATTCTTGAATGCCTGCATAAAAGTATATTTCTAAGACGTCAAATGAGGTTGGAAAAAATTCCTCTTTGACTTTCAACCAGGAAAGTGCGTTGTTAAAACTCATGGGCCACCTGCACACTGTCTTGAACAAGGAATTAAATGGAGCAAGGAGAGATGATTTCCTTTTGCTCCACCTGAAGATGGAGGGCTAGAGAAACAGTGGAACAATGTCTGTTTTTAAAAGAAGAACAGGATAAAAAGAAAAAAAAAAAAGAGATGTCTAACTTGCAAAAATTAATAAGGACAAAGCATAAAGAATGAGGGGTTTGGTTGTGTGTTTTTAAAATGCTTTATTCTTCTTCATTGCTTCCGCACAGTGTAGGAGTACCTTGAAGAGGAAACAAATCTGCTTGCAAGACAGAGGCATGAAATGGGATAAAACATGGAGAAGAGCTACTGCATGTAGTTGAGGAGTTGTGGTACATGCAGAGGAACTGATGAAAGCAGAATGAAGTAAACAGGTCTCAGAGGGGAGGAGAAAGACACTTCCTAGGCTGTGGAACTGGCTAAGCAGTTTGCTGCAAGCCAGGAAGCCTCTGAGCTGCCAGGAACCATGCCTAAATGCAAGATGTTCCTTCTGAAGGGACACAGTGAATTCAAAGGAAGTGCATGTGGACCGTTTTAGTTCTAGTCTGTCACGGCACATTATCTAGGCTTTTACAAGCTTATAAAGTTGAGAATCCTAGCATACATTCTAATAATACTGCTTCTGCAAAATAATATCTTCATTTAAAAGCATTTTGGTCTCCACAGAGTTGGTCCACAGAAGAGATAGCTTGGGCATAGCTAGCTGAGAGTCACAACAGACTTGAACAGCTGTGACAAAATGGTTAATGGGTAGACAGGGTTGAACGTAAAAGTGAGATTCTGGTTCGTGTAAGGGCATATGTCAGGTTGAAAATGGAAATTGGTCTAAAAGAAAGGGCTAAAATAGCTTCAGTAGGTGTGTGCAGTCACTAAGATGGAGTCCAGTCCAGTTCCAAAGTGATTACCTGACTTAAGGAAGCTCGAGAACTTCATAAAAGGTTTATGAGAAGTAGTGAGGTCTGATGGACTGTGAGAGTTTGGCTGGTGGGATCCTCCATGGAAGTTCATTCCATCCTTGTTTTCATCTTCCTTTCTGGTATGACTGGTGACATTGCTATAAATATAGTGTAGTAGGAGACAGTAGTAGTTTCATGATTTCACATGTGGCAGTATAAAGTAAATTGTACTTTATCTACTTGCAGCAGACTGTAAGCTAAAGGATGAGGGTTAATCATAGAATCATAGGATCATAGAATTGCTTGGCTTGGAAGGGACCTTAAAGATCATCTAGTTGCAACCCCTCTGCCATGAGCAGGGACATCTTCCACTAGACCAGGTTGTTCAAAGCCCTGTCCAACATGGTGATAAAACCCTTTGCACGTTTCCAGGGATGCGGCATCCACAACTCCTCTGGGCAACCTGTTCAAGTGCCTTACCACCCTTACAGCAAACAATTTCTTTCTAACATCTGTTCTAAACTTATCCTCTTTCAGTTTGAAGCCATTTGACTTTGTCCTGTCTCTCTCTATTTTTCATCGAAGCTCCCTTCAGGTGCTGGAAGGCTGCAGTTTGGTCACCCTCAGTTCTTCTCTTTACCAGGTTGAACAATCCCATTTATCTCAGCTTTTCTTCCTAGAAGAAGCTTCATCCCTCTGATCACCTCAGTGGCCTCCTCTGGACACACCCCAACAGGTCAATATTCTGCTTGTGCTGAGGACTGAGGACCCAAGAGCTGGCCTCAGCACTGCAGGTGGGAGCTCACCAGAGCGGAGTAGAGGGACAGAATTCCCTCCCCATCCTGCTGGCCATGCCGCTTTTGATGCAGCCCAGGATATAATTGGCTTTCTGAGCTGCAAGTACAGATTGATGGGTCATGTCCAGCCTCTCACTGACCAGCACCCCAAAGTCCTTCTTGGAAGGACTGCTCTCAATCTCTTCATCCCTCAGTTTGTGTTGATAACAGGGGTTGCCCTGAACCATGTGCAGCACTTGGCCTTGTTGAACCTCATGAGATTTCCAAGGACCCACTTTTGGCCTTGTCCAAGTCCCTCTGGATGGCATCCTGTTCTTAAGGTGTGTAAGCCACACCACTCAGCTTGGTGTCATCTGCAAATTTTATGAGGGTACACTTCGTGCCCTTGTCTAATGCCTTTGTCTAATGAAGATATTAAATAACGCTTGTCCCAATATAGACCCCTGGGGGACAGCACTTGTCACTGATATCCATCAAGACTCTGACCTGTTGACCTCTGGATGTGACTGTACAACCAGTTTCTTATCTACCTAACCATTCAGCCATCAAATCCATCTCTCTCCAATTCAGAGAGAAGGGTTTTGTCCCATCAGAGCTTTCCCAAGGCTGAACAAACTATTTATTTTTTCTCATTTTCAGACACATCCCACAAAGCCCTGTTTAGTAAGTACAGTTGTAGATCATAACTGATTATGATTGTTTTTACTGGAGCTGAAGAAACTTCTAGTCTGATAAGAAAGTTTGCCTAGGCTTCTGGTGAAGCCAGTAGATAAGTAAGCTTCTAGCTTCTGTGAGTGGGAAAAATCACACAAAATTGCTGTGCCTGAAAAATCTGCTTCTTGAGCTTTATAAATAAATCCTTTTATTTTTGTGCTTCAAGAATATGGAAGGCACTTTACAATGCTTGAAAAATGCTTACACAGTTTCTGTCTAAATACAAATATGTTAACTTGCATTCATTTGAGGGCCAGGTATTTTGCACCTGTGTAGCTAAAAATTTTGTAGAGGCTCTGTGACTAGCACTTCTTAATGCTTGTCAGAGAAAGAACTGTACTAGCTGAAGTGCTACTAATAAATTTCCTAATAAATGGGACTCCATTGTTGTCATTTGGGAATAGAGCAGTGAAGGCATGAGATGTGAATGTCCTTAGAAACCCTGTCCTGGATGCACTAAATCAAAGCTAGAGCACTCCTTCCAGCTCTGGAGTCCTGAGTACATGAAAGTCATGAACATGTTGGGAGGGGGCAAAAGGGTCTGTATGAGTGCCACAAAAATTGTGTGGAGGGATCAAGCACCTCTCCTATGAAGACAAAGAGAGTTTGGGTTGTTTAACCTGGTGAAGAGAAGGCTTCAGGGAAACCTCACAGCAGCCTTCCAGCACCTAAAGAAA
>JAWWEW010000088.1:23499855-23510143 GCA_035583185.1 Anabacerthia variegaticeps | reverse complement strand
AGGACGACAAAACACCAGTGATTTCCCTTACAGGCTAGTCTAGTATTTTCTAACCTGTTTGGTCCCAAGTCACTTCACAGAAGTTTAACACAGACCTACCACAGATCCTTGAAGTTCTTTGTCTGTGTTCTCTATGCACCAGCTTTGCCAGTGCATGGGAAGTTGTGGAAGGTTATGTTACAGCTTCCTTTTGCCTCTGTGCTATTCAGAGATGCTCTTTTCCTTCACTGCTCATTCTGCCTTGTCTGGAAGGAAAATTCCAGTTTTGGAGAAGCTGGGTTACTCTTCATTACAAATATTTTAATGCATGCACTGTTTGCAACAGAACTATAAACTTAGTTGTGTGGCAGAATTCCAATATACCTAATTTGTCAACATCTTCAAAAGAATGTCACATTTTTCTGAGCTTCTTGGCCCACTCTGGACTTCAGTGATTTGACAGATATCTGCTCCTTTCCCCAGCTGAAAACAGCTGCAGCTTACATGATGCTATTCCAGTGCTGAGTAATCAGAAAAAAAACCAAAAAAACAAAACCACACCACAAAAAAAACACATTGAAATCAGAAATTGTATTCAAACTTCTGTTATTCATGTCATAACTGGTGCTGCTGTAAAGACTGGTTTGCAGCTAGACAGATTTGCTTTCACAGAAGCAGATGCTTTGTTTTCTTTTCTCCTTGCATGAGTATGGAGTCCTCTTCATTCTCTTTCTGGTGTGATCAAGGGCTCTGAATGGGTCTACATAGAGCTGTTATAAGGCACTGAGAGAGAGTTATTAGGCTGATAGCCTAGACTGGCTGGCAAACACAAACCAAAACCCATTCCTTTTTATGGCAGTCAGCTGCCAGTCTTCAAGGGGCTTTCATGGTGTTTTTTCAACTACATGTGAATTATCTGTTCTACAAAACAGACCGTACTCCTGAAGGATTAGGCAGTTTATCATTACCACATAATTTCCTCAAAGAAGAGCTGGCTCGCTGTTCTTTTTCATACCATTAATGAGTTTCTTGAGCCAAAAAGCACAGCTTGTAACTATGATTGCATTAAAAAGACTTTGTGGAGATTCTCCTGGTCTTTTCTAACAAGAAAATAGACTGGACTCAAAATAAACTTTGTCCTGGAAGGATATCTTCCACAATTGTCACGTAAGTCTGTCTAATGCAGTGAATCTGCCACAGCTGCATTTCAGATGGATTACTGATGCATGCTATAAAGTTAGGCATGACGGGTTCAGTCAAGTCTCTTGATGGCCCCAAAACCCTAGATACTGATTAGTGCAGAAGGGTGAACTGTGCCTATTGTTTGTTTCTCAGCTTGTTACCATTTACCTTTCTAACGTGAGAGTATACAATCTGTTTTGATAGCCAGAGTTTAACTCAGAAAAACAAAGATCCACTGGAGCCATAAGAGAGTTATCCCAGGTGAACTCTACCAAAATAAGATAGCAGAACTTATTAACACTTGTGAATGAATTATGATTGATTTATACTCTTTTTCTGGGAACACATCTGTGTAACTACTTTTAGTTTGCATAAAGACTTGGAGAAATTTATAGGTTTTATAGGTTTAATTTCTCTTAAACCCCAGCATTTTAAAACCTTTATATTCATCAATAGTGTGTCACCCATCTCCATAAAAGCCATAGAGATACATGTATTATGGAAATAAAACCTGGAAACTTATCTTACACAATCACTTTCACCTGCAAAAGCTCAAATTAATTTAAAAGCAAAGCATAACAGCATTTAACAACAGAATTAGAGAGAAAACTTGAGACATCATTTTCTAGATACTTGATGAAATTTAGTCCTGGTGAAAACCTAAGTTGCAAACACTGGTGGCCTAAACTGTGCCAAATTACTAAACTCTTGTGAAACCTGATCCACATACATAACCTGTTCCTGCAGCTTGGTACAGTAGCTACTTCTCTGACTGACAGACTATTTCAAGTCTTCATCATCTTTTTAACCTGAGATGGAGTGCATAATACTCTGTTCTTTTCTTCTTCATCGAAGCACAAGAATTCAAAGAAAAAACAGGTGCAGTTTTGCTGGCATCAGTCTGGATTGAGCTATTTTTTTAACTAAGCTTCTGATTTTCAGAGGACAAATAACAAAAAAATTAGTACAAATTAGTACTATTCCGTAGCATGCACAAGAAAATCCTTACATATTTAGGTACCCTCCAATTGATGAAAGATCTGGATAGAGTAACAATGAGAAGTGGCCATAGAGATCAATATGTTCAAAACTACACAAACAAGCATTTGGGAAATGTGATGCAGACAAAGTAAGAACAACAGAAGTCCTTTGGTATTTAAAAGATGATCAAAGGTCTAAAAGTACTGCTTGCCTAGACACAGATTGACTTATCTGCTACTACTGAAAAGTTTTTTCTAAGCCACGTTTTCCTTTGTTTCTCAAGAATATGCACAGGGTGGTGAGTTATGATGTAAGCACTATTCTTGCCTTCTTTCTGAAAGCACTTCGATGAAAACAATTTCATTTTTGGCCCAGAAACAGATCAGCTTATGCCATTTGAAAAATTATAAAACCAGAATCTCTATAACATCACAGGTGCTTTGAGTGGATGTCTTTGAACAGGGTAGAAATCTCAACTATTGTTTCAGAGGACCAGAACTAAAACAATGCAACAAACATTTAAGAGCAGCCTCTTAACTCATCTTCAAAGCCAGAATTTCTGCAGTATTTCAGTGAAACAGAAGTGTCTTGCACACATTTTCACATTCTTGGTTTAAATATATTCTTGATGCATGAATTATACTCTTTACACTGTGATGTTATGCATCTTTGATATACACTCATTATGCTTGGTGCTCCTGTGCATTCTGGAAAGCAATTTACACCTGTACAACAACAATGCAAAGCAAACTGTCTGACAAGATGTTTTGTCAGTATTATGTGGATACATAGTATGCTAAACTCAGCAAATGAAGGGCTTACTGTTTTGCATCAGTAAAAAGGCTGATATCAGATAAACTGAGTAACAAAAAGTGCTGTCAGTCTGGCTAGACTGAAAAGCAAATTCCTAATTTCCTTGTCACAAAAAACACAAATCATTAAGTGAGAGAAATAATAAGGCATGATTCTTGCCATGTTACACCTCATTTTTTATTCTCTACACTCACAAACTTTGACAGAAATTCTACTACAGATTAAAAGCCTTTAGCCCAAGGAGGAAAGAATACTTAGCTGTTGACAAACACAGTGAGAATATATAATTATCTCCTTAGGAACTTTGGCTAAGAACATCTTGGTATGACAGTATGCACTGTTCAAGCACAACCCCTTTTTTAACTCAAGGCTTCTCTGAAACCTTTTTCTTGATTTACTATTTTGCTTAGTATCGAAATCTGTGACTGTTCATAAAGCACAAAATAGGGTATCATCCAATCTATTAATGCATAAGAGCTTCTAACAGCAGAACTGTCCAGCAAATATCTTCTATTTCCTGCCATATTATGGTTTTTGTAAGAAAAGTTTTGTTGAGCTTTGTTTTAATTAATATTGCATAACTACTTACTTTTTTGAATAAAATGAGAAGTTTGGAAATGTCTATATTTGCATTATTTTTACAATAATTTGATTACTTTATTTTTTTTTGTTTGGTTGGTTGTTTTTTTTTTTAAGCAGTGCTTATAAGTACCCAGGACCAGCTAAAGTGTGTGAGAATACCAAACAGTGACATGCATCTGTGAAACTTTGCATTCAATCATTTCAACTTTGGTTTGAATCTGTGAGATATCCGGAGACTGTATTTTATTCTTACTAGGGGTAGGAGTGCCAGAAAGAGGAGTGAGAATGATGCTTTGGAAAATGTAATTGGCTCAATTATGTCCACTTTAACCTATTGTTAGTCAACACATATATAAAAACAACAGTAAGAAAAATGCCAGGATGCAATTTTTGAAATTGCATTTCATTATAGAAATAACAAAAAATAGACCTGTTTAAAAAGTCTTAATAATATCTTTGTAGTTCTGTCAAAAATGGAGTTGTTACTCTCACATTCTATAAAAAATTTTGAGAGACAAAATTGACAGAATTGGAGAAATTAATTTCTATAATTACAAATTATATTGCTTGCCACAGAAGAAAATGTCATCAAGCAAGGTTTTAAAAATGTTGTCCCATAAAGACTTTATCCAAACTTCAGAAAAACTGGAATTACAGACTTTCTATCCTTTTCCATATTTCAATTGAACACGCATTATGTATAATTCCAGTCCCATTTCTGGTTTTCAAAGAGGTGACTGCGCATCTCCTCTGGGAGAGGTTTGTCTAGCCCAGCTTTGAACTGAGCTGGGCAAAGGGTTCCAGTACCAGTTTTAGCAAGGTTTTACTATGTCATTCACAAACAAGTCCCTTAAGTGGTTCCTCAACTGTTTTTTTTTCATTTAGTGCTCTGTCATCTAAGAGGATGTTTCCAAAGCTGCTGAGGTCCTTCCCATTGAGTTGCTAGTTGCTGTTCACTGAAGTGACTGCTTCTCAGTTCAGTCTCAGCTGAGGCACTCACCTCAAAATCTTCATTCACCAGTTCTGCAAGATGGTGCTTTTCCACTGCACTTAAGTGATAGATCAGTGCATGATCAATTGCCTGTTGACATAGGAGTGCACCAGGAAAGAAAAATGCTATAAATCATGCTAAGGAATACACACAAATATTACATATGGAGAAGAGATGTTTTGATCAGGAAAACAATGCTTATTAGTTGAGGCCATTTGCCTATGTTTACTTTGCAACCAAAATATGATATAGATCATTTTACTCTGCATTGCTCTTCCTCAGACAACCTTCTTTCTCTGTCTCATTCCTCCAAAGTAACAGAAATTCTACTGTCATAGTTCAGGTCCTTTGACTACATCCAGGCAACTGAGTGGACACAAGATGAACTGAGGATCCCTCTTAATAAAATTTTAAAAAGACAGGCATCTATAACTGATGCCGGAAAAACGGCCGATAATAACTGTTTAGGGACAAAGTTTTAGTCTATAAACAGCAAGGTATTTATTTGCAACGTTGGGGAACCCCGGGTTCACACCGGACAAAGAGTTCCGAAGCTTTTAGTGAAAAGCAAGACTATTTATACAATTTTTGTGAAGGATTACAACATCTTTTCATGCATATTCATACTATTGAAACATTTGATTATAATATTCATAGTAGGTGGAGCCTGGGCATGGTCATCTCTTTTGGGGGGTTTCACGGTGGGACATCCTGTTGCCTTCATCTTGTGGGGGTTGTATTCTTACTCCTCTTCATCATGACTTAGGCCTTTATCTCTTTGGTGTTCTTGTTCTGTTCTTTCTTCTTTCGGTGTCCTTGTTCTGTTCTCTAACGTATCTTCTTTATCTACTTTTACGCCCATGTGTACGTTTTCAGGGATGTTCTGTCCTTAATCTTGTTCCTAACTAAGCATTACTCATAGCTAGTTCTCAGTGTTAGTGTTTTAAGCTAATTTTTAACCCTTGGAGCTTTAGCTCGGCTTCATAACACAGCTACACCTTTAGACATATCTACATATTATAATGTAACAGCACTTTAACACTAGGAAAAAAGTGATCAGTGTTGCTTTAGGAACAACTACATCTGCAAAATATAATCACTGTGTAATGTAAGTACCCCAACAGCATACTTTGAGAAATACACAGAAAACCAAAATCATACAAAGTTCAAGACACTGTTCTAAATTTGATATGTTTCAGAGTAATAGTAAACAATCTCATGGAGTTTACATGGATTCAAGTATGAACTAAGATAACCAGCTTCTCAAGGACATGGCAAAGCTTACCATGATGACTCAGAGGGTTGGGTGAGATAGTAATGGCTGGACACAAGAATCAGTAATTTCTTCTGGCATATTTGACTTCACAGAAAGCAAGGTATCTAAGTGAATTTAGACCACATTAATGAACTAAAACCTATCATTGTATTACCAATGAGTTTCATTCATACTATATTTACCTCTTTTTTTTTTTAAAAAAAAGGGGTGAGTTATTTTTCTATTCAGAAAGTACAACTGGATAAATGGACAATTTTTTGAGACATAGAAAACTCTTCATTTCTTTGCTGCACCTCTACACAGGCTCAAATAGTTGGAATTTGATAACTTGAGTACAGTTTTGCAGCAGAATTTCAATCAGTGTATCTCTGACGTGTGAAGCAAGCAGACACAGCTACTTAAAAAGTAGCTAAGGAAATACAACTTTCTGCCAGTCTGGTTGTTCACTGTACAGGGATGCATATTATCACCAAAAGGCTGGAAAAGATTTTGAAAACTGCTAATCTAAGTTAATAAAATTTCATCATTGCAAATAAAATGTCACTGGTTTCCTTTAGGCATGATTAATTCTCCACAAAATGAACTGTCACATTTTCCGCTGAGTTACACTTGACAGGTAAGTCTCAGTGAGTTCATTACTGAAATTCTAATAACACCTGGAAAAGGCAAACACATGGTCTATGGTCTATGCTGGTCTCACCAACAAGATGTTGCTGAACTTTGAACAGATAGGATTTTTGGGGAGACACAATTAAGAAATCAATTACATGTAATGAATGATAGCACAAGATTAAAAACTTAAATGTAAAACGTGGCTTTTTATAACTGGCAAAGTTCCTATCCTCCTTCATTTCTGAAAGACGGACTTGGCTTAGATGAAATATGGATAGAAGTACTCATTACAATTTTTGATGGATTTGAAAAGCATCAGCAGAAGGTCCTCCGCTGTCACACAGCAATATAAATTGGATTCAACTGAAAGCTTCAGAATAGATAATATTAACCTATTTGACAAGTGTTCCTTCTAGGAGACTTTCTATTGCATTTGTCTTACTCACTAATATAAAAACCCTACAGAAGTCGAATATATCTTTTATTAAGACTATAAGGAATCTGAGAATTCTTCAGCAGTTTCATATTAACTTCAGAAAAGAAATGATAGAATGAACATACTTTCAAAGAAAACTCTACATGTCCTCTGTAACCATAACTGATCTTGTCTTTTCTGTGTATTGCAAAGAGGTTTGTAGTAAAAAGACAGATGTACAAGGGTTGTAGATGAAAAATAATCTGTACCCAACCCAATACTGAGTATATACATTCTTAACGACAATAGTTCAGTGTATCCTGTAAACAGTCAAGGGCATCTTCTTGCTACATATTTGGGGAGAGAAAATAGTTTTGACACAATGGAAAGGACTATGCTTAGGAAACACAAAATATTTCCCAGCAGAATAGTTCACAAGACTCCACCTTGACTCCTCTATTCTTCAAATTTTTATCCTTTGGAGTTTCAACATTACAGAATAGAAGAACTTTGAAGCAACTTTAACCCCTAAGTGTCTTTAGTGTTAGGCAGTTCAGCTTCCTACTGTGCAGGTAAAAAACTAGATTCTTAAGAAATTAGCTCCTAGAAAGAATGGTTTAAGTAGAGAAGGAGCAAAAGCCCATGCAAAGGAACCATGAGATGAAAAGAGACAGGATCTGCAGACTGAAACATTATTATTTTTTACAGCACTAGTTCCTCAAAAGGGGTTTTTCAGATTCATATGCCGAAATCTCTTGTAAGTTGAAAACACAAAAGAGTCACGGATATGCCCAAAGCTGTCCAAATCACAGCATAACACAAGTATAAACTAGCTAAAAATGTTAACTACTCTGTTAGAGGACAAGGCTTAAGTAGTCTGAATTAAGCAAATAATGTAGTAATAGTTGCCTTTTCTTAAAAACATTTATTACCAGCTCTTTGGGCTAGTGTCTCTTTCAGTTTTTCAGTGAGAGGGGAGTAAATCTTTAGAAAGGGTGCCTAGGCAGACTGGAATGCTCCAAGAAAGCCTGGTCAATGTTTTTCTTGATAACTTAAATTGTTTTCTTGTATAAGATTAATTTCTTGCAAAAGTTATTCTAGTGAATGACTGCTATATGCCAATTTGTGTATCTTGAAATAAGAGGTCCTGAAATGCTGAAGAAAAGAGAAAGTAGCAAAGTTAACACAGACCCATTGGGTTCTGTAATCATGTTCTTTCAGTTTTCCATGGAGAAACTATTCATCTTTTGCTATTCTAGTCTAAGGACAAAATTTGCAGACCCAGTTGCATAAGATTAACCTTTTAATTCTCTTATACAGAAGCATTTTCATTTTCACCCTTACCTTTGAACTTTAAAAGGTCAGTTTCTCTTTCATTAGCTCAGAATTTTTCAGTGTGGTTTCAGAGTTTGTGTTACTTAGTGTATCTTCAGTAATGTAGGTGAGGCTAAGCTACATTTCTGTGCTTAGAACAAGTTGTTGAATATACAGTTAAGGTTAAGGTTGTTTCTATATTTAGTAGAGTTCATGGGGATGCCAGAAGCCCTGCTCCCTCCTATGACCCTATTTGTTTTAATAGTTGAAAGACAAGAGGAGAACAGTGAGAAAGCAACTCTGATCTCTCGTCACAGGCATCATTAGCAGAAGAGAAGGGAATCTATCACTGTTTTGCATGCCCCAGCAATCCTGAGGCAAAGGTTCAGATGGCAAAATTGACCCAACTCATGAAAAAGGTGGTGTTCCAGAAGGGATGAGTCTACGCTGACAATAAGTAAGTATGAAGTAGTCCAGCCCTCCTGCTGCTGGAGCAGGGCTTTGGCACCGACATAGGACATAGGCAAAAGAAGCAAAGGAGAATCCCATCTTTGCAGAGAATCTATTAGTTTTTCTAGAGAAAGGCCATCAGGATTCGAGAGAGAAACAATGAACTCTTGATGTTTGCCTATCTCTCACCGGCAGAGACTTGCCTTCCCCCATGCCTGGCTATGTGTCAGTGTGAAATATTCACCCAAAAGTTTGAAACTGTAACAGATAGTTATACTAACTAAAGGTTTAGCTAACCCCTATTTAAGCACTGCTCCTGTGTGAGCTGAAATATGCTCAACTGAGGTAGGCCCCTGCAAATACGGCTGAGTGGCAGAGACTGGCTGAACACCAAGAAAGCAAGTACCTCAAACAGCAGGACTGAGACCATACCTTTGTCTTTGGGGATTAAAAGTTAATCCCTTCCTGCAGCTAAAGCTGAAATTGGCACTGTACTCATTTCTTCCTCTATCTTAAGTTCATTGGGAAAATTATGATGGAGTTACAGCTGAGCCTGGACATATTCTAGTGTACAAACAAGTTAATGAGGAGCATAGACCTTGCTATTACATTTTCCTTATTTCCAAGTATTATTAAATCACAGGCATTGATTAGTTTCTAAATAACAAAAGCTATTCATTTGCAATAAGAAACAAAATTGTGAATCTTGCATAATGGAGAGAGGCAATATTATGTGTAAGTAACACAGACAGCATTCATTTCAATGCACAGTAATTGTGATATTAAAAGCGAACAGAACTCTTATCTAAAACATTAAAGAAAAATGGAAAAAAAAGAAAAAAATGAAAAAATAATAAGAAAAAAAGCAACACAAGTTGGTTTTATTAGAGGAAGTAGTTGCTATAAGGTTAAACACAACACAGAGGATATTAAGCATGATATCATTGAATGCAACTCAAGAAATTAAAGCTGTTGAAAGTTCAGTGTGTCTGTATAATTCACACTTCTAGTAGCCTTATTTCTGGGCTCATGTAAGAGCAGAGAAGGCACAGTGGTACAAGACAGCAGGCTACTGGTGCTGGGTCACTTGAGTGATTGCTAGCCAGTGTCTGTCTCACACGGGTGTTTCCTGTTCTGTCTTGGCACTACTGTCAGCTTTCTGACCAGGTTAATTCCAGATCGAATATGCCCACATGCTTATGTCATCTTGTTTCTAAGATCCAGACTGTTTATGAGTGCTTAGCGTAATGGCACAGCATACAGCACCCTATCACACTGCTCAAAATACCATGCTTCAGCTGAGTAAAGTACCTGATCATATCCTTGCTTTCAATCTGTGACAAACTTCAGATTAAAAAATGCAAGTTGCACCCCAAGTGGCTTTTATTGCAGAAGATTTTTATTTTTTGGCATTTTAACAGTTGCATAAATGTCTGAATGCATACTCAATGGAAGCTTAGTGTTGCTGTAAGGAAGGGGGAAAAAACTTCCAAGACAACTTTGTGTGGATAAAGTAAAGAAGAGTTCTTTTACTTATAGAATTTTGGGGTACAGAATATAAAGGAGTATAAAAGAATATAAAAGAATACAACATGTGTTGACAAGTAACAGATAGTAAAGACCGGTGCTAGGTTGAACTCACGGCCTCAGGATACCATGTGAGCTCTTTCCAAGCACCACCGCTTCAAACATG
>JAWWEW010000088.1:23478763-23499755 GCA_035583185.1 Anabacerthia variegaticeps | reverse complement strand
AGAGGTTTTCTGGGGCTGCGCAAGCCAGGCACTGAATTCTCCGAGGACACGGTAGTCATGCAGCGCTTTCAGGTGTCGGGCTGCTGGGCAGGCTGCTACTCTCTCGCTGTCCCGTCTCCGGGGAAGCCTCCCCCCCCACGGCGGTGGCCGGGGCTCGCAGCAGCGCCGTTCCCGGAGCTGAGAAAAGCGGTGGTTGCTAGGCAACACCCAGCTGCTGGGCTGGCGACTTTCGGCTGTATTGTATTGTAATTTCTCTGGTAAACTTTTTTTAAACGGCGTATGCCACACTAGCTGGAATAAGGGCTCCTCTCTCTGGTTGTAGGCCCCCCTCTCTGTGTGCAGGATCCCCCTGTTTGACCAGGAATGAAAGGGGAACCCCGAAGACTAAGACAGTTATGTGGGCAGGGGGGGCTCTCCTTATGTCCACAGAGTTTCCCTACTTTGGTGAGGACAGCTAGGAGTACAGGAAAAGCCCCATTGTACAGAAGCAGATCAAATATAAAGAGATACACCATTAGTTAAACAAAAAGTTAAACAATACAAGAAAGAATATACTGAAACAGTAAAATAAAATCATTTTAAGCAATTAAAAATTCAAAGGTACAAAAAAATTCTTTCTTCTCTATCCAAGAGATCATAACGAATAAGAGGCCTCTGTATTCCTTATCTTTTAAGACTTTTTCTTACTCCTTCTCTTGTCAAAAAGGACAAGATATATTTATTTCTTTATCTTTTACTAAGGGTTCTGTTCTGCTTCACTTCCTCCCTTACCAATTTGGTTGATAACCCTTAAGTCACCTAGAGTTGTAAATAAAGTTCCATTGTCTCTTTGGAGGCCAAAGAGAATTTTTCTAGGCCTGTTAATTAACACAGGTGTTAGTTTTCAAGTGTCACTACACAATTACCTCTGTACTTCTAAGAGCACTTCTTAAGTTTAAAGGGAAAAAAAAACCCCATTTTGAATTCAAAGAACAAACCGTCTTTATAGATTTAATATTTTGGCAAATTAAAATGACACCTATAACACAGTACAATAATAATCCTTCAGCAAGTAATGTTCCCAATTCATAGGTAAATGTATGTAGCAAACAAAGTGAGAATCCTGAACTGTTGAACAGAAACTGACAACTGAGAAGTTAGTCTGGAGATGGCTCTGTGAAACACTGTGCCTTTTCTTTTGTTCCTATTAATTTGTAGAGTAATAGCTATGACAAATCCGTGAGAAGAATTGGAATGTGTTTCTACTTTTCCAAGTAACAAAATACATTGTAACCCTAGACAAACAAATGGAGTTTTTCACTGGGAAGGGCATTTTTCACTTCTCATTTCTATCATAAGTGGTGGTAATACCCTTTTATCATCTGGTGTGATAACTACATGAGGAGAATTGAAACTCACCAATATTTGCCAAAATCTTTTCCTCCTGCATCACCTTCTCAGGTTTATTATCCTCACAAAGGTTTCAATTGGAGAATTGCTCTGTTTAATTGTACTTTAGATTTACAGAATATTTTTGGAGATGTTGTCTTAAGTGAGACTTTTTTATACTTAACTGAGTTGTGTGAGAGAGGTGCTCATCTTCCAGACTTGAATTTCTCATGCCACTAATTACATTCGATCTCAACAGGAATGATTTCACACATCAGTCACAATACAAACATCTGAGTTCTTTCAAAAGTTACCAGTGCCAGGAAACAAAGTCTCCTTTTCTGTCTCTCTTAATTGTTACAATTCAAAAGGAACACATTGACAATTAAGTTCCAGTCATAAAAGTGAGTTATGAGGTCTGTTTAGCATACAGCAAACCACATAAGTGCATCCTCAGGACTAGGACACAGGTTGTTTGTATTTGGTGTGTACCCAGCAAACTGTTTGTCAGTGCTGGATCACACTAAAATGTCTCAAATTATGCAAATAAATCTTGAAAATATGCATTGTCAGGTGGGAGTGTGATTATATGGTAATTTAGTGAAGAATGATATCACTAGTATCGCATGGTGGATGGTGTACAATCCAAATATCCTTCAAATATATGTATCACCTTAATTTTAAGCAGTAGTCAGTGGGGGGTCTATATGCACGTATTTGTTGAAATTAGAACAAGAAATAGGGAAATACAGAGACTTGTTTTCCATGGATTGGGAAAAAATCATCCTCTCTTTTATCTCCCATTGATTTGGTGTTGGGCAACAATATGAAATTAGATCCCTATGTAGGACAGTCCCAGACACCCCTTTTGAAAGAAGCTGCGAAGATGGTTGAGGAGGAGACAGGCTCTTGCAGCAGATCCCAAAGCAAGGGATCAGCTGGGCCCTGCCATTCTTCAGACATAGTCCCTCAACAGCTGGTGAAAGTGCTGACTGGCCTGGAGATTTGGTTTGGTTTCGCTGCAGTAAAGAAGCAGTCCCAGAAGTAACCTGGATTTGTAGATAAAAGTCAGCAGAAAAAAGTGTCAGCCACTTCATGTGCAAACGGAGGCACACGAGCCCAAGCATATTTTTAAAACATCACACATGTGCAGAGAACTTATCTATCATCACTTCAAAAGGTGGATCAGCACTTCAACAAAAGCTCCCTCACTCAGCTTTTACTGGCACGCAATTCAACAAAACTGCAGCAGCTGACAGAAGACGCGAATTCAACCCATGGCCTTTGCCTGAGGATTTTCTTGGGACTGGACCTGTCAGATGTCATACTTCACACTTGGGAATCCCTGTTACTATGCTGCTGCCACACAAGCAAAAATTGCACTGCCAGCATAGACCCTGGGTTCTCTCCATTGCCATGGTCCCATGATACAGTTTGTCTTTCACCCCTAATCTGACTGTTCCGGTTGAAGGGCCAGGGGGAAACCAAAGTACTTGTCATACGGGCCTGATCATTTTGGGGAAACTGTGACAAGTCCCATATTATTGATTGCTCCAGCATTGTAAAACCAGATGAATAGAGATTTGAAGGAGATATGAAGAAAATACAGCTACGAAGATAAACTGCTTTTCTAACCCATAGTAAACCAAACACACTGGTTAAAATGGGCTTAATAATTCTTTGCCATAATTGCTCACTATCATAAAGTTTTCTTTCAGTGTATGAAATACAGACCCAGGCTCAATAACAGCTATCTGTGTAGTTCATTAGTCCAACAGTTGTGTAGTATAATTAAACCAATGCACTCCAAAGTTCCATGACCTTTTAATTTTGAAGGAGTTATTGAACATACATTTAGGTCATGAATCTTTTAAAAAAATAGTATCTCGGTAATTTTTCTGAAAAAAAATGGAGACATGAACTATATTTCTCTCCTTCTATGGCTTTTACAAAAATGAATTAAAAAAGATTCCAATAATAGCTGAGAGAACATAATGAAGAAAAGTGACCTCTTGGTCTCAGGGCATGGTCCTGTAGGTCTTGTTACAGTGAATTTTTATGGCTGTGTCAGCTTCATAACCCTATATGAATAGAAATGTATAAAAGGAATGTTGATACCATCTTCACTCTAATGGCAGTAATATGGGGTATAATTTTCTCTGTTGGTTAATCTCCTGGTATAGTAACCTGTGCTGCCCTGGGAAATGTTAAATCTCTTGGAGAAAGGGAAGTGAAGAGGAGGGGAGGATGTTTTCACTTGTGTGTATAAGAGGACAGTAAACTGAATTAATGTTGGGAGGGATTTCACAAGCGCTTTAGAGCATGTTAAACCAATTATTTTCAGGTGCTAAAATATGTGGCTGCAGTATGCCTTACTCTGTGCTTCAACCCCTGCATTTTATCCAGTTATTTCACTACACAGGCAGCAGCAAACACAGCTCTTTCACTCTCCCCCTTTTAATTTTTGTTCTTGTCATGTATGTCTTGGATACCAAGGTCACCCAAGCTAAGCTTTTACCATGTAGTGTGGGTTTCTGACTGACAGAGTGCCTTATTCTTTCTCACAAGTTATCGACGCACATCCATAATTCTCTTTATTGTGTGCTTGAAATACAGGATCTCCTCTCTGTGCTGCTGCACAAAGAGTTTTTGGCTCCCAGCAGAGCAGCGCAATCACTGGCCAAAATGCTCTGTGGCACTGCCTCCTCTAACTACCATGACTCAGCCTGGGAGTAGCACATCTTTGACACATAAAATAAGGTTTTGTGCCTAGGCTTTGATTCTCCTACCCCCTTCAGATTTCATGGCGTGCCCTGCCCACATGGGTATTTAGTACTTCTGAGTCTTAGGGATAAGGATATATGGAGACAGGATTACACTTTGTAGAGTCAAAATTGTTTTGCGGTCTGTCTTTGTAGACTAATGTGTGACCTGTGGGCTGGAAGTGGCTTTATTTATAGGGGACCATCCATAGGCACAAAAGCATATGGCTATGACTGGCTTTTGTGTACACTGTGTGGTATGCAAAATTCATCTAACATGTGCAGACTTGTCCTGCAGGAAGATGAGTGATTCATTTCTGCTTCACACTGGAAGAAAACAGTATAATGGGCACACGCTGATCTGCAAAGAGGTCACAAAGCTGAAAGGTATACTTGGGTTTCAGCTGGCCTATGAAACAGTCCTTATTAATGAGGCATCACTGAGGAAAGCAGTACATACAGAGAGTCCCTGTAGAATGCTTACACGTAGGAAGTGGAATTAGTTAAAGCAATATTGGCATTCTACTTCAACAGAGACATTCAGGGTTTGGGTTTGGGATTATCATGGCTGTTATTTCCTGCATTGTTCTACAAAGCATAAATCTATTCAGCTTCCTTCTTTCTTCACTATGACAAAGCCCCAGGCTTTCTTGAAGAACAGGTCAGTGAGGCTTGGCCCTGTTTCTCATACAAGCGGGAAAAATCTCACGGCTTTCACGTATGTCCCTAAGGTAAATATCTCCACAATGGCTTCAAGTGAGGGAACTAGTCATGGTTGCTGTTGTTGTGCATTGTGCTCTCTTCTTCCCAGCAATGATTCACTTTAAAAAAAAATTATCATTCCTTTGCAGAAGGAAATCTATGCTGTGTTCACACAAAAAGACTTGCTCTTCCCAACATAAACTCCTATAATATGATGCAAAGTGGCAGAACTACACTGTTAGTAACTCTCTCGTTTTCCAGCCCCAGACAGATTAAGGCAGTAGGAGGGAAGAGGAAAGTTTGCATTCACCTCAAAATTCTGCACCTGCAGCATTTACACTGGTTCCAATCCAGCAAAAATAAGCACTCATCCTCCATGATGCAATTGTGACAAGTCTACAACATGAAGGCCCCTGACACCAAAGCACCACATGCAAAGATTCTCTACCCTATGGCTTCTTTCAGGGTGCTCCCATAGGTATACTCTGCTCACTTGGGAATTTTGTCTTGACCCTCTCACTGGTCTTGAGCAATTCTCAAAGTTTGTTCAGTAGCTTCTCAAGGGAAGGCTTTGAGGTGAAGGATACTTCGCTGCTAGTCAGTAGTCAAATTACTGAAAACTTTTCAGCTAAAAGAACTAGATCAGAAGTAAAGTGTTCTACCACGCTATAAAAACAAATTTTCCTTTTTAATCTCTTAAATGAATCCTGGGGTTAATTGCTCATTTAAAAAGCATAGCTGAAGGCTTCAAATATTGTTTACCCTCATGAAAATCTTGCATAAAAACCTTGCTCTTTAAGACTCAGATGTCAACCTGAGTTAAAGAATTTTATTGGTGAAAACTACAATTCTTCCTCATAAAAATGTAGTTGGTCCGTGCAAGAATTTGGAAGAAAGAGAGGATACGTCCATTTATCATCAGAAATAATTTAGGTCAATGGTCTCCCACAATAGCTTTCTGTCTTCCTTTCCCTGGTTAATCTCCTTTCTCAAATCTCTATTTCTGCTTGCTACCTTCCCAAGTGAGAAAAATAAATGAGATTTATTTACAGTACTTAAAATCAGAGGCTCGATCCTCTCTACAAACTATAGACTTTTTCTTCTTGCAATTCAGGGATGGAGAGACAATGCCTTATATGACACAGCCTGTTACTATTAAATGCCAGAGAGGAATGTATGTTGTTTTAGTGGTTGCAGGGACTTGGGGAATAGGCTTGGTTTGTAGATAAGAGGACCTAATGTTCTACTGGGAATCATGGCAGTGAGCTGTATTTAACCTGGAAATCCCTTTACTACTGGTGTGGAATCACATGTCCATAGCAGGAGGTGAGACGGACAGTCAGCTGTGGGACTGGCTGGTCTCTGGAGCACAGGGACAGCAGGCAACACAGGGAAGACAGCAGAATCTTAAAACAGCAATGGAGCTGGCCACACCAATAAGATTTATGGGAAGGGCATGTGTGCTGTCCTGTTTATAAGTCATCGCCAGGTACCTCTGAACCAACTGACAGACAATAGGTACAATTACAGAGGGCAAATCATGGCAGTGTTTTGTTACCTTTGCTTGCCCCAGTTCTGGTTAACATTATTTATGCTTAGACTCAAACAGAATTTAGTTATGAACCTTCTTGTTTCTTGTGGATGCTGGACTATAGACAGCTGAACAGGATGGGGAGAGAGGACTTTTTCACATCATGGAGGCATTTTCACAATCAGCCTTCCATACCAATACATTAATTCATCTTTCTGCTAAGGCTGGCTTTTCATATCCAGTCAGCACTCCTTGATGTGTTCCCAGTTCAGGAAAACAGAAAACAGACTCTACAGTAAACATAGCATTTCTATGGTAAATAACAATGTTGGAGCAAACTGAAATAAATCTATTAGAAATTGGAATGTGGTGATGGAGAGGGTTGGGAATCCTTCTGGCAGTTCTGTTTATTTGCCATCTGCTTAGCTGTAGTGGTCAGATTCATATGGAGAAAATTTACTATAATGCTTTATTGTCTCACTTTTTTTGAGAATTGGCAAAAATTATGTGACAGGGAGTATCTGGAAATGGCATATTAGAGTTTATAAAGCCTTACTCACTTTGGTACTTCCAAAAGAAAACATTTTTTCTCTGCCACTTGCAGAGTAATAAAAGAATACCCTTGAAATCTGCCCTTTCTGTATTATTTTGTTTGAGAAATTTTCTACAACTCAATAAGTGTGCACCATTTTTTAGCTTCTGTCACTCAGGGGTTTATTCTTTACTGGATTAACACTTTATAAAGGTGAGTGAGCAATCACTGTTTTAATTTTTAATTTCTCCATCTGATTTTTGATCTCTCTTGAACTGAAAGAGGTCTTACTTGAATATCTTTTCCATTACATCCAGAGAGCTTACAGTCTTGTAGAGGATGCCTTTCCTTCCACTTGAGCTTCCTGAGCCCCTGAGGTACTGAAAGCTGCAGATGACCATTGTACCATAAACCAGGTATATTTTAAAAAAAGCCAACATGTTCATGAAAAAGCACTTTTTCTTCCATACATACATATTATGCACTAATATAATTTGCAATATCAGGTGGAATTATGGATATAAACATGTTGAATCTGTGTTTTCTTGTAACTGGACAGGAATACAAGCTTTAGCATCACCACAAATTCCTACCTGTTGCTCAGAAGGAAAACCAAGGAGTAAATACCTCACAAGTATGCCAAGGATTATAAGTGAACAGAACTGGGTAGTGATGGTACTTTCTAGTAGGCGGTATGACAAAGTTGAATTGTGAAATATACTGTTGTGCATCTATAGCAGCTGATGAAGTAGGACTTTAAAATACCTGGTAGGATTAAATCCTAAAGGAATATCACAATTCACTAACAAGATGTCACTTATTCAGTTGGATGATAAGCCCTACTATGCTATAATCTACATATCACAGTCTCCCAGATAGAAACTTTCGGGTTTAATGCTGTATATTGCTTTGACCAGACTGTTAATGCAATGTGATCTGTGAGGATAACATATAAAAGTTGGGGATGAGGACTGGGAGAAAAAAAGAATTTTGCACCTTACAAAATGGGTGTTTTTATGACTGAGTCTCACTATAGGTCTTAATCTGTAGCCTGGACAAATATTCCTCCAGAAACAGACTGGGCAAAAGAAAATACCTCAGTGAAATCTGAGACATTGGAAAACTCCAAGTAAAAAGCATGAACAGATAAAACAACACTGGAGGGTAAAGGTGAGAAGGGAACCTGACACGTTCAAGTCATATTGCTTGGGATTAATTCCAAAATTGAAATGGAAGCATTGCTTTCTTGCTGCTGTCTGAAAAATGCCCTGCTTGTTCACCCATCTTGAAGACTGGCATGATAAATTTTGTGCAAATCCTCTGATGTGTTTAAAAGTAAAAAACTTTGACTTTTATTTATTTGCCTAGAATGAATATCTATTATGAAATTATTGTTGTGCACTTGACATTTTAACTTATTATCCAATTAAAAAATCAGCAACATCTGCTACCCTGCACTAAACTTCCTGTAACTAAAGATGTGCAAGCCCTGGAGATTCAGCATTACACGAAATAGATTTGTTTAATATAATTGAACGTAATTGTGCATGTAATGTTTTAACGTAATATTACTCAGCAGATGTGCAAATAATAGCCAGTTTATTTGCCACCAGCCATATGGTGGTGATCTGATGGCAGAAACATTGTAATACTTGGCAAGAAGAGTTTATTAGTCAGAGTAACCAATGCACTGGATCTGTTACAAGGCAGTGACATAGAGATGGTAATAAGTGCCTTGAGGAAATGCCAATGTCTTAGTCTGGCAAAGACCTTGTAATAACCTTTGTTGCCCTCTGTTGGTAAGAGATCCTGAGCATTATTTTCAAATAGAAAAATAGTAAGCCCACTGAAACAGATGTTTAAGATGAGCATGTTGTGAAACCCAGGAATGGGTTTGTTGCATAAAACAGGAGCTAAAAATTGAATACTTGATTGTCTGATGACTTTGGATTATCTCATGAAACTTACCAAAAAACAGGCACAAAATTCAGTTTTCATTTACAAAAATTCTACCTGAAACATATTTCCAAAAAGCTTCTGTTTTAAAGAAACTTCTTACATTTGGGATTTCAAAGGAAACAGCCTTTCTAATTACAAGAGTTATTGCTGTGAAGCCTGGAAAGTATACTGGTGTAAAAGAGATAGCAAAACACAGACATATCTTTCTTAGTAGTCCAAAAAGAAAAAAAAATTACAGCTACACTGCTAACATTTGACCTACCTTCCTCTAGCCAATTTTGGCTAAACATAAAGGAATTAGAGTATTTCTACATATTCAGGAACTAATAAAATTAGGCCCATGGACTCTCAGCAGAAATTGGGTGTCTGTACAGCTTATGTGTTTAAAATCCTGTCATATGACCTCCTAATTGTCTAGTTTTTAAACTCTGATCTTGCAGTACTGAGTTCAATAAGGTATCTCGTGTGACAGAGGACACCTTCCTTAGGATTAGACTTCCTTCTTTTGTGATCTGCTTTGGGTACATTCTGGATTTATTAGTAACTAACCTAAGAATATGATATAAAGATCTACATTTGTATGATGGAGTGTCTTAAACATTTTACACCCTGAAAGGGAATATTGGATGTTGCTAGACTGGGGTAACCCATGGCATGTGTTTGATCTTTTATGTGCCATGGGCAGCAGTTCCCATGGTCATATATCCATGACTGCTAAGCCTTCCATCTGTGAGTTTTAAAAGTGGTATGTAAAACTGACAATATCGGAATGTGACTGCTGCACTATCATATCTTTGGTATCCTTCTTTCATGTTATCGTTCTGCTAAAAATAATTTAAATTTTAAAAAATATATAAGTTTTTGGAACAGTAAATTATTTGAAATGTTACCACTATGCTGAAATGCTGACTAGATTGCAGCAAAGAACTTGTGCATGTGGATCAAATACTTCAGCACTGAGTGCTACAGACAGAGGAACTCTGCATGTTTTAAAATTGACCAATACAGCTCAAGACCAGAAAGATTCATTATTGTTATCTAGTTTAATCTCTTGACTATCATCATCCATGAAATTATGCCCAGAGATTTTAGCATCAAGAAAGGAAGTTAGGCTATAAATGGACAACAATTCTATCTCCTAAATCTTCTCTCATGATTTTTTTAATAATGAAAAGTAAGACATTAGTCCAGTCATCTTCTTTCAGTGGTAATATTTTCGTTGTTGTTGTTGTTTTTAATTTTTCTATCATCTAGCTTCCTTTTCCATAATAAATAATTTCAGGTAAGCCTGAAATTATATTTTAATATGGATCCATATTTTAAATATGGATCTGTATATTTCTCATTGTGGAGGGCAGTACTCAGGAACAAGATATCTGTCTCAAGGATCCTGTACAGGCGGGATTTCTGCTTGTATCCCAAAGGAGTACTAATTGGATAAAATGCTCCCTACAGCAGCTTGGATAGAGTCTGCTACTCTAGTAGACAGAGGTTCAGGCAGCTACTGATTTCCCAGGGAAAATGTTCATGGATCATGGGAGTCTGAAACTAGGTGAGCTTTAAGGCCCCTTCCAACGCAAGTCACTCTATGATTATATGATTTTGTGGCCTTATGGGGTCATGTCTTTGTCACAGGTTGCAACTCAATGTTCTGCAAGCTCCAGTAGCAGCACATGTCCAAACTCATTCTGCTTTATTTAGTTACACTAAGAACAGAATGCTATTGAACATGTGCTAGAAAAATATGACCTACATTTCTCACACCTTCTTCTGCAATATGCTGAAGTAAAATTTTCCTGACTGTTACAAGGATTAATATAGGCTTAGTTTTGCAAAAGCTGGAATCATAATTGACCCTTGCAGACTGAAACACAGTGTCACCCTTCATTGCTAGAGCTCGATTTCCTGGGCAAGAAAGAAGGGTCTTATCCTTTCTCTCCTTACTTCAGGATTGCTGCAAGAGAATGAAATGCTGTGGTAATTTGGTTGACTTTCTACATCTCTACTGTAGATCCCAGGCAAACTGTCATGCTTGGAGAATACTGTACCTACCTTGTTCAGGGAAAATTCTTGCAATAACATATTGCAAAAGATTTCCCTGCCAAAATCTTCTTCACTGTCAATCTTGTCTTAATTCTCAGCTTACTGGTGTGTTTATGAATGCCAAACACTCCCCCTTGCATTCAACAAATCACAGCTATTCTAAGCAGACCATCTTTAATGTGAGACTTTCAGTCCTTTGGGCTTTGGTTAAATTAGGAATTGCTTAATTTATCATAATTACATTAAGTCAAAAAATGTATAGAGAAAGCTTTTTAATATAACAGGGCTCTTTTACTTGGCTCCTTAAAGAGTTCACAGCTGAAGTGTCGATGCTTCTTTGATTCTCAGTTCTTCTGCTCCCTTTGACAGACTTAAGACCATTTCAGAAGCCTCCTATATATCAACTCAGTTTTTCACCTGGCTGTCCACTTGGCAGGCAAATGAGTATTTCTTGTTTAATTTCACCTAACCATAAAACGGTAATTGTTGTGAATACAATTTTTGTCAAGCACATAAACCTTAATGCCTCAAGTATTATTAAAAACATTAAAACAAAAGTTGAAATTAGGAAGCATTCATGATTAGGAACTCATTGTATGCACTCTTAGTCTCACTGTGTTTTTAGAGGTTATAGGCATACAAATAAATGCATCTGACTTTTTGCTCTTAAGAAGGTGCTAGACACAATTCCTTCCACATGAAAAAATTCTGGGCATAGTGCAGAGTGTCTTTTTTGTTTTATCCTGAAAAGTACTTATGCTGACAGATTAGTAAAGTTATGATATTCTTTGTGCATCCCTGAAAGTGCCTGGGGATTCTTAGGTTGAAAGGCAAAATATAAATTTAAGATATTATTAGTATTACTTCTGCTAATGCTAATAATTCAACCTCAGAAAAATATTTACAGCAAAGTTATTATAATCCCCCAAACAAATGGGTTTATGCAGAAGCAGAACTGCTGACACAAGCCTCCTGTAACAAGACAATGCCAGTAGGCATTACTATAACTCAAGCAAGGGCCAGTCAAAACGATACAGCCATTGTGTTGATGTGTTGTATATGATTGTGAGTATTGGTGCCAACAGTGTCATAAACCACTCCCTGGAAATAATAACCCTGACAGATAATGGAAATGAATCAGCATTTTCCCTTTAATCAGAATGTTTTGTAAGCTTGGCCATGCAGTCTCAAGATTCAGTAGGGGTATTTTCAGCTCCCTTCCCCTGGACAAAAAGAAAAGTTTTTATGAGGTTATGTCCTCTATTTAATAAACTAAGTGAGCATTACTTTCTCACACCTTCTGAGGCATGAGATACCGTTTTAGGGGAAAGTGACAATTATACAGGGAAGAGCAGGCTACATCCTCTTACTAGCCCTGATTGTTGCATGACAGCAATGCTGGAAAGCTGTTCTGGAGCTGAAGCATCAAGATCTAAGTGCAACAGGGACTTAAAGTAGACCCACATTGCTAGATCATTTGGTGGGGACAGGGAGCAGTTTTATAGACAGAAATGTTATGCACTGCATTTGGCTCATGGGTGAAGAAAGATGATGGAAGTTTAAACAGGATTAAAAGTCCGACTGAGGAAATGTGTGAACACAAATTGTCCTGTCTTCACTTTTTCTGCAAGCTTCCTTCTGACTCTGCTATCCAATGTACCAAAGTAAAGAGGATATTTGTTTGAATAACATGTAGTGTCTTATCTCTTGAATATTTCAAGCAAAAAAACTACATGTTCTTGCTTTCCAAACAGAATCTGGATTGGTTTTTTTGTGCCTACACTTCAAATTTTCCCTCCCCTCTTTTTCTTTTTTTTTAATGAAAGTGAACATAGAAAAGCTGCCAGATAAACTGTGCTGTCTTCCCTTTAGTTTGCTGTAAATGGAAAGTCATTATAGTTTTCCTGTTACCTCAGCAATATGTCACCTTTCTATTCCTTGTAAAAGCTGTGTATTTGACTTACACAGTGGGAGAGAAGAGGGAAAAAAGATGCCTTTACAAGGTGTCTTTTCTGTATGGGCAGGCCAAAGTGCTGTGACAGTAGATGAGCTAGCCAAGTGTTTCCTCAGTCTTCGCCCATTGCAAAGTGAAACTCTAAATTGCAGTTATCTCCTGATACCCTCTGGAAGATGATATCCATCTGGAAGGTGTGGCTTTGAGCAGCAGGAGAGTTTGTTAAGTTCATATTAAATAAAGCTCTTGCTGTTCAAATTGACTTGACTATAGACTTCCTCCATTTTTCAGCTTGAGTTTTTGCTTCAGGGATGTTAATTATTTTCAGAATAATTTTTAAGAGTATCTAATATTGATACAAGTGTTTATTTAAATTTTGTTCTTTCTTTGACTATCACTGAATTTTATCCTCGACTCCCGAAAGGTAGTGGGGAAGAGTAAGCATGGACTACTCAGAGTTGCATAGGTAAAATTCAGGCTGTTTATGTCACAACTCATTTTGTAAAATTCATGGAAGTTTTACTCCAGTCGTCACCCCAAGAGTCTAACAGCAAATTCTCAGTTTAACCTATTAGCACTGTCAATGCCTAAGACCAACAGCACAGTCATGGAACTGTAATATCAGTGCAGCATTTGATAATTGACTTATCTACTTATAAAATCTCCCCATACAGACAGTAGTGACATTTGAGTTGAGAAATGAAGGCATGTAGATGAAGAGCAAGTGAGCTGATACAAGTCATATATATATATAGGGCAAGCTTCTGGGCCATAAAACAGCCTAATAGTGACAGCTTTACAAACACAGTATCCATTCCCTTTGTCTCACGCTCCAGAACACAGAACAGACTCTCCCTTGTCAGTAAGTATAGGAGATGTCCATGCCCCTCCAATACTCAGTACAGATCTGATGCCCATACTATGACACTGCAAATTTGGTCCTATTGTAGCCAAATTTGTGGATCAGCTGGACAATCCTAATTTCTTGCCTTTTTCTTCTGCACAAAGTCTTGTATGAGGTAGATTTATGTTAGATATTAAGACGAAATTCTTCACCTTTTGTGAGAGTGGTTAGATGCTGGAACATGTTGCTCAGAGAATTTATGGAAGCTTCATTCCTGGTAGTGTTCAGGGGCACCCTAGATGGAGCTTTGATCAACCTGGTCTAATGGAAGGCATCCCTTCTCATTGCAGGGGTGTTGGAACTAGATGGCCATTAAGATCCTGTCCAATCCAAAAAAGTGTATGATTCCATGATTTTTGAAGAGTTTATATTCTGCCCTGCCAGTTGAGTGGACTTAGGGATCTGATCTTGTTGCTCTCTAACTGGTCCAACCCTGTGCTAAGGACTAATTCTCCTTTAGTTTGAAGGAGAAGGAAAGAAAGGGAATGCAGATGACTGGTTAATTAAATTGATTTGTGGCGGAATTTCCTTGTGAAGTTTCTGTCCATTTGGGAGAGGGCCATTCTGTGGTTGAAAAAAGGACAGACACAGTTTAGAAGTTTTTAGCAAGAGAAGCCCTACCTTTATAAATGATCACCCCCTACAGCAATCTCCTGTGCTTAAATAGTACAACTTGTAGCCAGTGTGAGATTTATAGCACACTCTAGGCCAAACAGTGACCCGTGAAGGATGCTCTGTTTTGCTTTAATTTGGTATCCAACCAAGCTGTGTCTGCACTGTTACAGAGAAACCTGCAATCCAGTCTTTATGTGCACACTTGAAGGTGTGTGAGAGCACAAGCTGAGCTAATTGCTAATGCTAAGCATCACTTAAGACTGAAATATCTGTGTCTGTGTGATGATACATGAGTGCCTGAAAGATTGTCAGATCCCTAATCAAAAGTCTCTTGCCTTGGGGGCTGACAGTAACCTCTCTGCAGTATTATTCATTCTGGCAGGTAGTATTCCAGATGCTCACAAATACAGGAGGCCATGAAAAATTAGGAGGTGAAGAAATACCTTTTTTATCCAAAGAAGTAGTATCAGGACTGCCATTGTTCTGACAAGCTTTGGACAGGCTTTCTGCAAATATACCCACAAGAAGGTTAGAGCAGAAACTGGTGAAAATCAGTGAGGATCATTTCTTTCCACCACAGCATGATAAAAAGGAATGTTTCTTTACATGGAGGGAGGTCCTTTTGTGTTCTCAGAAGTAAAACATGTCTTTACACTGCAGACAGTGTAAAGGAGGGAAAAAAAAAAAAAGAAAATAATAAAATCATAGGTTTTATATATATGCCCTTAAAGAATATTTTCTTTTTTTTTTTTTTTAGCCTCTGTTATCATGTTTTTATGCTGCAACTTAATATACACTAGAGAAATTTCCAGACTGTTGAGCATGCAGATTTTCCTAGGGGATGAGAGCAAGGTTATTTAGCACAGGTGTTTCTTGAATTGTGCAACACTCCTTATTCATATTCCCACAAGCTCTTACTCCCTTGTGAATGATGCTGTTCTCTAGTATTAGAGCACCAGGTTCTAATACAAAGCTCAAATAATATTGCTTTACAGTGACCCCTTCTGTGAGTCATCTTTCATTTCATGAATGCATGCAACCCAGGGAGTAGGCACTTTTGCAGTAAATATTATTTATTTAAACAAGTGCATATAGACAGTTTTCCATCAGATGTTGTTTTAGAAAACAACATAGTTCACACACCAGGTTGTATGTACTGTGTAGAACATGACACAAAAAAAAAAAAAAAAAAAGAAGAAAAAAAAGAGACAATCCCCCTGATTACCCAATTATTATTACTGAAATGGTCAGGTTGTCAGGTTTCTCCCCATGTTTGTCTAACACATCCGGCATGTCTCCACTGAAATGAATAACATTGTGCTCAAGGTACTTAAGGAAGCTGGTGACCACTCTTGTGTGATTATACTGTTGCCATGCAGATTCCATTCCAGAAAAACTGCATGCCCTGCTACTCACAGCATTCAACACACACTTCTACCATGTCTGCAGATCTGAAACTTGTATGTGTAATGAGCAAGCAGGGGATAGACAGTCTGATTCCTGATGCCCCTCTGATGCTCTTAATATTGTTCTGCTAAATTTCTTGATTATTCTAGCCCAGACACCCTAGCAAAACAGATACAAAATTACGGGTTTATTTTTGTCTGGCTTTTATTTTATTTTAAAAACCCATGTGTTTGTAGATATCATTGTTTTATGGCTGTGATTTAAAAAGACAATAAGATTTTTTCCTCCTGGCTCTACTTAGCATCTCTGATAATCATCCCAGGAAGCTGGAGCTACTGTTACTGAGCTGGTCAGTGTTCTGGCATTTGCTGCTGTTCAGTAGATATTTTTATGGGCTGGTATCATCTATTATTCATTTCAGATTTAAAAATACACAGAAATGCAGCAGAGAGCTGCCTTCACTGCTCTTCAATTCTTTTATATGGTTCCTATATAGCTTGAATTCAGTTGCCTGAGTAAACACCAGGTTTTCAAATGAAAGGTTAGTTCTTCCCCTGATTTTGAGTTCAAGCAGTCCTACTGAATTACTAATTAGCATTCTTTGCATTTCTTCTTATGTCAGTTGTGTCTGAAAGTGAAAATTGCTTCGCAAGCTGACTTAGCATCTTTTCTAATTGCTCAATAGTGCTGTGCTTTGATTTAAATCTTTTTCAGGGCTTTTGAAACACATTAGTTTCAGTAACCCTTTCAGAAGCACTGCTTCTATTACTGATCATTTTCTTGGTTGCAAGAGAAAGGAGTTTGCAGCCTTTGTCTTGTGGTATAAAGTGAAGTATATTTTTTTTAAACAAGTGTACTGAAGAGTGAGATACCAACTGAGGCTGCATTCTGTAAAGGTAAAATTGAAGGTGCAAAGCTACACAAGATGACAGAAATTGACAGCAGAGGGCAACAAAGAGTCCTGAGTGCAATCTGGGAAACCAGACCTGAAGGTGACCTTCCTTTAAGAAAGAGTTTGTAGTTTGACTCCCTAGATGTACTGGGAAGTTTCTTAATCCAACTGCAGTTGTATGGCAGCAGCATTTTAAAACATATTATCTGGGTCTCAATTCCCCAAGGCTCTCCTGATGTATGGTTGCAATCTTGCATGTAAAGAGATAAGTCAGGTTTAATGCAGACTGGTTTGCTAATCATTACTTTTCCTATTACCCATTCAACTGAAAACACCAATGGGGAAAAAAAAACACAACGATAACTGTGTTAGTAAATATTGGAAAGACTAAAAATCTGAAGGAAAATTTTAAAATCTTGATCGGAAAAAGTATAGAAAAGGAATGGGGAAGACATGATAAATCAAGTGAAATTTCTCATCTTGGTACCCTGCTGTTGCTGTGATTACAGTACATCATATGCATATGCCTTTCAAAATGCTGGATGATGCTCTTATGGGATCCACACACTTAGAACTGCTGCCAGAGCTGTAAGTAGGCATTTTTTCATGAAAAAGAAAAATCTTTCTCTTCAGTTCTTTTCCTCTGCACAAGAAGCAATCACTTCTTAGTCATTTCACTTCTCACTCCTGAAGCCATTGTTGGCCTCTAGGTCCCATCTTTTCACAAGCAGAGGACAAAAGGGGAGAGATCAACAGAGGCAGATGACCTTTTTCAGCAGCAGCCAACTGACTGCCCTGCCATCAGGAAGAGCACTCAATGCTACCCGGACAGGCAGAAGAATCAGGCAGACACAATGCAGGGCAAAACCCCTAGGAGGGTGCAGCTGAGAGGGCTAACATCTCTGACCAGATACCCCTGCCCTTCTTCAGGGATGGTGAGTGACCAACAATCAAGGGAGACTGAGAACGTGTGCAGGAACAGCCTCCAAGATGGATTCCTTTCTTCTGTGTGGCACTCTGCTCAGACTTTGCACCATGCATGGATGGACTCCTTATGATTTCTGATGGCTGATTTTAGTCAGAGCTTTGGGTGAAATGTAGAGCCGTCCTCTACGGAAAGCACTGCAGAAGAGGAATTACAAAAGGCCATATGACTACACAGGGTTGAACTGGGAGGAAGGCAGAAAGGTGTGCTTATAATGATCTTAAATTTAGTGGAGCAGTGTGAAACATGAAGAAGGGTGAAAAATTAGACAGTTGAAAGTTGTTTCTGGAACTCAAAGAAAAGACATCTTTGTTCAGAAACAAAATGATAGATTGGAAAATGGAAAAAGTTTTAACAGAAGGCTCTGGTAATGTCAAGGGAAGTTACATTTGAAAGCAATTTTTCTGAACTGATCAGAACCCTTTGAATTTGCAGAGCTGTCACCTTCAGGAGGGCTCAATTCACTGCAATTAAATGACCTGAAGAATAGAGTAGTGCTTAAAGCCAATTGCATTTCTGAAGAGCGATGCTGAAATGAGAAGCCCAGACACTGTCAGCAAGTACAGAATAAAATGAATGAGACCTGAAGAAATTGTATGGCAAGAAGGTGAATTTGTGAAAGTAACTAAAACAGAAAGCCTCAGCTGAAAAGGCCAGTGTAAGAAAATACTCTGCTTCCTAATCAGAAGAAGAGCCTTTGATATGGTTATTAAAATCAGAGAGCTCTTCTGTTAAGTATGCCTTTATCAAAATATCCATCAGAAAAAATTGTCCTGTAATATTTAAGCCCTGGGCAAGTGCTGAAATGGTAAGCATAAAAATACTTCAAGAGAACAAAGCTGAGTGCTCCTAGATGCAGAATGACAGCCAGGCATGCATTTCATGTGCAGTGGAAAGCTCTCCTGCTGTCTGTAGCACTGTCTTTCACGGCCTCCAAGTACATTCAGTATAGACAGATACTATGTATGGCTGGCTGCCCGGTGTGTTGGAATATGGGCACTCTCAACACACAGTCAGCTTCCTCAAGCAAACCAATTTTAAAAGTGCACAGTGGTCCCAAGAGATTAGATTAGGCCATTTATCTGTTGCCGTGAATATTCAATGGTGTCCCTTTTTTAAATTGCCATTTCCTCAGGTTGACTTCAGATCCATGTGTTTCAGGTATATGCAGGGTAGGATGGCTCACCTCTCTTATCATCCTGTTATTATTTTTTTTATTTTTTTTTACCTTTCTAGGGACAGATGGAAAATGGGTTACAGTTTATGAGGCTAGAAAATAAGTGTACAGAATTTTCAAGCCATCTTCTATCAGTTCTTTCTGCTCAGAAAGTATCATGATGCCCAGCTCTGCTTACCCTGCAGTCCCAGGACTCACCCTCAGTATGTCTATAAGGAGCACAGACATATTTTGGGGGCTGAACCATCCCCAAGCAGGTTATCAAGCAGATATCCTCATGGTAGGGAGCCCATGTCACCCAGTGTGTGAAGGGGAATGCAGAACCACAGCATCATGGTCTCTGTCTTTTCATTTTTCTAATCTAAAACCATATCCCATGTTTCCACCACAGGAACTTCACTTTGAAGATGAGATGCTGCAGGGGAGTAAGCTTTGCTAATCTGTCAGTGTATTGTTTCCTTGTAGTAAGCATGAACATGAAGAGACATTTGGGTATTGCTGGCTGGATGCCATGTGACTGAGAGTTAACAGGGAGAGTCTTTGCTGCTTGGGAAAGACTTTTTCACTGGGTTGTGAAAATTTATGTTTATGCAAGCTGATATAAACAGCACAAGAAAAATCAGAGGTGCTCTTTTGGACCTGTAGCCTCATAATGGGGCCATGATACCCTTATGTTAAATAATCCTGTGGAGTGTTTTTCACTTTTCCTTCTCCACAATAGATTTGACACACAGTTTCTCAGAATTACTGTGCCACATCCAAGTTCTTTATCTTTGCCCAAACATCAGCTGTTTGTTTCCAATTACTTGTGTAATAAGCAGAATGGTGTTTTCTGAGAAAGTATAGCAACTTTTGACCCTTCTGAAACCAAGGAAGTTTGACCTTGGGACTGTTTGAACAATATTTTATGATCTCAATGAATTGCCACTAAGTTGTCTTTCTGATAGCCTATATCTGTCAGGTTTATGAGTAATACTTCTGCAACCACTTCCTCAGCTTATTGCTCAGGAAGGAGATGATCAAGTGACAGTGCTACTTTCAAGTCTGTTTGATGCTGTTTCTCCTGTTTGGTGCAGATAACTTCAAATATGCACTTAAAAGAATATTAATATGAATAAAAACTTGGAGAGTGGATTCCTAATTGTTAGCATTACCAAAAACATAAATCATTCTCTTTCGGGTTTTTTTGCAGGTTTTGTTGTATTTGATCATTAAGTTTAGAATTGCAGAAGGGATGTGGAGCAACACCAGACTGAGGTCAAGCAGTGCAACACCACATTTTTGTGTTTTTTTAGTAAATTTTTTAGCAATCAGGCACTATGATTCCACAAGCTTTGTATCTGTTATAAATGAGCGGTCTCTCCTGTCTTCCAGCATCAGCTTCAATACCTTCAGTAACATCAGTTTCCACACCTGTCTCAGTAAGGCACCACCTGCCTATCTGCTTGTCAAATCACTTTTATCATTAGTCTCCTTTCTGACATTATTAGCCTTATTAGCCATATCGTTGACATCCAAAGGTGCCCACCTGAGACCTGTTCTCCTTTAAACTGGTAAAAACCATTTGGAACACAACCTCTGAGTGCAAGATATTAGGTAAATAAGTTTAATGTAATTGTTTCATTGTAGATGTTCTATAAAAGTATCAGTGCATGCTCAAAAGCCTTTATTACTTTTCTGAGTAGAATGGAAGCTTGTGTAGACTGCAAGTCAAGAAGAATATTTTATGGGATACTTCTATCCCACTTTCAGCTTTTCATTGTTTCTATATACCAAGGGGTCTCAGATCATCTGAAAAGTCAAATGCAATTTCACACATGCAGCTATGTAATAGCAAGATTTAATGTACCTGTGCAGGTACACTGACTCCACTTACTCTAACTTGGAGACCAAAATCAAAATATCCATGAGGTGCAGGCAGCAGGTCTGTTATATTATGCTAAATAAGCAATCTTATGATCCTGACAGACATGTAAGGGTCCCACCCTGCTGGAAAGTGTGGGTTTGTGTTTTACATCTGCTTTCCTGGTTTTATCTTCCTTTTTCTTTTTCTCCATAACTAAGATGAACACATGGAAGGTAACAAGTGTGGGTTTGTGTTTTACATCTGCTTTCCTGGTTTTATCTTCCTTTTTCTTTTTCTCCATAACTAAGATGAACA
>JAWWEW010000088.1:23426281-23440829 GCA_035583185.1 Anabacerthia variegaticeps | reverse complement strand
GAAAGCGGTGCAATAGATGTGAAGTTCTTCGTTTTGGCAGAAAAAAGGGTAATCATTGTGTCATTAATCTTTGATGGAAACTGGAATGGAGACAGAAGCACATATGGACTATCAATTATACTTCCACAAAGTGAACTTGGCTTCTACCTGCCGCTTCACAGAGTGTGCGTGGATAGATTAACACATATCATAAGGAAAGGGAGAATATGGATGCATAAGGTAGGTTAATTTTTCATTACTAAAATCAGTTCTTAGATTGTCTTGTGCAAAAGCAAGAATTGAGATTCTGTGACACCTGTCACCTGTAACATAGCAATCCAAAAATCACAAAAACTCTTAGGAGGCTAAGCTCTACAAGTACAGTTTTAAAGGTTAAAAGTTACCAAATTATTATGTCAGCAAATTCAAGGCTGGGATTTTTAGCCACATGAGGCTATCTTGGTGAAATAGGTGTCCTGTACAGTTTTTCGTGTCTCTGAATTTCATATAAATTGTTGCTTTTAATTGTGTTAATTTGTGTATTTAAAGTAGGTAGAATTGTAAAGCTCTGTGTTTCAAATAATTGGTTTCACTCCTGAGGGCCAGAAAAGGGAACTGATGCAATTAAGGTTGTCATTGCTGTTACAGTTTTATTTTTCAAAAAAAAGAGTATTAGTGAACAGTTTGTCAGAAGTTAAACTGTTCGAACTAAAGGGAGAACCACAAAAGTTCATTTACCTTGGTCCAACTGTTACTCTCCTGAAACTCAAAAAGGAAAACATGCGAAATTTTCTTGAAGAATTGGAACTCTCACCATTGAGTACACGATGGATGTTTCATTATAAAGTGAAAATTGTTATGTATTTTTCTTTAAAATAAATAACAATCTAATAATAAAAATTAAAATCTCTGTCGTTTTCATGGTGTCCAAGTTGTCTTAGATTGTCTGTCAGCTGTGATGTGTATGGCAATGCACATTTGTCTGAAAAAGTTTTCATACCTCTTCTGTTCTGACACCTGCAGTCAACATACTATAAACTTTCCTTTTTTCTGCACTAGATAAGATTGAAGAAATAACAAGTTATTGTTATTTTTTGTGGTGGTGGTTCCTTTTACAGTATTGCCTCATGATGGCTGGAAGTGCTTTCCATCACATTGGCTCTTCATACTTTATGGGACTTAATTTTGAGAGGAAGGATGATACATAAAGTTCATTTTCAATAGTAGAAACACAAGTATTTCATTCCTAATACAGTCTTCTAAAAGCCTGCTGAACATTAGTGCTTTTGACATCAGTGAATGCCATCTTGTGTTCCTGATTACATTGCTTCTGCCATTTAGTGTCCTCTGTACTGACTTCTGATATGGGTGGTCAAATAAGAATTACCTGTCATTCTCAGTTTTCAGACAGTAAAAGTAGCCTTCAAGTGGCATCGAAAATCACAAAAAAATGTTTTCTACTAGTTTCCTTAGAAATTAATTATCAAATTCTTCATTCTTTTTCAGATGTTCTTGAACAGATAAGTCAACGGGGTTAGTTGAGACAGTGATACATTCTGAAATAAACATTTAGTGTTGTTTTTTGGAGGAGGAAAATCAAAGAATCCTGCATGTATCTGCAGTTCATCAGCTTTACCTAGAAGGGAGAAAACTACTTTGAATATATAGATTAAAATTCAGGCATGAATTGTAGAATAATAATAATAATGAATTAAAACAGATTCATTCTGGAGTTTGCATTTTGAGGCAGTTCAGCAGCTGTGGTTATATACAACAGAACGAAAAAAGAACAGCTGTGAAAGGAGCTGTCTTATCTGTTCTGGAAGTTCTAGTAGTTGTGATTATGAGCTCTTACTAGTTCTGTATAGAGCCACACAGCAGTTCCAGCTAGACCTGACATGAGAAGGTCTAGCTTCTCATGGCCTTCTGAATTCTAGGATTAGGAGAAACATGGAACAATATTCAGAGTGGCAAAGAAAGATAAGCAACATCCAAGCAAGCCATCAATCCAGGATTAGAAACCCTTTTCATCTACTTCAGTTTATATTCTAGATGTTTTTTCTAATGGTTTTTGAGCAGTTGTATTTCTAAAAAGAAGTGGCTTACTCTGTTTGTTCAGCCTTGTCTTCATAAAGACTAACTTCTTTTAAAATCATTGTCAAGGATATCTTACTCCTCTGACAGTTACTGAAGGGTGAGGGTGACATGAAGGAATCTTTTTCCAGTCTTGTTTTTCACAGATGCATCTCTTAGATGGTTAGGAAAGTTTTATTACTGTTTTAGGGCAAGTTTCTCTAGCTTACCCCTATTAATCTGCTCAAAAAAAAAATAAAAAAAAAGATCTTGTAATCTCTTCCTCCACTTGAAGTTAAGTTTGAGTAGATCAGTCACAGGAAACTAATGAGTAACCAATAAAAATGCAATAACCTGTCAATTTCTAGCAAAAGATATCATTAGTTCACTCAGCATCTGCTGGGTTTTGTGTATTGTATTGATTGCTCCAGTGATTAATGCTGAATTATCTTTGTGAATAGTAACTGGATTTTGTTCTAAGTTCATTTTAAATGCACTTTGCTACTCAGCTGCTGTTGAGCCTGTTTTCAGAGCTTTGTTCAGTCTCTTGCACATTGTGTTTTGTGTATTTTGAGTTTTGTGTCTCCTTTACTTGGTTATAAGACAATGTTTTGTTTGTCAGTGTCTCAAGAGTTGGGGGGAAAAGAAGTCCTTTTTTTCCTACCCTCCTCAGTCAAATAATTTTTCTCATTCTGAAACTCTTATTTTTCGCTTGCTGCATCAGGAACCCTCAGTCTCTACTGTATCCATTTAAAAACAGAAATCCATACATAAACTGTAATTCCTCTCCATAATCCAATCATTTGGCATTTGCTTGATCTGTAATGAAGAAACTTCATGTTTTGTCATTATCATCACACCCTCCCTTTCTTGCTACACCTGCCCAAGCATGGGAGAGGTTTGATGGAGGGCAGAGCCAGGAACATTGATCTGTAACGTGACATTGCTTCCTGGTAAAGTCAACTTTGCAAAAGAAAAGAGACTTGAACATCAAAATTTGAATCTAAGAAGCATGACTCCACAGGGAAGAAACTACCATTTGACTGTTGTGTGCGTACATACATAAACTAATAACAGAGTGTTTATATTTAACTGCTTCTCTTGCTCAGGAGAGGCAAGAACATTTCCAGAAGATTGTCTTGGAAGGCACGGAAAGAATGGAGGATCAGGTAAGGGCCATCTGGTTGATGCATATGGCGCACCATCGCAAAGCTGTTTGGCTGCATCTGGTGACTGCAGAAGTTGGTGCTTCTGCTTATTTTTGGGATCCAGGAAGATCCTATGGACCAGATAATGATGTGCCATGCACAGGATTCAAAGTTTTTGAAGATAGGATGATGGAAGCTGTGATTGAGTAGAAGGAAAAATGTATTTCATCACTTTAGGGAAATCTGTGAGGAATATTACCTTTCAGAAAAGGGAAGTGATTTACTTGAACTTGAAGCTCTGAAAAGGCAGGAGCTTCCACAGAGTCATGCCAGCTTCCTGTCAAGGTTTTTCCACTAGATTAACTCATCTATGAGTTACAGAGATGTGCAGAGTCTGTCATGTTGGAATGTGGTTGAAGACCTAATGGATAAGACTGTGAAAAGATTTTGTTTTCTGAAACGCTGAATGTGAAATTGTGGCTTCCGTTTCTTTTGATAGATAAATTAGAAGTATTTTTGTATCTCAGTAACTATTATGCCTGGTTTTGTTTTCCTGTTATTTTTAAAACGTCACACTTGGATGTAAAACGCATTATAGTGATTGGATGTACTATACGATGATCAAATTATCTCACTCCAAATCCTTCTTGTCTAGGTCAGTCAAAAGTGATTGTGAAAATTAGCATAAGGCCCTGAAAATACAATTTAGACATGATGTTGAGAAGCCAAATATATTTTTCTAGTTCGTAATAATTTATGAGCAAAGCCCAAGAACTCTGTGCATCAGTCTCTGCTCATACCTCCCTTCCAAACAACAGGAAGTTAAGGATATTTTGAATGTAATGTAGCAAATTCCTATTAGTAAATTCTAGTACTACTCAATGTGCTTTTACTTCAAGCATTTTATTTATTGTGCAGGGTCAGAGCATCATTCCAATGCTGACAGGAGAAGTCATTCCTGTAATGGAACTCCTTTCATCTATGAAATCACATAGTGTTCCAGAAAAAATAGATGTAAGTATTTGTTTTATTTGTATTCTGAATTAAAAAAAAAAAAAAGTGGCTTTGGCTCTGTGGATTAAAAAAAAAAAAAGGTGCCTCTGTTTTGATACACACTTTGGCAGAGAAAATGTCCTTTTTCCTGAATTCTTGTAACTTGGTTTCACATCAAGTTCTCTGAAGTGGTGTAGGGAATGGCAGTATTTTTTATGGTCAAAATTGACTGCTTAGGATGATAACGTTTTAAGAGTGCAAAGACTGTTTGATGCAAACCAAAATGAATAGTTGATCTTGATACTCGTGTAGTGTTCTCATAGAAGAAGTAGAAGTCATCTGACATTCACTAATTTAAAATATGCTGGATAAAGTTACAGAAGAAAAAAAAAACACTAGGAGGAACCTGACTTGTGACTAGTGAAGAATATTTAATATTCAAGTGACTTTTCTCATTTTCAAAATGCATTGTCCGAAGTCAGAAGTTCTTTTTAAAATTATGCTTTTTGGGGATGTCTTGCAACTTAGGTAGTTCACAAAAAGTTCCCACTTACCAATAAAGGCAAAAATCAATTAATTGGAAGATGTTTCTGATCCTTGTTTAACTTTTTTTTATATTGCATTTCAGATAAGTGACACAGTGCTAAATGATGATGACATTGGGGATAGTTGCCATGAAGGATTTCTCCTCAAGTATGAAATTCTCTTTTGATTTATGCTGGGGTTAAATTGTTTAAACTTGTGTATGCATCTAAATGTATCTATCCATATAGGCATGTGAACATGTATTGGAATAGTTTTCTTTATAAGAGGGGGCACAATTTCTTATGAAATAGCAAAAAACCTGTGCTGTACATAAATGTGGTATGGTGTCTAGAGTGCTTATTGTTGAATTGTGTATTTCTCTTTTTTCCCCATTTTTAATGTTTAAGTGGAAGGAGTTGAACTTGAGAGCAACTTGGTCTCTTCCTGTATGAAAGCATATTTCACAGGTTTTGATTTATGTTCTTTTACCTTCTGTAACATTTCCTGTGTAACTGCATTCATTTTTGTAATGCCTAGTGCCATCTACCTATACAGTATCACATATGCTTTCACTACTGCAGAAACTGTTGAACTTTTGGATTTCAGGAGTTACCTACACAGCTGTTGAAAGTCCTGTGGTTATGGGCCTACAGGCTATATTTATACTTGAGGTACTTTATTTTTGTCAAGATGATAATGGTTTCATTTTAAAAGTCTGATTAAATATATTAATCTATGTTTGTTTTCACTTGCAGTGCAATTAGTTCACACCTGCAGACCTGTGGTTGTTCTGTAGTCGTAGGAAGCAGTGCAGAAAAAGTTAATAAGGTAACGTATTTTCTAAGAATCTGGACTTAAATGCTGACTATTAGGCGTGTTAGTGTGTTACTTGGAACAAAAATTATTTATAAATATACTTGAGGTGGGAGAATGAAGGAATACTGTTGTCTAGCTATCTTCAGCTGACTGGTCTAGCTGATGATAATTTTGCCTGAAAATTGCATTGTCAATTGTATTCTGACAACTGTAAGAACACCAATGCATTTAATTGGTACACTGTATAAATGAGTAGTAAATAAGTCTAAGCTTTTAATGTTAGGTTTGTTGGCTAAAATACACAAATTGAAGAGATTTAAGTGGATTGCCCATTTCAGCTGTATCATCGAATCATGAAATCAACAAGGGTAAAAGAAATCTTCAAGATCATCCAATCCAACCATCCACTCAGCACTGCCACTATAAGTCCTAAACCACACCACCCAGTGCCACACCCTGACACCTCTTGGACACCTCCATGGACGGTGACTTCACCATCTGCCTGGGTAACCTATTCCAATGTCTGACCACCCTAACAGTCAAAATTTTTTTTCTAATGTCTAATCTGAATGTCCTCTGTCTCAGCTTAAGGCCATTTCCTCTTGTCCTCTTCCTGCAGGCATGGCAGAAGAGACTGGCTCCCACCTTGCTAAGACCTCCTTTCAGGTGGTTGTAGAGAGTGATGAGGAGCCCCCTGAGCCTCCTCTTCTTGAGTCTAAACAAATCCAGCTCCCTCAGCTGTTTCTCATAAGACATGTTTTCTAGACCCTTCACAAGCCTTGTTGCCCTTTGCTGGACATGCTCCAGCACCAAAACATTCTCTTTGAAGTGAGTGGCCCAGAACTGGACATAGTACTGGAGGTGTGGCCTCACCAGTGCTAAGTACAGGGAGATGATCACTTTCCTAGTTCCGCTGGCCACACTATTTTTGATATAGGCCAAGATGCCATTGGCCTTCTTGGCCACCTGGGCACACTGTTGGCTCTCACTGAGCTGGCTGTTGACCAGCATCCCCAGATCTCTTTCTGCTGAACAGCCCTCGAGCTGTACCTCCCCAAACCCGTAGCACTGCAGGGGTTATTGGGACCCAGGGGCAGGACCCGGCACTTCTCGCTGTTCCACTTCATACAGTTGTCCTTAGTCCACTGATTGAGTCTATCCAGGTCCCTCTGTAGAGGTTTCCTACCCTCAAGCAGATCAACACTCCTACCTAACTTGATGGGCTGCAAATTTACTGAGAGTGCACTCACTTCCCAGATTCAAATCATCAGTAAAGATGTTAAACAGGACGGGCCCCAAAACTGAGTCCTGGGGAACACTGCTAGCAACTGGCTGGTAACTGGATTTAGCTCCATTCACCACAACTCTCTGGCCCCAATCAATCAGCCAGTTATTTACCCATCAAAGAGGCGGCTCATCCAGACCACAAGCAGCTGGTTTTTCTAGAAGAATGCTATGGGAAATGGTGTAAAATGCTTTACTGAAGTCTAGATAGACAACATTCACAGATTTTCCCTCATCTACTAAGCAGGTCACTTTGTCATAGAAGGAGAACAGGTTGGTCAAGAAGGACATATCTTTCCTAAATCCATACTGACAGGGCTTGATTATCCCTGGTGTCCTGTGTGTTCCATGTAACGGCACTCAGAATGATGTCTTCCATGACCTTGCTAGTAACCAAGGTAAGTCCGACTGGCTTGTAGTTCCCCAGATTGTGCTTCTGACCCTTCTTGTAGAAGGGAGTTACATTTGCTAATTTCCCATCAGCTGGAACTACTCTGGTTAACCAGGACTGTTGGCAGATGATTGAGAGTGTTTTGGCAAATTTTTTTGCCAGTTCCCTCATTACTCTGGGGTGGATGCCATCAGGGCCCATAGACTTGTATCTAACTGGGATAGCAGTTCACTAATCATCTCTTCCTGGATTATCTGGGCTTCTCTCATCTCTCCATCACCAACATGCAGTTCAGGCAGCTGGGTATTCTAAGCACAACTAGTCTTGATATTAAAGACTGAGGGAATGAAAGTACTAAGTACCTCTGCATTTTCCTCATCCCCTGACACTACACTACTCTCTGCATTCAACAAGTGATGGAGACCCTTCTTGACCCTCATTTTGCTGCCAATGTAGTTATAGAAACTTTTAATATTGTTTTTAACTGCAGTGGCCTAAATTTAAATCCTGCAGATACAAAAAACTGTTCTTTGTATGATTAAAAAGAAAAAAAAAAAGAAAAAAAAAAGAAAAAAAAAGGTGGATAAGAAAGAGACACTCAAAGTTAAAGAAGCTAAATTAGGTGGGGGTAAGGGAGGGTAACTAAAGGTCTGAGATGAATACAACAGACAAAAAATTTAACTCATTTGACATATGACAATCTTGAATCTTCGTGCTCCAATATGTATCACAACCTCCCTGAAGTAGGTCAATTGTACAGGTTAGAGAGGAAACAGAAGAAAAGTCATGATACAACTGGTATTTGTTGCCTGATTTTCTCTAGACAAGAGTCAGAACCTATATGGTCACAGAAAGACCATACTGAGGAACTTGAGACAATAACTCACAGCCTTTTGCCTGCGATGTTACATCCAGTAACAACAGGCACAACTGGCCCACAGTTGTGCCTGTAACATGCAAAGAGAATGATTCCCTAGTTAAATGTTTGGTGATGCCCAATGACCGAGCAGTTTTGATCTGTATTTGTGTGATCTGAAGCCTTGCTTTACTCAAGGGAAGCTGGTAAGTACCTTGGCAATTGTGCACAGAAATTTTGCTGCACACTTGAAAATCCTTTTCCAGGCCACAATCATAATTCATTCCTTTTTAAAAATACACATGTGGGAAAAAAAAGAGTGACTTCTCCACTGGTAAAAGAATTGACAACATACTATCGCAAATGCATCTTGAAAATGCAAGAACCTGGTAAAGTAAAAATTGTTTCCAATATTGTAATAATACCAAGAAAACTGTTGCCAGAATCTAAAAATTTGGAAAAGGTACAGTAAACCAATCTTATTTTCTTCCCACTTACCCAAAGCACAAGAATTTGCAAAAGATGCCTTTTGATGCAAAAACATCTAATCCTGATCTACGCTGATCTTTAATGTTATCACAGTGTGGTGGTCAGGGAAATGTCTGTCTCAAGGCCAACAAAAACAATGTCAGTTTTGCTGGACTTTGTTGCTTGCATAAATAAGCAGACAGCTGCAAAATACTAAGAGATAAACTAGACTACCATGTACCTACATTCCTATGATACTGCCCTCCCTTCAGCTGTCAGATCAGAGAGAGCAGAAGATAGGAGAACACTCTGGAGATTATATGGCTTTCTAAGCAGAATGGTGTACTTTTTTTTAAAGTGAGACTGCCTCTAACAGTGCTACCCTTGAGAGAATAAATCAGCAGGCAGGCACCCTGTCAATTGTTCAACAAAAGTATTGAAGTGCTGTCCTGGAGAGACCTCTAAATGGAACAGGTTACAAATCAGAAAACTGATGGAATCTTCACAGTATTTGAACATCCGTAATAGCTCTCTTTGCCACTGTACTTCAAGAAATCTGTGATGGTACTAAAAGTTGCAATTTAATTGTTAATTTTACCAGAAGACAAGACAAAGTATGCAAAGAATCAGAATTGGCCCTCCCTGAAGTCAGAGGTCAAAGACCTAAATTCCTGCATTGCATAAGCCAGATCCCCTGGATTTTAAGTGAATTTACAATGGCTGTTACTTGACTGCAATCTTACCTCCTCCCCATTGCTAATTACTTCTGCTTCTGCTGCTGCAGAGGAACAGAAGAGAAACATTGCAAAGCCAAAGAGAACAACAGTCTTGTTGCCTGTTCCAAGCAAGTCTAGTTTTACCCCAGACAATAATAACAGACCAATAAACCTATTAGATCTGTAACTCTTCAAGGAATGAGAATACTGCCATAAAAAGCTGCAGAGTCATGATTATGTGTTATTAACTCATCTGCCCTGGATGATCCACCTTCACCATAGTAACAAAATGAGGTTTGTTGGATCACTGTGTTTGAGCAACTTCGTATGGCATAAGTACATACATAAATTATCTTGGACATCCATTAGAATAATTTAGAGACCAGAAACTATAGTACATGTAAGCAAAATGCAGCCTCTTCTGGGACAGAAAATATAGCAGCCATTTGGCAGTGTAACAGCTTAGGACCAGAAAAGGGAGTTTATTAACACAATAAATGAACATAAGGAAAAAATATGTATGTTCATACAACATTGGAGCCTGGACAAGTTATCAAGGGAAAAACATTCCTCCCCACTTGGCAGAGGTTTGTTAATAGCTTTGTTCCTACAATACTTACCCAGGACTGACAATTTCTGGGTAATTGTGTGGTTTTGGCTTTCATTGCTGAGTGTTGAGTCCATGGTGATTTATAATGGCATAACCTAGAATAAAGTACAGTGTCCTGGGAGAAAATTCTGCAGGCAGGGTTTTCAAATCTGCTTTTATGTGTTTAATTTTTTTTGCTTTTATAATATTGCATCTGTGGGTAACACAACAGATGCTTTTCACCACTCTGCTTTTACAACTCTTAAAGGGTTGTAAAACTGAATGAACCCACCACTGAAGAAAAAGAGCCAAGCAACTCACTGCCAGCACACTCAAGCACTCCCAGACATCAGAATGCTAAGCCAGATTCACCCTTCAGAAGACCTACCTGCAATCTGAGCTACCCTATCTTCAGTTGCTGATAGTCCATGCTCTTGTTTAACTGAGGACCTCTTCAGGAACCCAAACTTTTGCTTCCTTTTTTTTTCAGAACTGCTTTACTGGAAGAGATCAGTCCCTCCCTTCCATGCAAACACTAATAGATGTCCAAACACTAAGCAGAATAACCAGATTTCTTTTGAGGAATGCTCAGAACATGCCCAGTATGCACCGGTTGCATCAGGTTCAGTTCCAAAGGCTGTGGATACTGTTTACATTTCAGACCAAGGCCAGAGAAGGTAGTATTGTCTGTATTTTATATATTGCACTTATTTTTTATTTTTTTTTGGGGGGGCGGGGGGGCAGTATCTCCAGAGCTAAGGACACTCAAATCTCCTTCTCCTCTTTTGCAGGGAACTATACTTATCAACAGAGCACATCATCTTGAAGGCACTGTGCTGAAGGGAAGAGAAGACTTGCAATGGCAGAAGGCAGCAGAAGAGACAGCATGACTCTGTAGCCCAGTGGGTCAAGTCCTGCTTCTTGAACTGCTCCTGCATTTAGCAGTAAATATTCATCTCATATAAGGAAAGCCATTTAAAATCATTCTGGAACCAGAACCAGAGTACACAGGACTCTATATTCACAGATGACAGCACTTTCCAAGAAATTTCAGGCTTTGTCAGCAAGCATGTGCACACATACACAAATCCATACTTGGAAAACACCCACACACACTCATGCAAGTTAATGCTGAATAAAAGCTATTATTGACTGACAGGTTTTGGATCCAGCATAATTCCAAAATATGAACTAAAGTCATATAAAGACAATTTGAATATTTTTATTGCATATGTCCCTATAAAACTATCTTTACTATTAAAGTAAGGTCAGTGATGCTTGGATTTACAAGGCACACAAAACCTACTATTCCTCATGCAAGTGGAGCTCCTATCATTTAAACAGATTTTTCCAATATGTCATAAATAGATAAGATCTGCCTCTTAGATAAGATGCCTGGGGCTCCATCTGGTACCTGGAAATCAGAGAAAGCTTTGCTACTAATTTCATTGAAGTTGTCTCTGAAGAATCAATGAGCAAGAATATCCTAAGACTTTTAAAGAAAGAAACTAAGCAGAATAATAATTTTAATGTCTTCATCAAAGAACAATTATGGAAACAATTTCAAAAGTTGAATTAACTTGACCTTAACAAATGACTATTTTAGGATTCCTGTGCTATGAAAAATTTTGAACAAAAATAAGTCAATGGACATCAAATGCACTACTGGATCAAAAGTCTTCAAAGGAAGCACATAAAATGGTTATTTTAAGACATTACTAGCCAGAAATAAGTTGACTTGCTCTATTATTAAATTCAGCTGAGAAAGGGAGGCACCCTAATTTCAGTCTTACAGATTTATTACAGGGTTAATACAGTCCTTTGATAAGTCAGCATTCATCATCCAATTCCCATTCAGCAAGACTTTGACTATAACAGATTTCTGACAGCCTCAAACACTACCTTTAGAAAAAACACCTCAGACCCCACTAGACACGGGCAACACCATCTTATCAGGAGACCTTTTAACTACTATATAAAGAATGTTTCTACATTGCAAGAGGTTCAGCTGCATAAAATCATCTTTGGGTCTTGAAAACTGTCTGTAAAAATCTTCTGTTATTCCATTTCATACCTACTGAATATCACAGAAATGAAAGTTCAGACAGAGATTATTTTAGCTTAGTATTTTTTCTAGAAGTTAGAAGATAGTTCTCAGGAATTAAGTTTTAGTTCATTCACATGAAGAACAAGAAAACAGTCAGTAGGCATTAATTGTCATGAATGGAAAGCTTAAAGAAATTCAAACACACGATCAAATAATGTTTCTTCAGGGTGCCTGTTTTGCACACAAATCAGTCAAATAGTTTTTTATGAAAAACAGCATATAACCCCACACCCCCACTGCACTCTTCAGACAAACAATGGTTATTACTTATACTTATGCCTTTCCCTTGTATCTGAAACTGAAATGGTGTTCAGATCCTCACATTCTTTTTATTATGCAGGGGCAATATAACTGAAGGTGAGATTTACGGGGATATTTTTTGTTGGTTTCAGTACAGTTAAAGAAACCTGCACTAAGACTAAGTCAACTTGCACCAGCAAGGGTGACTACTCCACTTCAGTAATAATGGTAATCATACACTTGTAAGTTTCTTGCTGAAGAGACTGATTTATCTATTTGTTTAATGCTAGTCATATCAGTAGCAAACATTTATTTATCTTCACATTTAATGTCTATGCATTTTTATTTATAGGTTTAATTTTACGTGATCTCTCCCACTGCTTATATGGTGTATGACATCAATCACCTTTTAAATTGATGGGCATGTATACAGTCAGACCTAACAGCCTGAAAGCTAAGATACTGAAGGACAGAAAAAACCTGTGGGTAAAACCTGACAGAGAGCTGGAAGCTTTATAGGTATCTGGACACTTAAAATTTCCTGTCTTTAAAACAGGATGATAGCTGAAAGTGGTTTTGGCTCAGCAACTACCCTTAAGGATAGACTGCAATGAGATAGAAATAAGCAGTGTATACTGAAATTGCCATGAAGATTAATTTCTACTAAGTTAGTTTAAGCTTAAATTAACTTAGTAGTTAGCGTAAGCTTGTTTGGCTTTTCTTTTTCTATTTATTTATTTATTTATTAAGTTTGCTTATCTTTATGTAAGTAAAGCTGAAAATCTACCAAAAATTAATGGCTTCTGATGTCAAGGTGATCCATGTAGATAAGTGCACATTGCTCAGAACTGGAAAGGAAAACAATGAGGTTGCCCTATCACAGTATTTACAAAAAGGACAACTGTAGTCATCCACAAAAATATAAGCCCCAGGAAGAAACAGAACAATTATTCTGCATTGAGAGTTTCTTCATAAAGCTTTACAAAGACTCTTTAGAAAGATACCTTTTGTGATTCTGCATAAAATACCTAAGGACAGGGTTTTTTTTCTCCCACAGTGACATAATTAGTATGAATGGAAGCCCAGGAAACTTACGGTCAGAATTTCAGAATCTCCTAAGATTGCTGAGACTTGTCCAAGAATCAAAAAATAACAAAACCCAAAACCCAACCAAAACAAAACCAAAGAAGCTAATTCTATGATTATTATTGCTGGTCCCTTACAGCGGGAAAATGTACTGTCTGGTCAAACACTTCAAAGAAGGTTGTGGTCTTGATTTTTGCCCTCCTATTTCCTCATAGGACCCTAACTAGAGAAGCTGCTGCAGTATGTGACATCTGCTGAACTCTTACCTTTGTAAGGTGGTAAAGCTTCTTAAAGGAATTAAGTACACAACATGAGGTGAAAAGTGAAAGTTATATGGGATGTTTCAGTGTAACAAACATTTCTCACCACAGTGTTACAAAATTTCTTATCTTTCTATTACCACCCTTGAAAATCTGACTAATGGTAAGAAAGCTTGTAAGGGGATAAAAAAGCCTGTTGCATTTAATGCTCAATGTAGTATTACAAAAGATCTACTACACTGCCAAACATAAAGGAGATTTTCAGCTTATTGTCCACAAATGGGTCTTTTTTCTATGAAACTTCCAGCTCAGGCACACAGACCATGCAAAATAACAAATCAATGGGCTGTTACTGCTTCAACCTGTTACCCCACTCCCTTTGCATACTCTGCTATTGTTATGATATGTATGTCTCATCTACCTCTAAAAGTTAAATCAGTGCTGGTTTACTGGAACATGCTGAAAAGTGCAGCATTTTGGGCACTGGTTCACAATTAGGCCACAAAGGAAGGCACTGACAGTCAGAAAGGTGCAACAGCACAGAACAGCAGTAGGTTGGGGTACGTTGCTTCCCTTGTTTATTTGTCCAAGCTGAATTAGATGTAGAGGTGAATACATCCCAAGCACTTAATGACAAATATGCAATTTAATTCATAAGCAATATGAAAACAATTGTTCCAGTTCAGGGCAGTATTCAATGTATGATACTTTCTCCTCATGCCCTCCTTGCCTTTGAGCGCTTTCAGCTCAAGCCATTTGCCAAGCCTATCTTATCTGAATAGCTTGTCTATTCAATAGTCTGCAAAGGATCACTCTTCAAACAGGCTCTTCAGCTACCCCTTCAATTGTAGTTCTTTCACTAACAGCTTCCATTGGCAAGGTGGTCCACAATCTGCCCAACACTGTATGCCTCATTCTCCCTGTTGAGTTTTTGGGTTAGAAGAGGCAGTAAACAGGCAAACCCTGCTTGCAATACTCATACTATATCCTGCTTATCAGCTCACCTCTATCCTATGG
>JAWWEW010000088.1:23370010-23385154 GCA_035583185.1 Anabacerthia variegaticeps | reverse complement strand
AAAAAAGTTAATTTATGAACAAAATTATAGGAACGATGACTTTGTGTTTGAAAGACTGGACAGAGAAACAAGAAGGCTTTGTCAGAATTAGTGCATATATTTGCCGTAGATGTCTTTTTAATTTGCTGCACATATGCATGGCTCTTTTGCATTAAATGGAACATCTGTTTAAATCGAGTGAGTCCTTTCATCTGCTAAAGCAACATGAGAAACAGCTTAGTGTCGCATGGCAAAGGTGGATCTGATTCGCTGTGTGGCAGTCTTATCCAGTTTATAGACTGTCATCCCTTTCTTCCTTCCATTGTCATTTCATAGGTGATCCATGAGCTGTTTGGTTGCTGTGAAAAAAATTTAAAATTTCAAGGGAAGATTAAGCAGTATGAGGCGATTGTAAATGCTAAAGGAGAGAATATGTTCATTGTGTAAGAACCATCAGGCCAGGGACCAACATTGTCCTGGGGGAGCTTCACCCCATGTCTTGGGAGACAAATACATCAGGATGAATCAATGCTGGAGCACCTTACAGACTTCCTGGATTTGCTGCATGAAGGTAGGGGACACATTATGGGAATCAGAGGAAGAGCATTTCAGGATTACACAGGACCTGTTATGGGATGTTTAGGGGAGAAACCAAAGGCAAGGAAAGGGATGGATCTGGGTGGTTTGAGAAGGAAAAAGCATGTGAAAATAGAGGGATAAAAAGGACTGGTCATGTTTAAACAGCAGCTGGTCAATACATTTTTGTGTTATGACTTGCACCTAAAGAGCAGTATGTCCTCAATAAACTCAGTTTCTAAGTATTTTCCTGCATGAAGGACTGTTTGACTTTTCAAAGGAATTTCCATCAGTCTTGAGCCTAGTAGTCACCTTCTGTGAAAAGTATTTCATGTTACCTGCATGGATTTGTACCAGCATTGCAGATGGAGTGAATGTTGAATGCTGCAAGTTGAATGCCGCTGTGGCCCCCAAGCCCTACCTATTTATGACAGTGAGGTTAGCAATCATCTGGAGAGATTGCTGATTTCCTGGAAAAACTATAACTGGTCTCAGTGAGTAAGTCCCCTTTTAGTCAAGTACTGCTGTTGAGTTAAAAATAACCTGAGAGCTGTAAACTTTCCTAAAGTTTCCTTCTTTTAATGCTGTTGTTGTTTTTGTAGAGTTTTAAAGCAGAAACTTAGCACTAATGAGATAAGAGACGAGTTTAAACCAGTAACAGTATTTTGCTGTCAGATGTAAAACACTCACCTACCATGTAACAATATACTGAAAGCGCTAAAACTTTTTTATACTTAGTACAGCCTGGATCTGCTGTTCATGCAGCAGGATATATCTGCTATGCAATATCTCTATTTTGAGGGTTGAAGCAACTGAAATTTCTCATGCAGGTCTTAAAACACAAGGTGTTACAAGGTGAACCCATGAGATACAGTGGTTTGGCAGGTCTGCCAGTTTTGATTACCTGCAGCTGGTAAAAAACTAGTGATTTGTCATCCAAGTCCTTCACATTCTATATCATAGGAAAACAAATACGTAAATGATTTTGGTACTAACAACATTTTCTGTCAACAAACTCTTGTGTCTTGACAAGGTGATGAAGAGAAGTAATTTCCAGGTAAGCTGCATCAAATCTCTATGGTGCTTACAGAGTAAGGTTTTCCTTGCATTATTTGCCATTTTTTAAAATTTAAAGTGTATCTTGAGAAGTGAAGGGGAACTGCTGTTCTGGCTTTATGGTTTTTTCTATCCTCTTGTCTCCTTGTTGTGGGCTACCTTTAATATTTAGCAGTCTTACTTCATCCACAAAGAGATGTTTGCAGATCAAAGAGATTATTTGTTAACTTGATGAGTGATTTCTGCATTTGATTTGCTTGTTTGTTTTTTCTTCTGTGTTTTATACAGCAGCTTAATTCCAAGTGTTCCACAGGGAGGGTGTTGACAACTGTTGCTGCCTACCAAACTAATAATTGTGTGATGCATCTATTCTCTCCCAGCATGGGTAAAGAAGGAAGGGAAGCTCCCAACACTCAGTGCTTAGCACTGATACTCTTTTTTTTTTTTTTTTTTTTTTTCCCTGGACAGATTTTGGGCTGAAGGATTAAATCTTTGTGTGTCTGTAAGGAGATTTGGGAAGGGATACTTGCATAGACCTTTGGATCTTGAACAGAGAAGATAAATGGTAAGCTAAGGAGTTTAATTTATTTAAAGGAATATCCTTATAGGTAATATATACTCTTGTAAGTTGTATCTTTATGAATATAATGCATGATATTTCTAACTGAACAAGGTAATTTCCTGCCTAAAATTACTTTTTCATTTGTTTTGTTGTGATTGTCAGCACCAGAAGGGTTAATGGTAAATGGTTGCCTGATTTCTACCTTCAACAGGATAATTATAATTTAGATTGAGGATACATTTTGTTCCCCTATTCCAAAGGACTTTTTTCCAGGAAACCATTAACTGCAGTAGAAAGTTGAAGGTGTACAGAAATTACCTGAATATGTTCAAATATTCAGAGGACTTTATTCTTGGTGACCCAAGGTGAATCAGTAACTGTTCACTGTTAAATCACCCACTGATGGACAGATGTGCTGTGTTGGAAAGAAGCACAGGAGTGGGAGAGAAGAGGCTGGGCCTTGGAACCTCAAGAGGTTTTGCATTTTCTCTCATCAATTAAATTTGCCTCTTGATACCATTTTTATTTTTCCTCCTCAGAACTCAGTGTTTTCAGACAATGATCTTAGGGAATGCCTTATAAATCTCTTCAGTCTGAAATACTGCTATTCCTTTGGAAAGTGGTGCAGTTTCCACAGCTAAGAAACAAGACAATGGAGAAGAGGTGACTACTGAGCAGTTAGATGAAGGACTAGAGTACTTGCAAGAGGCAAAGATGAAGTCATAAAGTAAATTCATCCTCTTCCATCTATCTCAAAAAATGTACTGAGTCATGTTGATATGTTTTCCAATAACTTGAGCTGACGCCTTCCACTTCTACTGTTTTCTGCTGTGCTTGCGGGTTGAATGTGCTAGTTTAATAATTATGACATGCCTATTCTAGTTTAATGATATAGAGATTCTAAGAACAATGCAATTCCATAGCAGCTCAGAGGAAAAAAAAAAAAACAACCAAACAACTTCATGAAGGATTTGAAGACTTCAAGTTTTGTTATCCATTTTTCTGGCATCCTAAAGTCCAGACATTTCATTTCCAGTTGAATCTATTAGATGCGAAAGACTCCATTATCAAGTGGGAAGTGGGACTTATGTTGTTTTGTTGAGCAAGTTCAAGCTGAGTTAAACAGAGGTGCCAAAGTCTATTTAACAAATGTGTTTGGAGTTTAGTTTTATGAACAGATGGCAGCTCCAAAAGAGTCAACCATGGTTTTCTTCCTTGGCCTGCTATTGGCCTGGTATGTGACCATGGACAAATAACTTGCTCTCATATTTCTTACTTTCATTTTCTATTCTCAAAGCACTTGAGGAGACATATTTTTTACACAAGAGACAGTGAGACTGGTTTTGATACAAATTTTGTGGTTATATCTTACAGCGAAGAGAGCAGTCATTTGAAAACCATGTCTTTCACTATAATAATAAAGAAGCTTTTATAATCTGATTTATTTTTGGTTTATTGTACTGATAAAAACACCAAACACGACTTTATTACATTAGTGACCTTTATAGAATTATAAAGAAGAAAAGTTCATCTTGGATTGTACAGCTCATTATGCTTGCAAGTATAGTTTCTTACCTCCTAGGTTTTTCTAGTGTTTTGTGTTAGCAATGTACTGGTTTCTGCAGTGTCACCAAATGTGGCAGATTGCAGAGCAGTGTGCTTCCATTGGGCATGTAGGTGATGAGAGAATCCTCAAGTGTAACTTACAGTATGTAAGGTATTGATGGCATTCTGCTCTAATCCCTGAACAAAATCTTTATTCAACACTACCTTTAAGAGACCTCTTCTTGCAACAGAAGTGCTTGGGCTGAAAAGCCTTCTGCTGAAGCATCTTGTCTCTTTTGATGGAGGAAAAGAAAAATGATGAGCTGCTAAAAAGTAGAATCAGGGTATTCTGAGTTGGAAGCAACCAACAACTCCTGGCTGATATCTGTAGTGCACAGCACAGTGGGTGTATGATTTAACTCCTTTAGTGTTCTGAGAGCAGAGGAGCAAGTAAAAAAAAAAAATTCTTGCAAAATCCTTTAGAAGTGAAGAGAGTTTGCATTCCTTCCTGACTACATATGTAGGGAACTTTTCTCCCTCTTTTATGAGGGGAATGGAGAATGCAGAACTTCTGATTTTCACTTTAGACAATCTTGAGGTCTGGTGTGTGCTGCTTTACAAAATGCAATCACCCAAATGCAAGTCCCAGGTCACTGTTTTTAGGCAGAATTACAAATTATTAATGATCTGTCTCTTAGCAATACAACTGGAGCAGGAGCTGAGAGCTGGCTATGTAACTCAGCTGTCCCTCTCAGATAGGTTTGCTGCAGAGCTAGTCTCCAGAATTCTCAAGCTTTTCCCGTTGAGACATACTGCAGAATCCACATGGCATGGAGAGATATGATAACCTCAGTAACTGATACTTCTTTTCCAGATACTGGATTCTGTATCATATTGTAAACTAACATGTTAACAAGACAGAACTTACCAAATAAATAAAGTCCTGGAGAGAGAGTTATGCGTAACCAATACAATTTCTATTTTCCAAAGTCTGCCCCATCTTCCTTATCTAGGAACTAGTTAGGATGTAAAAGATGGTCATAGCTTGATATCTTTGAAGAGAAAGTAAAGTAGGTATAAGAAGTTAATTTATGCTGCAGTAGAAAGCTTCACACAATAATAGGAAGTAAATATTATTTATTAGGTGAAGGATTTAGCCTTGAGAGTCTGAATTCAACTGGTTAAAGCCTTTTAATATAATGCCTAGTGCCTCGTGGCAACCTATTCAACACAACAAAAATAAAATAAGGTGCCTGGTAGAAGCCTGTATTTATAAGGGCATGAGTAGACACCAAGATCAAGTCAATTGTTTTGGTTCTAATTGTAATCCCTCTGTATCTTACCACAACCCAATGCCTCATACAAGAGGAAATAAATACCCCAGGTTTATGTATTTTGCTGTGAAAATAACCCCCACATCTTACCTAAAAGCTTTAGCTTATTTTCAGTCATGACAGTGGAAGCTGCACTTTCTCCTGCTGGACTACTGTGTTTATCTTTGCCAGGGTCACCAGTGTTCTGCATTATGGGAACACTGATTAGCCTGAACATACTGCTGGACCAGTGTGCTTCACAGGGGCAGAAGGCCTCCCTGGCTTTCGTGCTATGAGGAACATAGTGTAGTTGCACTTTGAGGACTGCTCTGGGCAAGTACCCACAAAGACAACATTTCTGTGTGTCCTTGTTGTGCACTGTGAAACATCAGTGCTGACTAGGTCAGTTGGCTTAGGTGATCAGGCTGTGCTTAGTATGGAACTGTTTCCCTGTGTTGTCCCTGTAAAACATACAGTCAAAATTTGTCCAGTCCTATGCTGTTTCAGAATTTAGTCCATTTTAGACCATGTCAGTCCAGAAGCACAGTTGTCTTCTTTTCTGTTCTCCATGAGTAGTTTCCTACCAAATTAAGGTACTGAAAGATAATTGAGAGTTTCTGGTGTTGCTTGTTAGCAACTTTGTTAATGCATTTATTTACTTTAATATGTGTGATTTTTTATTATGCCATGTAATTTGACATATTGACCAAAAAAGTGGAATTGTTGGCTTATTATTGGTAATCATTATATTTCTAAGGCAGGGCCATTAGCTATTCTTAATATGGGCTTGTGCTCAGCAATGCAATAAATTATGCTGACGGATGCTACGTTGTCGTGTTGTTCCTATTGCCCTGTCACTTGTAAATTGTGGAATTTAATTGTGTCCTAATTATTGTTTTTATATTGCTGCAGCAACACTATGAGACATTTGTATTAAATTCAGCACAGACTGTACTGCTTTTAACAATCAAAGATAATCTTCTCTTTAGACAGGTCAGACTTGTTTTATTAGTTAAACCAGAGGAAGGGATTTACAATGATCCAGTATATGTCATCTGATGAGAAAGATATTTTTCAAATGTCTCTGAGTCTTAAATTCCAAGATTTATTTTCAAAAGCATGTGATGGGAAGCACACAAAAAATCAGATCCACTAAAATACATATTTTTGACATGATTTTTCATCTTGGATGGCCAAATCTTTGGTTGCCCTGCAGACTTCTCTCTTACCTCTTATATTAGGTAAAAAGAAGACAGAATTTCCATTAGTGGGCTTGTTTAGTACAGTATTATATAAAGGAGCAATAGTGAGCAATTCTGAAATACTGAATCTTCTTTAAGAACTGTTTCTTAAAGCTTTGTAGTTAGAAGGTCCTTAACATCCCATTGCATCTCACAGTTGACAGGTAAAGTATCTCCAGAGGTGGTTTTTTGAAGTGTTTTTTTCCTTCAACAAAAATAGGTAAAAGGGACTGTTACTAATCATGTTCCACAGGGTCATCATTGTAGGTTTCATCTGGAGCTATAGCTTAAATGAGAATTTGTCTTTATACTCGAAGTTTATTCCTGAAGATCTTTTCTGTGTGCATCTTAGTGTTTCAACTCAAAGTAGACAGTAGGATAAGAGAAGGGGTTGTTTTAGTTTTCCAGGATACTGAGGCCTGGATCAGTGAGCTGAGTCCTTGTTTTCCTCATAAATGTCTCCTTTCCTCCGTCGACTTTATTACACATTCACATGAAAAAAGAAGTGCAGTTGAATCAATTTACTTCTTTGGGCTGCTGCCTGCACTTTGGAATCTGTTCCAGCACAGTCTCATATTTTAATGCTTTTGTGAACAGTAGTACAGCATTATACCATCTGCACTCTGGATTAATTCATCTGAGAATGCCTTTGAAACCAAAACATTATGGAGACTTAAGCAGACAAGAAGCATAAAGCTTGACATAATGTTTCCTGCATTTTTCCAGTGAAGCTGTTCTGTAACATCTGCCTGATAGTGGAATAAACCATGCAATTAATCTAACAGTCCTAATGACAAAGCGATGTGAGAGATCAGAAGCAAGCATATAAGGTTACCCCTTACCCTTTGGCAGCTGTATGTTTAAATCTCTTTTGCGCAAGGCACAGTTCAGGTACGGAGTATGTAGTTTCACAGCCTAGATACAGTATCTCTGCCACACAGTTGAAATATGAGTCAGTATATAGAAAGACTGCTGTCAACGGTTACGTTTCGTATGTCTAACCTACCATAGGTGACATCTGTTCTGTGGAGGTTTGCATGGTATTATGTCATTAGGCTTAAGGGGTTTTAGATGGGTAGCTGTGTATTAGAAATCAAGGGTTATAGTCTGCCTCCATAGTTGTGTCTCCTGAAAATCTGGTGATTACATCAAAAACACAAGCTTCGAATGAAATCTATAGGATATGAAAGAAACTTGTTGTCTCTCTGTAGGCCAGAACAGCTGCATACTACATCTGCATAACTCTCTGTAGATGTAATCTGCTTTGCTAAATTACACTGCAATAGTACAGTTTGCATGGGGCCTACACAACGTTGGAAGCATACTTACATTTTTATTATATTCACAAGATTTTTCAGTATGTTTATAATAAAGTAAACTTCAGTTAACTGTTAGAGAGGTCTGGATGGATTTCTGAAAGTTACCTGTCATAACCATTTTACTGCTGCAGGCTTAATTTAACTGTTTCTCTTCAATACAGTGATCAAAATATGTTTGAATGTGAATATATGCTTGCATTGCAAGTTAGGTCTTTATTTTTACATGTTTAGGCATTGCAAGTTTTGTCTGGTTTTTTGACTACTTTTTTTTGTTTTAGCGATTAATGGAAAATATAGTGCCAATGTCCCTATTTGTTATAAAATAAAGAAGCTGGAGCTGAAAGAAACAGTAGAATGATGACGCTTAGCAGAATTTGGAAAATCCTGATTTTCTGGCAGCAATAGAGTATTCCATTGTAATTATAACTGTTATATTCAGTATTTGAAGTTTATCCTGTGTTTGATCATGTTCGTTTATAGTGACCGTATCCTCTAAATTTTTCTATCACTTATACCACACTTTTCATGCCAGTTTAAGCAGCTGTATTAAAGAATGAATCACAGAGTAAGTAGTAGTTTTAATCTTGAACTCCCATGTGTGCCACATCAGCCTGTCTTTGGCCTAAATGGAGCCAATGTCTTTTTTATTTTAGAGTAAGGAGGTGAAGAATTGCATGATAAGTTCTGGTCTTACAGTCTGTATGACTGTATGATCTTTAAACCGGAAGTCCACAAGAAAAATAATCCTCTAATTGCGTGTACTCCCACACAGATGCAATAACTTAATAATTGACCTGTTTGAACATGTTGGGATAAAAGACAGCAAATGTATGTGGTTTACACTATCTTTGTATATTTGTGTGATTGTTTTTCATAGTTAAAGCTAGAGTTAGAAACTCAATAGAGGAAAAATGGGGGGTAGTCAGCAGCCTTTGCTTTAGTACCTGCTGTCAGCCTTCTGAATTGCTGTTTAGCTGACAGTTAAACCAAAGCCTGATGCAGTTCCTACATGAGTGAAGGAGACGAGAAACAAACAAAAAAAAAAGTGCAAGGCAAATGAAAAGGGTGTTCTGAAAGAAGGACAGAAATAGAAGGGATTTAAATTCCTCATAGAGAGAGAACGACAGAGGGAAGCATTTTGGAATCATTGTCTGATCTTACACTGTCACTGACGTGTTTTTTCAGTGTATGAAGCAGTATGGGAGAAGCTGTCTAGTGATTACCATCCAATTGGCTGTAATCATGATATCTGCAGATTCACCTCCAGTGTTTTGCACTTTGGTACTCCCTAGATATTACTGGTGGCTCTTAAAGAAGTCTATAGTCGAAGTTTCAAGTCTTGCTCAAGCCAGAGTAGTGGTCTTCAAGACAGTGACTCCCTCAAAAGACTGCTTTCTTAGGACTTTGTTGTTTGGCTTGCTGTTTAGGGTTCTCTCTCACTTCTCTAAAGAAAACTTGGACAATAGTCCCTGCCGTGATAGAACAGGGATTCACTTTTCTCAGTTAATCACCTGTGTGACCTTCTTTTCAGAAAGCAGATGTATTATTATTTGGGAGTACTCTTGGGATTTGTGGTGATTGCTGCCTCAAGAAGTCTGATAACATCTGCCTCTCTAATAGCAGATATTGTGTGTGATACAGCTGGTATACTCAAATAATTTGGCACTGCATCAAAGCCACAAATATCTGTAATGCATGAGTGGCAAAAAACATAATTGAAAAGGAATAAAGAATAGCAAGGTAGCAATGCAATTTCCTAACCACTTACATATGTAGCAATTAGAACAATGCAAGCATCCTAAAGGACAGTAGGTCTGAGGCTGTTTTGGCTTAATGCCAATTTAGGAATAAATTACAACTGCTAAAATTTGTGTGAATTTAATCAGTATTCTTGGTATTATTAAAGATTCTATGAAATTCTAATGGATAAAATAAAATATTAGAATGAGTATAATAAAACAATGTAATAGAAGTGCTAAATATATAGGGGAAAAAAGATCTCAGCATCTTTATGTTTTGGATGTTGAAGAACGTGTGTTTCTGGTAGGAGGTAGAAGAGGGAAAAAGATATAGAACCTGGGCTTGGAGATATTCAACAATATAACCTATACTCTTGTTTCTGTTATGTTGTGAGACAGGACATGGCATCCAGGCCATGGTCTGGATGAATGGATGACAAGCCTGTTGCTGATCCAAGTGCTTCCCATTTGTAAGATTATACAGAAGTGAGGGGAAGGCCATGAGTGGGGGAGAAACATCAGGTGCTAATCACCTTTTAAGACCAAACAATAAGTGGTGTTTTGTGAGTATATTGTTGTTTTTCTACAGTGAAATACAATTAACTTGAATGTATGATGATGATTTTATGCGAGATTCTCCAATTTATCTGCAAAAATTGTATCTTGAAGCCTTCCTGGGTTTTCTTTTAAGTTAATGTTTCAGCAGCAGAATATTAGTGCATAATAAAGTGCCAAATATTCAGATTCTCAAACTGGAGGTGACTTGTTAAAAGTGTAAGATAGAAGACTCAAATTAAGTACAGGTAGAGCAGATAGTAGAGCAGTTTACCTCAATGGCTTCTCCACCATTTTGGTGGCTTTCCTGCTTCTGATCTGATTTGTTTTCTCTCTTCAGAGTTTGGGGTTTTTTTGTTGTTTGTTTGTTTCTCAGGGATGACTCTCAGAATGGTGAGGTTTTTTTGTGGTTATTGGTTTTGGGGTTTTTTTTGTTTGGTTGGTTTGGTTTGGTTTTGGATTTTGGTTTGGGGTTTTTTTTTGCTATAATTGCTCTGAAGCAACTTCTGCTTCAGATCTCTTGAGTGCCACATGAGTGTTTGAGTCTTACAAAATATTACTTTGAGGGAATAAGAATCTTTCTGGTGCATAGGTTATATGCATTTGGTGATATTCTGGAGGTGCTGTGAATTGCTCCACTGCTGTAATTCCTGTAACCACCTGTTGCTTTGGGTTTGCCTTTGATCAGACAGCCTGTCCTGCAATGTATGTTCACCAGTACCTATAGTTAGTTAAAACATGCCAGGATTTGGATGTCTTTTAGCAATTTCCACTAGAATTCTTCTGAGAAGCCATGGGATGAGGAATGGTGTAATGTGGCCTTAAGGTTTCAAGGTTCATGAAGAAACATCACCACAGAACCTCCCTGCTGACATTATTCCAGCAAATAAAAGTCTGCAGTGGTGATGTTCTTTTTGGGGGCTGAGGCGAATGAAGACCTTCCTGTTGAGTCACAGCAAGTGCCACACTCAAAAAAATGTACAAGTAGAAACAAAAAGCTATCAGGTTGGGAGTATTTTCCTGGTCAGAAATTTTTGGGGACATGGTGTGGGAAACATGCTGTGTAAACTAGTTCTGTAGGAGGAAGCTTAGTCACCTGGCAAGTGCCACATTCAAACTGTGCCAGCTATACAGTCAATTTTTCATAAAAGTCAGCAATTGGCTTTTAGTTAGAGCTAGTGCTGTATGAGAGTTGAGCTGACCAGAAGCTGTAAAAAATAATCTTTTTTTGCCTATGAAGTACTTGCCACAGGGACTAATTATTACAAAGAAAAACAAAACAAAACACCCAAACTCTCCTTCTTGATCACTTTGTGGGTAGTCCTGTTTGCTGGGTAAAATAACATCTGAGGCACAATATGGGTTAAGCAGTATGCAGAAAAGGCTTTACAAGTAGTTTAGTTCACTAGAAAAGTGAAGTCATAAACTCTGAAGTTATTTTTCAGTTTGTATAGGCAGTTCCACAGTTTTTCCCTAGAACATACTGCTAATGCCTCACTTGTCTGATGCTGGTACTTTATGGTCTGTGCAGAGCTATCCAGTCAGTATGGTCCTGGCTAGTTATTATCTGCTGAATTGCATTAAAGGGCAGCACCTTTCTTCCATCCGAAACTCTCTCCAGGTGAACAGTCTTTCTTACAGCAACAGTTGTATTGTGAATTGGAGCAGTCCTCAGAGGAAGTAGTTATTACCCTCAAGTGTCCTAATATTAATTGTTTGATATATCAGGTCTCTGACTTCCTTTGCTTGCTTGTGAATTTCAGGTATCACAGATGGCAAAGAAAACATTTTTTGTCCTCCAAGTGAGTCCTGCAAGACTGCTGATTTAGAGCTCTGAAGTGTGGATAATTGCCCTGCCCCAGGTATTCTGTTTCTATTTAGCAGATTCTCTGTTTTCACCTGGGTATAGTAGTAGGTATTTTTGGCCAAATGCTAGCATTGAACATGCTAAAGCTGCAGGGTGGTGATCAGAATTGTTCTCCAGAGAAAAATCTCTTCAGCCATCAAGTCAGTTAAGACCTGCAAGTTAACACAAATATACAAATCAACAGTGTGGGTGATTTATTTCTTTGAATTTTGAAGGCACAGATTCCACATCTAGACACTTATGACCCCACCACCACCACCTGCAGAGGGTGCACCATGTGACTGTGTTCTTCTGATGCACCATATCACCTGCTAAGCTGCAGTCTACCACCAGGCCCTTGACCTACAAAACTGTCATCTCTCAGATCATCTCTATGAAATTTTTTGCATTCTTCAAAAGACATGTGTGCAAGTACCTTGACATTATGTCTCCTTGGTATGAGTTTGAAAATGTCCAGAATCAACTGTAGTTGTTACCATTCTTCCTATCTGCTGTATTGAACACTTTGATCCAAACCATGGGAAACAGATTTCTTCTGTTATTTCATACACTTAGGTTTTCTGATAACCATGCAGACATGTGTTCTAAGGTTAATGAATTTGATGCTGTATCTGCTGGAGTTCTATTTCAGGACAAGGTTTTAGATTTATGGTATAAATAATTGGAAGATATCCACAATTAAATTATCTCTTTTGGGTTACTTTCAGTCAGTTCAAGGGGCTGCATTGATTCCCACATGATTTTAGGCAATTTTTGTTTCTCAAACACATGGAGCTAAGTGTAAGTTTTTTAGGCAACTGAAAGTCATCGTGCCAATGTTGAGAATTATCAGCGCTTGTCAGAAAGGGTGCAGCCCACCAGCTGAAGTTGTTGTAACCTCCTTGCAGATCTTTGCTGTGATATCCTGAGTCTCTTAGGACAGTTGCTGAGGCACTTTGTTGCCAACCTTCTTCTCTGCTGTCTATCTGCCCACACTAACTTGAGCTTTGGTGAAAGAAGCCAGACTAAGGCTAAGAGGTCTGAATGTCAGCTGATCTTTTTACCTCTTGTTTTCAATGTCTGTGCTTCCAGGAAGTCCTGTTTTCTTTATGGAGTGTTAGTTATTTGTCTCTGCCAGCACAGTGCTTGTAACTTGACTCTGACATTGCACCTCTGGTTTTTTTCATGCGTTCATTGGATGAGAAACTGAGTGGTTTTATTTGAAATGTCACTAAGGTGGAAAATATTATTTTGATTTTTGTTCTTAAAGCAGAACACATACGTTGTTTTCTAATGCTAAGATTTAGACCAAAAATAAAATTGAGTTTGGTCCCTGTATGCAGAGTAGGGCATTTGAAGTTCTAGGGCATAAACTAGTGGCTTCTAGCAGATAAGCCAGTTTTATTGCCTTGTACAGAAGACATGAGGTCTAAGAACACATTTTTGTGTGTGCATATTTTGCTGTTCCCTACCACTCACATGAACTGACTGGCATTTTTTTCTACAGATATGAGTGAACTTAGTTTTAGGCTTTTATATGGGAACTGTGTGAATGATTTGATAGTGTAGGATTGAGCAAGAAATCATATTTCAATGCTCTCAGTTGTGCGAGTGGTTTTAAAAGCCAGAATGTAGATTAAGGAATTAAGCTGAACATAAGAAAGAGATTTTTGAAGACCAACCACAGTTCAATTGCACCATCCTTTGTATATTGGTTTTAAAGGAATGAAGGATAACAGTTCTCTGTTGCAGTAAATGCTGCAACGTTCCTACTGAAGAAGCATATCAACTGTCCCCTGTTGTGGCAAGGCCTCTGTCCACAGAGATGGAAATATTTGGGCAGAAAGAGGGCTAGTGAGATGGTTCTGTTGCTATTCATATTGCTGTAAGTAAGCTGGCTCACCCAATTCACCAGTATGGTCAGCTGTATGTATACGAGAGCTGTGATAATAACAGCAGCCAGGGAAACAAGGCACATGCAAGTCATAAAGGCTTTGCTTTAGCAGTGGTGGAAGGATGTAGCAGGTCACAGAGTCTTGATAACTGAAAGCAGAGGCTGTTTGTATACTTAGAGAGAATGTGGTTTAGTGACTGTACTTGCACGTGTGCTAGCCACAGCTCAGACCAGTAAAACCTTGAACCAGGCAGAGAACTGGAAAAACCTGGGTGTGTAATAAAAAAACAGGATTCACAGGGACTGTCAGAACTGCATGCTTCACTGTGATCTGTCAGTTTGTCAGACTTCAGCCTCAGTAGGTGCTTGAGCTAAAGGGAGTTCCCCACCTGCTTGAAAGGTTTGGGAGGTCTGAAATTATCATGGCAAGCACTGTGATTCACTTAAGTGACCATGGTTAAATAACCACTCCCATGGGGTTTTATTCCATCTGTCTCATCCTCTGCCTTCCACACAGAACTTTCCTTATGTTGTCTTTCTCCTTATTTTGCGAGGCCAAACAAGTTGACTGGGATGAAAAATTTATGGTTTGTTTAATTATTGTCGTTTACATCTGAATTTCATATGGCTCCCTGGAAGGTGGTATGTTGCCTGGGCCAGGTATCATAGGGGAAATGGCAAGAATGTTGGAACTTGAAAGGGGAGAAGGGGAAGCAAGACTGAGTTTTCAGGAAAAAAAATTGTAGTCATACATACCCCTGCATGACTATCATCTATCAGTCTAAGAATCAAGACCTTAAATTTCTGTATGACAGAGAGGAAGAGGCTGAACTTTAGTGTACTCTAGGTCTTGTATTTTTTAGAGTTTCTTTACTGTAGTTCTGAGATATACCTATTTCACTTCACCTTAAACTGCATGCTACAGTAAGTCTGTGTTCCTGACTAAATTGCCATGAATGGTGTAATAATATAAACTTGCAGTGAGGAAGTGGCAGGCTACTTTAAATATCTTTATGATGATCACTTTTACAGAACTTCAGATGAGATATAGTTGGATTTAATACTTGTAAAAGGCACTAGAATGCTACTGGATGAGAGGTCAGTTCTCTGTTAAAACACAAACCTTTATTCCCCATTTTCAAATATATGCTTCAATTGCCTGAAAACCCAGCACCTATCATCAAAGATTTGAGCAGTTACACCTGATTCTGCTGCTGTCAAACAGCTTCATCATAGAAATTACCTCTGTTTATGTCAGCTTCTAATTATTTTGTACAACAAGTTTTCCTAAAAGAGGGGCTTCTTTTTGTAGTCTGTATAGAGGGGAACTTTGCTGAAAGAAGTGAAATTAAATGGCTGTAAATAAAGCACTGGGATACAAAAATGCAATAGTTCTACCTAATTTTGCCTATCATGTCCATAGAAACTATGATGATTGACGTGGTCCGCTGGGGTAGAAAGGAACGGTCCACACTCGAAGTGGGGTGAGAACAGAGTGGAACGTTTATTAAGGGAGCAT
>JAWWEW010000088.1:23355436-23368431 GCA_035583185.1 Anabacerthia variegaticeps | reverse complement strand
TATGGTAGTGCCACAATGCACCACTGGTCAGCCAACGAGAAAATTGGAGGGGAAGTGACCAATAGGTAAAAGGTAACAGGGGAAGGTCGGGGAAAACAACCAATAAGAAAAATTATACAAATATAAAGAACAATTATCTATCTAATACAATCATATTCTCTTATAACATGGGAACTGATTAGTAGGCCTCTCCAAGCATTATTATGCTGACCACTCCATCCATTCATAGAAGTTCTCTTCTCTGTCGTCCTGGTGTCCTGCTACAGATGATTTTATGTGGTTATGGTGGTTATTAGTATAAGGTAATCCTAATATCTTTAGAGAAAAGGAAATTGCCTCTCAACCAGTATCACTGCTGAAAGGGTGAGGAATGGAGACAGATTTTGGAAAGAAAAGTGTAAACATCATCTGATGGGGAGTGGATTTTCATACAGTGTTCTGCTGGATAGGCAGTTCACTGTATGTTTGATGCTGGAGAAATCATGTTTCTTGACTTTCTGGTTTAATAAAGCAAGAATTATGCCAGCTACCTTCCCAGCAGATCTCTAGAGCTTGTATATTGCTCACTAGAGTGCTGTGATGAAAGGTATGTGTCTGTAAACAGTGTGTCATGTAGCATTCTTGTTACCTGTTCTCTAATAGAAAGTATATAACAAATAATATAGTGTGCTTTTAACTTAGCAGTAACTCGGATATAATGGTAATCACAGTGTGTGGTTTGTTGTGGATGTTTTTTGGGGTTTTTTTTGGAAGGGAATCTGCATGGCTAGCACTGGTTTATTATTTCCAGGTGTTGGTATACCTGATATTTAGACCAACTTGCTGTCTCTGTATGTGCGTAAGGCTGGGGATAGTATTGATAACTGTGGTGCTGGTGCCATAGATGAAGCTTGTGAGGTCTGGTTCTCTGTTCTTAGATCATCTCCAAATCTCTGGTCACCATTCTCAGTCATGGCTCTGTCAGCAAGGAAATTCACACAGATGTATGATTTATACTATGGAATAGCCCCTCAGGAAAACTGCTGGTTACTGTCACAAATCTTCAGAAATATATTACTCTGAGAAGAAGGAAAAGAAACTGAATGATTGGAAGGAGCGTTACCTCTCTGAACTGCATGTCTCAGGACAGTCATACATTAAGTGTCTAGTTCAGAAGAGCATGCAGAACACTGTCTCTATATACCATTAAACCAAATACTGTGAGTGACAATGTCATTCTTAATGCCCCATTGTATAGTTAGGACCTGTCAGAGAAGATCAGAAGCCAGTATCTATAACTTTAGACACAAGTGTAAGTTAAGAGCAGTTCTGCTGACATTGACAGTAAACTACAAAGTATCCGTTAGAAATAGTCAAATTTATTTTTATGTGGGCTGAGGGTGGCTGCTACTGTACCACAGATTTTAAGGACTTGTGATCCAGTCTAACCAATACCATAATACTGTTCACAGTGTTTCAAGTCTGAAGTCTCCCAGCACCTACTGAGATAATAAAACCGGGAGCATTTCTCATTCATGTGTTTGTCTTCCGGTACAAAGTTTTAATTGACAGTATGTGATTTGGGATGGAATGACAAATCTCTTGTCTTTGTTTTTTGATTCAAACACAGTACACCAACATGTTGGACATGTAATAGTGAATGAGTTCCTGCCATGGATTAGTGATTCAGTCCTAAGCAGAGGAGTGGCCATCCTACCATTAACTCCCACCACTTTATTGCCTAAGCAGTAAAGATGCTCTTAGAGCCCAAAGGTTTTAGCTAGAGCTTTCCCATTAGTGTCAGCCTCTGAAGGATCCAAAGCTAAAGTGTCTATATTTAATCTCTTCTGAAAATCAGGCGAGCATGTTCTTTTGTCTCCTTTGAGTAAAGTGAAAGCTTCTTTATTCTAGGGATGCTATATGTAACTGTTCAGAAAAGCCTAAATTCTTATATCTTCATTCATTTCTGTTAGCTTTTGAGTGAAGACAAGGCTTGGTTAGACAGCAAATACCATGAAGAAGCAGGATGCAAAAAGGTATTTCAGAGGTTATGTTTACTTATTTAGTAGAGAATAGTTTATAATATATGGTTTGTTCTGTTCTTCTTGGAAAAGTTTTACAGCAGTAGGTACTGTGCTTTAAAATGTCACTATTGAAGATGAGTTCTATTTGGTGCTCAGCTTATTGTTTTAAATAAAAACTCCTTTCATGTTCTGCTGAATAATTGCAGGTGAGGAAGGCAGTCAAAGTAGCCACTTAAGAGCACCAGGTATATTAAAATGGAAAAAAAAGGTAGTTGCCTGAGCTGTAGAACTCTAGTGTTAACCTCATTACTGCACACTGGGATGGTGGCTCCATGCCATGTTCATGTGTCAGTTGCAAGCTCTGTCTGTGCAGCAGTTCTTGCCTATTATTTAAAAGGCTTTTAAATAAACAGCTGTCTGCCATTGAGTGTTTGAGAGCTGGAGGTTATGGGTCTTAGTAACAAACAAAAAACTGCAGGGCAAAGTTGACTGTTGACTGTTTAAAAGTACCTTCATTTCCTGCCAACACTTAACTGTTGCAAGGTAATTTTCTTTAAAGTCTTCTTTCTGTGACCTTTGTCAGGTTTCAGAATCTCTAGACTTGATCACTCAGGACCTCTGTCATTGAACATTACTCAGCAGGTGTGTCAGATATGCCAGTAATCACCCTGGAGTTCATTCCCAAACTGCTCATATTTTGCTGGCACAGAAAGATTGACTGTTTATAAAGTCATGATTGGCATATCTCTTCATCATGCCATCAGCAAAAGTTAAAACAAGCACTTCTCTGCTGGTTTTATGTAACTACTGCTTGCTGACAAATTGGCCAGAAGCTAATCTTTCTGTTATTTGGGAAAGGATTATTTATGGTGCTTCCATTCTATTGTGAGGGCACGGGGTGTAGCACTCTAGATTTCTCCTTACTTAGGTAGGTGTTGCTTTCTTGTGATTAAGAAAAAGCAGGCACCTTTTTCTCTTCCTTTTTGCCCCTCAGGAAAACTTTGGGCAACTGTCTTCAGAAGAATTTGCTGCTAGACACGTACAGCCTAGTAAAATTTTTCTGGACGTGATTTCTCCTAAGAGGAACGGACTGGCCTACAAAATGCCATAAGAATTCATGAGCCACTGGTACAGTAGGATTTTTTTATTTCTGTGCGAATTTAACACATACTGTCTTATTTAACTTAATGCACAGAATGAAATATTTATTCTCTGTCTTTATTAATAAAATCTTCAGTATTAAAACAGAAGTCTGAGAAGAAGCACCTATCTACCTTTTCACCTGCAAATTGCCTACATTTAGTGATGATATACTCTTTTTCAAGTATAAAAGCAAACAAAGCTCTCATACAGTGTTGTTTTTTCTCAGCCCCACTAACTGTTAAAACCATTCTTTGTTGCCAGAGTAGGTTAGATTGAACAACACATCTTCCTTATGTAAGAACAACAATGCCAAGCACTCCCCTGTAGAAAAGATGGATAGAGCTATAAAAGAAGTGGCAGCTTCACAATTGCTCTTTAATAATTCTACACAATCCAATAGAAAACTAAGTCCACTACTGAATTTTTGAAGGTGAGTCAGGAAAAGCAACAATCTCCATGCAGTTCTGTGGGAAACAGGAGTTATTTCTGTGCAGTACTGCAGGTTTCACTCTAGGTTCTGTGATGTTTGTAAAAGCAAACAGCTTGATGATATAAAATAGATAACAAATAAGGAAGAGTGTTGCTTGGGGAGGTTTCTTTACCTACAGAGAAGAGCACTGCAGCTATGGCAAATCTTTGAGGCACCATTGGTCACTTCAGGAGCAGTTAGATAAATCTTTTAAATCGTTGCATAGTATTTTGTCTACTGAACTTATACACACATTTTGAATGCTATGCAGTCACTGTAAAAATGCAGCAAAATGAAAAGTTTGGTTTTAAAAGTAGAAGATTATACAGGATTTATTGAGATCCCAACTTTTTATCTTAGAAGATTATACAGGATTTATTGAGATCCCAACTTTTTATCTTAAGAGCCTCTATTTTGGTAGATATTTAAGAAGAACACAAAAGTTAATTCCTTAATACTTTGAAAAATGAGGCTTTTTTTTTTTTGTTTTAAATTGTCATCAAGTTAGGGGTTGACCAGTTTTTAAGGCTAGCTTGTTACATATTTTCTTTTCAGCTTATAATTACTGAAAATTATGGTAAAACAGTAACAAACAACAGCACCAGACTCAAGCTTATCACTGATGTGTGTTGTTTCTATATCCTTAGGGACATGAAGCCTTTTGGGGAGGCTTTCAAGAGGAAGAGTTAATAGATTGCTCCAAAGTTGATACGAGCTTCTCTGGGAAAAAGAGCAGGGCCTGGAGGACCTGTGATAGGGAGCAACTCTTTTCAGATACCTGCATTAGATCTCAGACGTGCTTTTCTGCGAACTGCTGCAGAGCGGAAGATTAGCAGACATGTCCGTAGCACTCAAGCAAGTCTTTAGTAAAGATAAGACTTTCCGCCCAAAACGCAAGTTTGAACCTGGAACCCAGAGGTTTGAACTTCACAAACGAGCGCAGGCATCTCTCAACTCAGGAGTGGACTTGAGAGCAGCTGTGCAGTTGCCCAGTGGAGAAGACCAAAATGACTGGGTAGCAGTTCATGTGGTTGACTTCTTCAATAGGATCAACCTCATTTATGGAACTATCTGTGAGTTCTGCACTGAGAGGAGCTGCCCAGTGATGTCTGGAGGCCCTAAGTATGAGTACCGGTGGCAGGATAATGTGAAGTACAAGAAACCCACAGCACTGCCAGCACCCCAATATATGAATCTTCTCATGGACTGGATCGAGGTGCAAATCAACAATGAGAATATATTTCCTACGAGAGTAAGTAAGTGCGAGGAAGATGTCTTAAAGCATAAACTGCCTTTCGTTCTGTGTACTAAGCATGTTCTCTTCCCACCTTCATTTTTAGGGACAATCAAGCCTTTAAACAGCAGGTGGGGAGGAGGAGGGTTCAGAAATAATGTGAAACCTATAAAGTATTAAATGTGGCTGCTAGATATGGTGGGGTTTGTTAGCCTTAAATGTTTGTCTCTGGTGAGCCTCTTGGGTTAATCGGTGAGGGTAGTCAGCATTGCCTTAATAGTTTCTTGAAAGCTAATCAGATTTGCATGGCTTTGTACATTGGCTGTCCACTTTGATCCAGAATGGATGGATTATTTAGAATGAATGGAAAGTAAAACTAATGAGAATGCTCTCCTAATGTGTACATCTATGTACAAGACAGTGGAGAGTCAGGAATGCAGCAAACTTTGCCCTCCCACTCTTGATTTTCCTATCCAAATCTTTCTCCACAGTTCTGTTTTTACTACTCTATATAACTAACAAGCTTTGCTATTGTTTAACCAGACAGCCCAAATGAGAGAGATGTTAAGGGCAGTAAAAATATGCTTTTATAATATTCTCTCTGAAGAGTGGTACATGTAGGTTGAATTATCTTTGCTGAAATAGTTTGCTCTGAATGAGGACAAGTTTGCAGAAGAGTTCATTGGGTAGTGTAGATAGCCTAAATCTTTATCTCTGTCTGCATGTAAGAAAAATTATGTATAAAAAAGACCATGTTATATCTTACAGATGTCAATGTATTTACCTGATTTTTAGCAGTTTTAATTAGTGGGTCCTTATTTACTTCTTTCAAATGAAAAATTGGGAACTTGCTGTAAGATGTGAACTTGCTGTGAGATGTTTTATTTTAGTACTTGGTCCAGATTAGTAGCAAACAAGAAGAATGGCATATGCTTGGATTTGTTCAGCTGAATATTTTGCAGTCAGTATGCAGATAGGACCCGTGGGTGGATGATGTGTCTGTCAGTAATTCCTGGCCTTTGAAGTACCACATTCTCAGCCTTGACAGCTATTTGTATGGACAAACTTGTGGTTTGTTTCCCAGTTCCTATCTGGACACTTGGTATAACAAAGTTCCTGTCTGGGAACATCAAAGGTATTTCAATGGTCACAAATTACCAATAGACACATCATCTACCCACAGACCCTGTCTGCATATAAACTGCAAAATATTGGGCTGAACTAATCCAAGCACATGCCATTCTTCTTGTTTGTTACCTATCACTTTTCTGTTCTGTGTAGAAGAATGCAGTAACTGTATTTTTTAATTTGGACTTTGACAACGCAGCAAGAAGGATGATTTCAGAGGAAGCAGTATCATATATTGTGTCTAGTAAAAAGTGAGTTTGATTATTGAAGCATTCGTTATTTTCTCTTCCATCTTTCACGAGTTTTGGAGTTGAAGGTGCAGAAAAATATGTAATTTTGCTTCCACTGGTATTTCTGCAGGCTTTTGTTATATCAAGTTTCCACCTTGGAGTATCCCAATATTGTTCCATTTTCTTATGTTTATTGTGTGCAGCAACTGTTGTATGTCAGCAAATGTGGGGAGCTGGTAGCACACTGGCATGCTGATGTGTTTTTTGAATCAACAAATAATGTATAATGCAAAATTTCAGCTCTAAATGCTGCCATGTTATATTTGTAGTAAGATACTTCTGCAGGTACTTTTATCCTGCTCACCTATGGTTAAGTCTAAGAATGGAATTGATAAATACTCTGTCTACAGTTTTTTTTCCTTCCAGCAGCTTCTGCTGTTAGTTAAAACAAACCTAAAGCAACTGAAGAAGGGGAAAGACCTGTGCTTTCTAGAATGGGGCTCAACTCTGATACAAGTCAAAACAGGAAAATGTGATGTCCATGAAAGTCTTTGTCTCACTCTGAATTGACCCAAAGGAAGGGGAAAACTCTGCTTGAGCTTTCATGGAGTGTTGGACTGTGCGATGTTCATATTACAGATTGAGATGACTGGACAGCCCCATAAAGAGATTTTACAGATACCTTTGGAGCCTTATTTCATAGAGCAGAACTTGTACATGTAGTCATCTCTCCCTTCCTCTTGAACCTTGATTGCAGGTACCGTACTGGCGCCCTGCACACTTCTCATTATCTTTTTGTTTCACTGGTTTTTGTATGAACCTCTTGGTAAAATTGTTTGGAAGGCCTGAGATCTTACAATTCAGAAACATATGCTGTGTTGAATTTGGGGTTCTGGGTCCCTCTTCTGTCAGCAAGTCCCTAGTTAGGCACTCAAAAAAGTCAGTGGGAAGTTTGGGTCTGTTCCTAGGATTACCTTTCCTTCAAGAGAATCTTCTGTTTTATTTGCACATCAATCACCTATTTGTAAAGTGGAGCTGGTACTACCTGACAGCCTATCTGAGTACTGCTTATAAAGCTGTTGAATGCAAGGCAGTCATTCAATATTTGTATTGTTACATGCTTTGTATTTCACAATTGATCAGAGAGAGAACCTTTGTTATTGTCTTGGATACTGTTTGTTCCTACTCTTCTGCAACAGCCTTTGGTTACATGCATGAAGAGGTTAGACACATAGTACTAATGCAAACCTCTATTTTCATTCAGATAAGTTAATTGCAATGAAAATGATGATTGTTCATTCTTTAAAGCAGCTTAAAGATTATATACTCAGAAAACAAAACAGGCTTATATATGTCCTTACTAATAGTGCAACAGTTTTAAAGCATTAAGTGACTGTAACTTAAATTAATTTGAATCTTTCTAGTCTGCAGAGAATTGTTCTGGACAAAAACATTATGTCTAGTGGATGGTATTTGGGCTGATTTTCCATTAGCAAATGAGTTTGGTGAAGAGACCCAGGGATTAAATAGAGTTGATCACAGAAACCCTGAACACACCTTTCTCAGCTTAATCCTATTAAACTTTTCATCTTTCATTTGACATATCTCATGCAAAGTATCTAAAAAGGAATTTCAAGAACTGTGATTAAGCTCAGTTTTCACTGAGGATCTAGTTTCAAGGAAAATAATTTCAGAAAAGGTATGACCAGGTATGGTGCGATCCTCTGTTTTGGGGTGGGGCTGTTTTTCCGCTGTGGTTTAAAAAAACAGACCACAAATGTGGTTGAGTTGTAAATTGTTATCGATGTTATATTTAACCTTCTTAGTGCTTACACTGTCGTGATGGCCTGATCTCTTCCCAGTCACTGTAGGTCTTCTCATCTGGTGCTATTTCCTCTTTTTCTCCAGTCATTCTGGTCTCTTTATTTTCTGGTAAAGAGCCTCAGCCACTCTCTTACTAATACTGAACTGGCTGGCAGGAAACAAGGAAGCCTTGTATGAGAACAGAAGAACCATCAAGAATTGTATGCAGGTGACAAAAACAGTTGCTGAGTATCAGGACACTTCTTTGTATAGCAAAACTTTGAAGACTGTCTTTGTAAAATGGCCTCACAGTCTGTAGAGGATTGCAGACATGATCATGTCCTTGCTATTATTTCCATTAGTCTCAATTTCTTTTATCCATTTTAAGTGGATTTAAGACATGTAAGAGACTGACAACTCTGGCAACAAGTTCTTCATGTAACCACATACAGACCTGTCTCAGCCCTTAGTGAATGGGAAAGCAGGAACTGAACAGGGTCAAGTCTGTATGCCTGCTCAGGCCACTCCTGTGAAACTATCTGTATTAGTTCCCAACATGAATTTTTTGTAGTATGCTTGAGGTTAATTTAACTTTAGGGTAAACTCTTTTTCTTCCAGAAATACTAGTTGCTCTTCCAGGCACCTAGAAATCTCACTATTTAACACTGTTCAAAGGATATATTTCTCAGGCTCATATAGACAACCTAAATATTCCATAGCCTCAAAAGTACCTTTTCTTCCAACCCTCTACTTTTTTCATCTCTGTGCTTTTTGGGAAACAGTCTGAAGAAATATTTAGGAGTTGAAAACAGTAGATCCTTGGGACACATGCAGAACTGTAATTGTTAGCTTTCACCATATGTCTTTGGGCAGTGTCAAAAAATGAGTTTAGAAAGCAGACAGTTCTATTCTGTGCTCTCTTTAGGTCCTGATTCCCAAACAAGATGAATTCAGTTACTTTAGGCTTTTTCTTGTACTCACTGCAGCCTTAAATTGGGATTAATTCTGTCTTGTTTGGATTTTACAGTGAATGGAATGGGTTTTTCTTCTAAGTATCACTGGGAAAAATATACAGATATTTAAAGCCACAGGGGATTATGTTGTTTATTCTAATCTGACCTCCAGCATAACAGAGCTCAGATTTCCGTATACTGGATTTCCTTATCAGGTACATAGGTTGAAATGAGAAGATGGTCAAAAGACAGAGAATTTTGCTAAAATTAACAAAAAAATAACTTATTTTCTGACTTGACATAATGAAAGACTTTTCCCATTGAGGACAATAAAGCAGTTGAGAGGGGAGCAGAGAGGTTGTGCTGTCTCCACCCTTCAGGGTTTTCAAGACCAGGCAGAATAAAGTGCTGAGCAATCTGATCTGATGGCTGTATAAAGCAGAATGCTGGCATGCAGACCTCCCAAAGTCTGTGCAGCCGTAATTATTCTGTGATTCTTAATTCTGATTTCACCACTGCCATGCTGCCTGAAGAGCAAGAGCTTAATTGATTGATTAAGCAGTTTAAGAAGCTGCAATTTGACACTTAAAGGAAGTACAAATTCACTTTTAAGCTATATGAGAGTTTTTGTAGAGGAGGATTTAAAAGGTTATTAAGTTAGTGTAATCAAATAGCCTAGTTATGGATGATCAAAATGAAAGCATACTTTTAAAATGTTTAAAGCCTACGACTTCAGCTGAGAAATTACTGTATCTTTAGAAATACCCTGGCTGGTCCATGTCTGACTAGTAAATTTTGGTAGCTATCTGCTTCAGCGCTTTTGCACACAGCATGTGTGTGGTGCTGCTTCCAAAAGAGGAGCCCACTATGTTATGACTGTGCATCTGCAAAACCAGAGCAAGCCTCTGAAGGGTCCTTGTGGATATGCTTCTAATTTTTCAATGGTTTCTTGCTAGTATTGATGTAAAATATTTCTGAATCTCTATCCATTAATGCAAGTTACCGCTTAGGGCACTTTTCTGCATGGGCAGGAGAGCAGCTGATTTGTGAATATACTCTGCTCAACTGCTTTTACTGACCAATGGCCTCTTCACAGTCCAGCCTGTAGAAACGTGGGGAGAGTGACATCACTGTCTTTTTCTCAAAGCTGTCCCTGTCTTACTGCTGTTCCAGAGTGTGAGGTGGTGTTCATGGTGTGGATAAAGTGGCATTTGCTGCATATACTTTTTCTTCAGTTTTTTGCAGCCATTGCAATTATACTGTCTAGGAACTGCCATTGCTTCTTGCATACCCACCCTGCAATAAATAAATAATAATTAAAAAAAAAATTAAAAAAAAAAAAAAAAGAGTAAAATCTCTATAGCCAGTTCCTTTCTTTATTTTTAAGACAAAGCTCTGCTGGGTCAAAAGAGAGGGTGCGGACAGCTGGCTGTTAAGTGGTCATTCAGTCACTGAGTGCTGAACACATATAGCTGTAAGCTACCACCTGAAGACTGATGTAAAATCTAAACAACCCTTTCTGATTGATCTTTACACCTGTCACACCATTGCTGTATTTGGGCTATAGAAGAATTTTGGTTTGTAATGCTTATCCTCTTTTCCCTGTTGCTGCCCTTTCTTGATCACTCCTTCAGCTTGGATGTGCTTACCAAGAGCTTTGAATTAACCACTTGTGCCAATGAAATAAAGAAAATTCTCTAAGACTTACACTATTCTATGACTACAGCTTTCCTCTAGTTGCTAAACGTTGTGAATTCTTTGTATATTTGTATGTTACAGAAAAGTTATAAAAGCAACAGCATAGCTATCTTCTTAGAGAGTTTGGTGTCTTGAAATATAATGTGCTTTAAAAATATCCTGTAGATATTTTACTACTAGATTATATGTCAGACCTTCATCCTGCTTTTCCCTTTTTCCTGTTCCTGTGGTTCAGCATGTAACTAATGCTTCTAAGTAAACGAAGCTGGTAGATGAACCAGTCGACAAACTTAGTACACTTCAAGAGTACCATCAGTGATGAAAATTGATGCAAATTGCATTGACCCCATCTGGATGGTGAGTAATGCAGTTTACTAGAAGCTATCTCTCTGGTCTTCTTCCTGTTGCATTACTTTCTTGAAGACTTATTATATTTTGGAGCAATGGGATTCCCTGTTTTTTCTGATATATAAAATGTCTTGATTGGTTTAGGTATTCTACTGATACAAGAATAGGTACTGAAGTTTAGGAGTAGTCTAGATAGTCCTGTTGACAGATAGATGATTGCTCCCAAAGCTATCTTTCCCAAATGCCTTCCTTAGTGTATCCTCTTGATCTGTTGTTTGATATGCCATTTCAGGTACATATATGTTCAGTTCCAGCTCAGACTTATGAATTAACCCCTCCTTAATTCTTCAGTCTAGTTCTGATAATAATAGAAACTACTTACAGTAGAAAATAAGTGCAAATTCTTTAGCACATTCTCTGTTTTTCCATGAGAAGACTCTGGCACTGTCAGTATGAAGGAATGCTGCCTCACCTGGATAATGTATATTAGAAATCTGATGCTTCATATGCTGTGTTTTCTGTACTATGGTAATCATTAAGGGTTAAAAACAACTTTTGCTATCTTGTTGAAAAACAAGTCTAAGTAGCTTTCTCCTTCCATTCTCCGTGCTACAGACACTTGGCAAAAAAAAAAAAAAGGAAGAAAAAACTGACTTCAGTAGTAGCATGAATGGTTGAGGGAAAGCATGCCGGAGTGGGATGTGTTCGCTGGCATTGCAAAAACTAAAAGATTTTAAGGTCTGTGCTCACTCTGATACTGTTTTGAGAGGAAGAAAGAAGTACAGAACATCTACAAGAAGTGGTGTCCCATGTGGAGTCCAGTAGCTGTCATAACCCTTGTTCTTGAGGAATGTAGCTCTCCAGCACATTGTGATGGCATACACTGTGGGACACTACTTAAATTAGTCTCCCAGAGAATCAGCAACTCTGCAACCACAGCTTCTACCCTAACTGAACTTGTCACCTCTTCTCTTTAGCTACCTTCACAGCACAGCTGATGTCTGCAGTGTCTTAATTCTAGGGCATGCTGGGGTTGAGCTTTTGCCCAGCCCAGGAGTGTGGGAAATGTGACATCTTGAACATGATTTGCTTTGGACAGTGGGTTTGTGTGATCTGAGTACACTGCATTCTGGAGTTGTGTGCATTCCTTCCCCTGATTAAAAAGGAGATTAGCTCCTTATTTGGAACCTTATAAAACAGACCTACTGTCATAGGCTGCAAAGCAGAGTATCTGTAGGAGGAGAATTTACATATCATAATGACTTTGATCGTTCATCATTCAGAAAGCAAACAAAATAAGACTCAGAAGTATCACTTTTATCAGTGACTGTTTTGTTTATTTCACAAATTGAAGTTGTTATTTAACCTCAGAAATATTGTATAAAATTCATAGTAGTCTCTATTCCCACAAAGTATTTTCATCCTTAAGGTCAATCTTTTGAGGATAGCTCTGGTACTTTGGAAGCATGTTTTATGCAGAATCCAAACAAGAGAGGTATGTCACAGGGGCCTTCAGCTGCCCCACACATATGGTAACAAACATCAGAATGAAATATGGTCATAGAGGTATGAAAACAAAATAATTTAGTCCTGTTTAAAGTACAATCTCAATTTGATTTCACTGTGGCGTGGCTGGAGTGCCATGCAGTGTGTTTCTAAGGGTACTTCTGGAAAGTCTAAGCTAAAGACAAGGTCTTTGCTTCAGCCAGAAGCACCAAATCTGCCTTTAAGTTTGGCCATCTTTCAGTAGAATTTCGGTCTTCTAGATTTAGCACAGAGCAAAATCAGAAACCTTGAGAGAGGGAAAGCTCATTAGTTGCTTTTAAATTAGGTTTTCATGTCTTTTATAGATATTTTTGAAGGAAAACCAAATATGTATGTAAAAAATATGCAATTAAAAACCATTTTGTGGATAAAAGCCACGTGTTACCCTTTGTATCATAGTAGTATGGCCAGCAGAACTAGGGCAGTGATTTTCCCCCTGTA
>JAWWEW010000088.1:23330118-23344250 GCA_035583185.1 Anabacerthia variegaticeps | reverse complement strand
TTTTTTTTTTTTTTTATTTTTTGTTTTGTTTTTTTTTTTTTTTTTTTTTTTTTTGTTTTTTTTTTTTTTTGTTTTTGTTTTTTAATTTCTGGTTTGGGTAGACTTTACAAAAATGTAAAGCAAGCTGCTGCTTTAATAATTCCTGAATTTAGCTGTGCTCTGATGGCTGGAACACGATCCTTCTGGGTTAATAAGCAACTAACTGGGGGTTCTGTTATGTTTTTGATAGACTGTGTTTATTTTGCCCTTGGAAATAACAATTGTTTGTTATAATCCTTGTGCTTGGCTAATTGTGTGGAGTTGTGCTTCAGATATTGTCAAGACATCTGTACATATTGTTCTTTCTGTAGTTTAACCAGATCTCAGTTCGTGTCTTGATCATTCAGGCCTTCTCCTGTGTGACCTTCGATAATAGCTTTAGCATTTAAGTGAATGTATGTGGCAACAAAAAGCAAACATCTCTTAAGAAAATAAAGTAGTTATTCTTTAACTGATGCAGCTATTTTTTTGATCAGGAATCAGAAAAGCTGCCCTGCATCTCTAAAGCTACTTGAAATTATTTCAAGAGGATTTGCTCCCAGTGGACCCAGTACAAGCCAAAATCCCCAAGATATTTCCTGATGTTATCTGCACCTCAGCAATGGCAAATGTAGAGGCTGTTCAAGGATTCACTAAACAGGACTGCAGGCTAATGTGCTTCCCCACTCACATGCTAACAGACACACCAGTGCTTATATCTACAATGGAGATATCCTGGTATATCCCTGGCCAGAAGGTGTATGTTTATGTAGGTGGGACCCAGCCTGGTTACAGCCTAAGTTGATAATTTATGTAATCTGTAATAAAAAATCTGTTTTAGACGTGGAGATTCTCACTGTCCTCACATCAACCTCAGTGAAATGGGGGCTATTTGTCCATTAATTTACCATTCTTATGAGTACTGAGCAATACTTAACAGGAGACTAAATTTTGAAAATAGAAATCATTCAACCATGTTAATTTAGTATTTCCACCTTCATTCTGCAAATAATAAATGCTTTTCTTGTTCAGACCATGAACTGGGCTTTTAGTGGGTGTGAGACTGGTTGATGGTGAGGTTTATTTTTTTATTTTTATTTTTTAAGAAGCAGTAACTGCATTTATGTGGTTCAAATCCAAATAAAACATGATCTATAGCTAAAAAATCAGGAGACTGTGCACAAAAGCAAAGTAGCAGTAGAGTTCTGAGCATGGCACTGAAGTCATCATGTCTGAGGGACAATCACAGAAGGAGATGAACCTTTAAGCTTTTGAGGACAGCTCAGTGACACAATATCATGCAAGATCAGTCTTTTAGGAAGGGCAGTTTTGAAGGAATTACTGGTGCCATATTGTGGATGCCTGCTTTTTATTCTTGCAGCTGCTTTGGAGTTTCCAGCTACAAAGCATGTAACTTCTAAGGTGTTTTAGAAGAACTGTTCCTGTGTTTCCTCAAGAGTTTTTCTATTAAAGGAAAAATCACTGGTACATATAACTGGGGGGAAATTAAATGCAAAGGGGTCCGTCCTTCATTCAGTTATTTCAAATTATTTATTAAAGTTGATGCTGTGATGAGCAGCATAGTGTCTCTTACTTCTAGGATATCTCTGTATGTATCAGGTTGGGGAACAGCCACCTTATGATGTAAAGCCATTGATGTTAATGGGTCAGCGTGTGCTGCAGCGAAAATCACATTTCTGAATGTTACAATACTGAACATTCCTGCATTAAATTATGCAGGGAAAGAAAAGACCAGTACCTGTCAGTCTTGATCCATTAAAGTTGTTTAAGTATTTGGTTGTCTTTGATGTTAGCCATCAGATAAATGTGTGCAATAGGTGACCTTCTGGGTTGGAAAAGAGGGCTAGGAAATGATAACCTAGTTTGCAGTTACAATCTCTCACTTTGCTCCAAAGCTCTTGCCTTGGGAGGATGACAGTATGGTTATGACAACCCTGCCTTCTCTATTCACAGGTGTTCCCTTTCCAAAGAACTTCCTTCAGATCTGCAAGAAGATACTCTGTCGGCTTTTTCGTGTATTTGTTCATGTCTACATCCATCACTTTGACCGTATCATTCTCATGGGAGCTGAGGCCCACGTCAATACCTGTTACAAGCATTTTTATTACTTTGTGACAGAGCTCAACCTCATAGACTGCAGAGAACTAGAGCCTTTGGTAAGTGTGAGTTTGTGGGAAAGATCTAGGAAATTCTCCTCCCTTCACTGAGTTTTTCTCATGCTTGTTTCAGTGAATTTCCTCTAGCAATAACATCTGTCCTTCAACAATGGCAATTTAAAGGGAGAAACTCTGCCTCTGTGCACAGACCCATTCCATCTGCTGCAGTATTTGTGAGATGCTCACTAGGAAGGGAAAAGTGTAACATATTTTGTTTAGAAAAATACAAGATGGGAAATCCTGCCATTTGAAAATAGAAGTTTATTTGTGTTCTGCTTCTTCCTGTACCATGTATTTAATATATAATTTTATTCTGTCTTTTTTCATTGGTCAGTAATAGCATGGCACTCATAGCAGTCACTTGAATGCATGTGAAGGGAACAGTTACCTATATAAAGGTGAATTGAGAGGTTTTTTTAATCTTTAAGTAGGTGTTTATGAAGGTGTTGAGTGTGTTAACCCCAGAGCACACTCTGAATCTAAGCAAGACAGATGAGGTAAGACAGAGGTTCAGATAATTAGCAATGTAACAAAACCAGACACTTCCTTGTGGACTGGAATAGATTAAAATTGAATTAATTGTTTCCAAAAGTAAGGCCCCAGAAATTGAACTGCTTATGCTGTTGCTTGCAAATGGAAATAAAATAAAAATATAAGCAGAGAAGGAAAAGTAAGGCATAATTCAGAAAGCAATTTATGTTCAAATCCTTGCTGTGGACATTTAGCCAATTTTAAAGGGGATTAGGGAGACTTTTCTCTGTAGGTCAGAGTTTGGAAAATAACTGTGTTATACAGCTCATTATGAAGTGCTGAAAACACTGGGATTTATTTTTTTTTCCACAGAATTGCAGAACAGCTGAGGTGTTGGTTGGCACCTTATGGGTATTGTAGTCCAAATCCCTGCTGAAAGCTGTGTCACCTAGAAAGGGCTGCCCAGGACCACATCTCGTCTTCAGTTTTTCTACAGAAAGGCACATTGAAAGGATGTGTGTAGCATAACTGATATGAAACAATTCTGAAAGTGTGGCAAAGTGGTGTTTGCCTGTGTTTCTGCAGCAGTTGGAGCTGTTGCAGATGTGGTTCTTGTATATGCTTATGCTGATTGGAGGAGGACCTGTCAAGTGAGAAAGAAAATTGATCATCTTGTTTTCAACAGATCACAAGGCCCACAGAAAGTCAATTCAATGTGACACGTATTGATAAGCTGAAATTTATCTATAGTTTCTCTCTACATAGGAGAATTTAATATGTCATCTAAGTGTGTCCTAAGGGATAGAAGAAGGCCCTGCAATGGAAAACTTCTCTGCGAGACTTGTGATCCTATGTTAGCTGTAGCTGTTAAATGCTGAGGGTGAATCACAAGCAAGATAGAAAAACAGGATATCTCAGAGGTAGGAATAGAGGTGATCTTAAGGCTGTTACAACAACTTTTCTTGCTTTGGAATACATAGAGCACACAAATTATTTAATGCTGCAGTTGGTGGTTAGCAATAGTCCTGCACTAAGCTGACAGATGAAGGTTTGGAGCCAGAGTGGTCCAGGACGTGGGCCAAGGGCAGCAGCAGAACAATCTAGGAATGTGCTTCACCTGTGCTTTCCCTTTGCATTCCAGCATTCCCTCCCTTCACAAAATTATTCATGGGATCATCATATGATGCAGTATTATTAACTTTGCTGGGATACACAGTCTTCCCGAAAAATGTTTCACCTGCTTCCCTCCTCCTGTCCTTGACTTGGGTGGGTATCACCAGTGTGAAAATGCAGAAAAAAACCCATGTCTATATTTTAATCTTCAGATAAGCAAGGAGGAGGGAAGGAGTTGTCAGACAAAGCAGACACTGCAAATAATTTTGAATTTTAATGTGGTAGTTGAGGACAACCTGTGGTCTGCCAGGTTCACTATGACAAGGAAATGAGCCCACATTATCTTCCTTAATGAGAAAATGGGACAAGAGATGATTAAATAAACAGGCTGCCACATTCTTTAATAAATGGGAAGACAACTGATTTATCAAGATAACTCTTCTAAGAAGAGAGAATAATAGTTGGAAGCTGGCGGTAGATGAATCAAAATATTAGTCTGCAGGACTTATGCTCTATGTTTAAATTAGATTTTATCAGCCTTTTGCAACTCAGTGCAGCAGTTATAAAATAAAATGAAGCAAATAAGTCAAATAGGGTTCTCCCTCCCATCTGGGAGTTGCATAACTTGTCCTTTCTACAATGAAAGAGGAGGCTGTAGCTGAAAATGCTGTGTGTCATTTTCCCATCCCCACCAGTATACTGTTTTGACAGATTCCTGACTCTTTCATAGAATTGTTTTATATGCACACTAAAAAAGAAACTGACATGCTCATTGACCCCACAGGGGGTCCTAAGGGAAAAAACACGTGTCCAATTGGCTAATTTAAGGAAAAAGAAGTCTGAAAGTGTGTCTGTCCTTTTCTGCAACTAACAGACAATGAAGGCAGCACCATGGCGCTCTCAGAAGAATTTTAAGGCATGTCTTCATGAGACTGCTATCAGGAAACAAACTGTTTGGACTTTAAGATGTGGAGTCTGCTTTGTGCTGGCTCCCTGTATAACCAACTTTATTTTCCATTGGCAGCAGTTCACCTTAATTCACTTCTGAGCCTCTTCCCAAAACTGCCAAAACTGCCTAGCCTAGTGGTGCCTATTACATCCACCCCACTCTCACCCTCTGTAGGTGACTGCCTGTCAACTTCAAACATGACATTTAAACATACTTTTTAGCAAGCATCTTTATGTGGCTGCCTCAGCACATAAATTTACTGGTCAAACAGTAGCACAGCTATGGCAAGTAGTGCCCCTCTAGTTCCTTTCTGTGATTCCTTTTCTCTATTAACATATTTTGAAGTATGTTGGACTTAAGAAATATGCCATGTGACTTTATAAGCACATCATGAACAAAACAGTCTTAGTTTGTGGAATTTTTCTTCATTTATTACCAGTTAAAACTTCTGAGTACAGATCTGTGTACTGAGGGAAAAAAAAACAACACCACAATTAAACAATAAACCATTGGTGAAGAAGCACCTTTCTGACTCAGGCTCTAATTCAGTAAAAAACTTCTCCCTGTTTTCGTGTCTCAACTCACCTTGGTTTTACTACATGTAATATTCAGCTACTCCTAATCCTTTTGGTGAAGAGAGGTGCAGGAGACTGAGGATGTGTATGCTGTTTCTTTCTTTTTACTTGTTTTCCCCCACTCCAACTTGCATTTACTGAGGAGCACAGTCCCTCCATGGTCTCCGTGCTCTGGTGTGGGTTGTCCATGACTGACAGTCCCTTCAGGGGTGTGCCTGCTCTGGCAATGACACTTCCTTCCAAGAGTATGTCTCCAACCACATCCCAACAGTGCCACCATTTGTCCTCTTCTTTTAACAAATGCTGCTTTCTTAAATATCTGTAAACAGAGGCATCAGGTGTTTTTCTAGTTGAAATTTTGGCACATGGTGTTTATTGCAGTGGTTTCAGGAGCAGCTGGAAGTAACTGGCTGGCATAGGACAGTTCATGGCCTCCTGCCACAAGAAGTTACTTCTTGCTACAAAAACTCTGCCAGTTAGGCCCAGTATAAAGCATCTTCTTCTAAGTAAATTGTATGTAATCTGTTGTTTAAAGCCTAACTTTCTGTTTCCAATTTTGTTTTAGGCTTTTTGCCTCTCTCAGGGCAATAGCTCTCTTCATGACTACTCTTGTGTAGAATATAAAAATATTTAGCATTTGACAGAAGTCTGGTGAGCCTGAATTTAACAGTGTTTGCACAGTACCCTGGTGCCACAAAATAAGAGTTTTACTAGGAGTAGAGCTTGCTCCTAGTTCTGCTTCTTCAGCAGCAAACTGGATCCTTGCCACATACAAAAGAATTGAGAGTATCAAAACTTCCTGTGCTCCTTAACTTGGTGTTTGCCTTGCTGTTACTTTAGAAGTTACGCTGGCAAAATAGGGAAGTGAGCAATCTTTAAGACACCTGGTCTGCTGGGGCTTGGTGGAGTTCATCAGTCAGAGAAAGGGAAGAGCATCTTCAGTCACAGGCTTGCCAAGCTGGTGAGGAGGGCTTTAAACTGAAGGTGCCAAGGGAGGAGAACCTCAGTCCATCCCACTCCTATCAGTTTGATGCCAGTGCCAGTTATAGATGCCCAGACTCTGAAGAGGGATCACAGAAGAGCACCTGAAGAGCAGCACAAAAGAATTCCTGACACTCCAGTGGGGCCCAAATTAAATACCTCAGTGCAAACACACATAGCAAGGAGAATAAAGAAGAGGAGTTAGAGGCATGCACGTGCCTGCAGGGCTGTGATCTTCCTGGTAGCAAGGAGACATGGTGGGATGGCTGCTGTGACTGGAGTGTTGGAATGGAAGTACAGGCAGGGAAGATGAGAAGGGGGTGTCGCCCTCTATGTCAATGACAAATTTCAGTGAATGGAGCATCACCTGGGGTTGGATGAGGAGCTGAGTAGGATCTTATGGGTCAGGATCCAAGGGAGGACAGGGACAGGTGACATTGCAGTGGAGGTCTGCTATAAGCTGCCTGACCAGGAGGACTGAGCAGATGAGGCCCTTTAAGACAGATCTGAGTGACCTTGCATTCACAAACCCTGGTCCTCATGGGGGATTTCAACCACCTCAATATCTGTTGGAGAGGCAACACAGCAGGGTACAGGCAACCAAGGATGTTCCTGGAATGAGCTGATAGCATCTTTCTTCAGGTTACAGAGGAAACAACAAGGAGAGGTGCTATGCTGAACCTTGTTCTCACCCAACAAGCAAGGATGTGAAGCTCAAGGGCATCCTGGGCTGCCGTGACCATGAAATGGTGGAGTTCAAGATCCTTTGGGCAGTGAGGAGGGTGCACAGCCAGCTCACTACGCTGGACTTCAGGGGAGCAGACTTTGGCCTCTTCAGAGATCATCTTGGTTGAGTACCACAGCTTTGGAGTAAGGAGGAGCTCAAAAAAGCTGGTTAATATTCAAGGATTGCCTCCTCTGAGCTCTGGAGCAATGCATTGCAATAAAGAGGAAGATGGACAAAAATGCCAGAAGACCTGCTTTGTTGAACAAGGAGCACCTGAACAAACTCAAACACAAAAAAGAGGCCTGCAAAAGGTGAAAATAAGAACAGGTAGCCTGGGAGGAATACAGAAGGGTTGTCCAAACAGACAGGGGTCGTCTTTCAGGTGAGGAAAGCTAAAGCACTATTAGAATTCAATCTGGGCAGGGACATCAAGGGCAACAAGAAAAGCTTCTATAGCTATGTTGGTGATAAAAACAAGATAGAGGGAAAATGTGGAACCTCTCAAAAGGACGTGGGAGACTTAGTTACCCAGGACATGTTAATCATGTTAACCGAGGAGAAGACTGAGCTGCTCCATGACTTTTTTGCTTCAGTCTTTACCAGCAAGTGCTTCAGCCACACTGCCTAAGTCACAGGAGGCAAAGGCAGGAACTGGGAGAATGAAGAACCAACAGCTGTAGGAAACCATCAAGTCTGAGACCATCTAAGGAACCTGAAGGTGCACAAGTCCATGCAACTTGATGAGATACATCCATGGTCCTAAGGGAATCGGCAGAGGAAGTGACTAAGCCACTTTCCATCATGTTTGAGAACTTGTGACAGTCTAATGAAGTTTCCACTGACTGGAAAAGGGGAATCATGACTCATGTTTTTATAAAAAATAAATAAAAAAGACCTGAGAAATTACAGGTCAGTCAATCTCACCTCCGTGCCTGGCAAGATCATGGAGTATTTCCTCCTGAGACCTATGCTAAGGCACATGGAAGACACAGGTTATTAGTGGCAGCCAACATGGCTTCATTAAGGGCAAATCATGCCTGACAAAATTAGTGGCCACCTACAACAGGGTTATAGTGTTGGTAAATGAGGGAAGAGAACTGATATCATCTATCTGGAGCTGTGCAAAAAATTTCACACTGTCCCACACAACATTCTTGTCTCTAATCTGGAGTAACATGAATTTGGTGGGTGAACAAGTGGATAAGGAGTTGGCTAGATGGTCATACTTGAAGTGTTGTGGTCAGTGGCTCAGTGGAGACCAGTGGAGACTGCTGTTCCTCAGGGCTCGGATGTGTGACCAGCGCTGCTTGACATCTTTGTCAGCATCACGGACAGCAGGATCGAGTGCACCCTCAGCAAGTTAGCTGCCGATGACACCAAGTGGTCATGTGTGTGTGGTGCGGTCAATACACTGGAGGAAAGGGGTGCCATCCAGAGGGACCTTGACAGGCTTGAGGGATGGATCTGTGCAAACCTTGTGAAGTTCACAAGGCCAAGGGCAAGGTCTTGTTCCAGATCAGGGCAGTCTTTTCTTTGTTTAACCAATGTAGCATTGTCCATACAAAGCAAAGATTACCTTTTGTGCACTTGCAGAAATACCCAAAAATATATTCCAAATCACTTAATTTCTGAGCAGATTCCTAAGTAACTGGAAACTATTGATGGTAGTGAAATTTACCTCTGAGGACAGGGATAATAGACAGCAGACTATAGCCACCTGCTTTGCTTGTTCTCCAGAAGTATTTTTTTAATAAGTCACATCCTCTGAAAATGTAGACATTTTTCTTAGAAGAAATTTTCATAAACATTTTTTAATGAGAACAGAAAGTAATAATTACACTTGAATGAGAAAAAAATAGATAAAAATATTACTTATGTGTGCTGTTCTGCTAACTGTTAAAATGTTGATTTCATTTATGATAGTCTCTGATGCAGAGACTATCAGCCATGGTAGCAACTGAATAGTATTGGGGATGAATGTGGTGCCCAGTGGAGCTGAGTGTATAAAAATGATGAAGCTGGTAATTGCCTCCATGAGGATGGAGTTCTTCTGCAGGATAAATAAGGACTGTAGGATTTTCTTGCCTTATTCTCCATTATTGTCAGTATAAAATCTTCCATTGGCGTTATAGCATGATTGGTTTCTGATAACATTTTAAGTAATATTTGGAGCAGCTTGAAAGTAACTATTACACAGAAGTCAGGATACCAAGTCAAAAAAGTCTCAGTTTTCGCATGAGCTTCTCCAAGTTCCCGATCTGTTTCAGGATGGACTAATCAACAGCAGGCATATGGTGCTCAGGTGAGCACTTGAGAACTTCTTTTATGTTCTTTGCTTTACCAGGGCTACAGAAAGGCATAAATATCAGTCATACAGCTCCATCACTCTGTCACTTTGCCTATGTGCCTTAGTCCCAATTAGCTGCTACTACACATCTAATTTACATCTTTTCACAAAATAATTAGTGGCTTTGCTGCATCTTTGTCTCTACCACAAAAAAATGTTTACTCATCAGGCAATTCTTTGCCAGAAATACCATAAACATAGTAGAAATACTGTAAACATAGCATGTCTGGTACTAACCCTATCCAACACTCACAGTGGAAAACTCAGCAGTAACGAGTTTAACAAAACGTGGCAATGTACTGACATTTTAAATACAGGGCTACTCAGATGAAGCATGACTGAATGAAACAGGATGATTAAATCAGATTTCTGCAGACAAATTTTTTAAGCACATATTTTAAAATAAAAGCATACCTTTTGTAGTTCACTTGTTGGGAGATTTTTCCAAATTACTGCTTGGCCTGCTTATTTAATTTTTATATGTTGAAAATCAGAATTTGCACTTTTCCAGTCCATTTTTAATATGTGTTCACTTAACAATCTTCATGAAAGCGATGAAGGTACCCACAAATCAATAGAGTCTGGAATGTAAATTATTTGCCAGTCAGCAGTGGACAGCTTTAACTCAAAAGTACAGAAGAACTAATTTTACTAGATTCACTGTGTTCTTCTTATCACTATGATTTATAGCTACATAGTTCTACTTTTACACTGCTGTTCATTGCCTTCGAAGTACAGTTCTTCAGATCCTTCTCCAGTGTCCTGTGTCGCAGCACTTAGAAGAAGCAAGAAAACCATAGTATTAACACACTCTTTTAAAGATTTCTCTGCCGTTTTATCCTTTTAGATGTCCCAGTGTGTTGTGTATGCTGTCTGGATGGCTTAAGCTTTAGTTAGGGAACATGTAAGTCTTGTTCAGAGTCATAGGTGCTGCTCGTGCTCCAGAAGGATAATTGATCATTCCCTAAATAATCTGTCATTTACAAATTCTGACCAAAAACTATATCAATGGAGCTTCTGTATGAAAAGCTTCTCTTTCTGATTTCTCATGCCTTGACATTGGGACGTGCAGAGGCAGAGCTGACAACTCCCTGCCACTCTGTTACAAACAGATAAGCACAACCCAAACAGCTCCTGGAGGAGCTGACATCTGGCTTTCCCATGCTTTCTCTGACATGGTTTTGTCTATCCTTGCACAAAACTGCACACCATGCCCTCTACTAGATAGAACGGACTAGCAGTCTCTCTTAATGCAAAATCCATTTTCTAGATATTTAGCATCTGCATTATAGAAAACTGCCCAACTATTACTTGTGCCAGTAAATGCAGAAGTAATACCTGGTCTGTGTGTACATACGGATAACTGAGTCAGAGGTTGTTTACCAGGAAGAGTGTCTGTGTGTCTTTTCAATGGTTCTTTCTGGGCATGTAATGTGGGCATACAGCTATTCTAAAACTGTTCAAAATTCAAGTACCTGTTTGTTCACAACATTAATTCTTCTTATAATTTAGTTCTTCTGTAAGGTTGTTGCTTATAGTTGCTTTGTCATCACAGAGTGGTGACTCAGTATTTCTTCAAATATTATCCAAAAATAGATGCACACTTACTAAGCCAACTTTAGGTGCAATTTTCTCTTTCTTCCCTTTCCTGGTTTTTGCTTTAGTAAAAGCGTTACTATTCAGGCAATGCTTGTCACTGCTGCCAACTAGAAAGCAGAATTTTGTAATTCTAAATAAAAAACTCAACCAAAAGAAAGCAAAAACCCTAACAAAAAAACCAAACAACAACAAAGAAACCAAGCATTCCCTGCCCCTAGTCCAAATGTAGTGATGATAATTTTGAACAGGTTTTCTTTTACATTGTAAAAATGAAAAAGTGACACAAATTTCTCAAGAAATGGATCTGATCACTAACTAAAGAAGAAACCAGTCATAGCTAAAGGCCATCTCTCCCATGTCCTGCAAAAGTCAGAGGGGAATTGAGAACTCTAGGACTTGACATTTCTGAAGAATAGAATTCTCAACTTTGGTGCTGAAAGAAAGCAGAGTCATGAGATGCACTGTGGTGCCAGATTTTCTGAGTATGTAATTTTTGGCATACATGTTTTTGTCACATCAGCTGCCTTACCTGAACCGAACACGAGACAGAAAGACTTTCCTAGTGACAATTTTCTGTATGTCATCTGTGTATTTGGACCTGACCCTGTGTTTAAATTCTGAGCTGAATCAGAGCCAAAATTCCTCCTTAGTAACCACACCATAACTTACTCAGCCTCTTCTAGTACCTTGTATCCATTGTGAATCAGAGTTGTAGTTCACACCCCTTTAAGGAAAAACCCTGGAGAGTACAGTGTGGATGGAATCAGAAAGTGGCAAAACCACTAAATGTTTAGCCAAATAGGCTTTTCCATTCATAATTTGTGTAGGTCCACTTACACTCATTCTAGTTAACAAAAGGGTTCCTTGCTCACTGTCTGTCCTCGTTGCCTGTGAGGAGAGTACATTAACAGCAAGCAGGGACTGGAAAAAGCTCCTTCATCAACATTGCAAAAAGTGTCATGGGAACTCTTTCACTGTGGTCCCTCTAATACTTTTGGAAATGGTTGTGTCCTACCTGCATTATCATCTCTACTGTTCTTGCTGCTATGGAGGAACTACTCCTGTTCACTCTCTTAAACAAAATTACATCTTCCCATTTTAGGCATATCCTGTGCTTCTCTGAGTAATGTGGATCGGCTGCTCTTAGTAGACTGTAACATGGAAGAAATCAACTGACTGAGTATTATCAATTTTCACAAATAAAAGACAGTTTAAAATGCTCAGCAGCAGCTAAACTGGAGATTTCCTACAACTCAAAACAACTTGAGATTTTTGATAACTGTTCAAAAGAATGCCTATAATTTCCTTTCTGTAACATTCCGTGGCTTAATCCAGTACTTCATCAGAAGGCAGTTGTAAAGACATAATTAAGAAGTTTCAGAAAAGAAACTTTACCTAACTCTTAATTTGAACATTACTTGTTGAGTGACTCTATTAATTTTATTGAGTGTTAGATTGGGCTTTAATTATCCTTCTTAAACCCATGTGAACCAGAAAACTGAGAAAAAGAAAGTCCAATTTTTCTAATTGTCAAAGGAAAAAAGTCTAGTGTCACATGAACTTGGCAGTTTTGTAAAAGGAAAAAAAGGGGGTTTAAAAAAAGGAGGAAAGATGTAATTTTTACCCTGCTTAAAGAGAACTGTTAGTGTATAAAATCATTTATTCAAAAAACCTGCTATATGCAACAAAATTGGTGTTCATAATAGAGAATTATATGTCCTGTGAAATTTTCTGTAAACTTTTACAATAGAAATAGTTTTACTGTTTGCTTATTTGGTCAGAGTTAGTCGGAGTTACCTCAGTGTGAAAAGCAACACATTTAAAATCCATTTAGTAGGGTAAGATACATTAAAACCAACTTTTAGTGTTGCAAAAAACAAAAACATACAGAAAATGTCCTTGGAATATGTTGAGTTTAAGCATAAGTCAGTCATCCAAATATATATTCTTTGTTTCTACCTAGATCTAAACCTACTCACAGGTGTATCTGACTATAATTTCCTGATCCTGTTCCTGCTTGCAGTCAGCTGATAAAATGCCTTTGTCATCAGTGATAAGTGATAAGGGGTTGCATTCACAGACAGTATTATCTGTGTCCTGCAAATATCACCATACAAATTCAGGAGGAATCAAATAAAATTATTGTTAGGCTGTCCTTAGCTTCAGTATAACTGTCCTGAAGCTAAAGAGATTGTCTGAGAGATTAATTTAATTCAGTTCATCATGATAATTGAGACTCATTCAAGTGGAAGACATCCTGAAGCCTAAGAAAGGAAATACTCAAATGATCAATATACCCACTGGATAGTAATTACCAGGGTTGGGGTTTTTTTCAGTCAGGATGCAGAGACACGGCAACTTGGAGAAATACCTAGAAACTGTATTTTTCACTCAGGGCATGGTTCTAACTAAAAATTCCAGGAGAAAAAAAAAAGAAAAAAGAAAAAAAGGAATTTTGTAGATGACTTTGCTGCTACAATTCTGTTTTCAGCCTTCCTGTCCTGGTCAATTAGTTGTCTGAATATAGATCAGTTCTGCAGCAGGGCATCATAGACCTCATGATCTATGCTATTCTATAGTAAACAGCCTCTTTTGTCATCAGGATTCCAAAGACCTTTGTCCACTTTCTAGTTATTTGTCAGTTTTTGAAATCTTTATGAATAAATCAGAGAGGAAAAGCTGCAGAAGTCATAGCCATTTGTGCTTTGAAGAACGAACCTTTTTCTTCTTCATCTGCTTAATCTGCAGTTCTGATTTGAACTATGAAAAGACTGAACTGGCTCCATTGATACATCACTGGGCCTCTCTGTGTATCTATGGGATTCCCTTTGGCTGTGACTTACTTTTCTGTTGGTGAGAATAGGGAGGAGAAAAGTATGTGCTGGTAATACTTGTATCTACTCAGCAGAGCTTTCTAATTATAAACCTCAGATCAGAAGGGCTGTTTGTGTGTTGGCTTCCTGCCCAACACTTGTGTATTTATTCACAGGACTGTTGCACATAAGAATGTGGTTAAGGCTGGGCAATTTTGGTTTTTTTGGGGTTGCAGTGTTTGAAGACATGAGTGGTTACCTGTGGAAGGTTGTTTTCTCTAAGTCAGTAATCTGGGCAATTGAATTTGTGTGGAGGGTTGAGTTGGCTCCGTGCCAAACCCACTTGCCGGCCCCACGGCTGT
>JAWWEW010000088.1:23301330-23329453 GCA_035583185.1 Anabacerthia variegaticeps | reverse complement strand
CTTCAGCAAGTAAGTAAATATTTTGAGGACTTGACAAAGAATGGAAAAAGTTTCTCTTTATATTTCTTAGAAATTAGTTCTGCATTGAATTCTCCTCAGTTGCTGGTCTGGGGCATATTCAGCACATAGAACATGTCTAGATTTCTGTTTTGCTATTTGGAATTGAAAAACAGCATTTACTTCTGCCTTTCTTTTTTTAGTTAACTGTGTAATCCAAAATTGAGAGCAGGGAAAGTGTGAACACAGCAGTACAGAATCATGCTCTGGAATGTCTTGTAATTCATTTTCAAGAAGTACATCTGCTATCAAAAGTTCTGGTATGGAGAGTTTCTTTTAGTGGTGTTTTGGGTGTGTAGTCAGCACAGAAAGACTTTGAAAGTTTTAAATGTCTTTTCAAATCTTTGTGTGTGCCTGTCTGTGTTTCTGTTAGATTGTCTGATTCCCTTGTCTGTCTAGCCTTTATATTTCATTTAATATCCAACTGGGACTAGGTATCATAATACCAGAATAATATCATGCCACCAGAATAACTAAGGAGCCACCAGATCTGTTGAGGTTTGAGGGGGACTTTTCCACTAAGTGGAGTGGGACTATGTGGTAAGTTCCCTGGTGCCCATGAGAATCAGGGAGCGATGTTCCAGCAGGCTCTGTGAAGAGTGGGTGATTAATTTTTAAAGATAAGTATCTCAGAGGGGGCGGAATATGGCAAGTAGAAGTTTGCTCTGTAATAGGCTCAGCAGCAGGCTCTGCAGCACACAGCATGCCTCATGCTGCTTCCCAGCCAAGGTTGGTCATGGGAGTATGAGCCTTCCTCTCACTCTCACCAGCATTTTGGTTGAAGCTTTTTCTTCACCAGTGTCATAATTATTATCAGTCTCTTTGAGAAACCATTTCTTATTTGTTTTTCTTCTCTGTTGTAAATTTCTCTAAGAAAATAACAAGTGGAAGTGAGTCAATTTCTCAAAGCTCGCACCAATTTACTATCACAAGGATCATGGGCTTTTTTTTTTAAAGTGCATCTAGTTCAGTGTCATTGGCTGAAATCACTAAAAGCTCAAGCACGTATATGCAGGAATGCAGTGTGACTGTACTTCTGTGTTCTTCATTTACCAGCAACAATATAGATCAATACAGAAAATGTTTCAGTGTATCAGAGATGTTGATGTTTTGTGATTTTTAATGTTTTTTTGTCTTTAAGGCTTTGGTGAGTACTTCCAAGACCATAGCCAAGCAGCTGTTGGGACACAAGGCCTGTTAAGAAAAAGCAGGGGGAAAGTTGCAGAGCAGTGACAATGTTCTCCTGATAGGGTGGGGAATTAAGATTTAGGGAGAAGACTGTGGATGTAAACATATAACCAAACAAAAATCCAGAAATTAAGGGAGAGAGAGCCTTGGGGGGTAATTTTTATTACTATAAGAAATAAATTCTGCCTTTACAGAAAAGTTAGGAATGGCATGGTAGGTTCACACTTCATGACTCTCACAGTGAACTGGTTTCAATACCTGTAGTTTACATCTTATGCATAGATCATCCAGGCACCGACTCTTTCCTTTTCCTGGACATGTTTATCCATATCTAAACTCCTGCCGCCTCTGATGCTATTGCAGTTTGCCTCCCACTGTGCCTGAAGGAGCATGGCCTAGTTTATAATGACTCTGATACAGTCCACATTACTCTCTGTACTGCTTTTCTAACAGGGCAAGCTGCTACTGCCTGATCTCAAATAGCTGTTCGGCAGCAGTTGGAGAAAGAAGTTGTAGTGGTTTACCTTGCAGATGTATCAGCTGTATTTACAAGTAGTACACTATGGATTTGTACTCTGCAGACACTAAGTATGTGTAAATTTAGGGCCTGCGAAGATAAAAAATACCTAAAAAAACATTATCACCTAATTAATCTTCAGGTAAGGGGTGGAGAATGGAATAATTTAAAATCTGGAAAGAAAACACAGATTTTGGCAATGAATACTTCATGAGTGTATTTCAGCTCCTCTCTACTTGCAGCAGATACTGCCAAAGAAGGTGCTGCACAGTCCCTGCAATGTGTGTGTCTCCTCAGACCATAACGAAAGGCTTGTCACCACCCTGCAGAGGCAGGTCTGAGTGCAGACTACTAGGCAGCATGTGGCATCCTTCACTGAGAAAACCAGCTTTGGAAATGGTGTCAGGCCCTGTCAGTAGAATTTCTGCATGGTGTCAGACCACATCAGAACTTGTGATAACTGCCCTGGCCTGAGTCCTGATGGATTTTATCGGCCTCCAGATGCCTACTTTGGTTGAAGATAGTTGTCCTGGTGTTGATATAGTAGTGTATTATATGCTGCCTTTCACTGTTTCCCAGCATAGTTGCTTTTTCTGATCTCCCAAAAAGAGAAGACAGAGAGCCATTTTGTATCTGCTTATGTATAAAACAGGAGGAAGCTGTCCAGAACTGTGCTGAGTTATATTAAGTTCTGCATTTGGTGTTTGTTTCCCTGAAGAAATAGATCTAATTGCAGCTATTGGAAAGACAAACAAAACACAAACCCACCACCACAAAACAATTAAGGACAAAAGGAGACAGATTTTTCCATGGACAAGTCACCTTTTTGACCTTTAACACATTACAGGGGAAGCAACTGCTGGTTCAGCTTGCTGTGGAGATCACACATTACTGTATAAATTACTGTACTAATTACCATTGTCTTTATAACAAACTACAACATTCCATTCTGTTGCATGCATGGCAGCAAAACAGCAAGTAATGCAAGATGAATCTACAAGAAAGAAAAAGTAGTTAAAGGTCTGGAAGCAGGGGGAAAAGTCCTACAATTCTGTGTAGGATTCTGGATGGAGAAATAATTTGCTAAACACAGGGTAAGATACGGTTGCAACATTGTCACAAAGCTGTTTGCATTAGATCTTAATTATCTTATTACTTATAACAAATTATTCAAGCAGGCTAAGAAATTTTCAGATACTCCTGATAGCTTTGTAAATCTAAATAGATTTTCCGAGGTAAATGCCTTGTGGTCTGGTGTATGTGGATGGCTGTTGGTCAGACCATCTGATGTCTTTTCAGAACATCTGTTGACAAATATGAAGTTTTATAGAATGGAGCAGCCAGTCACCAGAGAGTTTGTATTAGAGTTCCTGTAAATCAGGGCAAATAAAATTCTATATGGGTCCCAAACTCTAGTTTGTAATGGAGTCTGTGAATGCTTCAAGACCCCATCCTAGAGATGAAAGCCACAGTTCTGGTCAAGTCCTCAATCTGTGTCCCTGTGCCCTATGTGTCCATGTGCAGGCAGAAACAACTAGGCAAAGAAGGTATATCTAGGATTCCTGTTGGCTGCTTGTTCAATGAGAATGATTGGAATCCTTTTGCTTAAATTAAAGGGTTCCTGGCATTTGCAGGTGATTTATTTCATTGTGGGGGAGGGGGAGGGAGGTGTAGTGCCATTTACCTGACATGGTTAGGAATTTATTAGGTTAATAAACCTATATACTAATTACCAGTTATATTCATTGTCCTTGAAAGTGACAGGAGCAGAAACATGGTGGCATATAACACTGCTTGGATTTGCAGAGTTTCGGAATTATTAACAGGGAAGAGGCCTGTGCACACTTTATCATTTGCTCTTTTCTTTCTCCTTGTTTTACAGAAAGAAATGACAGCCAAGATGTGTAACTAAAAACTACGCACTGAAGAAAAGCAAAGTCCAATTTTCTTCCTACTGCAACATTCAAGAATGTGACAGCTGTCATGGACTAAGCCTGCTTTTTAATCCCTGAAAGCAGGAAAGTTGGGAACCACAGTTACTTTCACAAATGCTTCCCTCTAGTGTCAGTGTTCGTAAACCTGAATATGCTGCTAAGAACCTCATCTGAGCAACATGGATTATTGAGAAAAAGAAGAATCATATTAGTTCTAGCGCCTTTATTAGCGATAAGAACCTCTTCAGCCACAAACAATGGCAGTGCTCCTGCTGCTAAAGCTTTATTGAAATTCAGGTCCCTGGGCTGACCTCCAGATTAGTTGTTTTGAAATGAAACTGTATTGTTAGCTGCAATCTTGTTTTCTTTTGTTTCTTGGTATGTGCTTTCTTTAACTGCAGCAGACTATTAAGATGTCCTGGAATTGAAAAAGACTTAGCCTTCAATGCCCCCCACCCTGTACCAGGCCACCCAAGGCTTGGCCACCCTTCCCAAATGCCAGTGAGCCTTGTGTTTCCAGGAAGAGAGCCATGTCCTTCAGCTGATCAGTCAGTTTGTGCTTCATTGTGACTCATAATTGAATGACAATGGGAGGGTTTCTGATCTCAATTAAATGAGCTGGAATCCAGATATAACTATGCAGTGCTGAGGTATTCTCCTTCAATTCATAGTGTGACTGACAGCAAATCTGCTCAGTATCTCTACAAAATACATAAAAAAGAGCTATAGTCAGTGTTTTCCTGAAGTACCCTCTGAAATACATCCGTCTGTCATGTAATTTCATAGTCTTTTGTTCACTTAGAAAAAGGAACCTTCTCAATTACCCAAAAGTTTCAACTTTTCAGAGAAAAAGAAATTTAATTTTTGTAACTTGGAGAAAGATATAGTAAAGATGAGTAGTATAAAGGTTAGAACAGGAAGGGACTATTTCAAGGTCTCTGTTGCATCTAAACAGTGTCCAGCAGTGTGACTTGCTTTCCACACTGGACTAATATAAATTTTTTTTCCAGAACTCAATCCAATTTAATTAACACCTGGAAGGATTTATTGCAGTAAATCAAGTCTTCTATGCCAAATAGAGGAGACTTTCCTTTTTGGGAAAAAAAAAATTCTTGATATTTAACAGAGGGATCAGAAGAGAGATACTGCTGAATAAATGTGAATCTGGTGGAACACACCTACATATTTTGTGCCTTGTAAGGAATTTTGCACATTTATGTTATTATGAAAGATTACTCTTCCTGAGTAGGTGCTGAATCCTGTTGCTGCCTTCTTCTCAATTTAGTTAGCTATGTTTACATCCTCTGAGACAGCATCAGAAGAAGATTATGTGGAGTATCCTGTGATTGAAACATTTGAAATTAGCAGACACTAAAGATTAACAGCAAACCTTTTCTGGCTCATGTTGTAGCACATTCTGTTTTATGTGCCTGCTTGCTTAAATTGGGACTTGTAAGTGTTAGTGATCACATCCTTGCTGGAAAAATGCTTTTGTCTGTGAACATTTGGTGTAACTATGGTGGAGGCTTCTCTGCATTTTTAGAGTTATGCAAGAAATATTATCCTTTGGCTTCAAGGGGATGGGCCTAACTGTTCTACCTCCTTTAGTGGTCTTTGCAATCAGGTTAATTCTTTGGGGATTGGAATGTGCACACAGATAATTTCTGGCCTGCTGGCACTTTTGCAGGACACAACTAACTTGTAGAATTCAGTGCCACAGCTACTGATGAGCTTAGTTGCCTCATTTTAAAGATGAAATATGTTACGTCTTTGGAAGAGAGCACATGGTTCGTGTAGATGACAACTGCCTGGAATTACAACTTCAGTTGCTTATGAAAAGTTTCTTGAACTCCTCCAAAGTGCCTGGGCTGTGGCATTGATTGAGATGGAGCCATAGCTGATACAGTGCTCTTGAATTTCACTGCGGACAGTTGCCATCTGGTGTTCTTATGGCTGGACATCACTATATTTGAAAGATTAACATGAAGAGGCAACGTGGATTTTTTGCATAAAGATCAAAGTCACTACACAAATTGAAAAATATGGTATTTAATGCATAATCGCTGTATAATTTATTCTTCATTTTATTACACTACTTACTATATGCTGTTTTGAGTCTGAAGATTAAGCAGAATTTGTTCCCAGTTACATTTTGTGAATGTAAAACTTATCTGCTAGAATGTTTTCCTCTTTTTTAAAACTTTTTCATAAACTTTTATGCCTCCTTTTCTTATACAGCACACTGTAGGAGGCAAAGGAGGCAAATGCAGAGTTGAACCCTAGAGGATTTTTGTGACCTGGCCAAAATTCCTGTAATGGGAAAAGCCCATTGTAATGCAGGAGCTGAACCAGCTGTGAAGGAGTGCAAAGTGTACTTGTTTTGATTGCTTGCTCTACTGGGAAGAACACAGAGTTTGATTCCACCAAATGGCAGTATTTGACCTTCGGCTGAGTATCTCCCAACAGGTACTCTTGCTTCCAGGTGGGTCAGCCACCACCTGACCATCTCATGCCATGGGCCATTTCTCCTACTGGTTGGTAACACAATAAGAATAATGTCTGGAATGTGACATCTCGACATAAAAGTATCATATTACCCCTTCCCACAGAGGAGAGAGTGACAGCATCCTCTTGGGCCTTGTGATCCCAACTTCATCAGTAATTTGTCAGAATCACTAACAGACAGAATCTTGTTAATTGTCTTTCTACCTGATCTTATCAATTATGTATGTTCCTAATCCAGCATCCCATATGGTTCTGAGATTGGGGAAGAGAGGGAAAAAGAGTTTGTTATTTGGATTTGTTATTTTGTTGTGGTTTTTTAATCATCTTTCTAGTCCTTCAATCTGGTTTTGTTTTTCTTGACTAAAAAGTTGATTTTTTTTTTCTGGTACTTAACTTTAGAGATGTTATTAGTGTTAAGGCACTATAAGAAGGATCATTTCAGCTGACTGGGACCAAACTCAGCATTATTTCAGAATGTGAATATCAAAATCAATATCAAAATTGCCTGTGGTGGTTAAAGACTTTAAGGCTTTCATTGATTGTCTCTTTACAAGAGATTACAAGAGATTTTGTAATTAATTTCTACTTTGTGACTGTCACTGTCATGACAAATGTAACATAAAAAGAAAAAAAAAACATAACCTCCCTTAGATTTTATGAAGGATGGAGTCTCAGAGTCCATCTAATGGTGTTTGGTTGTTTGGGTTTTTTTTAAATAATCCACAACAGTGAATCTTCCCTGGTGATCACAAATTCCAGGTCTGTCAAAAGGATAGAGAGAATGGTAGGTACCCTTTGTATTTGGGAAGCCACTATTACCAAGTCTCTGTTAACAGCAGACTAATGGGATATTTTAGCACTTTTGTACTTCATGCTGAATAAATTACACATTTGGGAGCCCTTCACAAAAAGCCATTCCTTCTTGTTGCTTCTTACCTATTCTGCCTGCTCTTGAGGTTTCTGACATTTTTTGGTGTGAGGTCTCAGAGCTGGCCTTCTGCCTGTCACTGTTTCTTTTGCTTTCCTGAGGACAATGTTTTACATAAGGCAGCCTTCTCACCTCCCTCTGTGCCTCTAGGAGGGCTGCCTCTCACCAGTGCCCTCTGAAGAGAGACCACCGAGGGCTGGCTGTGCATTGTATCTTTAGAAGAGCAGAAGCAAGAGAGCGAGAGGTACCTGCAAGAGCAGCAAAACTGAAGGCACTGCTTTTAAAGCAGAAATATACTTGCTCTGATATGCTTTATGGGCTTTAGAAAGGGGATAACACTGGGAGACCCAGAACAGACAAGTGGTCAGTATTTAGATATTTTTTCCTATATATTGGAAAAAATTTGTAATAAAAGACATTTTGAATAACTATGAAGGCTGTTTTAAGGGCAAAGCAAGCCAAATCAACACTAAGAACCTGGTAGTTTTATATACTTAAATCTAAAATTATCAAAAGTTGAATTTTCCTGTATTTTATGCTAAATAGGCAGTGATTTCCAAGGTTTAGCCAAATAGTTAGAGCTCTTAAAGTTTCTTTTCTGTGTTTTTGTAAGTTTTCCTGGTTTAAATGCAGATGTAATTAATATAATTAAAAGTTGTAATATTCTACCAGGGGAAAAAAATGAATTACTTGTCCAGTCTAATACATGTGTGTCTGTGTATGTACATGAGTGCATATATATATGTGTGTGTGTGTGTGTGTGTGTATGTGTGTGAGTGGGGATATGGATGTGGTAGTGCCATCACATGCATATGTGCCCTCCCTGCTCTTCCCCACAGAGTAGGTTTCTTAAGTTTGTTAATTTTTAAGGGGGATGCATCTTTCGAAGAAATAAGTGGTTGATTCCTTTTTCTCCTCCATGAGTCAGCACTATTTGGTGTATTAATTTTTTTTTAATGATGTCATGTTTGTCTTAGGCTCTCTTAGTTCTGTTTGTTACTAAATAATAGTTCAACTATATAAGAGAGAGCAACACTAACTACTGTATTCATTAAAAGAAAAGGAGAGTTTAATTTTCAACCCAATCATAGTGGATGAAGTGATGAAACACAAATATGAATAAAATAAACATAACCTTGCAGAAGTGTTGTGAAGTTACCTGGGATCTATCTCATCAGCAAGAAAAATTCATGTGGTTTTTATACTACAGGGTAGAATTCCCTGGCAGACTCAGAGGACTCAAAGATGAGTTCCATTACTGCCAATGCGCCAGCTTCCTCAACAGCCCTCCCGCCACCAATGTGACACCAAGAAAAATTGACCAAATATTATGCTAATGAAAACTGGCCAGTCTCTCAGCAATACCAGTGGAATAAGATTAGGCATGAGTAGACTTTCCTTAGCTAAGCTTGTCTGATCATTCTTGTCTATCAGATCTTAGAGCTTGGATAAGTCATGGGTTTCATCAGGTTCTTCAGCTGATTCTTGATGGGACACTTCAAGACAAGAGTGACATGTAAGTAACACCGAGCCAGTTCAGGGCAAAGTTTCATCTCTTAAAAATACAACTAAAAATCCTTGGTTAGAATTTGGCTGCCATAAAAGGAAATAAAGGTCTAATAGGATAATAGAAACTCCCTCTCACTAGAGCTCACTGCATTGTAATCTTTTGCCTGATTCCTAAGACATATATAACCATATATATGTGTGTTATTGTATATAAAGGTACTGTGAGCTTAATACAAGTCAGTTACAGAGCTTGAGGGGAGCAGGAGCATAGGGATTAAGAATGGCTCTGGAGAGTCAGCACCCAGTAGAAGAGCTGATGCTGGACTTTGGGTGTCTCTCTCTGATGTGGGGAGGATCTGAAGACTGGAGATCCTGGGACTAATGGAGTAACTGCAAAACAGCTTTTGAGGGTAGCTGAGGAATTTGACAAGCTGAAAGAAGCCCAATGGCAAGAGTAGCAGCAAGCTTCACAGGGTACCATGTGCATATCTATACACCAGAGGGCTGTGCCTCCATTCAGAGGGCCCTCAGTAATTTCAAGAAGAATGCCAAGAGGAACCTCATGAAGTTGAATACAGGGAATTGCAAAGACATCCAACTGAGAGGAGCAGACCTAGGCTGTATACAGAGAGGAAAGTATTTTCCCCGCTGAAAAGCAGCTTGACAGAGAAGGATCTTGGAGTTCCAGTGAACACCAAGCTGACCAAGACTCAGTAATCTGCCCTCTTGACAAATATGGCAAATAGCCCCCTGGACATTAGAAGAAGTGTTGCCAGCAGGTCAAGGGCTGATCTTTCCCCTCTGCCCAGCCCTCGTGAGACATGCCTGCAGTGCTAGGTCCAGTCCTGAGTTCATCAGTACAAGAGACAGTACAGACTGGAGGAAGGCCAGAAAAGGGCAACAGGGATGATGAATGGACTAGGGCATCTCTCACACAAGGAGGCGCTGGAAGAGATGGGAGAGTTTAGCCTGGAGAAGGCCCAAGGGGGATATTATCCCCATGTATAAACATTTGATAAAATGAGTGAAGAAGGCAGTCAGACTCTCCTTAGTGGTAAACAACAACAGAAGCAATGGACACAAACTGAAGTACAGGAAACTCCTAATAAACATAAGAAAAACCTGTTCAAAGTGATCCTGCTCTCAGTGTGGCTTTGGATTAGCAACTTCCAGCAGTGTCTGCACTCCAGTGGTGTGGTGAGGCTGTGATCACTGCAGCATGTGTGGGCTCTTCAGCAGTGATAAGGCTCTTTAGTTTGCCGTTGTCAATTTCCCTGTCAAGGACAGGAGAGACGTATTCTTTCAAGGGGAAAGAGCTGCAGGAAATCCTTTCCTATCCAGCTTTGTTGCATGCCTCCCTCTTTTCCCTAGCCTGATTCCATACAGCAGTGAAAGCTGAACAGCAAGTGGAAGGCACTTCCTGATGTCAGCTGAGAAGCAAAGGAGCAGTGCAGAAGTGAGACTGGCTATTGCATCCTGCACACCCTGCTGCACTGGAGAAGTTGTCTTAGCTATGTCATTGTCTCTGTAACTGGGATGACCTTTTTCTTGCTGCTGCACAATATGGTGGTAAAGCAGGGTTCAGCCTCTCTTCTATTCCAAACTGCTCTTCACAGTCCTCAAAGATGGCACAAAGTAAAAGTGAGGCAAACCCAGCAGGCGATGGGGCACAAAACAAACGGGTCTTACTGGTTAAAAAAATTAGATCTGACATAGAACAGATGGCCCTCATGTTTTGAGACGTTGGATTGTATTTAATATGTTACAGCAATTAGAGCATTTCAAGTGAATTGACAGGTCATCTGAAGGTGTCACCTGCCTGGTGCATACATTTTGATAAGTGAATCCATTCTTGCAGAGTAAAAGCCAGATATTATTCACACCCCTAAAAGCCATACTGTAGGTAATTACTAACCACTCACTAATAAACATGGCACAAAGGGTAGCAGTAGTTAGGAGATAATGTGCATAAACAGTAATGCTCTCTTGTGTAAGCCAAATTTTATCACATTCAGTCAGTCAAATAGTCGAAAAAACCCACAACACAAAAGCAAAAACAGAGCATTCTGAAATTTGACATTCATAATGTATCAGCAGGAATTGTGTCACAGAGTACTTGTAGAACACTACAAAATCTTGTAGGCTAGTCAGCTCTGCTAAGCAGGACATTTTTTTTTAGTTCAGTGTTAAGCACTTGTCACTTTCTGAGTGGGCAAGTGCCACCAGCTGGCAGTACTTGTAAGTGTCATTGCTGTTGATAGCAACGGGCTGACTTCTAAAAAACGACAGGTGAAGGAAGGAGTTTCCTGAACACACCTACTTTTATGTGGATGGAGCATCAAAACAGCAAAGGGGCTGGGAATGCACTGAACTTAGCTGATAGCCTCTGGCTCAGTAGTGCTGTCATTTTAGACAAATCATCACACAATTTGTTTTCTACACAGTGGCATCAGTGTTCATGAGGGAAAATACTGCCAGCAGATGCAGTGATACTAACAGAATTCTGGCCCAGGTTTGGAAGACGTCCTCAGCCTGCTGGTAGGTCTAAAGTTAGCTGTGAGTAATTATCCAAGCTTTGTGCCACCATACTTCACTGGAGTGCGTTTCACTCAGTTTCTGAGTCTTTCAGGCTCTCCTGGGCTCAAGGTGTCAAAATCATCAGATGTTTCCACAAAGTATTCTGTTCTGCTCCCACCGGTAAGTGCTTACTAAACTAAATGCATGTGGATGTTATGCTATGTTAACAGGATAAAGAAAACTGTTCCACCACCTGTTTTGACTTTCTGAGGCTTTGTCTTGGAAAACAGTCATAGAATTAAACTAACAGTGTAGTCTGGAAATTCTCACAATTATCAGTAGTTTCAGTGACACACAGAGGTAAGACCTGCACAGTTAAGCCCAAGAATTAAGTCACGTGACCTCCCAGTTGCCTCCAGAACAGCCATATCAAGACTATGGCAAATTAATCTGCCTAGTTCCTTGATTAATTTTTAAGGAGCCATGGTCAAGTGTGAGGAGATAAATGTTATCTACTAGTTGAAAAAAACTTCAAAGATAAACCCTCAAAATTCTAATAATCTAATACATTGCATTTATACTTCTCAAATTGGGTGGTATGTAGTATCTAAATGGGACCTACATGAAAGATAAGGAGGGACTTTTGACAAGGGCATGTAGTGACAGGACAAGGGATAATACCTGTCAGGGTTCATTTTTGAAAAAAAAACTGAGTGCTCCTGCAGATTAGCAGGAACAGTGATAAAAATTCTTCCTTAATTTGACACAGCATTCGACAAGCTGATTTCATTCAATAGGCCTACATTAATCATTCTTTATGCCAGCTCACTAGGAAAAAACAAATTCCAGAATGTAAAGTAGAGCAGATTAAAAAGAGCAAAACAGTTAAACAACGCGAGGGATTTACTCTTCAGCCCTGGAGTATGATGCTGAAGGTCAGCCTGGACTGCTGTTTGTGACACTGCCATTTCAGGTACTGAGAAACACAAGGTCTTCAGTTTGTTACTTCTGATTTGTGTTCATTTCCACAAGTTGTCATGACCCAAACTGGTCTCAGAAAAGTGATCAAACTACTGGAAGCATGACAAAGGAGCATAACAAAGCTCATGCCTAAGATGAAACTAATGTCTGAAAATTTGACCTCTCTAAAACTACTGGTATAAAAGCCTTATTGGAGCAGCTCACTTATTTGCAAACTAGAATAACAAATGGGACTGAACTCTTGCCATTGCTTGTTCTTGGTTTGGGGGTATTTTTGCACGATTCAAAGTAAGGCCTAATGTATTCATTCAAAACAATTGCTGTAACAGGATGGCTATTCCTTTATTTTGTGGCCTGGCCAAAGTCCCATTCCTAGATCCAGCTAGGATTTGTTACAGGCCATATTCAGAAAGACGAAAAAAGCTTCTCCTTTCCTGAAAAGGGAAGAGAGGTGTACAGAGCAGAGAAACCCACAGCATAAGTGAGTGAAGGAGAAAGCTCTGTGTTTGAACCAATAAAAGAATAAAAGACCATAAAGGTAGGTATGGCATTTAACTTTCCCTAGTGAAACAGCTGGAAACAATTAGCTATTAAATTTTTCTTCAAGTACAAACTCTGAAATAATTTTTTTTTGGTTTTTGGTTTTTGTTATTTTTTTTACTCTTCTAATTCCTATATGAAAGTAAAAATATCAGCTGTTGCTCATGTACTTTTATATTTAAATAAAATTAAATCAGAATGTCTCATCTGTAGTTGTTTTTATGGTTCAGACTTTAAGCACCTCAGATTGAGGGGTTTTTGTTTTTTGATTTTGTTTTTGTGTTGGTTAGGTTTTTTTGCTTGGTTTGGTTCTCTTTTGTTTTTTCAAGTGTCTGTACTGTACTGCCTTTAGACTTCTCTTCTGAGCCTAAGGTGATATGAAAAACATGAGGAAATGCCCAAATCCTTTTGTCTGGTTCTTTCTGTAGTCTAAAGCCATTAAGCTTTTTTCTTGGATGTCACACTCAAGCCCATACAAATAAATTATTAAAATTCTGCTCATAGTAAAACTATGGCAAGGAATCATCATGCTGTAAATGGCACTGGAACTGGTAGTGCTTAATGTTGCTGTCTAATCACTACGTATCTTTTTAGTTACAGGATAGAAACAGCTGTATTTTCTTTCAAAGTGAAATACCACGTACTCTCTTTGCAGGCTTTACCTAAAAATCTAATTCTCTAATTTATGGGCAGAATGAAATTTCTGAGCAGAACTTATTTCACAGATTGGTAATCAGTGTCTCACATTTTATTCTGTTGTGGGTTTTGATTCCTTCTATGTGTTTAAGGGGTTTTGGTTGGAGATTTTTTTGTTAGTGTCTCTGCTAGTACTTGTTTTGAGAAAAATCACCCCTCTCTCTCTCTCTCTCTCTCTCTCTCTCTCTGTGTGTGTGTGTGTGTGTGTGTGTGTAACACAATGCATTTTCAAAGACCATGACAGGAAATTAACAAGATACATCTCATTAACTTTGTTCCTGTACCAATGCTTATTCATTAAGATGTCAGGCAGTATAATTATGTCTTGAAAAATGAAAATGGAAGAGAATCTGTGCTCTATGGTAAAAGGAGGAAAGTGAGTAATAAGACAATTAAGTTCTTGTAGATTAATTGCAAGGCAGCTAAGAACTAGTACCCTGAAATTAAATCTTTTATAGACTATGTGTATAAAACAGATGTACACATATCTCTTAATTTTCTCTGTATGGAAGACAAATACACACATAACCAATCTAGATAATTTCAGTGTCATGATATGGTATGTTTACCTTTTTCCAACAGCCTCTCATTTACCCTGTGTCCTATTCTGCTAATTCAACCTCTCAGCTCAAAATAACATTTACTCATGGCTTGTCATACAAACTTCCTGCTAACTCTTATTGTTGCTTTATATCCCTGTTCAGTAATTAGTCAATCAGGCACTTCTAGATTGTTTTGGATATGAATCCAAATCTCTAATCCACCACACTGCTTAATCTTACTTTGAATTCTCTGTGCACAGGTCTGTACACTGCCTGGAATGTGTAGGGAATGACTGCATGCCAGTTGCCTCTGTATTATCCCGCTCCCCTGGAGTGAGGAATTTATGACTTGAACACAGCCTGCCTCAGTCAGAGATTGAACCTTCTTTTGTCTCCAGAGAGAGATGCAATCATCTCTGATGGTAAAGAAAGACATCAAAAAGGATTCAAGTGCTCCAGTCCCAGCCCAAATTTGGAAAAGTAATGACTGTTACAACCAAAAATGAATGTCTCTGGTAAGGGCAACAGCTGTAAGATCAGATCATTTCACTGAATCAAAAGTCGTTTTACAGAACTACCAAGAGCTACACACTGGATCCATATGTGTCATGCCAGAAATGCTCTCCCTTGGCTTTGCATTATTCTGTCAACTTCAAAATTCTTGCTCATGCATGTGATGTGAATCAACAGTAAATCAGCTAATGAAAGTGCTGATTAAATAAATACTTATAATCTATGGGCTTCTAATATAATTATGTTGTTCTCAGTCTCTGGTTTTTATTCACATTTTTGTTCTGCAAAACTCTTTTCTCTCAGAGTGCATTTTTTTTTAATTTACCATTTAAAAAGCTGAGATCTTTCTGTGGACAGCAGAGGGAGCAGTGTCATTTACCTATGTAAGACTTCGTCACTTTGGCTTTTCTCTATTTTCTCATTTTTCATTTCACGTAAGCTAGAACGACTGAAAGTTTGAAAAACTATTACAGACCAGGAGCAGGATACCTTTTCCAGGTTTTTCATTTAAAGTTAACCATGCCAAATATTAAAAGTTTACACTCTGCATTCTCTTAACAAAAAAACATTGCATTTTGACACAATGATGTCTTTAGGGTTTGGAAAAAAACCTTGTAAGCAAAAATGTGTTTGAAAGAGTTGTAACTTACAGTCAAGGAAGAATAATAGGTGAGGACTGAAAGCTGTGTTGAGTCATATGATTGTAGATTGACCCTCAGGATATGTGTTGCAATAACACTCTTCAGGAGGTGGCTTCTTTCATTTTTTATTTTTTTTTAATAGAATCTGTTACAAATTAGTGTCAAATGCACCCTCTCCCCCAGGCTACACACAGCAGAATTAAATGGTGAGAAGTTATGTGGTAGAAGAGCTGTTTCATCCTTCTGCAGCTCCTTTTTTAAGAGTAAAGAAAAATTTTATTATTTTAAGTCAATGTCCTCTTTCCTCCAGTGTAATTTGTGTGGTCTTCTCACACAGGCTGAATTCTGATTGCCTCTGGCTATCTGACTCCAGGTCTCAGTGGGATGGTGTCACCATCACAATTAAGTAGAGCAACCATAAGGACCAGGATAATCTCCAGAGAAGCAGTACTGTTTCCACTATGAAAGTAATTTTGCTTGTCTTTTTATCACTCATAACTAGGAAATACATTTTGCCTGATGTTGTGTTCTAATCAAAACTTCATTCAGTTACAAATTATTATAGAGCTTACATTCTGCTGTATATTAAAAAAAAAAAAAAAAAAAAAAGGCAGGAAATATTTCATCTCATTTTTTTAGTTAAAGGAACTTTTTCCACAAACAGCTCAATAAGGCCATGCTCTTCCACCACCACAGCATTATTGTTTTGAAAATATGCTTTACAGTTTGGCTTGTTCTACTTGTGTGTAGGTACAAAAACATGTGGGAGGCAGAAGTATCCAGAATATCCAGCAACCACACAGCATTCAGTCAGAACACAACTATTGAACTCTCCCAGCTGTTCTCTGGCTGACTCTGGCTCAGATTTTCTGTTTCACATGGGGAAAGGGAAAAAAAATTACTGTTTCACAAGGTAAAAAAAAACCTTGTTGGTTCCCTAATCATTGCAACCATAATCTTACATTCAAATCCAAGACTTGAACATTGTTTCCATAGCATATATAAATTTTTGTATTGACTGACGAATATTCATCTTGGTATGCTGTACCATGAGGGCAGCAGATTAGTGTGATGTGAGAACTTGATGCAGGAGAAGGTCCCTGAATATCAGTGCATGTACATAGCCATTGGAAATAGGATGTATTTAGAAACACAGTGTCATATGACTATTCAGATCTTAATTAATAATGGTAACATTAAAAAAAAAAAAAAGAAATAATATTGTTGTATAATTTAATCACTTGTTGAAGAAAACATATTTTGCACTCTGTCAATTCATCAGCACATAAAGTTTAAAAGAACAAATGAACAAAAAAACCCAAACATATTTAACTTAGAAACTGACTACTTATTTTGGGGATTATTTCAAAGGAACATTACATGGAGATTATATGGAAGAGGAGAAGGAAGAAGAGGATGAAAGTCAAAAAAACACTAATGCTGAGTGATCATGATGAAAAAACCTCTAATATACAAAATTCTGGTAAGAAGCTTACAGAAACAAGTAAAATGAAATTAAGTTTCAGAGTATAGATATTCTGGTTACTTCAGGATCAAGTATTCAAACTTTCACATGAAGTGAAATTGTCTCTTTTACCATGTGAACTTAATGTTTGCAGCTGCTGTCCATAATACTGTTTTGTTTAGCTTGGCACATTCATCTTCATGATGTTGTTTCTTTCTCTCAGATGCCTTGACAATGAAAAAGTCTGGTTGGTTATGGAGGTACTTTAAGCAATGTTATTAAAGAAGATGATATGAATGAAGGAGAGATATCAGCTGTCTTTATGGGGGTAAGGTATCCCACTTATGCTTCTGATGGCCTGTACAGGGCAGTCCTTCCAAACAGGTGGTAAGAACATGAGTGATTTCATGTTCAGAGCTTTGTTTCTGTGATGCTGTTATGATGTGGTAGAGAGAGACCATGTTAAGAGAACAGTGGCACTGCACCTATTGTACTGTGTTATGATACTCTTCTCTACTGTTATTGTACTCCATCTGTTTTTTTCTTTACTATTTCCAACTTTGCTTCTCCAAGCTGGAGTCTGTCTGTAATGTATTCGTTGCCTTACAGAAGCAAACATGCTGGTTGCAGAATTTTAAACTAACAGCAAAGAAAAATAGAGACTCAGTTATCACAGTTCTCAGCCTAAAAGAATATTGTTCCATCCAAAATCGTGTTTGCTTCTGAAACATGACTAACATGCTACTTCCAAGTCTGCTGCCAAGGCTAGCAATACAATCTTTGTCATGCAACCTCCTTCCTCGAAAGTGATCCCCTTCATACCAAAGAGAGGGACATTTTCTACTTTGGCAAACCCTCATTTGTCATCTGTGAGGAGAGAGCACATCCACTGCAGCAGCAGACATTCTGTTTGCGCTTTCAAGGGATAGTCTATAACAATTGACATTTCTCTTTTGAAAGCCAATGAGCTTTCATTGAGAAAGATACTGTTCTAACAGTGTTGAAGCATCAAGTTCTTCATCTTGACAAAACCATATTCTTCTGTTACTCACAAAGTAAATTTTTGGAGCCATTTCCTTTCTTTTTTGAAGAAATTGGTCATTAATTATCATCCTCATGTTTCTATTTTATCTATCAATGCCTACAAGCCCAGAACTAACTTCATTCAAACCAAATGATCCAGAGAGACATCAAAAACACTAACATTCTTCTTGAAATGGACAGATCTGTCCAACTGGGTGGTTATTATTGGTCTGGCACAATATTCAGGGAATGCAGTGTGGGGCTGTGTAGGACTGACTGCCATTTACCCAAAAATAGTGCTTGTGGGAGTGTGGGGACCTCTGCTGAAAGCTGAGAGCAGAACTGTAGCATGCACAGAGGTATCATGAGGAACAAGGTGTCAGGAGTGGCTTTGGTGTGTGTGTGTCCATTTCCAGAGGTATGGAGTTACAATCTAAAGCTTCATATGAATAAAACTGTCCAGTTCCATATTTCCTGGTCTACATTCCTGAGAAAAGAGAACACAGCTGCTTTTCCAGGTAGATTCAAGACCATGCTCCCAGACTGAGTGGAGAATCCTTTTGCTTGGTTTCCTAATTCAAGTTGGCTTTCACTATGTTTTTCTCCTCAGATGATCTTGGCATGTGTGCTCACCTCACACCTGAGCAGAGTAAACAGAGCTCAGTGAGTGGGATTGCTCACTGGATGGCACTAGAATATGTGGCAAAAGCACACAGCCCCAAAGTGAACACCTGGTCATTTGGCATCATGGGAACAGAAATGGTGGAAGGAGAACCTCCTCACTGTAAGTAATGTCCTGTCACAGTAAGATGCAAATCAGACACCACTGTATTTCTAATGTTCCCCATGTTCTGTGTCTCTTGAGGCAAAATCCAAATCATGTCAGCTTGAACTAGTTCCACCAAGGTCCACTTCTAAAAATATCCCTGGAGCACATCAGCTTTTGCTGTATCTTTGGTTCCATCAATGGGAGTACCTCAGAAGAGGCAGGTGGTTCAGAAATATGCTGTTTTGGCCTTCAACAAAGATTGAATTCCTCATGTGCTTTTTGAACGCTCTTTGAGCTCTGTGTCTAAATGACAAGGATTTTTCAGTAACAGATAGCTCCCATTTTTGATGGGACTTGCCCATTTTGGCCCAATGATTTCCCCCCACCACCACCTACTAAGTTATCCCACATTTCATTTAAACTATTTCTTCTTGCTTTCTTTACATCCATTACAGCCAGTTCTCTACAGCTCATAGATGTGCCCAGAGAAGCTCCCAGAGATTCATCACAGGCCCAGAATGCTTGTGTGAGATGTCATGACACTTCAACAGCAGGTTGTTGTGTGTGCATTAGGTTTGTTGATTGTCTTTTCCCACCTTTTTCATTGCAGAAAGGAGGGAATTAGCTATAGGGTTGTAACAGATGTAAAGGTTATTTCAGATACTTTACTCCATAGGGATCAGGATCTAAATGACTAGAAATTCTTAAAGTAGCAATTATTCACTCCTGATGAAGATCCTGGTGGTATGTGCAGTCTAGTATGGGTATTAAATGTAGTAAGTAACTGTTGGTGGCTATGTGAAGGAGAGCTATATGACTGGCCATAAAGATTGGAGAAAATTACATGTAAATAGATTTTCAATAAACTAGGTACAGTGTTAAATCATTAGGACTCCTTTTTAAAAGTATCTATACTTTTTTGAACTTTGTTCCTAGTGCTATTCATGGAGCATTTATAGACACAGGATTAGCACGTGCAGCATGAAGTACCCTCAAAAAAGCGCACATCCTTCACACACACAAAGGCTTCTGTTGCCATACACATCACACACCAGAAAGGGAACTTGATACTCACCTTTATTTTGGTGCTTCTTATCAAATGCATCATTAGCATCTTTTTCCCAAAGTGCTTCTCTTTCTTCTTCCATGGTAGGTCTTAAAGGAAGTGAAATCACAAAATCATAGAGTGTGTTTATTCATATCAATTTCCAATGAGTATCTATCAGGATGATGTGTAGACAGGAGGAGTGAAGAGTATGGAGAGTTGTGTGGGCAGTTAGTGCTGCTGGGACAAAGAAATAAGTCCTGACAAACACCCTCTCCCCTGTTCATTTATCAAGGGTCATGGAGATCACTCCTGAGCTATCCCAGCTGTTAAGCAAGGGTGTATACCTGGAAAGATTAGTAGTTTTTGAGTTAAAGACCTTTCCATGACTTTTTCAATATCTTTGTTTCTGAGGCACAGAGTTGGTGAGTACTGCTGGTCAGGCAGAATTCAGCCCTCCCTGGCAACAGGTGAATTTCCTGAGGATCTAGAATAGCGAAAGGAAAGTGATTTCCACTGTCACATTTCTTTTCAGTTGTAAGAGACGTTATTTTTCAGGGGGGAAGGGAAAAAAACAAACAAACAAACAAAAAAAACCCAGAAGGAGTGAAATGTACTCCACAAACCTTGACTAAACAAAGGTGATTGAACCAGCTCATATAGCTCCAACCAGGTTATGAACTTCCAGTCCTCTATGGTGTCCAGTCAGGTTTTGAATATCCCTAAGGCTGGAAACTCTAAAATTTCTGGGAAGTCTCTTCAATATCTTGACCATGCTCAATGTGTTTTCCTAGATTTCTGTTTATGCCCGCTGCTTCTCATCGTGCAACTGGATCCTGCTGAGAAGACTGTCTTTCCATCTGTCTTACTTCCTTCCATCAGGTATTTATACATTTTGATGAAATGTATGTAATAGCCAACATTTTGTGTTTTAGTTTCAGTAAATGCCTGACCATTGTATTTTGGTTAACAGAGAGGGGCAGAATTGCGTCAGGTAGTGATTGCCCACAGAGAAGTAAGAATTAAATATCCCTACCATTTAAGTCCAGATGTGTACTTCCTTTTGGGTAAGCAAGGACTGGGAGAGGTGCAGCAATTGAGTGGATTACCTAAATTCAGACATTCCCAAGAGTAGTTACACCTTACAGTTCACCCAGAGTAATGAGGTTTCTGATGCATTATGCTGTGGAAGGCAGGACTTACAACCTGCTAATGGTTAAGCTGAAAACCTTTATATACCATCTACCCTCTTAAATTGGGCTTTCCAGCACTGAATGACTGACTGTAAGATCTGCTGGAAATGTAGAAGCAATTTGTTTATCTGAGATTCTGATAAAACTAAGAGATGTCTCTAATAGCTGCTATTACTTCTGATGTACTTCTGTGATGTATTGACTGAATAGAGACATCTCAAGATGTGTCTATGAATTACTGTGGGGTTTTGTGTGGGTATTTTTAAAAATAATAATTAAAAAGATATTACAGCAGAGTAGAAAGTTAACACATGCCACAATGTTAAATGAAGATACGAAGAATGTTTGTAAGTACACTTCAATGCCCTTCTGGTAAATTTACAGTGAGACTTAAGCACTGAAAATGAAGACAGTATTGAAAACTACTGAGTTGATGAATGACTCTCTGATTCTTTACTTACGTGATATATTGGTCCTTATAAAAATTTACCACAGAAGAAGTTCACATCAAGTAGCAGAATAGTCAGTTGTGTCTGCTTGTTAGAAATGTGTGAGACAACCAGCAGTCTGAACCTGTGAAAAATTCTGTACAGAAAGTGGAGCATGTCCAGCAGAAGGTATTAACCAGATTTGCCTGGAAATCTAGAAAACACCCAGAGGAATTCCATTCTTATTTATCTCACTGATTTGTAGGAACCATTGCAAAATACAATGCCCATGCTTTAAAATAATCCTGGTCAAATAGTCATTAATGAAAATATACATTTGAATTTGTTTCTCTATTTTGTTTTGGAGTTGTTCCTTGGTCCAGTGAATCTGTGCGCTCTGTAAATGTGAAAGAAGAGTTCAGACCCTAGGTTCTAAGGCAGAGTTGGTTTATTTCAGCTTGGGCTGGGTGCCACTGGAGAGGAAACCTGAACAAAGAAACCCCTGGGCCTTTATACCCTTACAGTCTGTGCGCACGATCTTCACACACTCTTCACATGCCCTGCACACGCCTTTTGGTCCAATGGCAATTTATGGTCTGGGGTCTTCTTACACCTCACTGAATTCTTCATCCATGTCCATGTGCCATCAGCTGCTCCTATCTTCTAGCTTGGGGCAGCCCTGGACCCCTCCAAGGTCGCAATCCTTATCTGAAGATAACCAGTCTTTGTTTCTTTCCCTGCTAACAAACAGAGTTCATTTAAAGTTCACCTACACTAAGTTTTGAGCAGGGCCCACTCATGCTAAGCTGTAAGCGAGTTATAAGTAAACTTAAACTTATGCAATTAATATCTAATACTCTGTAAGTAAACTTATTTTAATCCCCAACAATATACTCCTAGATTACACCTAGCACCTGGCTTACAGTGCAAGTTCTGCCTATCTCAAGGCCACACAAGTCATCTAAGCACCCTTGTTTGTTGGCTTATTCACTTTTAATAAGGCCCTTGGTGCTTCTGTTTGAGTCAGCCTGGTGTATGTTGGTAGTGTTACTCTATACTCAGCTGTGATAACCCTATCTTGTAACCAATTAAATACCCATTCACAAAGTAAGTATCAGAAGGAGAAATCTTTTACTCTCTCAAGCATCTTTCTCCAAGACTTAGTGGATGACCTGATCCACACAGCTGGGAAGTCACTGTGTCTGATGGTTAGTTATGAACTGGTGAGTCACAAGGGGGTGAGAGGAACATATGTGCAAAACATGAGGTTAGCGGATACGTGAAATTTGGATAGGGTAAGTCCATCAAATCCCTCTTGATTGACTAGACACCAGAAGCTCAGGACAATCCTCCCTCTATTTGTCTTACCTAAGGACTAAAGATCTTTCTGGCAGGTCAAATATCACTGGTTTGAAGCATTTCAATATGATATTTTTAAGAGGCCATACCTCACTACAAACTGCATAAGGGGGGGAAAATGAACAAAAGTAAGCCCTGCTTGTATATAGTTAGGTAGTAAATTATAATTATGGAGTGAAATTATTACATGAAATACAAATTGAATGTTTCGCACATATCCAGGCTAGTTGTAACAATGTACTTGACAATATGTAGTATGATCCTCAATCCTATGCTTCATGATAGCTGCTGTACAGCTGCCTCTGATAGCATTAAACACTTCAAAGTACATGTATATTTTCCATACGGGCAAAAACTGACCATCAAGCTGGGCAATGAAAGAGCAACAGCATGCCTTATATCTTAGAGGTATGAATAGAATTTTTGAAGTAGACTATTTCTACTAGCTTTCAAATAGGAGCCTGTTTTAATTATCTTTGGTGAGTACACTGGATTGCAACTTCCACTGTTGCACTGAGCTTAGCATTTTTGTTTGAAATGCAATGAAACGTGTGTGGAATACTGCAATAAGTTACCACCTTGCTATCAGTAGCTCTTGGAAAATATAAAAAAATCTAAGATGGCAATACCTAATGCATTGCAATATGTATGTAGACACTATATCTACATAAGTAGGAAAAAAGAAAACCCTGCATACAAAACAACAGATTTCATGACTTCAGTCTTTTCCTGCTCTGAACAGTATATACACTTTTACAGGCTGTGAAGGCAGAGGTTACTCTGTGATATACACATACATAACTGTAGTAAAACAGTATTGATGTGGTATATACAGTTAGAGCTATACACAGTTCTACACAGCACATCACATTTCAGGCTCCAGAAGATTGAATTTTTGTTTTCTTCAATACATCATTGATGGACAAAGATTTCTCCCCTCTTAAGCAGCTTCTTCAGCGGAGCAATCAATGCCTGCATAAGTAAACTTCTCATATAGGGTAGTATTCACATATGTCTGGGAAGGAAATAAACAGAAAAAGTGTGATGCAAAATGTGTTACCTCAGGAGTCCTAAACAACATTGAAATTATTCATTGCCTATTTATTTTCTATGGATTCATTCTTACCTTCCTTTCTTCTAACATCCTGTTCAGCGATACCAGTATCTGAGCAAATGATGGTCTTTCATATGGTTTCTCTCTCCAGCACTGTCTCATTAGGTCATACCTTTAAAAATCAAATACCAACATTTGATAGTTTTGATACAGAGCTAAAGCTGCAAATTCATGCTTATTGAAAGACTGTGAATGTTCCATTTGTCAGAAGAAAATGGATTTTTAAATAGCTGAAGTTCCATTGTCCATGGCTTGTTGCTGTCTGAAGAGAATTTTCTTTTGTTCAGAAATAATAAAAAAGCTCTCTTTGAGCTGAAGCCCAGCCATGTTGCGCAAAGAAAAGGATATCTGGTAGGAGCTGAGGAAGTTACTTACACTTCATCATCACAGTTCAGAGGCTTTTCCAGTCTGTACCCTTGAGGCAGTTTTTCATATAGTTCTGCACACGTCATTCCACAATATGGTGTTCCACCTAAGACAAAGTTTAGCCATTGTCATGAGCAGAAAGGGTTTTTAATAAAAGGAAGCTTAATTTCGTAGTAAAAATGAAAAAGTATGACTGGCATAGCAACAGGTATATTAATCCAATGTTAAGGAATATTTTGCAGCTATATTTTTTGTTATTAGTGCTTCTATACTGCTTCATGCACAATATCGAAGAGAAAAATAAAACTAAGGATCAGTTGTTTTTTTTATCATCTGTGGGGCTGGCTTAAATTTCTCTGCAAGTCTGAGAGCCTGCATCTGATTTTATTTGAATTGTTTTTCCAATAGCCTTCATGTCAGCAGGCATTATATGGACGCAAGGAGCTATTACTGTTAAGCTGGTTTTGCCCCTTTCTGCAGGTGTTTGGTTGTTTAGACTCTTGATTTTTCACAGTGAAGTGTGTAAATTCCCATCCATATCTAGTGCACACCCATTTAGTAAGGAAAGCTGGGAAAAAATTAGAAAGCCAGAGTTCATGATTAGTTCAGTATGCAACGTGCACCATAGATGAACAGCTCTTAGCCAGCAGAGTGTGGGGCACATATCCAGGACAAATTACAAAGGGGGTGTAACACAATTATTTTGAATGATTTGAGGCTGTATCACAATCGTGATGAATAGAGGGGTGTACAGAAATGAACTCTAAATTTTATTTGAAGATTAATGTTCAAAAATTTTCTTAGATATTACTTGGAGTAGATGATTACTGCCATGCCCCACAAGGTCATTAAAATATAAGTCTTGAATTAAAACTCAGTATGGCTCAGGAAAAGCCACCCATCAAACTCAAAACATTAAGTCTATGTATCATATGATATGCTGGAGATTATATTTAGTTATGGCCTGGGTTTTATACTGCAATGAAAACCTGGTCATTGTGGCTCTTTCTCATTTACAATGGAAAATTCCATTTCCAAACATAGTGAGGCTAAATAAAATTTAGTAGAATGAAACAGATAAAAAAATTAAACAACTTGTGAAGCAATATTTTTTAAAAGACTGAGTGAGTGGACCTGCCATGGCTCAGATTGTTTACTTGTGCAGTACAAAACTCATATACTTACCTAAACTAACAATTTCCCATAACAGGACACCATATGACCATCTGCAACAGAGGCACATTATGAAGTGCAACAAGAATGCACCAAGATTTAATATTTTTAAATGGTAGATAGTTTTGCTAGTATTCAGGGAACACAGAGAAGTGTGATATATTCTTCTACATTTTTTTATAAAGTTTTTGTATAATGATAGGGTGCATAGAATCAGAAGGGAGGAAAATTAGTAAAATGAATCCCCTCTCAATCAACTTTGTAAGACTGTGAGCTCTCAACAAATACTGTAATTACAGAAGTGCTTTGCCAAATATAATTTCCAATTTCCTAACTAAAATACCAAGTTCCTCTGGGTCTCCCAAAGATTCATCAGGTTTCTGATTTGAAATGAGAAATATAGCTCAAGTAGTGGTCCAAATCCAAGCAGCTTGTGAACACACAACTTGATCAGACACCGATGAAGAATAAAAGGAACACTTTTGGTTTGAATTTTAGTTTTTTTGCTTCCTTTTGCTCACTCAGGCTGACATGACTACTGAGTGTTTTGAGTTAACAGTGGCTGTCAATCTTTCCTTGATATTAAAAAATATTTCTTTATTTAAAAAATGCCACTTGAACATATACTTACACATCACTATTTGTGGTGTAAACACTGTAATTCAAAGATTCAATTGCCATCCATCGCACTGGAAGCCGTCCCTGGAAATTATTTCATGAAAATTTATTTGTTGGTAGCAGGAACAGCAGTATTGCAATTTGCATGCCAACAATTGTTCTGTGAAATGAAAACTGACTTTATGCAAATAAATTTTAGCAAGTAAATAAACTTACTCAAGTTGTTCATGTTTATGGAAGAAATTCTTTACTGAGGGTGGTGAGGCACTGGCACAGGTTGCCTGGAGAAGCTCTTGATACCCCATCCCTGGGAGTGTTGAAAGCCAGGTTGGATGGTCCTCTGAGTAACCTGGTCTAGTGGTAGATGTCCCTGCCCATGGCAGGGGAGTTGGAACTAGATGACCTTTAAGGTCTCTTCCAAACACAAGCCATTCCATAGTTCTATGATTTGCTTCCCAAAGGGACAGTTCACACTAAAGCTAACAAAAAATTTACCCAGCCAGCACCAAGATGAAATGTAACTAATATCTAAGTGATGTCTTATGATGCCTCTGACCAATCCTGTTGCCTTGACAACACAGTGCTATTTCTGGTTTATAGCTGCATGATACTTATTACATATCTCCCTCTTTCTGATGTTACAAATCATTAGCTCTGGGCAGCTGTTTTTCCAGCTCACAGATCCTGACATACCTCTGGTTGCTTGCTAACTTTGGCCTTTTTCAGTAGAATTAGGCCAGCTTGCCTCAGCTTTTTACTGTCACCCATATTCATATAAATAATTTTAAATTACATTTTATATTATAAACATGTTAGAGAATTTATTTACACAGGTATATTAGTAAACATGATATATATTCTTTTACACGTGAATAAATAACATTTAAATAATCAGTTCTGTAATACCTGTAAGTTTGCATTTTTGTTCATAGGAAAACACAAAGTAAGAAACAAGAAAACAAAAATTAAGAAAACAGCCTGTATCAGTTTGTTTTGATCCTTACCATGGTCTTCTTAACATAAACTTCTTGACCTCTTGATAAGCCAAAGTCAGCTATTTTTGCAACATAATTTTCTCCAACCAAGATGTTTCTTGCTGCCAAATCTCGATGAATAAACTAAAATAAAAATAAAACCAAACCACCAAACAAACAAACGTAAAAAAAAATCACCTCAGTATCAGTGAGATAACTTGTATTACTTTACTGCAATATTGAAAATGGCAAACATTCAGAGTAAGAATACAAAACAAAGAATTGGAATGGTATGTCACTACCAAGAACATTTTAAACTTTATCTGAATATGAAAGCAGTTCACTACCATATTGTTTGTAAGTCTTAATGCCTCTCGTGATTCCCCATGGCATAGCACCTGATAGGGTTAAGTGAAGGCAACAAAGTAAATCTCATCCAGTGGGTGCTATAGAAGCTAGAATTTAAACCTTATTTTGATTTCATTAAAAGGCATAGTCTCCAAACAGTTATTTATTTTTCTTTCAGTGGGTAGAGAGTTGAAGACTGACCTGTTTCTGGCTCAAGTAGTCCATCCCTCTGGCAACATCTGCTGCAAAATGCAGAAGCTGCTGAGAGGAAAGGGTAGATGCAGTACTGTTGGCAATAGCAAATGCTGGGTCTGTTTCTAGTACTCTGCTTTTCCGAAGGAAGTCCAGTAAATTTCCATGGGGGGCGTATTCAATAGCAAGGTAAAGATATCCTAATGAAACATCAGATAGTGAGCATATTGCAGACTAAAACATGGTCAGTAATAGTCTGGAAATTTACACTGCCTTGAGTGAAAAAAAGAAATAAACATAAAACAGACTGGAGGGGAAATACCAAACAAATTCATTTCTAGAAGCAGAGAAGAATTTAGAGCTGTAGATGAACAAAATTTCTGAAGAATATCTTGTAGATCCAAACACAAGTTTATTTACTTTTGAACAAATGTTGCAGCCAGACCTGCTTAAAAGCTTGTGTTTCTATGACCTGTGTGGACTATACTATGGGATTTTTTAAAGTTCATGTTATCAAGACCATCTTACCCCTATGTTCACATGCTCCCAAAAGATTTATGATGTTGGGATGATGACCAAGTTTACAAAGAACTTCAAGTTCTCCAGCAAAATCTCTGTGATCATCTTTTGAGGCATACTCTGAAAATCAAAGAAGCATGCATTTATGTTTTCCTTTGAGCTGAATTCATAACCATATTGTTTTTAATTATGAGAACTCTGAGCTGCCTGAGCCACTACTGCTTCAGCCCCAATAAAAACTCTAAGGGAAGTTAAGAGAAAAACTCCAAGGTACATTAGTATTTGCTAAAAAAGTAGGATTTTTCAAAGGAAAATTTTCAGAACCTGGTGTCTGTAGCAGCTGTCCGCAGAGAAAGGAAGCATCTTTTCTTCTTATTTGAGAATGTAAAATGTTGTATCAGATCATATGAAAACTAGCTGCTTAAAAATCTTTCCATATGTTTGCTGTTAATTACTTGTGCCTGCATGC
>JAWWEW010000088.1:23285412-23300214 GCA_035583185.1 Anabacerthia variegaticeps | reverse complement strand
TCAAAATGAGTTTTAAGTCTCAACTTTGAGATTTATCTCATATTAGCCTTAATTAAATCCTGTGTTTGTCAGGTTCAGTATGAAGGATGAGGCAAGAAGAATGGAAATGAAAAGAAACAGGAAATTATCTTCCTCCATACTTAAGGAGACATCTCCTCTTCAGTTACACATTCTCATTAAATACTTCTGTGGGAACAGTTTCAGGACAAGAAGTTGGAGCTATTCTGTGTGGCCTGGGCACTGATCATGCACATGGATGAGCTCCCCAGCTCCCTGCTTATGAAACAACATATGAAGGAGCTCTTTGGTCCACCTTCATTTTGCTTCACATGTTCCTCTTTGAAGCAAGAGAAAAGCACCAGAAAGCAGAATGATAAAGAGGTGACAGCAGGATACAGATATGTGCATGGGTATAAAGAGGGAGACATATCCTTGTGATGTTACAACCTTTAACAATTTCCTCACAGCCAGATCAGTGATGTCACCTTTGACTGAACCCTGGTGTGCTGTTTCCAGTTGAAAATGGATGAACATTCACCAGCAGTCATTGATGCTCAAAATCAACTTTAAATATATGGTAGTTTTTGAAATCGGGCATGACTTCACAGAGGGAGAACAGGCTCCTCCATTCTGTCTGGCTTGGTACTTGTCACACACAGGTGAGACAAGGCAGAAAAGGAAGCAAGGCAACTCTTCTACCTCATAGCTTGTAACTGTGATCGCTTAACTTGGGGGTCACTAACAGAAAAGCTTTACAACAACAGTACTAATTGCACAGATGAAGAGAAGACAGTATTTGGGAAGGTCAGAGAGAAGAAACTGGAAACAAAAAAAACAGGAAAAGATGAGCTAAAGTTAACAACCAAACTGGCAGAGGAAAACTGGGAACCTACCACCACATTTTGGAAAGCCTGAGCCATTCGACGCTGGAAGTTGGCTCTCTTTAACTGCAGCATGATGAGAAAGGCCAGGAGAATTGTTACACAGGTCATTCCTGCAGAGCCAAGGATAGCGATAAGCAGCATTTTGCCTCCTTTTGATTCATATGGAGCTGTTGAGGAAGCACATAAAGAGTTCATCATTATTTACAACTTATTCTGAATTTAGCTATACATTAGAAATGTATAGCTAAATACTCCTGTCTTGTAAACTGTTTAAAGACATAAGAATGCATCCCTTTGTTTTCCAAAATGTCACATACTTTGGCTCTCATTGAATTTCAGGTGTATAAACACCTGCAGATTCTATTTCATTCAGTCAGAGCAGAGTTGAGGTCACATTCAGTGATCTAATAGTCCTATTATGTGCAGATCCTTTAATTTATGAGTTGTGGGGCCCTTTCTTGTGGATACACAAAAATGGTGCATGTTGTCTTTTCATAATGCCATGGAGTGAACTAAGAACAGAATTCCAGTGGTGCCATGGATTGTCAAAGTTAAGAGCAAAAGAAAACTAAGACAAAAAAATCAATTATGATCCTGCCTTAGCTAACTAGTTTATAATGCCAGACCTGGTTTGTGCAAGTCCATCATGGTGGATTAACCAACCTTTAGTTTCTGGAAGAGTCTTCAGTTCAAACGATGTGTTTGGGTTGCTCAAGCCAATGTTGTTTTGAGCATTAATCTGAACCTGGTACACAGTGTTTGGCTCAAGGCCCTTGAGGTGATACTGAGTAATGCTGGTGTTCTTTATGATAATATCGATGTGGTTGTACTCAGCCTTGCCATAAATTTTGTAGCTGATGATGATGGAGGAGATGGAGTGACCCTCAGCAGCTGTCCAAGAGATGACTGAGGATGTGTCTGTGGTGTTAGAAAATCTGATGTTGTATGGTGCAGGAGGGATTCCTGAGAACAAACACAAACACACAAGGCATTGGAGTATACATCTATCTCTTCCTCCTTCCCACAAAGAGCAAACACTTTCCTTGGTGCTTCTGCAGTGCTAAACAGAAGCAGAATTTTGTTGATGAGTTATGGTAACTGAATACAGTCGTTTTATGATCTTGATGTGCTGCCACCATTGTTTCAGTACTCCATACTTCCAGCACAGTTTGGAGTGGCATTGAGTATACTGTCTTTGGAGAAGATATGCATTCTCTGAGCTGTATGTAAGCACACCAAAATTGCTTTCAGACTAATGCAGAAAGGTTTAATTTCCTTCTATATTGAATTATCATACCCTTGTAATTCCCAGGTCCCATACTCTCACTGTTTTAAGGAGCAATTACCTGTTAGGATGCAGCCTGTTAGAAAGAAGGGAAATCAGTACCAACATTTCCAAATATTTAATCAGAAAACCACCAGCAGGGGTGAGTGCTACACTTGTGGACACAGCCATGACTACTAAGCTGTGTACCTTCTCCTGGAAAACCAGTACCCTTATGCTTTTCTAAGTGCAGTTTGGTGTCAGAGCTCAGGAAACTGGAGTGTCCCATGACAGCCATTGGAACTTTTGTTAATACATGTAGGATCTCAGTGAGGGCATCCTCACATGACCTGTAAGGAGGAAGAAGCACACCTTTTCAGTGTGTGGTATGGGCAGTGGCACCCATCAGCCATTCAGAGGGACAGCTGTTCAAATGGTACTTCATGCAGATAGGGTATTTGTTGTGGTGTTATGGAAGCAAGCTGCTCACACTCAGAGAATTCAAGGTCAATCTTCAGTGTAGCACACTTAACTACTCTTTGCTCACAGGGGTTTTACCTTGAATTACATCTTCTCTTCTTTAAGTGCTGACTATTTCTGTATTGTCATAGCTGAATTGAGTAACAAAAGAGCTTGGAATAGTGAACTCTGATGGCTCATTCTGAGGAGGAAAAAATGCTGTGTGTGTCAGACACACGAATTGCACTGAAATGAAGATGTGGACTCTCAAGTCTTTTTTTTTTTTCCTTTTAAAAGAAATTATTATTAGTTCCTGATAATTTCCAACAGAATTTCTTTGGACACTGAACTTTCAAAATAATAGCAATAATAAGCACAAGTGATCATCAGAAACTAAGTGTTACCAAAACAAAGGATTATATTTAACATAGTCATCAAGTGACAATTAGTCTGATCACTGGGGAAAAGATGAAGAATTAAACAGAAGGATGTGAATCAGCACTTACTGTCACTGAAAGTCCATGCATATAGATAGTTGCTCCATTCTCCTTGGGACCTGGTGTTCACCCGTACCCTGCACATGTATTGCTGTCTAGGCTCAAGATCTTTAATGATCAAGGTGGACATATTTCCTGGCACTTGAGTAATAACACTGCTCTCATCACCGTTGTCATTCACGCTCTTCCTTTCCACTTCAACACGAATGTCATCCTCTGTCCTCAGTGTTAAAGGATGCCATGACAAATTCAGTGATGTCATACTTTTTGGAAAGAGAGTGAGACCTTCTGGTGGAGGAAGACCTTGGAAAAGCCACAGTGAAACAGAGAACAACATTTCATGTCTGGTATGTAAGCTAAAATAGGGGTACCAGTTATTCCCAACCACTGCCCTAGCTTGGAGTGACATAGGGAAATTCAGCCATCCTAGACAACTTGGTAGAATTTACATCTAAGAGGGGTTGATAGTCCCACAGTGTCTTATCAACAGCTGTTGTGTCAACAAAAGGGTATCTTCAATGAACTGGTGTCCTAGATGCACTTTTTAGATGTGAGAAGCCAACTGTGTTGTTGTCTTGTTAGATAGCTCCTGGTACAACCCTCATTTATTTTGTGTGTCTGTGTTCAAATTGGGATCTATCCTCAGTGGACTAAAAACCTCCCTGCTTGTTCAAACACCTTCCTTTTCAAAGCAAATTGATCTAATACTAAGAGGAAAGACAGCAAAAGAAGTGATTTGTACCGCTAACTCTGCTGTCTAGCCAGGCAAAATATATAAATTCTCCTTTCCCATATCCCTCATGTCTAAATCAGGGAAAATAATAGTTGCCTTTTTGTGGTTTTCTTCACCTCAGTTTTTTGGATTTGTTTTTTATCTTATCTTCCTTTTTCATTTTTTTTCTTTGGGTGAAGGGATAACATTGGGGTTTTTGGGAGGGTTTTGGGGTTTTGTTTGTTTGTTTTATCCCTTTGCCTGAGATTTTTTTGAAGGACTCTATTTCAACTCCAGCCTTCTTTGCTCAAATGAAAGTGTTCTGGCAGAGATCAATGAATAAACCATATAGAAAAACAGCTGGAAAACCCCATTTGTGAAAAGCCAGGATGTGACTTACCAAGTGCAGCTGTTGTGAAGCTAGCCTGTGGTCCAGGATGACCTTCCCCACCTTCTCCTTGTCGACTCAGCTGAACACAGAACTGATATTCTGTTTTGGGTTCCAGATTGTCCAGTCTTTTAGTTGTGCCTTTTACTGATAACAAAAATCAAAAGAAAGTAAAGCCATAGCCCATGCAGAAATATGTTAAAGAGGAAAAGGTTTGGAAAATATAAGGTAAGGTATTCAGGCTCCTCTTTTTGTTGTCTTTTTTTCTGATTCATTAATATAAACTATTTGGAGGTATAAAATAATTATTTTTAAGTTGAGTTACAACCCAGACCAATAGTTTCCTCATCTGCCTTTCTTTCAGGCTGGTTGCTTAGACAGTGTGCATTGTGTATGCAGATCTTGTGTTATACTGAATTAGTAACAGTCATTGTTTACTTGTAAGTTCCTGTAATGTTTCCTATAGTATTTTAGGCCATGCATAAAATGTTTAAGCATAGCTGGAAAAGGTCATCTAAGTCATAAGCAGACTTCATTTTGCCCATACAATTTCTGATTAGTATTTTGGTAAGTTTTTTATCTCACATGGACAAAACTGACATGAAGCAAGATGGTGGATGCTCCAAGATTTCTCCATACTGCTCACTACTTTTGAAAACCTGCTGTTTACATAGTGGTTTTCAACAGCTGCACCCAGCAGTGAGTATATTTAATCTTAAGGAAGGAGGGGAAAACCCCTTTTTTCCTGTAAACTGAATATGCACTTTTGACTACTGTTGGTGTGCCACATCCATATGAACATTATGTGTAAGGATAAACAGAGTAACACATCCAGTCATAAAAGATTATACTTCTAAGCACTGCAGAGTTTTTTGAGTCTAATTAAGAACAAACACCACATGATGTTCCAGATTGCAGCTAAAATTTCTTTTTAAGGGCATTAAAGAATGTCCTCTTACCTTCCACAGACATCCAGGACTGATAACGTTTTGCTGGCTTGTACAGAAGTTTTGTTGACACAACAGGTCCATCTCCAAAATGTAACTCAGCATTGGTATCAATGATCAGAAAATTATGTCCACTGTCTGTCAGTCTTGGGGGATGCTGTGGCACAGGAGGAGCTGAACAAGAATGCAAGTGTTAAACCAGCCTTTCAGCTCTCTCTACCAGTAAGACTGGTATTTTCTAGATCTGCAGGAAAATGGGACATGCTTCTCGAAACTCTCACAAAATAGACAGGGCTTTACACCCTAAAGCTGACAGTTTAGATATATGAAAAGAAAAACGTGGGTGTTCTTCTAAGCCTTACCATCTCACATTTATTTTTTCAATATACATAATTAATAAGAATCTTATAAAGGGTTTCTGTTCATATTCTGACTGTAGATATTTATTCCAACATTATCCCACAGTGCAGAGAAAAGAAGGTTCTGCCATGTTAGACTATAAATCTGTGCTTAGAGAGACAAAGAGACTTGAAGAGATTCATGTTTTTACCTTTGACTGTAACTTGAAATGGTTTCTCTGCCATTCCTGCTACTGTCTGCACACTGCAAACCCAGGTTCCTGTATCACCGGGCTGGATTCTATTAATTGTAAACATGGCTTCAGAGCGATTACTGACAAAAATTCGGGCGGGCTGAAATGGCAAAACATGTACAGGACCTCAAAAAGTTGGCATTTGGGAATATTCTCACAGTTTAGAAAGTCAGCTTACGTTTAGTGATATCCAATTAAAAAGCATCTATAATGGTCAATTCCATAGTTTCGTATGTGCTCATGTGTTCATGGGGTAACCTCAGAACATCAAAATTTCACATTATATTTGAAAACATTAGTGTACATTAACTACAGACAAAGTCAATAAAAAGAGCAGAAATAACAGAAAGTAATTAATCAGGAGCCTACCCTTAGGACAGTTCCATCTTGCTTCAAAAGTTTGAATTCTTCAGATTTAGGAAGTGGCATCCCAGTTGCTATACAAAATGGCTTGAACTCCACACCAGAATTGAGTTCTATGGGATCTAGTAAGTTTTCTATCTGAGGTGAAAGATCTGCTGAACCTACAGAAGTTACACGGTATTATGTCATCCTTCAAACAGAACTTTAAAAAGACAGGACTAAAACAGGTTTAAGTGTACAATGAGCACAGGCAGTTGTGCGTGTCTGGTTCTCCCTTCCCTCGTGGGCATATGCAAGAATCACATTTGCCAAAGCCAGCATTTTCACATCAGTGTAAATATCATGTGAGGAGGAACAAGCCTTGTGTTTACTTTTCTCTCCTTTCCCCACCACTCTCTTTTTCTCACTGACATTCAAAGCACAGGCAGTCTAACCATGGCGATCACTGACACATTTTGTTCTCAATGTACAGTATCTCCTTGCTCTCCATTTCATCTGTTTATAAGAGCAGACAGATCACAATAGTATAGTTTGGCTGGCAGGATCACAGTCTTATTTCCCTGTTTGTTTTTGTTCTTGAAAGGTTTTATAAATTAGCAGTGAATTTGTTATTTTATCCAGCATAAATAATAGATGCTGAGCGTGTCTTACAGAATACTGTGTACAAACCTCATCCAAGTGCAAAGAGGTGAGATACTCTGAGCTTTGTAAGCTCAACTTTCTCTCACAGAAACAAAACTGTTATAAACTCTGTGGTTGTATTGGTGTCTCAGTCATCAATTTCAGATCACGAAGCACATAGTATAGGAATGTATGAAGACAGGTAAGAGATAGGTAATGGTAAAATACCATGAGACTATCCAAAAGCTGGATATGCAAGTTTTGTCAGTGATTGATGATAAGGCCAGTGTCAAATCCTATGGAGTAAAGTTTGAAAATCTACTTCTAATGGAAGGAAAATCAGATTAAATGATACCATATCATCCTGATAAATGCAATCTACAGGTCAGAGGCTTAAAAACGCTCTCTTGCAATGAGGTTGAACAGAAGTGTCTGGGCCCCTGGAATGCAATGGGCAGAGCAAGGATAACAGTCTGGAGTGGTAATCCTGTACCAGCATTTGGATCTGTTTCAGTTACACTGGGAAAAGCTATTTACTACCGTGTTACCTTGCTTTACCTTCTTTTTCACATTGCAGACCATGCCATCCTAAGGAGCAGACGCAGCCCTTAAATCTGTCGCACATCCCTCGATTGTGACAATTACATTTGAGTTTGCAATCCGACCCATAAAAACCAGGCTTGCATTCTGCAAGTACAAATGTTCAGTTAGTGCAAAGGTACTAGCAAATGTCTTCCATTAGTTTTCAATCTTGTGATTGAAAAAAACTTTTTACATGACAGTAAAAGTCATGCCTATTACTCTTTTCTGTTAGTTCCGTTCTGTATTATCCATGTGCAGAACACTAAGGACCCAAGGACCCATCACTTTTTTTTTTTTTTTTTTTTACTATACCTTTATCACACTCCAGCCCCATCCATCCTGTGGCACAAGAACAACCATATGGATCTGGTAGACAGAACATATAGTTTCTGCAGCCATAATTTTCTCTACAGCTCTCTTCACATGTTTTCCCAAATGTATTGGCTCCACAAGCTATTAAAGGGAGAGAGGGAAAGGATAACCAAACAGCACTGTCCAAAAAAGGACCAGTGCCTCTAATGATACAGCTTTAGACAAGAGAAAACTTGAATTTAAATTAAAAATATCACTTTGACCATTCAGATACCAGATATATTAAAAACCATAGCAATTTCAACCACAACTGTTCTAATGCTTAAGTACAGGCAGCAGAAAAAAACATAACTTTCTCACTGTGAGGATCTGTCAGCCAAGCACCCCTTGTTTTGGATATGTGGGGACAGACCTTCAGCAATAAATCCTCTTTATAAGCCCTTTTAATATAAAATGGACAAAGAGGTCCATGAAAACCAAATATTCTTCTTAGAGTTCAGTACATATGAAGCTGCTTATCTCAAGATTTTGCTTTTATGGTAAGAGCAGTGCTACACTAGAGTGGTTTGGGTGTCAGCTATTCAAATAGCTTAGCTCTAGTATTGTCAGCACTGCAATTCAGTCAACTATAAGGATACATATTTAGCAATGAATGCAAAAATTACTTGGAGAGGTCAAAGCAAGGTGATGCTTGCTCTAATTCTTCCAGAATCCAAACAAATTCTCACAGTCACAGATCTGCACAAACAGACATATACTGTCTATATTTCCCTACAGAGACAAAGTACCCTGTGAGCACATTAGCAGCTTCTTCAGAAGCAGATGGGGAATCTCTAACATATCTCCTAGTGCCAGCGTAACCTTAAGATCTGCAATTCTGCCACATTTAGCAGTCAGTCAGTAGCACTGAGCACACTCATTTCAAGAGAATCATAGAACAGCCCAGGTTGGATGCGACCTTGAACAATCATCTGCTCCAGCCTATTGTGAAAAAAGGAGGCCAGAAGGTATTGTCTAGTATATTGTCATATTGATCAGGAAGTGTTGGAAACGTTAACCTTCCATTGCAAAATAATCAAAACTAGAAGAAGAAAGGGAGAATTTAAATCACATCTACAAGAACAGCCTTACTAATACAGGGTTCATCTCACCCAACACTCTCCTGTCTTCAGGACCAGCTGTGAACGCTATAGTTTTAAAAAGTAAAAAAAGGCTCTTCCATATGATATATCCTTCAATAATATGCTAACTTCTGTTACTCAGAATAAGCAATCTCTGAAAATATTTACTTACCTTTCTCACATGTTTTTCCCATAAAACCTGGAGGACAGATGCATTCCCCAGTATCTTCATGGCAAATACCATTGTTTGTGCAGGAAGGGCAATGGGAGCTACAGGAAGGCCCCCATTTCTGAGCTTCACATCCTTTTTTGGAAAAACATGACATATTTGCTATCTTCTTATTCAGTAATCCATCAAGTTGTAAAATTATTTTTAAGAAAAACAGTAAAATACATAAAAGTATGATCCATGTGGAACCTGCATCCCCCAGCCAACTAGAGCACTTTAATTAGTAAAGTGGCAGTGAAACCAATAAAGAGTTGCAAATAAAATACCTCCTGCTTTGAGCATGAAACTTTGTCTCTAAGCAGTTTCTCTGCGCCTATTGGGGCAAATTCGGCATCAGCAGTAGCTTCAAAATTCAAATTTTGAATATTACATTAATTAATTTGTAAATCCTGGAAGCATCCTGTGGATGTTCACAAGTGAAATATATGTTACTATCATAAACACTTTCTCTATACTGTGAGATATTTGAACAGCTATTTATTTTTTTCATGTCAATCTTGTATTTCTATCCAAGTTAAAAGAATATAGTTTTCTTTATATCTCATGAAAATGGGCACAGCAGCATCAACTATGAGACACATAGAATACTTAATGGAAAATATCCAACCTTATCCTTTCATCCACTAGGAAGTGAACCTTAAGAGGTAACTAAGGCTAGGGTATTCTGTGAAGAAGATGATAAATCTTAAAATAAATCATGTTTAGATATAGCCTACTATAGAGAACAGGAAGACAGTGAAGAATGACATCTTTAATTCATACTTACTTGGTGTTTGAAAAGCTGAGGTGCTGAGAGAAGAGTTAGCTCTCCTGGAAATGGCTAAGATGAATTGAACTTAAATCTGATTTTTTTTTTCTCTCTCTCTCAGCTCTTTAAATAAATATCAGCTTCTACCAAAGATACTTGGAAAGAAATTTCTTCTGACATAGTCTGATTGCAGTGTATGCCAAGAAAGATTTTAGCCCTTATTTGGGCACAGTATATTTCATTTCAGATTCAGTAGGACTTTAAACAATTAATTAACAACACACATTAATGGAACTTACGTCTTACAATAAGCCTTGTGTAAGCAGAAGTAAAGAGGTTTCCTCCTATATATCTGGCAGAGTAAACCCCTGCATCCTGTGGTTGAACTTGAGGATAGGAGACTTCCAGCTCCCCTGGCACTTCATGTCTGGGCACAGAGTGGATGAAGGAACCTGGGAAAGGAGCACATGGTTACCACAAACAGAAGTCATTCACCCTCTACATACAAACATGAATTTGCATTGGTTGCTGAAGAAGGACAGATGGGATGAGCTAAGCAGCAGAATCAATTTATTATTTATGAATTTTCTGACAGCTCTTTACCTATCTTCATTTTCCATAGTTTCCAGTGAGAGGAAGCTGGAAAGTTAAGAGTATTGTCACTTGACTGTGTAGGGAATACAAGGTCCCAAAGAGACACATCATGCTGAGAGCAAGATTTTAGTTGGAGAGGTGCAAATAAAAAGAAGGAAATTTAGTAAATGAATGCAACAATTTCACATTCAGCATTGCAAAGAGCCTGGTGGTTAAAAGTGTTCACTTTGTTTCTTGGTCTTTTCTGAGGTGAGGGGTAACAATCCATAAGCAGTTTGGGGTGGCTGGAATTGAGTAGCAAATGCCAGCCAGGTCCAATTTAATCTGAGCAGCACAAAGAATTACTTAGGAGACTAAAGCAGGAAGAACTGAGCACAGCTTTACTTTTTCTTCTCAGACTTAACATGTTTCTGTTGTTTCTGTCTCTTCTATATTTTGGGTTTGGGGTTTTTTTTCCCACCAACAAGCTTATTTGCGTTACTCTAGATTTGCTGTAGTTGGTCATAAATGTTTGCTAAGTAAGGCAATAGCATTTGTTTTTCTCCCATCTCTCTGGATCACCAAGTAACAACATTAGTTGCTTGTCAAAGAGAAGCTGCAGCCATTGAACTTCAGGACCCTGTGAGTCCTTCCACTCCAGTCTCCTAGAGCAAGGCTGCTGCTGACAGCTAATGCCAGGTCCAGCCAGCTATGCCTAAAATATACACACACATGCTCATACACACTGTACAAACAAAGCCAACCATCAGCAAACCTACACAGCAGAACTGTGACTTTATGGGTACTGCATGTCCACACAGGACTCACTAAAATGCCTTGGGTTGGAAGGAATCTTAAAGATCATATAGTTCCTAACCCCCTGCCATGGGCAGAGACACCTTTCACAAGATCACATTACTCAAAGCCTAATCCAATTTTGCCTTGAACACTTCCAAGGATGAGGCAAACAGCACTTCTATGAGCAACCTGTTCCAGTGACCTATTACACTCATATACAAGAATTTCTTTCTAATATCTGACCATAACCCACCTTCTTTCAGATTAAAGCCCCTTGTCCTGTCACTACATGCTCTTGTCAAAAGTCTCTCTCCAGCTTTCATGGAGCCCCTTTCAGGTACTGGAAGGTCACAATAAGGTCTCCCTGGAGACTTCTCCAGGCTGCACAATGCCAGCTTTCTTACAATAACAACCCAGACAGCCTGATCCTGTTCTGACTTGCCAGATAGAATGGCTGACTGACCGTTAAACAGATGTTGCTCTCACAAATAAAATGCCCTTACCTTGTACATCCCCTTACAGTTACACTGATAATGCAACAAGTTTTTCTTCACTTTTTTCACCTTTCTGAAATAATTTAGAAGGTAAACAGCATCAGGCAGGATCTTTACAATCTGTGATCATACTATTATACTATTAATCTGACTATAGTCAAATTTCAAGTAGCCAAAAACCTAAAACTTTGCTGAGGCTCATATCCAAAGCAGCAGAAAGACTGTGGGTCATTTCAGTCCATAAAAATACATGACAACAGTTCTCCAAGAAAATGGGGCCAAATTAAAGGAACAAATAGTGAAACTGATTTTTCTGAAACTGTGAGGCTTTTTCTATATATATTTTGAGTTACAAGCTACACAACAAACTTGACAGCATAGCTTTAAGAAAGCCCTCTGCTCACAGTCTGTTAGTAAGGCTCAATTTTTTATGGCTTGTTTTCCAAGGTGGCATATGTTAGGCAGATGCCTTAAAGAAACCCTATTTAGCACAACCATTTCGTTCTCTAGACAGCCATTGTGAAGTCCTGTGAGAGGGAAGTGGTACTTTAAATCACTTAATGCAGTGAAACACTGCAACAGCTAAATATAGCAAGAGAAGTATTTTCTCTGCTTTTCCAGCTTCTGTATCAGGAATTTTCAGGGATGTTTTTTCAACAGCAACCTCAGGTGAAAAACTTGACCTACTCTCCAGAGTCAATTTGAGACTTTTTGCCAAATTTCCAGATGGAAACTCAGCTAAGGCAGCACCATAATGTAAGTTCTCCTGCTCCAACATCTCATCTGTTTCTTTCAGAAAATGCTGACAGGAAATCACAAAACTTTCCTAGAGACCCTGAAATTACAAGTGATGGCAAACTTCCTCCATTATGTCCTGTAGCTAAATCCCTGAAGAGCGAAGAAACAGGTATTTAGGAAACTCTACTTTGCATGTGTCTGTTTAAATACACCTTTTACTTATTTTTCTCTTCCAGCCTGCAGAAAATTACTCCAGATAATCAGTAACTGCTCTCGAGGCTGACCCATTTCACCATTCTTTTGCAATGTGTTGACACTTCCTTGCCTCACTCTATTTACTTCCTGTTTTCTAGTGGCTCACTGACTATCAGACAAAGAGGAATGTGTGCTTTCCACAACTATAATTTGTTGGGGATCTAACACTCTGATTAAATATGAAGGCATTCTGAGTTTTAGTGACCTATACTTACATTTCTACAGGGGATAGATGGCAAACTGCACATATTTCCAAGTGTCAAGCAGGAGCAACACTCAGCTGAACAGTGAGTTACATGTCATTTAGGTCCCATGTTAGATAGAAAGGTTTGTGTTACAAAATGTACAACCTGACTAACTCTTACAGTTGAATGAAATAATGAAAAAATTTTGTTTATAGTTTTTTCTTTCTAATAGCGAATGACTAGTGATTAATTTCTTAGCCTGAAGGGTTTCATGGCCTCAAAAAGCATTTAAAGAACAAAAGGTATGACTTGAAAAGTAGTAAAAATGCAAATAAAGACATACCAACTACGTCTTCACAGTGGCACAGAAAAAAAATAAAATAATTTAAAAAAAAAAAAAAGGCAAAAAATCAAAACCAAAACAGAAGCTAAAACCAGGCAATGGTTTTATGAGGAGTATGAAATAAAAGAGAAGAACAAGGAACGTAGCAAAGTTATAAACTGAGGATTTGGTATTTTGGTGGAAGAGAAACAAGTCAGATCAACATATTGGATATGGCAAATGGCTCCCTTAGTGAACATTAAATTAATGGGGAATTATGTCTGATCCAGTTACACAGTATGGGCATCATCAGCAAGAACTTTAAAACAGTTGCTTGGCACTCAGCTGAAACAGTGACAGCAGTAAGAGAAAAGATGAGAAAGACTGATTACCATTCTTGTAGATCACTGCATCTTCCTCTTTTGATGCCATTCTGATGAAGGAAATATTCACATGCTCTCCTTTATTTGCTGTAACAGTTAATGCCACCGGGTAGAATGAGGCTGAAAACAGAAGTATGTGATAAATAGCAGCTATTGTCTCTATTTGGTCTCTGGCCTGAAAGCTGAGAATAGTTTACAGTATGTCCCTGATTCAGATTTTGACATCTAAATTTCTTTAGAGCATAAACTGATTCTTTACCACCAGCAACCTCAATCTTATGTTTGGCAAAGACAGTGGAACTGCCTATACCCTGAAACAACAGACTACCACTAGAACCGGGGGCATGAAAAGAATAATTGGCTTTTGGCCGAGTAACTGGAAACACTTCATAACTAGGAGCTCCAAATAGCTGTAAAACACTTTCCCGAGTTTCTTTATCCCTTGACACATTTTTAAGGCAGACTGGATAAAGTACTGGACATTGTATTGTAGGGAACAAGCTGTCATTGGCAAAAAAAATACCTAGAGTGACTCAGTTCTTTTCTATTTAAGCTTTGTGATACAGAACTGTCAAAATAGTTCAGAGACCACAATCATGCAGGGTCTGGAGGAGGGATGTTAAGATAAGAGTAGACCTGTGCTTGTTCAACATGCTCTCTGTAAATACAGAGAGTGTTGGCTTGCACTAAGAAACAAAGGAAAAGAAATCATATAGACAGGCAGTGGTACTTTTACCAAAATAGTTTCACCTGAAAATATGGCTTAATTTAAATAAAATTCTATGTGAAGGACCATCTATACTAGTGATATTTTTCAATTTTCCAACTGGAAAACTGAAATTCATTTTTCTTCTTAAACAGAAAGGTACTTCTATACATTTGTTTATAGTTCTTGATTTAAGCAAACAAACAAACAAAAAAAGCAACAGACAGAAGGATTTTCACAACATTTCTGCCTTTTCCTTATCATTACTTGTGGAAAAACATTATCAGAAAACAATTGAGGAATGGATAGAAAAATCTCAATTAAACGGTCATTTTGAAACCAGTGAAATGACATTTTAATTACCACATTACTTTGAAACAAATTAAGGGTTCTTCCTTTCATTTACTTGGAAAATGACAAAGGAAAGTTGTAAAGTGTTTTGTGGACAAATTCAGGTTTTCAGGCTATTTTTAGCTCTGGGTTGTCATGTTATACTCCTGTTGATATGTCATATGGGGAAAGAAATCCCTTAGGTGAAGTTGCCTTCCTAACTGTTTAGCTCTTTACCTGAATGAAAATGTTACACCTTTGTCCTTCCCCTTTTAGAGTGCTCACAGTAATGCTCACCA
>JAWWEW010000088.1:23247377-23268358 GCA_035583185.1 Anabacerthia variegaticeps | reverse complement strand
TTGCACATTATGTGAAAAACAAGAAAAGAGTGACAGGTTCACTACAGCTACTAAAGCCAAGGCTTACCTGAAATCAACAGGCTGAATCCATAGAGAACTAGGTGTGCTAGAGGGTCCATGCTTTCCAAAATATATCCATCCAGTTCTTACAGTCACTCATGGAGTATCCTTTTCTCGGGGTAGACCTTTACCAGGTGCTCTTGTCCTGCATGGTACACTGTTTACAAGTCACAGGCAAGAAATCAGAGCACTGGCGCAGGCTGGAACAGTCTCATCGCGGTCTGAGTACTGGGAGCTTAAGTTCCTTTTTCCTGTTTCCTTTGTAGATTAGGATGGGAAAGGCAGGATCTTAAAGGCATTTTTGTGTCAGCAGGACTGCAGGGCAGTGCAAATCCCATCCATCCAGCAATACATCAGAACAAATATCTGGAGCTGCTGGAGAAGCAGGGCACTGCTGTTGGTCACAGTCAGCAGAATAGGAAAAATGATGGCATCCTCCAGTAGGCGAGAGAGTGCAAGTAAAAGGTCCTGCACCGAGGTACAGTAGGTAGAAAGTGTTATTATCCCCTTTCCAAAGTCCAGGCCTCCTAACTTCTCAGGATCTTTTCCCTTATTTATTTAATCCACACGTAAGATGCTGGCTGCAATGCATTTATGCACACGATAATGAAAATATGAAATAAACAGTAACAAAGCAGCCAGCTAAATCCAGTATAGACCAAAGCCATCCAATCCATCAAACTACTCTGTTAATTCATGAATTTTACTGGAAACAATTTCTCTTTACATTTGACAATTGAAAACAGACTGAAAACTTGTTGCAATAACAAATCATGCACAAAGTTATTATGACTTCAGTGGGATTAAAATGCCCACATCACCTAGGGAGGTCTTGAAACTCAGAAGCTAAGACAAAACATGAGGCAAAAAATACAAGAAAAATACAATAAATAAATAAATGGAAAGGCAACACTCAGATATACAAAGTGAATAGTAAATCAAGAGTAACCTTATTTAGCAGTTGACTATCTGTGATCCATGACAATATAGCATTTGAAAGCCCGGTAGTTCTGCCAAGATGCTAACATGCAGAATTACTTTCATGGAAGTATAGAAAAGGGGATATTCAATATAACCTTGGAAATGGGGTATGGTTTGATCCTATTTTGAATTAACATATTTTTAGACTTTGATTGTAGTGTAGATTTCACAAAGGAAGTCCTTTGCACCCAAGATCTATTGCCACGTGAAGAGAAGGATCACAACAACAGGAAATGCCAAGGCAATAGCTCAGAGTTGTGCCTTACATGTTCCACCCCTGTTCTCCACATAACCAAAACCCAACCAAGTAGGAATTGATACTGAAAATACCCTCTCTGTGCAAAAACACAGTGTGAGGTCCAAACAGTAGTAAAATTCCTTTTTGATACTTAAAGAAGACAGAATATAAGATATTTCCCTAATCTGGTTTAGGAGTAAAACACACATATATATTTTGTCCATCTGAGATTTTGGAGAACATCTACTCTTCTTCTACTCTTAGACATGAAGCAACAGTGATTACCCCTGCTACAATTGCACCTTAGCCTTAGTAAGCCTGCTGGTATTGGTCCTTCCAATATGAGAATACTTAGTGTATCACCAGTATTACAAGTATTACCATATTTCCTATGTAGTGGATAACTCTGCTTTGTTGTTCATTTAATCTACTTGTAAATTGCCTTATCCTTTGTGGGTTTTTTTTGTTTGTTTGTTTGTTTTTTAATTCCTTTTGATTTGCTGAGGAATGGGGAACAGAAGAGGGTAGGGCGAGAGGCTGTTAAACAACTTCAATTAAGGCTGTGGTTCTCCAGATTGCTATTATAAGCCTAGGGGAGGGGTTAAACTTTTCACTTAAATCTCACTTTCCTGGGCATAAAGAGGTCACTGAGGAGAAATGCATCATGTCTCCATTTGAAATGCACCTAAATGCAAAGCAATTCATACAGACCACTGTATAAAAAAACAGAACATTGATTTTTCAGTTTGCATAATGGGTCAAATCAGATGATCATTCTTTTTTGAAGAACCAACTTGTGCCTACTGATAATTTCATCTGCCATGATGACATGTAGCTATTTACCTCAAGCGTAGAATGGACAGCACAAATATCCAACACTCCACAAATACAAGAAGGTTGCAAAGACCTGTTGAAGCCAGAAGAGAGGAAATATATACTTACCCAAGCCAAAATTTTCCGGTGTACCAGCATCAGCAGGCTCATGTATTTGTTTTACTACAGAATATCTTTTTTTGAAGAAATAAAGAATAGAATCTTATATCCAGCAAACATTAAAGTACTTGCTTATGTGTAATGTGTGTTAAAGTTTAGGTCTGTTTCTACGTGGAAGGCTTTTAAGTGCCACAGTTTGATTACTGCTCCCAGTGACATAAAAATTAATCATATTATAAGCTTTTGCTAGACTGTAGAATGTAAAGGATTTCAGTATTCTAGCTGACTCTCTCTCAAAATTAAGTTCCTGACTGCTCTACCTTCCATTTTTCATTCTTATGTTTCATGTGATTAGAATATAAGCCTTTCTTAAAGGAGCTCATATCAATTTCCTGACCCTTGAACCAAAAACTGTATGATCTGATCACCGCTCTCATTTGTGAGCAACACAGAAGTGCAGTAGAATTGTTTGTTCCTTCCACCAAGCAGCAGTATCACAGCAGGATCCCATGCAAGAGCCCATCTCTTGCTATCTAGTCCTCAACTTACATTAGCAGATCTACAAAGAAGATGCTGCTGATTCTGAGCCTGCATTCACTATTAATGAGCTGAAGAATTGCATGTGGGGCTGTTGACTACCAGGCTGGTCAATGAGTATGTCCATAGCACATCCTCAGGGCAGTATGTAGCTGTATTTGGGCCTCATAGACCACACCCTTGTCATTTCTAAAGGCACTTGCAAAGACTCCAAAAGGTGTCTTTTGGTGGTGGTTAACTGCTGATTCAAACGTGTCAATGCCCACATCTAACTTAACACCCATCATAAGGTTGTGCATGAGTTTTTGTATTAAGTTACAGCATGGAAACAAATTGTCTTTCAACATGTAAATATAACCCCAGCATTAAACATGTCTTTTCATAACTTTGTTTTGCTGAAGGCTAATTTTATGATATGTCAAGTGCCCTGAACTCCTGACACCAAGCTTTCCTATTTAGATAAGCAGCACACTTGTCTCAAGGACAATCCATTCATACATGCTGTACTACATGGAAATATGTGAGGAGGAAAAAGAAACAATGCCACTCTGCACTTCTTTAATCAGGTAGATGTGTTAGCAGAAATCACATATCCTCTTGCAGTGTCTGGCTATATTATGTTTTTAGGAACAAAGCCATTGCTTTGGCCTTGACATGATGTTAATATGTGTTCGAAGGAGGCAGTAACTTTAGAAATTATTACCACAATCAGTTAATGTGAAACAGTGGCTCACAAATGCTGGAGTTTAATCTTCTTTCCTTGAAAAAATTGTGTTCTCCTCTGCAACACAGCCTATGTCACTGAGGCAAAACACAATCCCTAAGCCATCTGTTTTGGACCACCTGGAAGTGAGAGGTAGCTGCCAGGTGACCAGTGAGAGAACATGCTGGTCTAAGGAGTCATGATGAGAACTACTCCTAGCAATTCTGTGGCACTGTAGCAAATGGAATGAGGTAAAGATTCCTGGGTTACATGTCATGCAAATGGGAAAGGAACAGTGTAGAGGGAGTAATGGGTTGCTCTGAGAAACTTTAAGGTAGGGTAGAAAAGGTAACAGTCTGATTTTTGCTGTAGCACATTCTGAGGGAGTGTAGTTGCTTTATGCTTTTTTTACTGCCTCTCTGCATATGCATAATCAAAAGGCAACTCAGAATTTCAAATATACCCATGATCAGCTTTATTTGACCAGCATTTTTATTTTCTTTTTTTAAAAAAAAGAACTCTTGGAATTCAGGAGAACACAGCGCAGAAAATGGCTGAGTATTGAGAAGTCCACAGAACAGCCTCAGCCAAAGGGGAGCTGCTGCCTTCCTGTCTTCGTTGATAGTGAAATGAAAGGGAATTTATTGCGATGGAATTAAGCACAGGATTTAATGGGAATCTCAGATTTCTTTCAGGGGGAAAGTTCAGCTGATGAAACAAGAGGTTTAGCTGATGAAATGAGTACTTTAGGTCCTCTGTATCAGCAAAGTCGTTGTGAAGGTCACCAGGCTGTGTGTCTAACATCTATGCTCTGAAAACTTTCACTTTGCGAGTTACTTAATCTTTTTTGTAAAAGATTTCATGTAGATTTTAAAATGGCCTGCCTGTTGTCAGCAGGACAAAAAAATTGTTTCTCTGTTCTACTGCTGCTTTTCTACCTAATTTTTTACAACATATTTTGAAGGACATATGAGTCTGTTCATTCTGTTCATATATGCTTAATGGCAACAACTGGAAAACTAAATATCTTTAATACATTAATATTGAATCACCCCAAATGATGCACAGAAATAAAAATATGACTGCCTAAAGCAAAAGAGCATTAATGAGGGAAATTTCATATTTGTGCCATTTGGAGAAATAAAGAGTAATTTCATAAGCCTCTTAATGCATGGGAAGTTTGAAGTTCTGACTGTTGCTCCCAAGGACAAGGAAATGGGTCATGCTAATTAACACTCTGGTAGTGTTTTCAAACATTAAGGTAACAAAAATTCATTCTTAATATCCTCTTTCTAGGACCCATTATCTTCTATTGAATCAATCTCACACTATTAGTATGATTCAATGGTAATTTTTATTTGATGACTGCATATTTAACTTTAAACAGGATCCAACAAATACAACTTATTAGTAGTCAGTTTGTTATCTACCTGCCTCTGCTTCCAAATTTGGGATTGGAAGCTACTGAAATCTTGGAAATCTGAAGGCTTTATTTAGAATTTTGCTCTCATGTGTAACTGTTAAGGTGACTGATGAAACCAATAAATTCTACTACAATCATTATTTTCGTTTTCCAATTTTCAGAGATGCTGAGTCCCCCCAGACAACTTGAAACAGTATTTGTGGGCAAATTTTTTGGAGACAGAGGTCTTGCACCTTACTCATCCTTTTCTGCACAGCGGAAATCTTGGACCTGACACAAAGATATCAATGTTCAGTGAATTGTGCTCAGTGAATCAAACTCAGTTGCTTTAAATGAATGCAGCTTTCAAAGAATTAAGTTTACAAGAGAAAACAAGAGCAGATAATTTTATTTATGGTGCCTTTTTTTTTTTTTTTTTTTTAATCTGGCATGTTTCTTCCATTTCACATATTTGGCATATTGCCATGATGTTCCTCCCTCCTCAAAGGAGCACCTGCAAATGTAGAGAGCAAGTCATGCCAAGGAATATTTCTTCATCTGCTCCAAAATTCTGTCAATCCCAACAAATCAAAGCTGGGATTTGAATTCAGATCATCTCTGTAGTTATAAATGCTTAAAGGCTTCCCACTTCTTTATGGAAGAGGAAAAAGATTACAACTCTTGTTCGGAAATAATCCAGTTCCCTTTCTGAGTGACTAACCTGCATTTCACAGCCTTGCTTTGGCTGGAGTTATCACAGAATGTATATATGTACTATTTGGTGTTCAGCTGGTATTCATCATTGTGCATATGTTCAAGTGAACTCCAATTTTATGATTGCTTTCAGAATCTGAGGGTTTTTCACTTCAGACAACACTAAATCCACCCCACCCAGATGACTTATCCCCATGAGACATATTCCCAAGAGTTCACTCAAAGCAGGTACTTTGAAGAGTAGTTATAAAGTAAGCACTTAATCTCTTTCTCCTCAAATTAAGATACTCTTAAGGCTAGTGCCTCTTTGTAAGATCTGCATTATGCCTTGTATTTTTGCTTTACACTTGCAACAGAAAAATGGAAGTGTTAGACCTTACCACCACTTCACCTTGGAATTATGTCCTTCTGATTGTGAAACAGCACATACCAGCACTAACTGCCTTCAGGTGGAAGGAGCTGAAAAAGAATCTCAGTATTCTGCCTACCTGGAATTGCTCACAGGAGTATTGCATGTTCTCTTCTAAGATCACTAAAGAAATTAAAAAATAAACTCAATTTGAAAGAAAAATAAGTTTTGATCACCATGAAAAGCAGTAAAGGCAAGATGAAGCAGGAAGGCAAACATGATTAACTCTTGCGTACAGCAAAAATACAGTTTGCCTGGAGATATAATGATATCCCTGAATATATGAGAACAAAGTTGGTGTCTCAATCCATCATGAACTGGCAACAATGGCAGTCCTTCCTGTACTCATCCTCAAGCAAAACACAAACAACATAGCAGTTATAGACCTTCTGATTTTGATTTGATATAAAATTGAAATGTTTATTTTCATGCAGTGTGCTAATGAAGGGGGACTTGGGGTGACAGACATTGTCGAATGTGGTATCATAATGCCTCAGTGGCATCTTACTGAAGGGGGACAAGGTTAGGGAACCTTGAAGAAACTGGACATATGTAGGTCCATAGGGGTTGTTGGGATCCACCCATGTGTGCAGAGGTAGCTGACTGATGGCATTACAAGGTCATTCCTGATTATCTTTTTGTCATGGTGTTAGGGAGAGGCTTCTGAATACTGAAATAAAAAGTCCCTCCTACCATCACAAAGAGCAAGAACAGTGAGACAGGGTGGTCAGCATGCTCTCAGCCCATGAAAAAGTGGTGGAGCAACTTATACTGTATACCAGTTTGGGACACATGAATGATGGGAAGGTGATTTTGAGTAGAGAACATGGATTTATGAAGCAGAAATTATGCTCAACCAACCTGATAAGACTTCCACACTGAGGTAACTAACTCAATGAGCAAGGAGGAGGTGTAGATGTTGCTTATCTCAACATTAGTGAGGCACTTGACAGTTTTCCATTAAATCCTTACAGATAAGCTAACATAAAGTTCAGGTTAGGTAAGCAGGCTTGGGGGTCACTGTGTGGTCAGTGGCCTGAAGTCCTGCTGGAGACCAGTCAGTAGTGGAATGCCATAGGCATGGATATTGGGGCCAATACTGTTTAACCTTTTTACTAATGACCTGGATAGTGGGTCAGAATGCATGCTCAGGAAGTTTGCAGATGACACAAAGCTGAGAGGAGAGGCTGATACACCATATGGGTGCCCTGCTGTTCAGAAGGACCTAAACAGGTGAAGAAATGGGCAGCCAGGAATGTCATGAAGTTCCACAAAATACACACATGGTCCTGCCCCTGTGGAGGAACAATCCAGTTATCCATATACACTGTGGTAATGGTTAGAAAAGGCTTTGCTAAGAAGAACCATGGGGCCCTTCATGGTGTACACCAAGAGCCAACAATGCACAGCAAAAAAATGCAATATGCTGGCGTGGGTTAGCCAGAGCATTGTCAAGCAGGCTGAGGGAGATGATCCTTACCTCTCCTTCACCTTGATGAGAAAGGTGAGCGGAAAAGGTATTAAATATCTCCACCCCACAGATGCTGCCATATAATCAATGTCCTCTCAGTCTGAAGTCAGAGTATAAAATGGACAAAAGATTGCCTAGGCAGGGAGACCTTTGTAATTGAATTAGTGTCTTGATGTACACACAGGAGCTTTGGTAAAAAAACATTGTGTGACTGGTACTTATATTGTATTTAAAATTAAAAAGGAGACTTTAGTCTGGGTGACATGGGTACAATTTACTCAGCTCACTACTGGGAACGAGTTATTAATCACCCAGGGAGAGATAAATGCTTTCTGCGTAGTTCACCACTTAGAATCCATACAGTTCTTTTCAGCCATGGGTACTATGACCCCAATGGAATACCATAAGGATGAACTGTTAAAAGAAGAAATGAATTATGAGATTCTCCAACACAAACAGGTAATCCAAAGATCCTTCAATAGAATAAGGAAAAGAACAGCATGCTGGAGAATGGGTTTTTATGACAGGCACCTCCTGGGGAACACAACAAAACCCTGCAAAGTTTACTATGCTGTCATACAGAATCACTACTAAGGAATAAAACCTTCTCCTACACTGAGTGAAGGCAAATTGAAAGCAGTCTGTTTATTCAGTGTGCAGCTTTTTCCATTGCTCATTACAATATGTTATTCTAGCACAAGTGGAATTCAGGAGGCGATCTTTCTGGCTGATGGTTGGGTTGGTGAGAATACTAGACTTCAACTTTATCTCTGCAAATAATGGGCTCTCTCTGGAATAGCAGAAACTCTGACAGGAAGGAAGAGACATTAGTGGGAATTTCCCCTAGATAACAGTCCTTGGTTTATAGAAATCCTGTTCCATTATCTCTAGATGTTATATAGACATAAATATATAGAGCAACAGCATTTACTGTGCTGAATTTGCAAACATAATACTCTCTGCAAGAATCTTCAATATCTGTATTTTACATATTTCTTTATACTCAAAATAACAATCATAGATTTAGAGAAATTTAATGACAAAAATACAGAACTCTTTTAATGGATGCGACACATTTTCTAATTATTTCTCAACTCCAGTTTTATGACGTGAAGTGCATGGTCTACCTCTTTTCCAGAAAACCTTTCTAAGAGAGCAGAACAACTATAAATCCAGATACCACTGCTTTGCAGTTCATTCTTTTTTTTTTCTTGTAAAAGGCTACATTACTGTCCAGCTAAGATTCCTATCTGTAGCCAACTCTGCTTTTTTCTCTTTGACCAAGACTAGCTTACAACATCCCAGGTGAAGGAAATTATCAATAGGCAGTTTATAAATACATTACATGCAGAATATGAGGGAAATATATAAATGGAAATTTTGTTCTATGTAAATGTTTTCTGAAATTTCTGTATCATAAAGCACTTTGTCATTTTCTCTATCAGTCTTGTTTTTGTTCTACATTTAAACTCTTTCTGTGTATTTTTGCCACAGGTTGCATACGACACTGCAACTTGAAACAGGAGGAAAAAAAATTGCAGAAAATACAAGTAATTTTCCCATTTATTTCCTTTACTGGTGAATACTACAGCAGTAAAATTCTCTACAAAATCAGCATTAGCTACGTTTCCCTACTTTTTGTCATAGTTCTCTCTTTATAATTACATTTAAAAAAAAAGGAAGTTCTCCAGTAGGAAATGAAATTTTGCTGCCATTTGCTTTTATTATAAGATATTACACTATGAAGCAATTCTGACTTTAAAAGATGCTTGTCATCCCTAGATGTTTTTCCTTACTTGGTGGATGATATCCTGCTATCACCATTTATCTTATTATACACTTAATTTGAGATAATGGACATGAGAGCCTGTCCGTCAGTGTTATTAAGTAAAACTCCTATTCTGATTGGCAGGGGTAGAACTACAAGACAATTAGAAATTTAACGTGTAAAGCAGACTGAAATTTCACATTTGAGATGCAATTTAGCAATGGGCTTCAGTAACTCATTGGGCAGTATTTCGTTCTTGTTTATACAAGTTTCTAGAATTCAGAACTTCATTTCAAAAAATTTGAAACAGTGCAAAAGGAGAGATACTATTAAAACCTATAATTTCTAAAAACCTGGAAAAGTACTTTTAAGAATATCTGTCACCACAGTGGTGAGTGAATGAGCTCGATAGTCCAGCTTTCCATGCCGGCTGTGCACATCTCTCATTGTTGATCCATTGGGACAGGAAGGAAATGCCTGGGTTCAGTTCTTGGTGTTCTGTAAAACTTCTATGAGACCTTTGTTGTATTCTCTGACCAGCTTTCTCACATTCTTCATTATTGGCTGGTAGTCACTCTCTTGGCTTTTTGTTGCTATGACTGATTAAAAGAATTAAGGAAACAAACTGCCAGTATAAATATGAGCATAATTAGAGATCACAAGGGAACCACATTTCCTCCTGTGAAAACTGTCAAGTGTTGCAAATAATGGAAAAACTCAAATTGTGTCTAAAAGATTTACACTAATTTACTAGAGCTAGCTGCCATCTCATGCCAAGCACAGTAGGAAAAAAAAAGATTACATGCCTGAGTCAGTTTTGTTTTCATATATATAGGCAATAGACCCTCCCTGAAAGACTCTGCCCAATGTTACATTGCAAACAAAACCATTTCAAAGCACTCAGCTATTTACAGCCATACAGTCTGGAACTTTAGAACTCTGGCTAAAAAAGTCCGAGTCCAGGAAAGCAGCCCCTTTCCTTCCAGTAGCCCAAGCAGACACATTACTCTTATAGGGGTCTGCACTTGGATAGGCAATACTGCATAGCAAGTTAGGAGATACTTTAATAGCCTGATAAATTTTTTCTCTTGGTTTGTTTTAGAGCTTTTTCTGTAGGAAAAAGTGTATTTAAGAGTACTGCCTTAATAAAACATTCATGTAGAACCTCCTTCATAGAGGAGGTAGCTTCAATGAGATTACATTGTCCAACTCTTTTTTCAGACTTTTTTCCTAAGAATTAGAGCACTTAAGAGATATAAGAAATGGGTTATTTGGTATATGAAAAACACAGCACTATTTTCATATGTTATTATCATCATCATCATCATCATCATCATCATCATCATCATCATCATCATCATCGTTTCTCTGATGGCTAGGCTATCATGTAATTCCCTGATATATATTCCTGTGCCATTTCCTGAGACATATAGCTATGGTCATTGTCCAACACTCTACACTGGATGGTGCAGTCTAGTTTTGATGTTATCTTTAGCAATTACATTTGTATTGTATGCATATAACAGTGATTTTGTCTATCTTAAGAGATTTCGGATTTTTTGTTTCCTAAGTAATTTTAAAGAAGTAAATGTATTGCAGTGAATTCACTGTCCCTAGAATATAAAAGTGCAGCTTAGTCCTACTCAGGTCTCTACCATAACTATGGAGAACAAAATAACACAAGATGAGAAGAACCATTGATTCTAATTAATATAAACTTTGGTGCTTTTGCTAATTTCAAAAACTATCTTACAAAAGTAATTTGCAAAAAAGCAAATTATTTTGCTGATGTTTTGTAAGGTCTTATATGATTAGTGAAATATAACTCATTAATGTGAATCACATTATGGCAAAGCTACAGTGCAGTTCACCCAATCAAGACCATTTTGTAGCTCAAGCATCTTCTTGTCATATCTTAACACATTTATCTGGTTTTAGGCTCTAGTATGCAATTCCTTTTATTTGATAAGAAAAGCATTGTGTATACAATTTACTATTTATTTTTTAATTATTGGTGTTTTCAGGCGTTTAAACTGCAAAACACCATGCTAAGTCACACTAAGTCATCATGCTCTACAGATTTTCAAACAATGATGCACTTGCAGATTAATTTCAGATAAGACTGGACAGATATGAAGATGAACTTTGTATGAAACCTAATGGCAAAACTGAGCCAGAAGGAATAACTCCAAACTGCAAGGCGAAGCTTGTGTTTTAGTATCCTGCAAAATTATTTCAGACAAGACATGCAAATTTTGCTGTGTATATCTATCAGCTAAGCAGGCATTTGCAAAGGATTGCCTTTCCCCTCCTCCCCTCTCTCCTGCTCCCCATTCTGTCCTGTCTTATTCTGCTGGAGGAAACAGACTTCTTCCTCAATTAATACAGTGCATGAATTTGACTCTATTTCTTACATAAAAGGATACATTCCTTCATCATAAAGTTATTTTGCTCATGGTGCTGCCACTTCCTCTCCAAATTTGTAAGCTGAAAGCACAAAGAGCCAAAAATGAAAATGATAATTACTATACACATACTTTATACAAATAATCTCAAAAAAATGTTGCATTAGTACCTTGTACTCTATCAGCGGATAAGATCAAAGTTATTTCACATAAAACCCACAGAAATGAGAAACAATGGCAAAATGTTTTCAAAGCTGCCAACAATTAACGTGCATATAATTTAGCACTTCATAATCCATCTGCACAAAAGCACTGCATGCAACTGCAGTGATAGATGAAAAAATCAGATGAGAATTCAAGACTTGTCGTATAAGGAAGTAGGTAGACAAATGAAAAGTAAAAAGGTGAACACTGCAGGGACATACTAATTTTCATTATGCTTCTTGTCATTTAAATGATCTCTTCTTAGAATCAGTAAGATCTAAAATCACCAAAGATACAATATTTCCTGACACTGTCTTGGACTTCGAGCTACACAGAAGAAACTTCCTTACTTCCATAGTTAAGTTTCCTGTCTGATGCCAGAAGCTGTGATAAGAACAGAGCTGCAGCAAGAAGATTGTAGGAGTGTGGGTTAAGTGTTGGCACTTCTTCAATACTTTCAACATCAACAGGAAACTAATGTGGACATTACATCGATGGCTGCTTCCTTACAATACAATTTTATATTTGTTTTTCTGATGCTACTGTTCAAGGTTTTGCATTTCAAGATAGGAAGATGTTATTTTTAAATGCAAAAACTGAAAATCATTCTGAGACTAAACTTCCAGTGGAAATTAAGGTAATAAATTAGGAAAACAGCAACATTTTACTTACAAGCTTATTCTTAAGCTAGAAGGTATGAAAATAGTTGCTATATTACTCAAATCTTAACAGGGAAGAACCAGTTATCTAGTGTACTGGTTCACAGCAAACACAGCCATCATTTATTTCCAGGATCAGATACTTCTGACCAATTAAAATTTTTATTGCTCCCTTTGTAAATGTTGCTACACACACAATATAGCCAGTAAAGGAGCCTAGATTTGAAATACTTACTGTCTCATACATATAAAAGAAAATATTGAATGTATTTTTATAATAACTCCTTGGAGGCCAGTTGACTGTTTGCAAAATTGCTCAAGCCCTCAAGACATATGAACACTATTTGTACTTCAAAATGATTGATGCATGTCAACCAATCAGCTGTTATACCTTAATTCACTCTCATGATATTTACACTCCTGACATAAAAAGAAACAAATCCTTTTTTGCAAACATTGAACTAGAACTGCCACAGTTTAATGAACTAAAGAAATGCTGTACACCTATTATTTTATATAGAATTTTAAGCCTCATTATGCAAGTATCTTGAATGGGCATCCATTTCTGATTTACCTAAACTCTAAGAATAAGACTGATCTTGGAATAAAATATATACTGTACTTGAAGTCTTGCAAAATTTGACATGTAGCTTTGTGGATTTATATCACCACCTTAGCGTGATTAAAATAATTCTATGCTACAAATGTATAGACATACCTCAGTCAGAGCTACACCTTCTCATCTGCTCCATGAAGTTCACGCCAGAAGATAGTCAACTTAAACATGTACAAACATGACCTTCATCTTTTAACTGAATTAGAAATAACAGTTCTAAAGGAAAAATATCTCAACAACCTCAAGCAATAAAACCCAATGAAATCCACAGAAAGTAATTAATTTCCATTTCCACCTTTTTTTAAGGTTATCCATTTTCCATCTGTGCATTCAAACCTATATGCCAAGTAAAGTTCTGTTGCCAAAACAACAGCAATATATGGGTGTCTATAATGGAAGAATCAAAGCTGCTCAAGAGGTTATAAACATCTTCTTTCCTGATTGACTTTTTAAATGTGAATGTACACATATACTAAAGTTCCATAGGTTTAAAGAAGTCTTAACAAACCCTAAAACTTCAGTGGTCTGCAAGGAACACAAAAATTGAAAAAGGGAATGGATTTAATATCACGGGTTCCAAGAGAAAACCAGAACTTTAAAAGCAAAAGTGATCTTAGCCAAGTAGTAGTTAGTAGAGACTTTTTTTTTTTCCCCTGTACTTTCTTCTAAGTTAGTCCTCAAAACTACTCAAGTAAAGGAAGGGCAGAAGGTGGAGAATTCTGAGCAAGATTAATACAAACACTTAAACAAAGGAGTCACACAATTTTTAAGCTCAGAAAGACCTCTGCCTAGTAATCCAAACCTTACAAGCAATTTATTGGCACAAGATTAAGGTTTGTTTGAAAACCAAAAACATGACTACACACTTAAAACACATGACTTCAAAAATGCCCTGAGAAGGAATAAACAGATTTCATCCATACAATGCTTCATGTCTATAAGAAAACCAAAACTGAGAAAGAAACAACTAAAGGAATAATATGTAATCTCAGCTATACCTGAGAATGTGTTTCATTTTCTTGCAGCTCCCTTTTTAGTGTCTCATATTCTGTATTAAAGTGTTCCATTACTTTCTTGAAAGAATGGCTGCGCTTTGTTAATTTTAATTTGTCATCCTGGAGTCTCTGTTTAGAAAAAAACCCAACACAAACTGATTAATAGATGAGTTCATTTGCTTTGGGCTTTAGGCAAACTATTTCAACTCACCTTTCAAAGTGCTATTTTTTTTCCTTTCACAGCAAAACCATATGCACAGACAACTCATAGACCTTTCTCTAGCAATGCATGCTCTATACTAAAAATTGTACTCAATGACTATCACCAAGTTATAGGCATGGACCATACTGTATGAGCACAAGTGGGAACACTGATGTTAAGAATTTGTAGGAAATTCTCCTTTGTTTGTGTTCCATGTTAGAATGCTAAATTCAAAGTTATGGGTTGTCATGAATTACATCAGAAGAGTTTAGCTAAATCACTAAAATAAAATCGAGAGATTTCGTGGAAGGAAGTTATAAAAGGTATTCAGCTGATAGCCTCTACGTGTACCCATTTAGTAAGTCACACATAAACACAGAGAAGAAGCATTTAGATTCACTTGCACTGGTGTGCAATCCCAACTTTCAGCTATCAGGAAGGCCTCTCAATCACAGAACAGGATTACCCCTCAGTTCTGCTCAAAAACACACATATTATGTTTCATTTCTTTCATTACCTTTTCCTTCTCTTCTCCTGATGCTTTCAGAGCTGGCAAATTACTGTAGACCTCCAATTCTGCTTTTGTCTGTTCAATTTTGTCTTTAAGAGAAGCCAGTTCACCGACCATCTTGCCCTCCAAGAGTTCCATCTTCTGTAGGTCCATCTGCAGTTTTTGACTCTCTAGATCACCAGATACACAATCCCTAATTAACGGTACTTTTTGTTTGATAATACATGGCCCAGTACATAAAAGTTTATGATATATTTAAGCAGTATCAGCAGTTCCTTTGTATCTTTCTGGTTTTGATATTCATAGGACTGTTTATGTGAAGGAAAGAAAAAAATGTGATCTTCACAGCCATTCCACAAGTCAGACTCATATATTACAATTATTATATTATACTCCGTAAGTCAAGAGTAATGAAAATGTGATGAATTTTCTATCATAGTGTTTTTGTCAAAGTTTATAGCATTAGACAACTTCAAGTCTTAAAGCAGTGGTGAGAACTTACAAAAAGTTGACTGCAATAACGCAGACCATTTAAAAAAAGAATTTATTATTTTTTTTAGCAATGTGATGTTTTCATTTATGCTGTTTACATATGGATAAAACTTAGTTTTACGAGAACAGATAGCCAAATTTACGTTAAAACATTCACTCTGTACAGGAAAACACTTCCATATATACTCAGAATAATAAGTGTTGTAGCTTACAACATCAGCATGTGCTATAACATACTGCATTTACTTCTGACATTCGAAATAGCAGAGATATAGGTAATGAAAGAAGTCAAAAATAGGGATGGATTCCTATATGAAGAGAAGTCTAAAGACTGAAACAGTTCAGACATGAGATGTGTAAGAGAAGAAACATAAAGATAGAGAATATATATACTTTGACGTAGTTTTTAAGGCAAGTTCTCCCTGAGTGGGGAAGGTCTTACATGTGGCTAGAAGTGTCTTGGATGGTTTTGTGTATTTTATTCATGTTCTTGAACATTAAACACACACTTACACCTTCTTATGTTTCAGATCTGTGTCTAACTCAGAAGAATTATACAAATAATGCAGGTTTTTTTCCAACATTCTAAAATATCAGACCACGTGGGCTATCGGAAGGGATGAGACTGCACAGAGAAACTTTACTCAGCATAGACTCTGTATTTTGCTCACAGAGTCACATTTCTGCTGACCAGCTGGAAAAAGGGTAGAAAATTTCTCCCCCCCAACTTAACCAAGGCAGCATAAATCTTTATGTCAGAAGGGAACAGATGTGCCTCTGTGAAAGAGGGAGAGTTCACCTTTCCAAAAACTGTGGGTATGGTCTCCTCAGTGGAATTATTACGGAAAATCTCACCTGATCAAAACTGTCATAGCAAGATTTTGGTACTTATCCCTCTGCTTGTGTATTTATGCCCTATACTTATTTTTAGAGTGAAATATTTGCTTTCATCAACATTTTTGGCTTATTACAGAGTGTTTTGATGATTTCCTTAGAAATCTCAAAATAAAAAAAAAGACAAGCCAAGATTTTTGAGTACCACTTGTAATTATCCCAAGGAATGCTGAGGTAAGATTGAAAGAGTCCTAAATGTGCATACTGCATTTATATAAATATGAAAAATTTCTGTGCCAGTAAAAAGAAGGGTTTATAAGTAAAATGTTTGGACTACATTGAATGTCTACAATTCAGTGTCTGCCTTCTACTGTAAAGTACTTAAGAAAACAGTTTCTCTGTATCTACAACATTTTGCAACTGCCCATAGTTTCACTTCAAAGATCCCGGTATTGGTCAATGACAGATTGTAAACCACAACTGAAGACCACTGCTTTACTTCTCTTGTTCCTACAGCACTGTGGTTTAAAGACAAACAAATGCTTAAGAACCTCAGTAAATGAGGGCTTTAAGATCAGAAACAGTAAAAAAATAGAATTATAAAATAAATTCAGATTGGAGAGAAATAGCAGAAAATAACTATAGATGTTCTTAAGGATCTATTTAGACCTAGTCACATCATTTTCATTTTTTTGTATAGTAGTTTAATATCTATATTTTATTTTAAAATAATACATAGTTGACCAGTTGGAATTTATTTTACGTGTAAGAAGCAGTAACAACATAAATGCCAAAAAGGCAGAAAGAATTCTTAGACCTTTCTATCTATACACTGGTGGAGATTATGATGAGACAGCAATGGTATGCTTATCCATTCATGCTTTCTGGAGAAAAGGGAAGAAACTGAAAGGGGTGAATTTTATCCTTATCCAGCAGCAGTCTCAATGAAAAAACCTCAATATTGAAAAAACCTCAGAACTCCTCTAGGGGAAGAGACAGGAAGAGGATGCAGGCCAGTTCCTTCTGATATGCCATGAAGTTGCAGTGTCTAGCATGCAGTGTGGACACAGTAGCAAATTCTCAGAACAAACTACAGTGACCCAGGGAAATGGTTTTGGGAAACTATGCCATCAGCAAGTTTGTTTACTTTTCATTATTTCCTTCTCTTTTTTAATTTTTTTTAAGGGTTCTACTGGTGGACTTTTTATATTTTTGTTATGGCAAGAAAATATGGAAATCCAGATTTTAATCACAACAAAATAATTATGAAGATTACTGTGCTATAATTCAGGGGTTAGGAAGAACTTCAACTGTGCAGCCTGAAAATTCACTGTATTTCTGAAAGAATCTTGTTTATTACAGTATCTGTGACTCCTTACTGTCAGACATTTACTTATGAATAATTTAAATCTGCTGAAAATTATGCACTGTAACTTTCTTCTCTCCCATTGCAGAGAAAGAAATGTCTTTAAATAATGCCTCTATAGCACTAGGTGCTTCCTAAACATCTTTATACTGTAAAGCAGTCACAGTTGATGCTTACATGAAAGAACAAAAAACGACATTTGAAATTGTAATGTGTGGCCCAGCATTTAAAACTACACTAGAACTGCAAAATGAGTATTTGCACACAAGTAAACACTAAATGCTCAAACACACAACAGAACAATCGAATTCTGTAACATTTTGCGCATAACAACTTCACATTTGCTCGGAACTACTCTGAAGTGACAATACAGGCTCCTATTTTGAAAATTACTACAAAGTACAGCACGTAATAGCCTTCCAACAAAATGATTTATGGTTCTTAATTCCTGCCCCTTCCTTTCAGCCAAACAAACAAGGAAAGGTTTGCTGAACCAATAATGATATTGGCAAAGACTTAGAATTGTGAGAACAATCCTACTATAAACAGTGCAAATAAAGAATTAAATAGATACTCGTCACAGGAATGAAAGAAAAATACTGTCTGCTTTTTGAAATGACTGACAGGATCCTGCAGATGCTTACATCTAATTTTCAGTATTTAAGTATTTAGAAAATGAAGTCAAAGTGAAAATTCACTTTGCAGAATCAAAGCCTCAGAATTTGAGAGCTATTCACTGTTGCCAGTTATTCTCCCATTCTACATATGCCTTTGTAAAAGTGCAAGACATAAGTAAGTGATACGTAGAACTACATTTACAAATAATACATGGTTAGATAACTGTGGAAGACTACTTGAAATTATTAAACACTATTTTAAAATCATGGAAAATATTTACTGTGAGGTATGAGTAAAAATCAAACTTCTGGCTCCAAAACTTTTGTACCCCTCTATTAAAATACATTAGTTTATCTTATATCTGTGCAAGGAAGATTATAATTTAGTGGTAATAGTAAACTAAATGCTCCTGAGTAATCTAAATAACTTGTTACTTACAAGAGTTTCAATTTGTCAATTGCCACTGTATTTTAATATTTAGATATCACTTGCTATCCAATATTTTGAGACCTTTTACTTGTTATTATTTACTTGTTACAGTGTGTGTAATTTTAATACTTTTAAGAAAGAGATTTACAAATTTATTGCTGATCTCACCTGTAACCAGATTCTTAGCAGTGCTCTGTGATTTCTGCATTTCATTTGATTTAAAAGTGAGGTCTTCCTGCATAATCTTCAGCTCTTGATTGGTTACAGATGAAATTTGTTTCATATGATTCAGATTCTGCGTGTTACCAATAACAATAATGAGAACATGCTGTATTTTTTAAAAAACAAATGGTAACTGGACAACTAAAAAACACGTCCTAGGACATTGTCTATTTTTTAGCTTTCCTACTGTGAAGACTTAGAATATTGGAAATATTCCCAAGTGATTTAAATGGGAATGACTTTCATTCTGCCAACTCCTGATAAAAAAATGTACCAACAGGTCAGGACAGCTGAAACAAAATGCAGCAATATATACTGTGCTGCTATACAGATCTGTTCTAAAGTGACAGTGCCTGTAATATATGGTATATCATACTGCTTTAGAAGACAAAGTAATTACAGAACCAAAATGTTACTCAGCTGATTTTCTGTAACGAAAAATCCATGGAAACAAAAAATATTAGAAGAAATGGAGACTTCAAAGTGAAAAAAAACCAAAAAATGCAGACTGCAAATTTGAACAATTTCTTAAGTGTTACACCATTTATATTATTTACATTAAATATTACATGGTGAGGTATTCCAGACATAATTTTAGTAGATCAGAGGGACAACTGAAATATTTTTGTTACGTAACAGTATGACAAGATACCCATAAATTGAGATTTGCAGACTCTGGGTAAACAACATATGGCAGTAGTTTGATTTGCAGTACTTGGAAATGTTTATCATTAATGGAATAACATTCATTATAGCAGTGCTGACAACTTTATCCCTAGAAATAAAGAGAAATTAAACCATTCTTTTTTTTTAACTCTATCTGTACTCTGTACATGGTTTAATGCTTAATCCTCTTAAGAGATTACCATATAGATACATTTAAATATATAAAATATATTTAAATATAAATTTAAATATAAATATAAATATAATATAAATATAAATTTAAATATATAAAATGCACCATCCCTCTTTATCCAGCCATTCTTCCGTTCTGTGCTTCTAAATTCCTATCTTGCCACAGGGGGAGGGAAATGCTTACCCTGCTTGTGTGCTCCAGGAGTGCAACAATGTTGGCTTCTATTTGGGCCTTTCTTTCAAATTCCTGATTCTTCACCTCTTCAAAAGTCTCAAGAAAATCTAGAGATCAATGAACATAAAAAAGAAGGCTCTTACTTGTATGGGTACAGCACATGCCTTTGTTGTTTCCAGTCAAAATTTTGTACTATATTGATAAACTGTACAAGTTTAATTGGTTATTTAATGCGAGATGGTAGAGACCTTGAAACTTGTCAGCTTATGCGCTGGAATGAAAAAGACAAATATTGGGCATAAGGTCACCACCTTCTCCTGTAGTGTTCAGGTGAGGGTTGTTACCCAACAGGAAAGGAATTTCATTCTCATTTTTTCTGACACCTTTCTAAATGCTCGTCCCAGCATCTCCTACTGAAACATGGCTTATACTCGCAGAAGCACTCAGCAAACCTAAGAGTTTCTATGTGGATGAAAAAGAGAAGTCCTTGTTTGAGGAAAAAGGACTAGACAGTGACAGAAACACATTTTCACACCTTTATAAATAAGAAACCATAAAACTAACATACATAACATCCACAGTTATATGTGTAGTTCTATAAGACTGAGCCTGCAACCTTAGAATCGTACCCGTATGATTTGACTACTGCTTTTCTCCTTTGCCATTCTAGACTTTTTAGGTGCTTTCTTTCAAACCTTTGAATTTATATCATTAAGCAAGGTCCATATTTACATCTCATCTCATTGTTTTTTCTACAAGCAACTCTCCTTTTCATCACACTTGTCTGATTGACTTTGTTTCATTTGAGCACTGTGTGTTTCACAGATTCATAAAAAACTGAATGCAAGAGACTGCAAGAGCTCTTATTAATTCAGTTGCTCCAGGACAAAACCAACTGTATGTGAGTAATTTAGATGTTTGTCTATACTCTTCTCACATACAGCTCTAGAAAGATACTATACAATTCTCCTGGACAACCTATTTCAGCGCTTTGTAAATGTTAATGTTAGGAAGTTTTCCCTAATACCCAACCTGAAATCTTTCTGCAGTTATTGATGTATTACACCTTTTTTCCCTTTCATGGATATACAGAGATAAATTTTTGTCTTAGTTCGAGGGGAGAACTAAGATATCTGTGTTGGCCAAGAAATAATCCCTCTCCTTAAATTTAGAAAAAAA
>JAWWEW010000088.1:23222497-23237810 GCA_035583185.1 Anabacerthia variegaticeps | reverse complement strand
AACAAGCCAACCTGGGAAAGTTTTTCATTAGCAGCCTTCATCTCCATATATTTAGCTTGATTTTCCTGTGACATGTCTTTCATTATGTCATCTGCTACAACCTTTTCATGTTCAATATCTTCTTCTACAGCTTGAATTAACTTTTCCGTGCTGTAAAAATATAATGTTTTTTAACTTTTACTAGTTGATGTTTCTTGTAAGCACTGATTTCAAACTCCAGTATTCCTTCAGCCTCACTGAATTGGTCCTTTAGCACAAAAACTCCAGACTCTAAAGAAATTAGTTACCCACTTATATCTAATCTTCTTGGAGCTGGATTAGCTATACAAACATTCACACCGTGAAATACAGAAGCAGAAGAATTCTCTCCCCTTACAATGCCCACGCAGAGTTTTCCAATGCTCCCACTCTGCCTAATTACATAGGCCTCAACGCTGGTAAAAGCAGACCACTGTCTCTCAGCTGCTCTTAATCAGTGAATTTCAGGAGTAACAACAGGCAGTCTGAAACAAAGAACTTGGTATGTGATTTGTGAATGCACATAAAGAAAACATTACATAGATCAGAACTTGATAGTATCAAATGATTATGAAAAGATTACTTTCTTTTTGCAACAAATTGTCAAAATTCTTAAGAATGGAGGGTGACTTCAGTGTCTTAAGCAGTGTAGTTTTTTAACCATGCAAAAACTAAAAAATTAGGCATTTCTGACATTCTTGACTCATGAGTTTAATCTTACTAGGAAATCAATGTTGCAAACATAAAAATTTTACCACTGCAGCTATAGTGAGCTATAAGCAACTGTCTTAGCAGATTCAAGGAAGACATAAAGAACTGTTCTCACTGTTTCATATTAAGTCTAGTAGTTTCTATGCAATTCATGAATGCTAGAGTCAAGCTGAGAACACAGCTAAAGAAAATTAACAAAAACTCCTGAGACCCTGAAGAGTATTCCTTCCTTCCCTTCACTGTTCATGAAGGATTGTTTCTAGAATGAATTCTGCTGTTAAGAATGACCAAATCAGTTGAATACCTTCCTTCAGGATTAGTTTTTTCCTCTTTTTCGTTAACTCTCCATGAGTTGCAAGGTAACAAAGTTGCAAATTGTGTAACTGACACTATTGGATCAAAGATTGAAGCAAAGAATGCCCTCAGGCTTAAGAGATGATGCAAAGTAGTCAAAATGCAAAATGATAATCTCAGGATAAGGGAATAATGAAAATTTCATAGAAGCAGAGTAGACTTGATGTTGGAACAGATTTCTGAAGGTTGTCTAGTCCAGCTTGTGCACTAGTCAAAGTACAGTCACCTAAAGCAGGTTTTCAGTGTTTCACTGAGGTAAGTTTTCAGTACCTTGAAGAACTAAGACCCCATAACTTGTTTAGGCAGTGATTTCGTGTTTGTCCATTCTTAGAGTAAGAAGAGTTTTTCCATATGTTTAAATGGAGTTTCCTGTTCTCCAATTTGTGGCCTACTCTTGGGCATCACTGAGAGCAGATCCATTTTCTTTACCCATGCCCATCAGGTATTCATTTTGATAAAATACCCAGTAAGCCTTCTCTTCCACAGAGTAAACAATGTTAGTTCCCTCAGCATTTCCTCACAGTTTTCATCAGTTCAGAGAAACTCTTAAAAGAGATTCAAAAGTATAACTACTTGCAACTGGCTTCAATCTATAATCTCCAGTAATCTGAGGATGTTAAGTAGAAATTCTGTCACTTGAGCAGTCTGTGTTGCAAAGAGTCTTTGTACCCTGGTAGTGATGAAACAAAAGTCGTGATCTCCCACTTCCTGCTGTAAATTTGAAGTGCATTGAGACTGTCCAAGAAATATTGGATGGTTGTACTGTTAAATTAACACTCTCTTGAGAGTGGTTTGTTCAGACCCAGTTCAAAGAATGGGGCCCTCACTGCAAATAAACTTGTTTATGAATGTATAAATATGTTACATGTGGTAGAGGAAAGGAGTTATTTTTAAGCTACAGGAGTAGTTTGAATCAAGACCCTCTGGAAAGCATGGAACTGGGAGCTGGCAGGGAGGTGTCATGTAACTTCCTTATTGGATGCTCCCCATGCCTCAGTCTGGGCCTATGAAAGCTGTTGTAAGGTCTCTGGAATGACAGTTTCTCTCAGGTCAAGCCCAACTGAAGACATGGAAGAACAAACACAAAGAAATTGCAGGGAAGAATGCAAGAAAACATTAAGGCTGCTGATTTCCAGAAATCTCTGCACTAGATGTAGTTCTTCTGCAGAGACTGCGGTACTGATCAGAGCGAGTATTTAAGTACAAAAATGGTGCCTTTTCCTGGAAATCGCTAGAATATTTAAGGTGGGAGAGAAGAACACAACTTGCTACATTTCTTCCGTGCTCCGAAATACATTGTGGAAGCAGTGGCACAGCAATACCACCCCTGAGAGCAGTGGTGTCGCCAAGCCCTACTGGATTTTTCTCCTCTATGTCTGGGACTGCAAGTATGTATGTCACGGTAAGGCAAGAAAACTAGTTTTCCAGCCCCATCCATTTAAACTGTGTGTGAACACTTCACAGAGTGGCCTGTTTACCTCAGGCAACTCTCCTTTTCTTATGTAACGTGAACTCCTGGCTAAATACTTCAAGATGATCCAGCATGTTCTCAAGACTAGAAATGTCTGACATAGCTGTGATGCATGTTCTCTGGTAAAAAACTTCTGAGAGAAGGTTTAAACCCTGTGATTTTCCAAGAGGCAATAAAAACGTCAGCAATGGGTGTCACAGAAACACAGCTAATTTCAAGACTATGGATGAAGCTGAATCAGGATGAAGCTTGGAAAAATCATAGAATGTTCTGAGATATAAAGCAAAAAACCTAAGGAGCAATAACATCCAAGAGGATCCAAGAAGGGTAGTGAAGTAAAATGATTTCTACATCAACATGTTTGAGAGGAATGGAGAAGGAAATGAGACTGTATTGTTTCATAGTTTGATGGTGTGCATTGGATAGAATGAGCACTAATGAAAGTAAAAATTTATTTGACACAGGGTTTTTGTATCAATATAATCCCTTTTTTAACCTGTATACAGATATGCTCTCAAATCTGAGCAAGTACCATTTGTTTTTAGAACTTCTTTGTGAAATATAGCCCTTACAACACACATCCTTACGGTGTTTGCAATTCTTCGTAAATGATAAGCTTTATGTATCACACCCTGCAGTTCTTCTGATGATGCTTCCAAAATACAAGAATTAACACAGATTTAACTAACTACTAGAGAGCTTTACTTCAGTGTGCAAATATCTTGACATCTTTCTCAATTGATCAATGATCACATAAAAAATGGAAGCCGCCTTCTGTCTCCAGCATTTCTTTACTTGATTATGACTCAACTTGCTTGTATATTACCTGTGGCATTTTAACTCAGTGCTTCCTCTATGATTTGGAACCTGACACTTGAGCACACTACTGTTAGAATTTCCTATTGGCTGCAGATCCAATTAAATCCAAGATGATTATAAGAAGTTGCTCAACTTAGTCAATCTTTTGCTAAGGATTTTCTAAGTTTATTATTTTTTTACACTGCCTGGTTATTCATCAAGTACAAAGGTTGAAGAAAAACAAAGTGCTGTTTCACCATGTTATTCCTTGTCAGAGCACTGAAAAACCCACACGTGTACATAAGCTGCCTTTAAGAAGCAACAGAAAGGTAAGACACTTGGCACATCTAATTCAAAACACAGGCAAAGATTTATTGGTATAACTGTGTTGCTAGTCTGTAAACAAAAACAAATGCAATTCAAAATATAGTAAAACTTCAGGAGTTACTATGAACCTTGGACATGTCAAGTTGCTAAGTAAATTGTACTTCATTAGAAAGCTGGGGAACAGTCTCTGAACAGACTACCTGATTATATAAACTCCATTACCTCCCCAGAAAAACAAAAGTAATTATATTACTATTAAAAGAAAAAAATCCTCAAAGTTCTCAAAGAAAAATTTCTACAAAAGCACTTCTAATTACAAGGAAATGTCAAAGTTTTACCAATATATTTCCAGGCTGAGTTTCTTTCCAAAGCAATTAGTTTAAACAGCAGTTCTTAAAGTCTGGTTCTAGTAAAAAGCTAAACTGCAACTGGTTTTACAGCTGCTGTCCTGTTCTTCTACTGATTATACAGGTTCACGTACAAAAAATTCAGGAGATCACATTTGTAAAAAAAACCCCTAACTTTTCAATAGAAACTAAAGTAAAAGCTAGGAACTGTTCTTGACTAAGACGAATGTACAGCTTAAATTTCCAACTTGATTGTTATTAACTTATGGATTAACTTTAAAAATAATATTTTCCCCACTCTACTAAAGACAGTTCTTTTCTTGAAATCTGCAAACTACAACGTAACTATTAAACTGTATTTCTACATTACCAGGTTAAGACCTGCTCTGTTGCCGTTGGAAGCAGCACCTTTAAGGTCCAAATATGCCCCAAGATCCAACTGTTAAAATACTCAGTTCAGGAGTTCTCAAAGTGCATCATGTTTTCCACTAGCAATATACAAACTGGCTCCAAAAGTATGCAGGCCACCAGAACCATCACTGACAAGAGCAATACCTATTGCAGAACATAATTCCACAGTGGATGCTGCTGCTAGCACCCCCTGTTCCTGATAATGGCTAAAAGGCAAAAAGGCTTACAAACTTTGTATTTAATGTAAGTTTCCAACAGAAGTAGAAATACAAAATGGATCAGAGCAAAGTAGTGGCATTTATCTTCCTTTTCTTTCCTAGAAGTTATTAAGTTTCCAGGCTGATTCAGTTATGTGAATGAGGTCAATCCTCAGACATGCAAGTATATAGAAGCTATTAAGTAGACTTGACCAATTGTTCACTGACCTCATCTATGCCACTCTGATCAGCAAAGGCCTCCTGGCACTTTCCTTAAGGATTGGGAGTTTTTTTTAAATCTGCCTGCCTGCCTATATTTAGCATTGTTTGTGCAAATAAGCTTCTTTATGTTATTTCCCCTCCTCTTCACTGTTAAATTCAGCGAATACTCTGAACAACTTAAGATTGCACTTTAAGCAAGTACTTTACCCTCTAGCTTTTGGGTCTTTTTTACTCTGTAAGATAGAAATCTTGGAAAGAGATGCGGAGACTCACTTAACCTACTATGCTTCTAGAAGCTTAAGAAAAGGTGTAAAAATTAAAGGTTGATGTACCTTTTACATAACATTTTCATTCATGTGTGGCTTAAACAGGGACTAATTTAACATCTGACAGACCTGGTTTAATACTCCTTTTCAAAATTAATAGCTTCTGCAAATAATGCCTGATTCAAAAGGAATGAGTGATGCTTTCGTTGAGAGATGTTAATGTCACAGTAAACTGGGCAGGAAATTTGTAGGAACTTTGCTGACTTTCAAAAAATAAATCTCAAACTTGTACAAAAACTCCCTGACAATGTTTATTTAGTTCAAAAGATCAGAGCAACAACTACGCCTTCATAATACAGAGGTCCAGGTTAATGTAATATGATATGTTATATTATGGACAATAAAGAGATTAAAAGATCAATCCATGAATTAATTCACAAAAAATACTTAACAACTTGCATAAGAACACCAAAGAAATCTGACTGGACAACCAACAATCCATCTACCACAGTATTCTGCCTCTGTCAGAACAAACAAGAAAAATACGTTTAGGGAGAGCATGAAAGCCTAAATACTTTCTGCAGTTTATTCCTATCATAGTCTTCCAGTACCTGCAACTGCTTTATCAGTGATATTAATGACACCAGTCCTGGCTATTTGTTTTACACATTTATAAAACTTTTTTCTATTAACTTTTCTAAACAATCCTTTTCTATTTGCTGATACAGTCTACTTACTGGCTTTTAGGTTTGGTTCAATTAAGGGAAAGGAATTCATTAATTCTGATAATCTCTGTTTTTCCACTTAATTTTGCATTTCAAAATATTTATGTCGGAAAAAAATATTAAATTATCATTGAAATAACTATACCTATAAATCTTTTAAACTACCACTATGGAAGACATTGGCATTCTGGTGTCGGTATACAAAACTGTTGTTTTTTACTAGGCCCTAAGCATGAAACTCTCTTGGCTTGTGATCTGGACTGGAACACTGTTTTTGAATCTAGTCACTGCTGACTGCAACATTACTTTCCAAACTGTAAGTTTTATATGCATGTGAACTACTCTTATTTTTGAAAGAGAGACTTGATACAAAACACATTTTAAAAATCATTTCATAAACATAAAACTCCTGAAGAACTACAAAAAGACAAACAAGTAGTTTTCTGAGAAATGGACAATTAGCTGATGGCAGTCATTTTAAGTGGTTGAATTAACACTTAAACATAATTAAGTTGATTTTCTACCTCAGTCAAATTCCTCCACAGACAACAGGAATGCCTCCTGTACGTATGTAAATAAATCTATTCTTTTCAGATAACAAAAATGTTTCAAGGTATTGAGAGTAAACACTCCAAGCTGAAAAGACTTCAACACAGAAAACCAAAATGAATTTAAGCGATATAACAAAAACATAATGTTGAGAGTCTACTCTAAAGACGTTTTAAAGACTAAACATAGGTGTTTTTAAAACAATACATTTTAAAAGGCATATTTGAATTAATGTGCAGTCTTGAAAAAACTTCCTCTATGACATCTTCTTTCCAAATCATATGGGAAAGAAATCCTTTTTCTACACAACAAACCTTCACTTTGACCATTAAAAGGGACACTCCTATTATTTCCAAAATAGCATGCCAAACTGATTATATTTTGAATGATCAACATATAAAGAACCTTTCATCTCAGAGTTAAAGCACTACATACTCAGGGACTTCAGGAATCTATAAACCAGGAGGATTCATTCTCCTGTATTACCAGACAATGAGTTGATTAAGAAAGACATAAATGAAACTGCATGAAAAGCAGAACTTTTCTTGTAAAGTGTCAGCATTAAAAAATACAAGATAGTTTTCTCTTGCCTTTGATAGTCATCACTGAGACACCTTCATTACCAGACTTTTACTACAGTATTTAATTTTCATCATTCTCTTTTTTTCAACAGGTCATTTGTGAGGAGTCTGGAAAGAACCTCTCTAATATCCCCAACCACCTTTTTCAAAACGTTACTAAATTAAGCCTCAAAAACAATAAAATCACTTTAAAAGATAGTGACAAAGAGATTCTTGGACATTTTATTAACCTCACTGAACTTCATCTAAATGAAAATAGGATTACTGAACTGTATAAGAACAGCTTCTGCAATCTGAAAAAACTCATAAATCTGGATATTAGCAACAATCACATTAGCACAGTTCATAAAGCAGCATTTGCAGGATTAAGTCAACTCTCAGTGTTGAATCTATCCTATAACATGATTGCTCAACTAGATTCAGATCCATTTACTTCCCTAGAAAGCCTGACAGTTTTAAACCTACAGTATAACTTACTGAAACATTTTCATATAAAATCACCTCTTAAATTGATTAAAATTGTTTTAGCTGGAAACCCGTGGATCTGCTCCTGTGACCTTCTTGACTTACATATATGGCTAACTGCCTCCAATGTTACATTGGGTAAGTTTTGGTAAGACCAGCATTTCACATTTGTTTACAACAAACAGCTTTCTTTACGTTTCTTTTTTTTCTGATGTGGATGTTATCCACCATAAACTTAACTGTATTTTGCAGTGATGCAATAGCTAACCATGAGATTTTTTTAGATTAGAGTGCCAAAATCTTAACACTATCTCATAGCCTTTCCACTGCTCACATTCACAGAAAATGAAAGCAACACTACATGTACATCCCCAACCAAGGAAAAAATCTCCATCAAGATGGCTATCCAACCAGCTGACTGCAGAACTGAAAAAACTTCTTTAGAAAACACTGTAACTTCCACTTCCACCACTAACCTTAGAAGTAGTGCTTTAGTAACAGCTCTGACTCCAAACATCACCGGAAACAATGGAACACACGCAGGTAATACACAGATGTGTCACTTTACCACTTGTGAGCTTGCTGTTCCATGACTGTATACAATTTTGTATTCCTAGTACACTCTAATTTTTCCATAAAAAGCCAGGCTATAAATCAAAAGTATTTCAGGTTCTGGTAGACAGTCACACACATAATGGTAAATATTAAGCTCTACTGGGTAATTGTTCAAAATGGATAAACCGCACAATTTCAAAAATTATGATGAAATTTCAAAGCCCTGAAATTCAAATAATTGTCTAGCTCTCTGCCTAACAGAAGCAGAAAAGAAAGAGAAAAAAAAATTTACATTTCAATAAAAACCCCTAACTTTTTCCAGAATAACTGCTTTGTGGATGAAACTGTTTTCCTAAAATTTGAAAGTGTGAACCTACATATTTTATGCCCGTCTTCAGCTATGTTTGGCATAAAGAACATGGATGTGTCCATCACATATTCTTTAGAAATTTCAGTGATAATCTCTTCACCTTTTTATGTTAATTTCATTATTATTCTATAATACTCTAGTTTGGCTTTTGACAAAATCAGTTTTTATTTTCTTACATGCAAGTTAATATTCTCCTGCACTCTTTCACATTGAAATGTTTTTCTTTGTGTTTCTGGCTAAAGCAGAAGTATCAATTTACAGATATATACACAAATTACAAGCCACCACTGTCACACATTTGTTTAGCTGTACCAGCCTATAATCCATTTTAGGAGAGTGGCCAGCACACAAAACCAGTTTCTAAATAAAGACTAATGGCAAGTACAGTTTATTGAAATTTTCACTATAAAGGAACACAAGCAAAAGGATACGCCAAACAAACGATGTAATATTTTAGGGTGCAGATATCACCACCATACAGAAAATTAAGCTTGGGAAATAGAACTTGAAATCTATTACTGATTATTTTTTTCAAAGCCCAATTTTTGAATTTAAATTTTGATTAAAAAAAATAAATCTTTTATATGTCCCCAAAACTTTATCTAATTTTGAAACTATTATTTTTTATAAATACAAACGATCGATTTATATTAGTAGGAAATATGAGACTACGTACACTTTTAGTCTGTGTGATTCTACTGACTCCTTAATAACATAGTGATAACGTAATACTAAAGCTCTGGAGACACTCAGTAATTCTGTATCGTTGTTTATTTTGTGAGTTCTCAATGTAATTATTAAAAGAAATCATACTAGAGCCTTTGCTACTATTCCTCATGAAGATTATTTGTCTTTTTTCCTGTTTGTTTTAAAGAGTTACCACTTCTTGGAAAAAGTTGGACCTTCCTAGCGGGTGTCCTAGGGTTTGTCCTAGGCACTACATTCCTGATTTTTACTGCTGTAAAATGCCCAACATGGTACCATTACGTGATCAGCTACCATCACCATCGTCTGGAAGAAAATGACCCAGAGCTGTTTGAACAGGAGTTCTCAGCTGACATGAGTTCTCCCTCAGTACTGCGTACAAACAGTGAAGAACCCATTGTAATCTTTGAGAAAATTCATACATTTGGGGACAGAGAAGATGGATTTATTGAGGATAAATACATAGATTCTTATGTAAATGAGGAGAATTAATGTCTTAACAGGTGACAAACTGATTTTTCAAAAACGTAGAACATATGTACTTCCATTTTATTCTTCTCAAATACAATACAAAATGAAGTTATGCAGTCTATCTCCTTTCATCTCATCAAATCCATAAAAAGGTTTTGTTGCATCAATCATGAAGTTAAAAAATCTGATTGCATTACTGGCACAAGTATTTCAAAACACACAAAAATACTTATAATCCACTTTCTATGAAAATCTATTTGGCTACTTAGGTTGGACGGTGGGGAAAGCTTACTGTATACTGCTTAACATGAGCAAGTCTTTAAAAAGTAGCATGTGAATTTGGCATAACCACTAATGCTTTAACTGTGAAGAGATCTAGAAAAGAAAATTAATTTCTCTGAAATATTGAAGTAGACTGCAGCCAGACTAGGGATCGAATCCAAATCAATGCTGTCACAGCTCAGTAGTCTATTAGGTAAAACCAACACCATCAGAGAACATCGCACTTGGGTATTTTTTGACTCAAATTAGCAGAGTAAGAAAGACCAACTGCTGTGTTCCCTTAAATGTGTATGTACAGTACAACGATAAACTATCATTACAGCGTATATAATGCCTTTATGCCTTAGTTTGATACCGAACCAAGTATTTTCTCTTCATTATTTCCTTAACACCTAAAAATGCTTGTAAGGTTAGAATAGACACATTTGTGAACTGTTGAAAACTGCAGTATTATTGAAATGTGACTTATTATTAGCTGGTAAATTGTTTACTCAAAGCACTTATTGATACATAAAATCTCATTCTTGAGATTGCTTTCAGTGGTAGCAAGCAGAATCATGTATCTTTCTTCCTCACATCTCCTCTCCACAAAACAAACATTTCAGAAACTCACCAACTCACTCTATTGCTACACTAGCCATTCTCCTGGCTTACAAATTCTTACTGGAAAAACCTCACTGTTCTCATCTTTCCCTCTACACAACCCTACCTTACCAGACAGGTAATGATCTAGTTTCCACTTCTGCTTGCTTTCCCCACTCTGCTGGTCCAAAACAAAACTCCCAAAACTGAAGGCCTTGAGAGCAGGTTGCCAAAAGACAGGAGTCTCCACTGCCACCTAACTCTTCCCAGATAACATGGTAAGTACCTCCAGGACAGTCACTAGAGCTTAAAGCTAAGAATTCCAGTGGCAACCTGGCACTAATGTATGACCTTGACATTGTTCAGGTATCACTTGTGGTATGCCTCCCACTCCATTTTCCGGAGTTCAGTTATGAATTTAGCAGCTCTGGAGAAGCATATACTTAAATGTACTTACGCTTGTCTTTCTGTGAAAATTTTATCCATACTCTGAGCGTCTTGGTCATTCTGAACCTTTAACTTAAAAGAAAAGGATACGATATTGAAACATGACCAAATTTGTAATTTAGGTTGGAAAAGACCTCTAAGATCGTCAAGTCCAAACCTTAACCCACACTGGCAAGTTCACCATTAAACTATGGTCCCTAAGTACCACATCGATGGTCTTTTAAAGACCACCAGGGAAATCAATTCACTTACTATTACTCTAGGATCTATTGCTTGAATGCTTGGCAAAATACTGTTTAAGCCTCCAGACAGAATGAAAATCTAACACCTGCAAAAGTATTCTTTGCTTGATGTGTCTTTATTTTTCAGACAGATGCATGGAAAAAAGAAGTTGTTTTGACCAAGAAATAGTCAGATACTTTTTGAAGTTACTGAAACAACCTTTTCTGAAACGAGCTTTTTTTGTTTATGGACAAAGTGATCATAAGAAATGAAACACACTTAATGCCATTCACTCCTTAACACTTAGAGGAACACTACATCTGTATTAGAAAATAAAGAATGAAAGTAAAGGAAGAACAAAACTCATTGATTTTATGGTTGGCTATGTCAGAGACCTATTTAATATTTAATACACTGGAGACATTTAAAAGGTTGAAGACAAAAGAAAACTAAATGTTCAGAAGACCAGGCACCTTTATGAGGCAGTGCAGTCTACTTGAATCTGCCTTTCCTAAGACTAGTTTTCTGTGCTCCCAAGAAAATAAAGAAGATATTTTAACATTCATAATTTGAATTGCAATGACACCTTTCTCAAATCTAAACCACAGGAAACTATTATGGGGCTGTTAATGCAATACTTCAGACAACTATCTAACTACAAACACGTTGCCAACATTATGAATAACAGCCAGAAAAAATGGTTAAGTTCGAAATTCGCACTATGCTTTTTTAGATGTCATATATTCAAAGCACCACGAACGTAACACACCATTTCACTGTTAAAACATAGCAAATGTCGTAATTCTTACCATATTGTAATCACGAATCACTTCTGTCATATCTGTACTGGTGTTAAGTATATCCACAACCTGAAATGAGATGGAATTCCAGCCTATTATTGCCCTCTTTTTTTTTTTAATTAAAAAAAAAAAAATCTGTCAAAGTGTTCATGAAAACACACCAACTTACAGTTTTTGCAAATGGAGGAAACATGATTTGGGAATCTGAATCGATTACATGCCATTTTCGAAAGTAATCATCACTATACGTAGCTGTTGTAAACCCTGAAATATTACACACGCTAATTTCTTAAATCCACATGCAGTCATTTCTCCTAATGTATAGTATGATTTCCTTTTCTTTGTGTGTGTGTGTGTTTTCTTTAGTTTCCAAGTCATTCATTTCTGATGACTGAGTAAATGAAGTATTGACCACTACAGTCTTAAGGCGAAACGCCAATAAAAGATGCTGAAGTAAAGCAAAAACAGTACAAAGAAAATGAAAAATAAAATGAGAGGAGAGCATTCATTATCGAAATTTTGACAGCAGCATACCATATTGAAGTCTGCTAGTTGCCCTTGAAATTCCTTGATTTCACCAGCTAAAGCCTCTGCCCTAAATAAAAAACAAAAAGTCAAACTTAAGGTGGAAGGATTTGTATGTGCAAAATGAAAATAAGGAAAAAAATAGTTGTTTAATGTTTTCCTGAAGCCTGCCCAATACTCTAGTATAGTCTTGTGACTGAGAAAGTTGGCACTGCATTAGCTGCAATACATCTTACCGTTTTTCATATGACAAATAGACAGATTTCTCTTGCTTGTACATTTCTACTTCTTCCTGCAGCTTATTAATTTCTGTTGTGAGTTCATTTGTTTTGCTTCTGAAAAAAACAGACAAAAAAGAATCACTAACGTTTGGGTGTACAACTACAACACAGCTAGAAAAGAAAATATATCTTACTGTAAGAGATTTGCAATTAGTAACTCACTGCACTGTACTGCATTTCTAACCAGCATTTCAAAGAAAAGCTGAATAAGTGAGATAAAAAGCAAAGTGGTTGTGTAAGATAGAGTCATAGTTGCTAGAAAACCTTGATGTCAAATAAAACGTTTTATTTGTCTCCGCTGGTGAAAACAGATGTGAGTTATTCTCAATTAGACAAAAAAATCCCACAGTACAACTTTACAGAATGTAAATATTTAAAACGACATCTTTTAGGACTGATTATTCAAACCTGCAACAAGATCAACTGAAAAAGTGCCTCATGCAACAGCTTACCAAGGTCTTGTCATTGCCATTTTTAGCTCAATGTATAATCCAAATAACCCACCTGAAACGTTAACTAAAAAATGTTTAGTTTGTGATGCTACTTCTTACAAATGGAGCTATCAGAACTATCAAGTGTTACAGGTGGAAGCTCAAAATCACTGACCCTTCGCTTTCTAATGCTGTGGGAGGGCATTTACCTTAGCAAGCCTAACAACAAAACATAAAAGGAATCTTACTTGTACTAAAACATAAGCATGAAGTTCCTTTCCTCCTACAAACCATATGCAAAATAACATTAACTCTTATAGCAGGACTCTTGTAACGGTTCACTGTAAGTGATCACCCCTTATCCCATGCTATTGTGAAACTCTGTCTGAAACGGACAGAGCATTAAACCTGCTGCAGTTTGAATGTATTATGAAGACATACCTCAGCACCCCAAGGTAATAAGTTTTGTCCATTATCTGCCTCTGAGGACCTGACAAAGCAGAGCAATACGACATTTTATTAGAAAAAACCCTAATTTTGCTGAACTGTAAGTTATGAAACCAATTTGCAAAATTCACAGGCAGAAAACTGGTATTTTTAGTGCTCTTAAATAGGTATCTCATTAAAAAAAGGAAGGCATTTTTAGACTGTTGTGAAGATAAACATTAGTATTACCTTACAAGAGTATCTTAATTATTCTGTAGTGATAAGACATAATCTTGTTCTATTCTTTGGAATGATTCTTAAAGACAGCTCAGGTACGGAAAAGCCTTTATCTTCTCTGACTGTTACAGAGCAATGACAACAAAAGGGATGCTGTCATCTTCCTTTTCTTTCTCCTGCTCTTTTAAACAAAGCTATTCACTTTGCAATTTATACAGCAATTGAAAGTTTCCCTTTAAACACTTAAATATTCCTTTAAATGTCTGCAGACATCTTGACAGCTATTTCAGTATAAAATACCTTTCACTGCAGTTTTTATTCCACTTAATCCCTGTTGAGTAACTGGACGGTCTGCAACTTTAATCTGAGATGATAAAACTCCTCCAGTAGTCGAAGAACCACCACGAGAATTAGGTCGTGCTGTACTAGGAAGCATCTACAAAAAAAAGCCAAAAAAACAAACCTCCCAAGTCTGAATTATGAATTTATTATCCTTATGCAATTGCCAAAGCAATTAAAAGCTTAAATTAATCTCTATACTCTTCCTGTAAGAATATTCCAGTGTTTACAACTCTTCATGGAAACAAAGCTTTGGTCAAATGTCTGCTGTAGAAGGGTAAGGGATTCATTGTTCATTGTTTTGTCTGTCTGCAATATTAATGCTATATGGTCTCTCCTTTTCAACTTTTCACGCTGGACCTCCTCAATCCCTCCCTTTCAGCCAAAATTGGAAACCAAAACTTTCTACAAAATTGAAACCTAAAAGTTCTTAATAAAAAACCACCCCAACTCCATGTCTGCTTCTTTGTTTTCTGGAGTCTACATGACTCCAGTAAAGGTACTTAAAATAGCGAAAGAAAAAAGGATAAAAATTAATGATAAATATTATTAACATACCGCTGTTCCTATTCTGCCTGCTGATGGAGTGCGTGATGAAGAGGCAGGCCGTGAGGTCAGCCCTATTCCCGCTCTGGAGGAAGGACGAGATACTGGAGGTCTGTGACTGCTGGCCATGCTTGTTCGACTTGTAACCTCTCTGGAAAGAAGAGAAATCGTCCTTTGATTTCCACAGTGTCCTTAACACTATCAGAAACTAATTCTTCAAAGCTTAACTAATTCCCTTACGTAAGTTTATGAGTTTGGTGTTTTTTGGGGGGGTTTGTTTTTAGGGCTCTGCACAGCAGTTCCGTACGGGATGGCGCAAGGCAGCGACAGGGCTCAGGCAGGACCACCAGAGTAAGGTGAGGCAGCAGCCCCTTTTCAGGGCTCAGTGAGCCCTCAGCTTATTCGTGTGGCATTTATTGTTTCAGTATCCGCCCACAGAACGCAAGTCTTTCATGGAACAAACTGGAAGCGAGCCGCTGTTGCAAATATACACTTGGGCTACCTGGAGACGGTCCGCGAGCCGCCGCCAGTCACCCCCAAAGACCGTATCCATTGCCTCTGCAGTCGGACCCTGATTTCCGTCGCCCCGCCCCGCGCCCCGCCCCGCCCCGGCCCTGCCCGCCAAGCCCCAGCCCGGCCCCCCCCGGCCCGG
>JAWWEW010000088.1:23187658-23202394 GCA_035583185.1 Anabacerthia variegaticeps | reverse complement strand
TGTACTACATAGTGCTGGTGAGATCACAAACAAGAACACCTTAAGGATTTCACCAGGATGAAGTTTCTGTTTCAGTGAAAGCATGTTAAATCTATACTGATGAAACATGCTTGGCACAAGGTCCATGCTGTAAAATTTCTGAGACCAAAGGACGCTGAAAAGAATAACTGAGTTATGCCTATCACACAACTCAGACCTGGCTTGTTATCCACAGCAGTAAACTTCACATGAGTTGATCTGTGTGTTCCTGGTTTGATTCATCTGGGGGATAGTGAAAGTATGTTTGAGATATTTCAAGAGCCCATTGAACAGAAGTTGTGTCTTCTGCTAAGAATTCAGCACTTCTCATTAGATGACACAATTCTTTTGGCATCTTTTTCTAAGCTAGAATGGAGGCTCTTAGAACAGGAAACAGCACATAGTAGCACCTCACATTAAACATCTGTTGTTAGGTGTGCCTTGAGTTTTATAAAGTGGAAGTATGTGGGATCTACTTAGACCAGAACTCTGGACTTCCTAGGGAAAGGATTGTGGAATCGAAACTGACATGGGTCAGCACCAGCAGCTGTACTTGCCAAGACAAACGGAGACTACAGTCACAAAAAATGGGATACTTGCATCACAAGGTTTCTGTAATGTCTAAATCATTATTATGTAACTTGCTCTCATCAGGACCTAACTAAGCAGACTTTTAGCTAGGCAGTTGTTCAGGCTACAGTCTAACTTCAGTGTGCAAACCTATTTCATAAAAAGTACTGTACATTGAATTATACACTCATGAATCACTGGATGCAGTCATTTCTTTATAATGTAATATGTTCAAATAATCTATAGAAGAGTAGCACCATAGATCAGTACTATAGAGGTAACTCTAAATGCTTTAGGAAATCTTACAACCTCTTGGTTCCAGTTGTCTGAAGTTTGTTTTTTTGTTTAAAAGTACTTAGTTAAGCTGTCTTTGCCGAATGTGATCCATTACTATATTCGGTGATCACTTTCCTCTTTTTATCTCTTTCTCTTTAAACTATCGACAAATCCGAAGTCTAGGAACAGTAGATATTTCCCAACTTTTCAAAATGTGTAGTGAGTAGACTGTGAAATAAAACGTTCAGCAACAAGATGCAGCTGTTGACAGCCTGAAGAGTATCTGTGTGTTTTCAGATATCCTATTCTTGCGATAGATTTTTTATGTTCTTTCACTGTAGTGATCGAGCTTTTAATTTTGGTGGGAAATTTTACTTCTAGACTTCCCAATTGCAAAGATAAATTTGGAAATGTGGACCACACCTCTGTTGATCTGTATCAAACACATGGGAAAAAAATTAATAAGTATGGACTACCCCTTTTTGACAGTAGAACTTGGAGCCTGTGATCACATAAATTCCAATATTGTTAGAAATCTTTTTATCAACATGGCCAGTTAGCTTGTGTATTCTTTGTGAGTAGATGCTGCATTTATTGAAAACACATTTTGCACACCTAAGCATACACTACTTAACCTTTTATTTTCCTTACAGTTGCTGAAGTGATCCAATTTTCATCTCAAACTCACAGACCCCTCCTATACGTCTCCTAATTACATTAGCTCTGCCATGACACTAAGGCAGTAATTTTCTGCTGATAAATATGATGATCTATTCCCACCATCCAGGTAATCTGTGTAACAACACAGACTAATCAGGGTCAAATCTGACACTATCCACCTCTTCAGGGACTCACATTTGCTGAAACAGAACAGATGGTGCTTAAATTCTTGTTACCCTTTTGAAAACAGTGTCAGCTCATGTGTTATATATCATCTGACAACACCACTTTTGATCACCGCTTTGCACAACTTTCATTCAGCAGACCTCTACTTAAATGGGCCAGTACCACCCATTTGAAGATCCAGCACAATATGCATAGTAACAAACTGAAAGGCATCGTGTTTGAATCTGGGAAATAGGCACAGAAGAAAGAATGGATGTTCCAGCGCATTAAGTAAAGAACAAAATCATTGCATATCTCTGCACAGAAAAGGAGGTTCTTAATACAATTATCTCTGTGTAATGATGGACATTTTTCTACCCTGGTCTTGTGAATACCCTCTTTAGGAAAACAAACTGAATTCTTGGTGGTAGAAGGCTGATCAGTGTGTTACTGAATTGCACAGAGTGGTTGCCTGTCTTTAGCAGGCTTCTCTGCTGTGATTCCTAATTGTTCACATCCAATGAAAAACTAATGTCACACTTCTCCAATACTCATGCAGTGTCACAGTGAGACTAAAATCCATTGTTCCAAAGTCACTGACTGCCAAAGAGCTGGCAAGGGAAGACTGTGCAGGTCCTTGTACCACTGAAGGTCAGGATGAAACAGTAGTTGCAGATGATAGAATCACAGAATCAAAGTCGGGAGAGACCTTCAAGGTCTTCCAGTCCTGCTGTCCACCCAGCACTGCCACTGTAATCCCTGAACCACATCACCCAGTGCCGCACCCAGACACCTCTGGAACACCTTCCGGAATGGTGACTCCACCCCCTACCTGGGTAACCTGTTCCCATGCCTGACCACCCTCATAGTGATTTTTTTTTCCTAATATCTAACCTAAATATCTCCTGTCTCAGTTCCTCAGAGGCCATTTCCTCTAGTCCTCTCCCTGCAGGCACGGCAGGCAAGACCGTGCCCCACCTTGCTCAAGCCTCCTTTGCGGTGATGGTGCAGAGCCATGGGTTCCCCCGAGCCCCCTCGAGAATAAACAACCCCAGCTCCCTCGGCCGCCTCTCATGAGACGTGTTTTCTACACCTAGATAAAAGATATTTGTATGAATGGGTGAATTGCCAACGTTTGGAAACAGTGTTATTCTCGCCCCATTAACCCCAAAAAATCACGCAACCAAGCAAGCTCCGAGCGCCGGCGGGGCGGCAGCACAGGCGAGAGGGAGCCGGACAGCCCTGCCCGGGTGCGGAGCCGGGGCCGGGGGGATCCCCGTGAGCCAGGGGGGACAGGGGATGCCGTGGGGGATCCCCGTGAGCCAGGGGGGACAGGGGATGCCGTGGGGGATCCCCGTGAGCCCCGGGGGGACAGGGGATGCCGTGGGGGATCCCCGTGAGCCCCGGGGGGACAGGGGATGCCGTGGGGCCGGTCCTTCGCCCGCCCCGCCGGCGGGGGCGCTGCTGCCCGCTCTCTGTGCCGGAAGCGCCGTCCCGCCTCGTCCGGCGGGGCACATTCCCGAGCGCATTCCCGGCGCGTTCCCGAGCGCGTCGTGCAGCCGCGGCGATGCCGGGCAGGAAGTCTTCCAAGGAGAAGAAGCGGCGGCGCTCGCGTTCGTGCTGCCCGGAGGGAGCCCCGGGGCCGGACGGCAGCGAGAGGAAGCGGCGGAGCACCGAGTGCGGCCGCGGTGCCCCGGAGGTAGCGCGGGAGGGAGGGAGGGAGGGAGGGAGGGCGGTGACAGCGGTGACAGCCCTGCTAAGCCTCCCCGGCCCGTCCTGCCCCTGCCCCTGCCCCTGCCCCTGTCCCTGTCCCTGTCCCTGCTCCAGCCCCTGTCCCTGACCCTGCCCTGTCCCTCTCCCTGCCCCTGCCCCTCTCCCTGCCCCTGTCCCTGCCTGCGGCCAGCCCCGGCTGCTCTCCCTGCTCCTGAGCTGCGGCACCGCCACAGCAAACCTGGCATTTCCCACGTGTGAGGGATGCAGGACACAGGCTCAGGAGTGGCTCTCACGCTTGTGGCATTGTGAGTCTGCTCCAGGAGGTGTGGGTTCTAGTACAGAAAAGTACCTCTCACTGAATTCTGAGGCTGTCAAAATATGTTTCTAGCTACTTGTTGTTATTATTTTATAATTATTATTGTAGAAGTAATCCATTGATTCATGGAAGATATATTTTCTAGTATTAAGTCCCCTTTTATTCTCCAAAGGCTGTGTCACACAGTGCCAATTTCTGTCTTAGCAGGGTAGTTTTAAATGATGAATTCTTGTGATTTAATTGCACAGCAAATCAGAGGGGTGGATTTCTTCTGCTTTAAATTATGCTTTCATGTGTAAGCAGCAGCTAAATATTTGCAGATAATATTTCCCAGTTAATATTTGCAAGTACTTTTTGGCTCCTGAAGCTTTAAAAAATTTCTCTGTCATAAGAATGATTTCAGTAATAAAAAATGCAGCTTCTGTAATGTGGTTGCCTTGCAATATGAGACACTGTTTGGAACCTGAGAAGTCCATGTTACAATGTATCTTGCAATTATGAAGGGAAAACTATTACAAGCGCAAGTTAAGCTGTAAGTTTTTTCTCTAATTGACTAAAATATGTGAAAGCTATACTTTCCCTTCTTGATTTTAGGAAGCAAAATGCAATGCACCATCTGGAGAAAAAGTGGAAGAAACTGAACCACCCAGTGATGTAGAAGAAGGAGGATTAGATCTCACTGTGTCGCTCAAACCTGTCAGTTTCTATATTGCAGACAAAAAGGAAATGCTTCAACAGTGTTTCTGCGTCATAGGGGAAAAGAAACTACAGCAGATGCTGCCTGACACTTTAAAGGTACCGAAATAAACTTAGCATTGATATACTTGTTATGGTCTTGAATGCTTGTGTAGCAAAGCACTTTTATCTCTCCGGTCTAGTGAATTTACAGTTTAAAAGCTTTCTGTATATTTCCTAAGTCTCTATCAAGTCATGTACTTTTCCTAAATAGTTTCCCTACCATGTGTCTGGAAGTGAGACTTTATTTAGAAGATTTGCTGTAATTATTTGAGATTACTTCTTTTTGTACTGCTCAGTCATTGCTGAACTGTAGGCTTAATTTTATACTGTCTCTCTGTACTGGTTAGTTAAATGCTTAAAGGAGTTTCGTAATTGCAAGGAGTAAGTTCAGTAATTAATATGCTGATTTGTTAATAAAATGTTGATTTCTCTTTGTGTCAGCTGATTTGCTTTTTAGGATATTAAAGCAATGTCAGAGATAAGAAAATAAAAGCTCTTCCTGATAAACAGCTTCTGAAGCTGTAAATTCTGTGGAGTAAAGCTAAGAGTTTTACTGTCTTAAAACATGTGCCTTTTGAGTGTCATGAACAGTAGGACATAGAAAAAAATAAATTAGGCTAGTAGTCTGTACAGAAAAAGGGACTGCAGGTGAAATGTCATTTGTGTGATGTTAATAGTTTTACGATTTTTGTCTCTAGTTTTTAACTTTATTGTTAATATAAGCTAGGCAGGATTTCTTAATTTAAAAAACATAGTGAATTGCTTACAGGCTCATCCATTTGTCATCTCTGCGAGAAGAAAAGAAATCAAGCAGCTGAAAGCAAAAACATTACGGAGGTTTTAAGGAAATTGCCTGATAGTTTAGGACCAGACCTACTGTAGGATTGTGAGTGTTACAACATGTTCAGCATTCCCTAGTTTTGGTACTTGTATATGGTATCATAGTTACACTTTATGTCACCAAGAAGTATGACAGTTGTGAAGGTACCTGGAATACCAGTGAAATCTGTGGCAGTGTGTTGAACATGAGAAATTGATCATAGTTTACATATTTCTCTTATTTTCTGTGTTGTGATATGCAACCATTGATGTGTTGTCACTAGCAGTATTTTCTTCAGTTTGTGAACTTGGACTCAACAGTTAGCTTTGGTCTTTGCAAGTTTAATTATGTCATCCACGTCATTCTGAGTGATGGAGAATTAGGAATAACCAGGTCTGCAGTTTTTTGCTATTCCATGCTTCACACATATGGTCAGGTATTTATAATGTTCAGAGTTGCAGGTACAATGGAAACGCCAAGCCATAGATCAACTAACTGATACTGTGTATTGCTTAATTTTTCAGAGAAAAGCTACACATGCTATTTCTGGTAGCTGTCAAAACTGGAACATCCAGTTTTCTACAGCAGTTGCATCAATGCAGATCAGAATATGGGTGGGGATTGCAATCCAAGTTAACTCTTCCTTCATTACAGTAATTATGTTTATAATTACTCTTTTCTCAGAAATTTTTAATAGTTTGCGGTCTGTCTTATCTGTCATCTTAGAACTGTTCCATGGATGAAATCAAAAGGCTTTGCATGGAGCAGTTGGAGCTGTTATCTGAAAAAAAACTGTTGAAGATACTTGAAGGTATGAATGAAACTTTTAGGCTCCACTGTACAGCAGAGAATAGTCTGCCTCAAATGGATTTGCACTCTATCTAGCTATTTTATATGCCTATATATATCCACACACACCATTAAGTAAGTATTAGTGTGTACTTAATCCCTCTATTGCGCCAAGACACACAGTTTGTGTTCTTTGATTAAGGATATGACATTCCAGCTTTTCACTATCTTCCTTAACTTCCACTTGACATTTAAGGGCTGTAGAACTTATTTGTAAATGTATTGCTGTCTTCTCAATGAAGTGGAACTCTTGGAGTCTTGGATGCTGGTGGAGTATCATGCTGTCAATTCTGTCTCTTGTGCTTAGCACCTATAGTACTGTACTAGGAATAGCTAATGTTTTTTTTTTGTAATACGGTATAAATCAAAAATGTCAACCATGTGGCTAGCAGAAAGCTCACAATAAGGATTTTGGTTTTGACTAAGCCTGATTTTAAAACTTCTGATTTAACTGGGGAAAAAGTCCTCTTCTGCTGATTGTGATAGAGTTAATAATGAAAAGTAAGTCTAATTATGTAGTATTAATTATATCACCTTCCTAAATTTTCATGTTTGAAACTGTGTATATCTAGGCAGGATTGGAGCTGATTCTGATACTGACGAGGAGGCAGATGGAGGAGACAAGACTGGAGATGATTCAGTCAGTCAGTGAGTAAAAGACAAAACACTTAATTTAAGCAGACTGAACAGTATGGAGATTTTTCATGAGAAATGATCAAATATATAATTGAAAAACCTAAGTACTATATCCTTAATGAAGTAACCACTTCAACTGAATGACAGTGAGCTGTGACTACTAGCAAGCACTAAACTTACAAACATGATTTTGTCACTTGTATAACATTAAATGTGTCTTAAGCACATACAGCATATACTACCCATTAGCTGAGTTCTCATAATTGACCAGTCACATTTGTAGTCTGGAATAGGAGGCTGTGATTTAAGTTAACACTCTGTGTGTGAGCTAAAGCAGGTTGAGTAACCTGTTCCCACTTAGGTCAGTGAATTGTGTGTGTTTTCATTTCAGATGAGATTTATTCCTTCTCTTCCATTTCCTTTCTGGTCCTTCATTCCTGTCCTGGTTGAAGCAGCACTGACTCTCACTGACTCTCTGTTCAGTGTGCTCTGTTAGGAATGGTATAGAATGCAGCATTTCAAGAACAGAGGCTTTACAAAAGTACAGGCTTCCATTTTCTTATCTTAACATCTGTCAGTTTTGTAAAGGCCAACACTTTTTAACCTTGTCTTAAAATCTTTGTCTGTTTTCTAAAGACCATTTCTTTGTCAGAAAGAGTTCACCTGTTTGATAGTTTCTATGGAAGTAGTGAAGGGGTGTCTTAGTTCAAGGGGAGAACTAAGATATCTGTGTTGGCCAAGAAATAATCCCTCTCCTTTAAATATAGAAAAAAACAACTTTAATTAGGAAAAAAATATATATATGAAAGGATAACAGCTCTTAACCACAATACAAGCACACACACACACACGCACATATGTATATATCCAGAAAGAACCAAACAACAGTTTGTAATAAACCCCTCCACCCCCAGACGACAAGGCAAACAGTTAAAAGGTCTTTTGGCTACCCCCAAAAAGGGGGGAATGCAATTATATGTACAGGCAGCAGGTGACGATGTTGCGCCCAGCTGGCTGGGCTCTCTCAGATGAAATGGCAGGCACAATCCCCAGGTCAGCTCCCGTGAGAAATCGGAAGGAAAGCAGCAGCAATCCCGTCTCTGCAGGGTCAGGAAACTGGCGATCTCTGTCTTCTCTTTTTCTCACAGCAGCTTCTGCAGTGCCCATGATCACTCACAGATGAAAACAGTTGAGTTAGGGAGGGCAAAAACAGTCCAGCTGTCCAGTGATGCCGGGACCAGTGTGGGTGTCCCCTGTCTCGCTCACTCCGCAGAGAGCTGAGCTCTTGACCTGGACAGAAAGTGCAGAAACCCTGACCCCTTCCCACCCTAGCCCATCTTCCCTCCCCCTCCCAGCCTCGGGAAAGATCCTAACAAAATGCTCTGGCTAAAGCAGTTAACATCAGGGTATGCATATTCATTGTGCCCTTTGTTAACCATCTTTACTGACACTAAGGCGTTGGCTCCAAGCTTTTTGGAAGGAATTCCAACAGTATTGAAACTACAACAAGGGGAAAAGAAAGTTATTAGTTTTCACCCACAACACATCAAATTTTATACGGCTAACTTGCTTCTAGAAGACTAATAAGCTTCTATATTTTGAGTACTGAACTGGTTACAGCTTGTCCACAGATTTAATGCACACTTAATATACCTCTGAGACAGTACAAGACAATGCACCAGTGTTGGCTGGGTTAGAGTACCTCTCAGCTGCTGGTTTTGGTGGTTTATCTAAACCTAATGAATAGAACGAATGGATGGGAAAGGTAGTAATAGTAATCCAAATTTCACAGTCTGGTCAGTATTTTTATTTAACAGAGATCTGGTTTCTGATCCTGTCTTTGATTCAGAAGCATCTGTGATGTTATTGAATGAACTAAATTTCTTTGATTGCATCTTATTATAAAAGTATACTAGAAAACATAGTGATACTAAATTAAATTTCTTTTTTTTTTAAATTGTGATACAGTTTTAATACCCTCTGACACTATTTCTTCTAAGGTTCCACTTGGAGCCTCTTTGTTACTGTATCCCTCTTTGCTAGTTGTTGCCTACCTGATCGTGAATGGGCTCAGTATTAGGCTACGTAAGGATTAATTTTCTTATTTTGAACATTTACCTCTGCTGAGTGTTTAAAAAGGCAAACAGAAAAATTCAAAAACTACAAAATATGCTAAATATATGGTCTCTCTGTGTAAAGGAGTCTCTGTTAAGTGATTTGTGTTTTGCAAGTGAATGTCCAAATAAAATGAGAAGACAAACTTGTTGGCTAAATAAATCATGAAAAATGCCCAGGGATTTAGATTCCTGGAGAAATTATATGTTTGATTTGTTTTTTTTTTTTTTCTTTTTGTTTTTAAGATCTAATTCACAAGCTCTTTACTACTGCAAAATACATGAAAAGTTCTTTATCTTCCAGAGTTATGGCAGTATTCATGCTGCTAGATTTCAGTGAGATAGTTCTGTGTCTGCAAGATGTTTTCTACTGTTGAGACATGTAGTTATGACCCTTAGTTGCAGTAGATTCGGTAAATTCTTGCTTATATGAAAATGAACTGGTAAAAATCTAAAAAGACAAAATTAATAGATAAAGCAACAAAATAAGGAAAACAAGCAGGATTTATAATTTTTTAACTAGTGAATATCTGAAGACACTTAACCTATTTCCCCATGTCAAATAGGAAGGTTTCAGGAACTGACGGCAAAATTAAGAAGAAGTTGTGCTTTAGAAAAAGTAGAAGTTACTGAGAGATGTTGATCATTGTTATGGAGCAGACTGCTTCCTTTGACAGACAATGGTTGAGGTGCCCCCAGTTCTTGTATCTCTATCCTGATAGCTTAAGATTTCAAACCCCTCCATCCTGGTCAGCCAAGATATGTTGATTTAGGAACTGTGGCTTCTCTTCTCCCTTTAAAAATAGCATGCTACACACATGGGTGCTATCTGAGAACCCATGGTTATGGGTTCAGCTGTATGCCAGCATTAACAAAAAGCCAAAACGGGAAAGCTGTTTGGATGATAGGAAAATGAAGGGATAGGAGGAAACAAGAAAAATTAAGATTTTATGTTACTCTTAAAGTCCAGTGCTCAGTAAGTAGACTAGTATTACGCTTTTACAACTGTAAATGTTCACAAGCCTCTTTTACTAATGGGCTCCAATCTTTGGTCATTAGGGTAGCTTCTTTACAACCTGTGTGTAAATAATTATAGGTGCAAGTTTGCAAAATTTCAGAAAATGTGTTTCAGCAACAAGACAGCCAGCAGACAGGCTAAACATGCAACCATGAAAAAATAGTGAAAATTACACTGCCAACAACTTCTATTATTTGTAATCATTAATATGTTTATAGTTATAGTCTGAGTTTAAGTGGGTGAATTTGTTTGCTCTTGAAAGAGGAAAGACTTTTCATAACAAAAAAGGCAGTTTCTCTGTTTATAGTCTCACTTGGTTCTTCCTAGATTGTCTTCATTACTTGTGATTTTTGTGTAAATGACTTCCTTTTCCTGTACTCTATTAGTGTTGCAGAATTAAAGCAGTAGTGCTTTTTGCTTAAAATCTGACTTGTATTAGTTGTTTTAACTGAAATGTAAATGTGAAAAAGGAAAAAGTGAATAGCAGGTCTTTCTCTAACCAAAAATGTTTTAACTGATTGGAAATATGAGTTTATTTCTTTCATTTTTCCTTAAAAAGAAAAATTCAGTTGACATACCTTTGGCAATGTGCATATATCAACAGAAATCCAGAAAGTTTAAATCATTACGTCTCAAGAAATTGCAAATTATCAAAATTTACAGGCTTCCTTAGAAGGGTATATTTTGAACTATGTCTTTTTTCCCCCCTGAAAAAGGCAAATGACACTCTGTCTCTAAAGACCTGCCTCTTGTCTCTATCAGCTAAAAGTAGCAGGGATTTAGAGAGGTTTCTCCAGGTACACAGGGAAATTACAAAATTCAGAGCTTTATCCTAAGCTTTTATATTGTATCACATCTAACTGTAAATTGAATCTTCCTTTTTTTTTTTTTTAAATATTTTTTTGGCACATGTCCTCATTCTGCCATCAAAAGTGGATGTTGTGGGGCTTTTCCTAAATTTCAGCTTTGTAAAAGCTTCACATATTTCCATTAACATGTAAGACGTTTGCTCTTGGTCATCATCTCCTTCTGTATTAAGCACTAAAAGTCGTGCAATAACCATGCAGAAGAACTGAAGAAGCAGAGCCTATATTTGCCAATAACTGGAAATTACTGTTGTAATAAATATACCTTATTACTTTGTCAATGCAATTCGCATATTTTTCTTACTGTTTCTGTGTTGCTATCCAAGAATACCAATGGAGTACCAAGAGTATTACTGTATACCAAGCTTCCAATTAAATTTCAGATGTTTAATTGAAAGGAGCCAGATAATGCCTTGCAAAATCAAGTAGGCATTCTTCCTATCTTTTTCAAGAGGTAGGATCTTAAGCTATTTCTTTCTTGTTACCTGAATTGGCTCTTTAAATATGCTCTGGCAGAAAGAATGAAAGTAAGTTATATGCTGTCATCATAAAACATTATTAAAAGAACAAATATGCTAATGTTATTATAGTGTTTATATGCTCATCTGCATGTGAGTAGATGGCCTTTTGCTTTCAAAGTTTTAACAGGCTTATTTTTTTCACTGAGTGAAAATTTGCAGTTTAATGTTTGCTCTTTAAAGAATTTATAGGCTTTTTACTGCTTTGCAGTCCTAACTGCAGTTTTTGCTTGTTTTCTTTTAGAAAGGTTGGCACTTTAAAGTTTTGCCTTTTTTTAACATGTTGTGCTCCCGGGTACTGGGTTGTTGTTCTCAAACATGCAATTGCTATCTGATATCTACCCCTGTAGGACAGTTTGGTTGTCTTCACCATTTGATCTCACTGAAACAACAGGCGACAAGAGTCACTGAACAGATACATTTGCATATGGCTACTTTGTTCTGCGCACTTCTGTTCTTGTGACGTCCTCAAATATCACCTGTAACAGGACTGATGGAGTTTTCCTAGCTCATTAAACTATTTCATTAACACCTGTCATTTGAGATCCCTTTCTTAAGAAACTCTACTTAATAAGGACTTTTTCCTCCTTACTTATTTTAATTGCTTGCTGATAATTGTTTTAGCTCTCATTTGTCATTGAAAACCATCCTTGGAACAAAATTGACAAGAATCTAATAAGGATTTGGGACTTGTAGAGATGTTGTTTAGACTTGGAACTAAGTGCAAAGGCAGATTTTAATTCAGGAATGTGTATCATCTCTATGTCAAGAATAGCAGAGGTACTGATCTGAAGCCTCACTCAGGATATGTAGGTGACTGTTTCTTAGTGACAATTAAAATCCCTGTAAGGAGAAGATCGGCATGGCTGTCTTATGTTTTCAGACTTTCTTCTAGTCTACTTCATTGAGATAATTTTTCCCTCACAAAACTTTTCCTCCGTCTCTCCAACCTCATTTACCACTGAAACTTGGTATCCCAGCCACCAGTATTGCAGTGCTACTGTCTTAATCCTTAGCCATCCGTTCCTGTGGCCAGTACTCCCTTTCCTAATCTGTGCTGCTGTTTTACCTCACTTTGCATAATCTACTGGAGTTGTGGTACCAATTCACCCTCAAACCCAAGTGTTTTTGACAGCTTTCCTGTAACGAATTGTGTACAGAATCCGCATGCATGATCCTAGGTAAGCATTGCACTAGTGTGAAGCGTTCCAATATGAAATGCATGCTCTACATAGAATAAAGTAAATTTAAATTTACAACATTTGTCATCAACAAACTGTAACTGTAGTTGGCTACTTTCTGCTGAAAAGATCATACTGTAAAATCCTTGTTCTGTTTAAAAAAATATAGCATCTGAGTTTATTTCTTGGTAGAGGGACTTTAAACTTTTTTTTTGAGGGAGAAATGTCTTTAAAAACTGATAAAAAAAGGGAACTCCAAATTACTGTTGTCACTTACTTGCACAGCATAAAAGAAGAGGGCATTAAATTTTATACTGTCCCTTGATTTTAGATTAATATATCTTCTGCTCCCATTGTTTGAAGATATGATATTATGCTACCTCTTTTTAAATCTAAACCACAGCATAGGTAATTAGGGAAAAATTATTTTTCACTAGCAAACAAATAAAAAAACTTAGACAAATTTAAACTGAAACTGAACTGTGAACTGAAGTGCATCTGGTGGGCCAGTAGATGGTGCAAAATGCCTGTCTGTGAATGGAAGTTGTGAAGGTTCACCAGCAATACTGCCATGTTTCGCTGTATTTTCACAGTTTTGTAACTAGCACTTGTGAAGCGTGTGAAGGACGTGAACATTTCACATTAGTCTCTTCCTTATTCCTTGCGTAAAGCAGTTGGAACATCACAAGTCAAGGGTAGAAATCTTTAAATAGGAGGAATAGAGAAATGGAGGTACTGGATGCAGTGTAACTGCTGAGTTGCAGTTTAACTTTTAGCACTATCCCTTTGTGAAACTGAGACTGTGATTTGGGAGAGAGATGTGGTGGTGGACTGATGGTGACTTCATGAAAATACCTTTTTACTTTTAAAATAAAACAGTAAATAGTACTTGAATGCAGCAGAAACTATAGTTTTTCTAGATAATTTGACTGTGACGATTTATTTTGAATTTTAGAGAAAAGCCCCTAATATGAGGAGTTTTTCCTATATAACTACTCAACTGTGGTTCCTCAGCTATAACCACTGAGGTTGTTTACTCTGAAAGGTTAGGGTATAATGGAAATAATTGCTTTATACTTGTGTATTACTATGCAAAGCAAAAAGAATTTTTTTTTCAAGAGCTCAGATAAGCGCTCTGTATATTCCTTCTGCCTTTAGTCCTACTATAGTGGTCTTATTGGCCTATCAACTCATAATTTCTTTAGTTTTTTAAAAAAAGTTATTTTAATTGTAAATTATACTGATTAAAATGTGTTCTTAATTTTTTCCAGACAGGACAACAGTATAGACTCAACTTCTTCTCTGAGAGAAGACAGCAAACTGGAAGGTCAGGAGTCAAAACAAGGTACGTAGTAGAGAAAGCTGAAATTTTGTTTTCTCAGTGTTGGTCAGTGACTGATTCCAGATTGTGCATGCTGTCCTGTGAACAGTAACTGCAATCACAGAGAAGTATCCTCTTAGAAATCAGCTGGTGTAGCGTTACAACTTCTCCCCTGGGCAATTCCAGGAAAGGTGATCGGAACATTGAAGAAGACATTATAGGAACTTTGACTTCTTAATTCTGTAGGAATTGAGAATTTTTTGTGGCTAGAAGCAAACTGGAGCTCTTCAAACTTTGCTAGTTTAGCTTCTGAAACATCACTGAAGTTCTTGTAAAGTTCATTTGGCTCTTCATATGTAGTTTTTCAGCTGAAGAGGAACTTAAATCATTTAAGTTTCTTGATACATACGTGATTGCTAGTACTGCTATTACTGTTTGCTGAATTCTTTGAGTGTCAGTTTTACTTTACTTTGAGATGATCATACGAGTCTACAAGTAGTCAGCACTCATTGAAATCCATTATAATAATTGTTTGCTAAAGACTGCTTGTAATTTAGTTACTTCTTTCAGTTTATATATATATATATATATATATATATATAAACTTTGCCTTGTCTATTGTACAGAGCCAAGGTCCAACAATGTGACGCTTGACATCCACCACTCCTGCTAACTGGCATATTTTACTTGAAGTCGGTGCTGGTGGAAGTACACTCAGATCTTTGAATCACTGAGGATGAACATTATGTCGTGTGTACTTTCTCTTTTTAAATGCAAAAATATAATGGGTGAGACATTCAGGTACTACAGTGATTGGCAGAATAAAAGATGCAAAGGCAAGTAAGTTATTGGAGCACATCCAAGTACTTCATTCACAAGGATGATGCCTGAAACCCTGCAAAACAGACAACCTGGAGATAAGATAGAAAAATACCTTTATTCCAGCTTAGGTCCGGA
>JAWWEW010000088.1:23157864-23168401 GCA_035583185.1 Anabacerthia variegaticeps | reverse complement strand
TTTTCACAGTTTTCTTGGTTTCTGCTTGCTGTAAGTGCTCTTTACAGAGAGGAGAGCATTTCTACTAGTTTTTCCTCAGGATTAGTTGGACTGCCCATGCACTTGTACTAAAGACACACTTTGATAGCTTGACACTGTACTCTGTGGTCCCAGGACAGTAATGTACCCCTTCCTCACCTCAGACTTCAAGCCACCTTCACTCTAAATTCCATCATCTTACACTAGGACTTGCTTTTCTTTTGTTGCCCTTATGTTTTATCCTGCAAACCAACCTTTACCAGTTATGACTCTTTCTCCCATGTTTGTTTTTTTTCTATTTGCTCATTTTTCTTCTTGAACTTCTGTGGTTTTAAACAGTTCATCCATGGTTCTCGCATTGACTGCTCCTTCCTCTCCTTGTTTTTCTTTCTATCATTTTTACATTCTTTTTCAGAAAAGTTGGTTTTTACCGTGTGTTAATTGTAGAGGTTTCCCCTCTGCCTTCTGCACACTCTGCTCAACAGCATCTACATAAGATTATCCTGCTTTACTTAGTGTTATTGCTCACTTGACCGACTCCATTTCTCTCTGAACTCCCAGTCACCCTGCAAACGGAGGGGTGATGGGGCTGCTTTGTACTGTAACCTGTTTGGGGGACTTCATATCCCTGGTATCCTTCTGACTGTTGCAAGCAGAACTGATGGAGGCAAAAATGGGGAGGTATTAACTATTTCATACCTTTACTTTTTTGTTGAGCATTTACCCTAATCTGTCTATCACGGGTGTTGGAGGTTGAGCAGGATTGCAAGAGATACAGTAAAACTGCCAAAGGAGAGGAATAACATCTAGAGATGACTACAGCTAGAGTGCTGGGCCCAGTCCTGGGCTCCCCAGTAGAAGAGAGGCATGGACATACTGGAGCAAGTCCAGAGGAGGGCCACATAGATGGCCACAAAAAGAGTTGTAGCATCCCTCCTAAGAGGACAGGTTAAGCAAACTGGGATTATTCAGCCTGAAGAAGAGAAGGCTTGGGGGAGACCTTATCAAGGTGTATAAATGCCTTATGGAGGAGGTAAAGGTGATGTAGTCACTCTCCTCAGATGTGCCTGGTGACAGGACAGGAGGTAATGATCACAAACTGAAAGATAGGAACATGCATTTAAACATAAGGAAACACTTCTTTATTGTGTGGGGTTTTGAGCACAGAAGAGGTTTCTCGGGGCAATTGTGGACTCTCCCTCTTTGAAGATACCCAAAATGCAGCTGCACACTGTCTTGAGCAACCTGCTCTAGATAATCAAGGAAGCTAGGTTAGCTGTTCTTCAGAGGTGCCTCTAGTCCCAGTCTTTCTGTGATTCTGTAACATTTCTAAGCATTCTCACAGGGGGATTTGTCATGCTTTAAATTTATCACAGTGAAATAATCAAGGGACTTTGCTTGCAAGCAAATGGGGGTAACTGGATTGCCCTGTTACCCTGATCGGCACTTCAGCTATTCTGTAAGTGATTCCTGCACATTTTTCCAGGGTAATCTTGAAATCCTGTACCCACAGTAAGCTATGTTTTTTTGGAGAAGAAGCGTCCACAGAGCGTTTGCAGTAATCTGTGGACCTTTTCTGAATTCTTTTGAAAGCAGCTAAAATGCCTGATTAGTTGGTGATCTTGTTTTTTATTCAGTCCCATTATTGATAATGTTCCATGTGGCAATAACTTCACCAAGAGATACTCAATGAACTTAAAAAATGTTTTGAATACAAAGGTTATATTATCAAATGGTGGTTTGAAAGAACTAAATAGGATTATGAAGATTATCCTTCTTTAACAATGCCTTAAATTTTTATCTCCATATTCCTTTCTCGTTGCTTTGTCTCTCAGGACATTACGGTTTATTGTGTCTCCACTAGGTACCTTGCATATGATTTACACACTGAATGGAGAGATAGGTAATGATATAATACCCCCATTTATATTCAGAGCAGTCAACACTTTCTAGCTCTCTGAATAATAAAACCACCTGCATTTAATATACATGGAAAAATGGGAACGCAAATAGCAGATATAGCACAATCACATAAGTGTAATCAGATAAAATATCACAATATTAGAGCAGATCAGCATCTGGTAATGACTTGAATTTTAAAAGACTGACAAACAGCATGGCCTAAAGCAATCAGACATACCTCATTCAGAGCTACTTATCCCAGATTTGATTGCTCTTCTCATATGTTTCTGGCAGATTAAACATTCAGGCTTTCTTATTTTAACTCTTCCTCTGCTGTGTCTCTTTAAGTGGAGCACCACTAGATTTTTACCTTCTTGTTCCAGAGTGAGAAAGTGACAACAAATCAAAATAGTGATGGAAGGAGCCTGGCTCCCTTGAACATCTGCACTAAATAGAGCCAAGCAGCCTTTCTGCAGTGTGTATGCAGTTGCACATTAATCTGTGTCTTCTGTCTCTGCAGCTGCTGCCAGGGCTTTGAGGTGGACAACTACAGGGATCAGAAAGGAGTTTTTTTGTATGGCAAGCCCTGGGTAAGTTGCCTCTGCAGGACTTTATTTGTGCATCCCACTGCTTTCAGTGGCACTCTGATCTGCTTTAGGACGTCCTGCAGATACAGTAATACAAACAGTGTGAATCAAGTAACATTACAGTAGAGCTGGTGCTCTATAGAGCTGGGATATCCCTTGTCCTCTATTTCTGTGCCTTTGTCAATTGCAAGTCTCGGCTCTTAATGCAGGTGCTGGAGATGCATCCAAAACAAATGTGATAATGTTAAGAGCACGTTCTCTTCTCCCTTTTCCTCTCTCTCTGTCCCTCTCCTTCTCTCTCATTCTCTCCCTCTCTTTTACAGTTTGTCTTAATGCAAGCATCGGTGATGAGAAGCTGCTTTAATTTCTTCTTTCTGATTTGGTGTTCCAGGCAATTCTACTCCTGGAAAGTGTATCCCTTGCCTCACATCTTTGGCACGGGTTGCTCATTTGCTTCTGATTAATGAGCTTGTGATTGGACTTTACATACTAAAAATGGAAACACTGCGTCTCCAAAGTACATTGCACCTGAACTAGTTGCTGTGCAAGTCTTCCCCTGCCCTTTTACTTCACAGGACAATGTGCTTTAGCTGTAGCAAAGTTTTTGCTATAACTAAAAACAGGCAAAAAATGAAGCATCTGAGGAAGAAAGAGAACATCCCACAGTCATGGTTTTTCCACATTTGACCACACGTGAGATTAAATAATATCTCGGATATTTTGCATGTAGCTATGAGAGAGATTCTCCAATTGGAGGATATCAGCATGCTTTATAAATGTAAAATCTGAAAGCAAATGGTGCCATTGTGACCCATATACATGGTTAATAGTAACCTCCACCAAGCCTAAAATAAATCATGTCCTAAGAGGTGTGTACCTTGGAGAGGGACATACAGAAGCTATTACGCTATTAATGACAAGGCACTTTTTGTATTAGCACATAGTTTTAACTTACCAGTCTCCAATAATAATCACACTTCTTTTCATGAGGAACATTCTGAACATTATTTTGGCTCCCATGAACTGGATCATATGAAGTAATAACACATGATTCTTACCAGAGTCTGTGGAACAATAAAGTTGTTGTTTCTTGTGTTTGTTCCCTTTTCTTCTTTCCTGGTGTTAAGGGTGGAAAACAGCAGATTTTAGAATTGCACGTACAGCTTAGACCTAACATGGCTATTCCTGTAAAATCCAGCCCCACGGTTCCCTCATCTCCTTGGAGGCAGCACTTTTTTCTTTGCTGCCTTCTGAAGAGAAAATAGATGGAGTGTGGGGATGAGGCTCTGTCCTCTTCCTTGTTTGCTGCTGCACACTTATAGCATCAGCCAGAGGATAAGGAATAACAGAACTGAACCAGTGATCAGAAAGTTCAAAATTCTAGTATTCAACAAAATTTGGTGTATTTTATGCAAACTCATTTCATTTATCTCTCTCTCTATATATATAAATATATATTAAAAAAAACAATAACAAACAAACAAACCAAAAACAACAACATGGAGGTATGATCAAAATGTCATTGTAAGTCAGAAGCAGAGCAAGGAAAAAAGTGTTAAAATATATGTGTTACTTCCTGGTTTAAGTTTAAGCTTCGTGAAACACAAACATAGACTTTTTTCTTTCTTTTTACATAACACAGATTCCCTAAATTTGGAGAAAAAGACTAAAAGTATTCCTGTCTGTGGAGGAACATACACTGTTGAGAGTACATATTCTTGTACTGCTTCATTATTGCAGGGGATCAGTACCAAATATATTAGGCATCCATTATATACAAGGGAAATAAATGAGGGGTGACTTGTCATAAGTTCCTTCTTTGCATTAATAAGACATGTGGCACAGACATGAGATATAATCAGTGTTTTCTTCTGTGTTGCATCCTTTGTTGCTTCTGATTCATGTTTCATTGTACTCATATCTTTATTAGGTTCCTTTGTTTTGCAGTGCTCTGTTATGTCTTTGTCTTTCACAGGTCAGTGCTGCTGGTTGCATTGCACCTGGCCTGGGCTGCAGCTGAATCAGTTTTGCGGGACCCAATAGAAAGTTACTGCTATTACTGGCCAAGCTTGTTCTTCGGTACAAGAATATGTTACTGCTGTTTAAAAATTGACTGAAACACAAACCAGCCAAAACACTACACTACTGTACATTTTTGGTAGCAAGAGGCTACCAAAATTAAGAGTGTGAAGCCCTGCTGAAGTAAAATAACAGACAAATCATTTTTTCACAGTAAACAAATTCTAACAAGTGGGACATTCTGAATTCACAACATTCACTCTATTTTTTGGTTTAAAGGGTGGAAGGGCAGTCAAAGGCAGTCAAACTCCTACAACATTTTTTCTATTTCTAAGGTGTACATGGGTAATTTCTCCCCTTTCACAAGACTTCCTCTTTTGTTTGTCCTTTATAGCTTGAGGAAATGAAGTATGTGTTTGGATTGGCACACAGCTTTGGGCTAACTTCAGGTCTTGATTTAACGTTGATTCAGAAGTCCAGCAGGACCAGTCTTGGAGGAAAGTGATTAAGAAATCTGGGCATAGACTTTCCAAAGTCATAGGACATGAGAGACCTTCTTGCACCATCCAATACAAGCCTCATCCTTCGCATTCAACAAGTGTTTGATCACGCACTGTCACCACACAGTCAGCCAAAAATCCTGTTTGAATTCTACATGTAATATGAGTAGTTAAGCCTTTCCCAGCAGGAGTCAAGAAGAAATTTATACTCAATTACATATTATCTCTACAAAAAACTTTAACACTTATTTTTTTTTCCCCAAGCTAATGCATAAAAACTAGTAATCAACAGAAACATGCAATAAGCTTTTGAAATATAACTTACTAGCAGTGTCTTGTTGGGCTTTGGCATGGCCCTGAAAGCCCTGCTATCCAGCAGCTATAAATTCATTAGTTCTAACTTTCATGGCATCAGATAAAACTGTCTCAGTATGCTGGGATTGCTTCTAGTCTAAGACCACAGGTAGAGTTGTCAGTTCTCCTGCCTTAGGAATTTTTTTCTCCCTTCATATCTGGGTCATGTAATGTTGTGAAGATGCATACCTCTGCATGGAATGTAGTAGTTATACTGGTGTATTTCATGCCTCTGTTTTCTGCTAAAAATAATGTTGACGTGTAGGTTTATTTTATCAGACTTGCAGAGAATCAAGTATCTTACATGCAGGTTGGTAGGTTTTGAATGCCAGATCATGAAGAGGTTTCTTTGAATATCTGGGTCTAAATGCTTAAGGCACAGAGGATCTTGAGGTTTTGGATACTAATTTCTTTTAAAAACAACTTGCAAAACCAGAATTCTCCCCCTTGAAATTCTGAACCCATATCCTCATCTTCCATCTCTTCCTTGGATGATTCTTCCTTCTTTTTTATTCACCTTGTGATCTGGAGTTTCATATGTGAGTATGTGCAAAATGAGTTTTATTTATCTGCATCTTTTGGATAAATATTTGACTTATTCTCTGACTTTCACCAGTGTCAGAAAAGAGTGAGGTACAATAAAGTGTCCAGGAGAAGAGACAAAAGAATTTTAGCCCTTGAGATGATTGTCTCTTGTTTTAAGGAGAGCACAAGTAGTAAAATTACTGGCTTTTGTACAAGCCTGCCACTCTCCCCCCACACATGTTTGCTCCTCTCCTGCTCACATTCACTGTCAAGAACACATTGTCTGATTTATTGCCATCTCACTTCATCACTTGAAAGGGAAATTTTTTTTAATGTGTGTAGATAAGATCTTAGGAAACCCAAAAGATATTGCAGCCCATGAATGAAATACCAGAATGGGAAACTTGACATTTAAAGGTTAAAAGAGATATAACTCCATACTCCCTACACATCCAAAAAAACCCGCCACTCAGTGTCCTCCCAAAAGCTAAAATTAAGTAGGACCTCCAGGATTCTAGGTTTCAGAAAATGGAAAATGATTCCCTAAATCACCATTAATATTCATTATGCTTCCTTATACACACTGAATAAATTGCAAGACTGACTGTTTGCAGTCTGAGGGGAATATATAGTCACTTTTGCACAGGCATACCCATGTTAGCATTAGTAGAATCCCTCAGGTTTGCTGGGAAGAAAGATATACTCCCTTGCTTGCTTCCCATTTTACAACTACCACAGATATTTTGTCACAGAAGTGTGACCAAACTGTCGGCAGCTGTTCTAAACCCAGGGTGAGAACTGCTAGTACTGAAAGCTAGTTAGAACTTCTTCTGAGTTCAGATAGCTAATTTTCATTAGAAACTGAGGTTGGAAAGCAGTTGATAGTGTGTACCAAATGAACATTATCTTTTATCTCTGATTGGTAGTTTCTCTACAAGAATTCTCATGAAACCTATTTTTCAATTAGTACAAAAAGCCTGACATTTCAAAGGAATTCAGTTATCATTTTTAAAATATTGAAGTATCTTTCATGACCTGTATTTATGAAAGCAGTATTGGCAAGTAGCTAAGTAGATTAAATAATGAGAAAGACAATTAACATATTTTCAAATGCATTAATGTTATGGCTTGACGTGTCCTTGTTTCTGTTTAAAATCAGCAATGACAGATACTGAACCCTTTTTAATTTCTTAGTAGGCTTATGGGCACAGCCAAGCATCCAGGATAGAATGATATGTATTAGCCCTTACTGAAAACCCTATTGGTATAGAGCAAGATGTAGAAGGAGAAAACACATATCTCAAATTTCTGCTCTCCTTCTTCAAATCTAGGGAAACTGGAATCAAATTTTAAAATAATTCCCTAGATTTTCCTTGATAAAAGAGTGCTGATCCAAACCCAAACCACATGTCACAGGACTATAAAACTATATTTATTTTTTTTCATAAATTGAGCCACAAGAGATGTTAAAATTTTAGAAATTCATGAGTATGTTTGTATCCCTAATTCAAAATGTGTATTGTGATATCATAGTAGGAAAATAAGTACATATGGAGAAAAAAAATTCACATACTTTATAGAAATTGTGAACCTATTTATAGGCTTTCCTACAGCCTGTGTGTATCTGCCTTCTCCAAGCTGTTCAACTGTTCAACAGTTGGCAAGTTTGTTTAAAAAAGTGAAGGTATTCTAGTTAATCTTGGAGACCTGAAGTAACAGTTGAAGAAAATAAAGTCTAAAGTCTTGAAAATTCTTAATAAAAAAAAAAGTTCTAAAAAGGGACACATATATTTATTCCCAAAATGATAAATAGATATTAAACACATATGCAAATAATTAGCTTTAATGAACATGTTCAAAGCAGCATCTATTTTTATCTAGGTACAAGAAGCTTTTATTTATTTCATCTGAAGATTTCTGGCAGAGTCTGAAGTTAAAGCCAATTTAAGCTTTCACTCTGGACAGTGTAAGCAAACATCAATCACATGATGTAGCTGTCATTTCATTCAGTTATTTAAGAAGAAAACTTAAGTGTCCACTATTTGGTACATATAATTCTGCTTTCTGTTGTAGGACTCATGGATATATTTCATTCTTTTGAAAGCCAATTCAACCCTAAGGTTTCTTTACAATACATTTTGGTTGCAGGGACACAATGGACACCTTTGTAAATTTTCTTATATTTTGATTTTTAACTGAATTAATTTGATTTTTAATTTATTCTAATTTTCTCTAGTACTGAACTTAAATCAAGTATGAGAGACAGAATGTGTACCTGAAAATTGATTTTTTTAATTTATCCTCTTACTCTTGAATCTGTCAGAAGAGACTTCTAGCAGGCACAACACACATGATTGTTCTTCATGTTCAGAGATATTGCCCCTTTTTGAACACTGTAACACATTTTTCTCTGCCGTTAGACCCTACTTTTGGCTTTTGTTTGTTGCTTGTTGGTTTTGTTGTTGTTTTGTTTTGTTTTGTTGCTTCAGGTTTTTTACATCATGCAGCACAAAGGTCACCAGGACCACTGTGCAGAACATGAAATACAAACACTGAATAAGTAATGGATTAACCTTGGCACCACTGTGAATTAGCTGATATACAGGGTAGTTTTTGTTCATTTCTAGTATGGATACTTTTGTAAAAGCTTTCTGCCTGCTTTCAGGGCTTTCTATCATGCTTTGCATGGGGAAAGCATCTGATGCTGGATGAATATCATATGTATTCAACCACACACACATACACACACACACACACATATATAACATTTTTTTTCCCCTTGGAAATTTAAGACCTAAATAAGCTGGAGGCTGCAATCCTGCTCCTCCTATTGCCAAGTGACTAATTCTAAGGAGGAGGTAATGGCTGGTCCAGACAAAGGGCCAGAGAAGAACAAGCAGCCCAGTAACAAACTCCATAATAGACTTGTGATACAATATTCGGAAGTAACATGATGCCATTTGTACTTCTCCTTCTTTTCTGATCTCTTTGAAAGAGTTGTGTTCATAGTGATTCAGGGGTTTCTCTCAAAAGCTATGCCCTGTAATTCAGGAAGGTGCAGCCTCCTTGTTTCATGCAGTTTTTCTGATTTAAAGTTGTTATTAATGAAGGTGAAGGTCAGCAATCACATGTGAGTCAGAGCTTTATTTTAGGTGTGGTGAAACAGGAGTGTTCTGGTGATGCCTGCTGTAAACCTTCTTGGGAGTTTAGTCAAGAAACACAGTCACTCTTCTCCTGCTCTGTCCATTATTTGTATCCTCTCATTGCAGGTGACAGAATCATTTTTTAAAAGTCTATGCCATATGAACTGTCTGAGTCGAGAACTGTGCAATACTTTAATAAATCATGGGCAGATTTATTAATTCTGCTCAGGGTCAAGCTAACAGGGCTCAGATGAAGTGAAATTGCACTTGTGCTTTTAGATTGGAGAGCACCAGAAGCAGCTTTTCAGCGAACAAACAGCCAAAAAAGGGAATGCTCTACTAAAAAATTATTCAGAGGACACAGGTTGTAGGGGAGCAAAGTGAAAAGCTCATATTCCCCTAGAAAAGTGTCTGTCAGATTTGAACATTAATGTTGCACTTTGCTGGGAGTGATGAATTATATGAGATATATCATCTGATGTGCTTTTTCAACTGGGCATAGTAAACTATACATTCTCTACATAAGTTAACTACAAGATGCATTAAACTTATATGCTGAAAAATCTCTGCTGATTTTTTGAAAAATAGAAATGCTGGATTAATATATGTCTTTACATACCCGTCTTTCAATCTTTCTGTGTTCCTACCTATCTACCTACCTTCCTACATATATGCATATATACAAAATAATCAACCTAACATAGATGACATTGGTATGTCAAATATATTGGATTATATTATACTGGTATGCCACATAGTGGAATTATGTAAATGGACCCTGATATCAGATTTTTTGCAGCAGTCTGCAAATGTTGGAAGGTTTTTTCCAGCTGAAGAGTGACACAATTACTGAAGTATTAGGAATGTCAGTCCCACACAAGGGTAATCCCATTGCAGGATTGGGAAGACAGTCAAAAAAGTCCCTTACATTTGGTTCTGAAACATTTTACCAAAGCCATCAAAATATGATTAATTTGTGTACCTCATTGCAATAACAATTTTTTATACTGTTTATACTTAAGCTGAATATTACTGGAGGAGGCAGCTAGGGAGCAGTATCGTGTTGCACAATAAAGAAAAGTAGGTGGTAAGCAGATTTAGTAACAAACCCATTTTCCATGGAAAAAGAGACTAACAAAGTCTATGTTTCAAATAATAGATAAGTGAAAGACAGCAAACCAAAAGTAGAAAACTCTAGGATTCAGGGTGCAGAATTTGTATTGTGGAGGTGGGCTTTTCTCTATTAAGTCAGAGAGTTAATTTAATTGGATTAGAAGATACAGTCAATAATAATTTTGTTCTGGCTTTATATTTGTCCTTAATCATGCTTGAAAAGTATCTGTAAAACTCTTTGAGCCACACGTTGATTCCATGGATATATATATGCAAATTGTTCCTTTCCCTCAAAAAATAGTCTGGTGGAAATTTTTTCCAACATCACAAGTTGAAAATCAGTTTTGTTTTCCACAGAAAAATACTACTTGACATT
>JAWWEW010000088.1:23147096-23157764 GCA_035583185.1 Anabacerthia variegaticeps | reverse complement strand
CTTTTGCTAGAAGAGGCAAGAAATAAATTTTTTTGTTAAAAAAAAAAAAAAATCTTTCAACTAATGCTGGAAGTGCATAAAACCAGACCTGATCTTTAATTAATGAGTTCTGCCTTAATGTGGTCATTACGAGTGGATGCCTGTCTTCAGTTTTACAAGACAAAAATGTCTGATAAGGGGCAGGAGCATTCCTGAGGTAGAAAGATGGTAAGCTTCTCCCTCCAAGTTATTATTATTTCATAATTAAGAGGCTTCTGGCACATATATATTAAAAAAACAGAGCACTTTATCCCCATCATTTAGTTATTACAATGCTATGATTTTAATTATATTTAGGTAGAGTTCTTTTCACTGGATTGCAAACTTTTTTTTAAAGTTGGTTACATTTTGAGTCGAATATGTTAAAGAAATTATTCCCTGTTCTAGATGACCTTGGGGGAGGGTGTTGTTTGGACTTTAGTTCAGCTCACACTGCACTTAATAACGTACACTCATCTGGAGTCCTGCAGTAGTGTGAAACCTCTAGTGAACAGTCCTTTCATCTGTTGTGTACCTCAAACACGTGCTAAGTGGCCTTACCCTTCCTTACAGTCAGAGTTAAAGATGAGTATTTTCCCAATGTAATAGTGACATACGAAGAGCTATTGTGATGACTTAAAAGATACAAAGTCCTTTTTCTGCTCCCTCATGTCATAGTGCTCTCAGCTGCATTGTAAAATGAGTTGAAGCTGACAGACATGTATAACAGAGAAAAAAAATGTTTCAAATGTAACCACAACAGATATGTGAGTACAAATCCTACACAACATGCTGAACTACCAAGTCAGACAGCAATGGCAGAAGTTCAAGACATTGTCTTAAACCTTATTTCCTGAGGCATGGGTCCAGTGTTTGCAAGCTGATTCTGTGCTACTATAAATCAATGAAGAGCTGGAGTAACAGGGATGTAATAGGGAGCAATAAAGATGTAATTGAGTAAGAGAAGTGTGTTTTGAGGATGAGCTTGTATTAAACCTAAAAACAAATCGTTGCTTAGTGTTCAAACAAATAATATCTTGCCAGCTTAGTGAACATCTACTCATTGTGTTGGGTGTTATGATGAACAAAAAGTAAAAATTCTGTGATGAAAGGTTTGCAAGCCAAAAGAAGATAAGACAGTAGCAGAAAGGATGTAATAAAACAATGTTCACTTGATTATAAAGCCAAACTGGTAGAACTTGGATAAAACTGAACTGGTAGAACTTGGAAGTGATATGCTACATACTTTCTCAAGCAGTTATTCTCACAAAGAGTTTGCCCATATACTCCTTTCTCCTGTTGTGACAGATTTTGCATACTACTTTTGGTAGCTTTTGTGTTTTTAGATTTTGACTGCATCACAGTTTTGTACACACAGTGTAAAGAATCAGTCCCCACCATCTGATTTGAAAACAATAGGCTCCAAATAGTCTCATCTCTGCAACTACTAATGTGGACATATATGAGTGATAGACTTGTATCAGTGCACATGTGTGAATCCCTTTAAGAGTCCATTCTGCTCTGATGAACCCAGAGCACGCTGGCCTTTTGTTTAACACTTGGGTTAATACTTGGGTTTAACATAATGACTAAGGAGCAGCAATAAGCAGGGCAGAATATCACTTATGCAACACTGAAGTGGCAAAATAAAGTTGAACCAACAGTCAAAAATTATATTCTGCTGCTAGTGCTGTTGATGTGGGTGAGTTTGCCCCTTTAGGCAAAACTGATTAACAAGAACTTGCCGGAGAGGTGAGCAAAGGACAAATGTCTCCTTCCTTTCATTTTGAATAGAACACAACCCATTTAATACCAAGTCTCCTGCTCCACATGTGTATCATGACACTAAAAGGGCTGAAATTATATCTGCATTAGAAGATTACAATGAAGGACCTGATGATATAGGAATAAAGGTGTACAGATGAAGGAATCACATTCTCCTCTTTTATGACTGAGATATGTGAGTAAACACATGTGTGTAGCCTGAGTGCAGGTGGATTTTGAATCCTTGAGAACTACCTGCAGTTCTTTGAGACTTTGAAGTACTTCTGAATTAGTCAGGGAAACTTACTCACATGTAAATAGAGAAGAGGGAATTGTAATCAAAAGGGTTCCTGTATCAAGGCCAAAATTTTTCATTTCCCATGTCTTTAAGCTACTGCCTGAGCCACAATCACAGAAAAAATGAAACAAAAAAAAAAAGCAAGAAAAAAATAAAAAAATAAAAAGGACAGTACTGATACTGGTATCTAACTACCTACCATTAATCTCCTTCTGAATCCCCTTTTCTGAGATTTGCTCCTATGTTTTGTCCCATCTTGGCCTTATAATTGCTTCAAGAAAAGTGTGCAGAGTACGTATTGTTAGTATCTTCTTGCTTTCCTTTGAATTAGCGGTAGAGGAACTTGAGGCTGTTTAGAAAAGAGGATGTTTAGCCACATTTTCAGGTTTTCTTCTCTAATGCTCTAGAAGCCTAAAAGCTTTCAGTTGTGAAGGAAGGCTCTGAATGCAATGAAGGAACTCTCACTGATAATCTTAGGAATGCACATGGTGTGGAAAGGTGGTGCCTGCCCCACTGGCTTGCTAAGGTCTGTTTCAAACATGAAGGTGCCCCTATTAGTCATACTTGCCTGGAATTCCAGAGGGCCTGGAATTCTAGAGGGCCTGGAATTTGCAGTATCTCTTGCTCTCTCTGTAGTTACTTTCAAAGCCAACTGATGCAAGCAAACACCTTTTTTAAATCATTCCACTGTGTTAGCTTGACACGGTGCTCTTTGCAAGGTTTTCTTCATTACCTTAAACATGGTGTTTTCAGGACCCCAAGACATTGGAGCATAATGAGTACATATATGTCTCTGAAAAAAAAAAAATTAGTGCGGGCCTCTCTGCAAGTGTTGTTTGAATATGTTAGATGTGCAATGTCTGTGGGGAATTCTGGCTGCTCTCTATGCATTCATATTTTCAATTTTTCTACTGCAAGTGGAGGGGAAAATCAGGGTTGTAACCCTTATGTGAAGGCAGCTATAGTTGGATCAAATGCAATATTTACAGCTTTCAGTATTATTACTTATTTTACAGTACCAGTTGTCAACCCAATCAGAGTGACCTTCTGTTCAAGGCTGGCACTGAAAAACCTTTCTCATCAACCAGGGAGAAAAAGGTCACTCTCTGCTTAGTTGCACCTGAAGGACTCTGAATATAGGAAACTCTACAATCAAATACAGTCTTAAAATACCTAAGCTCAAGCAAGAAATTCAGTTCTCACTCAAGTCTTTACAGTTTAATATTGTTTTAGTAAAGCCAAGATTCAGTCAAGCTGGCCATGGTGTACTTTGTTGTAGAGACTCATAGCTGGCTAGTTTGGGAGGTCTAAGATTCTTGGCTAGCAGGACTGGAAATGGCCTCTGTCATAGCTTAATATTGACCTGCACTTAATTTTAATGTCAATAATCAGCCAAGAGTGCTCTCTAAACAAACATTCTCTACTTTTTCTCCATATTCTGAGCCACAAAATACAGTTATGTGTTCTGGAGCCTGCTCAGCTAAAGTGAAAAGAAGGTACAATGGTTTCATTTGGTTAATATGCACAGAAATGTTAGGAAAAGAACCCGTATTCAGCTTGCTTCTCCTGACTAAAACTGGATAAAACTTTCCACAAATAAGTAAGAGAAAGATACTTAGGTTTTTAGAAACTATGCATCCAAGCTTAAATATTTGTGGGGAAGCTATCTTGGAGATTGTCAAGATTAGGATGTTCAGCTACTGAGATACTATTGGTTGCAAATTTTACTTTTAACTTCTTATGGTGCATATACTTGTTCATGATCTCTTTGCTACCCTTGCCAGCTTCTGCCAGAATGATATGTTGTCCTCTTTCAGCTGGGCCAGGTTTGTGCTAAGTGTGCTTATCATATCAAGGAAACCTGGTTTACATGCACAGTTTGGATGGTGTTGCAGGAAACCTATCTGTGGAAATAACCTTTGTAGTGATACTATCACCAGTTCCAACATGCTCACTTACACTAGAGTTCGTCTCTTGACACTTGAAGTAATACCTCTACAGCCGAGATGGGACCATACAAAAGTTATGCCAAAGGGGATTGCTATAGTTGGAATCCCACTTGTAGAGTTATGTGAATCATGGGCATTAAAGTATACATTAGAAGTTGGATCAACCTATAGGTAACTGACAGCACATGCAAAGTTAGCTCTCCAGCCAGGCGCAACAGCACAACTGCTTACAGAGGGTGTTGACAACTCTATACTTTAAAAGATGTACATGTGTTCAATAAACACTGTATCAGGATGCCATTGGGAATGCCAAACAAGAAAGAACATGAAGAGCACATCAATTTTAAAGAAAAATGAGATTTCTAAATCATTAAGTCTGCTTGTAATTATACGAAAAACATTGAACAGAGAAAGAAAAGATATAATTTGCCACCACACCAAGAGGCAAGTTTATATTGGCCTTTGGCATGGTTAGTGCATTGACGGTGAATTAAATCCTCCTTTTACTAGCATAAAAGGACTGGTGAATGTATTACCTCTAACAACAGAATGAGAGAGACGCAACTTAAAAAAATTTCTCAGAATTAATCCACAAAACATTCCAGACATTTTTAGTTCCCTTTTCTACCCCCTACTCCCTTCACCTGCACTAGTCAAAACCTAAGTCAAAATCTTTCAAATACATGGAATTTTATGAAATTATCTTGTTTTCAGCACTCGAAACTGTCTGTTCTAGACTAAGACATTGCCTTGGAGACGTAGTTCAAATCTCTTTCTACTTCCTTTGGACTGAGATTTTTTTTTCCCTTTTGTTTTCCCTTGCCCCTTCCCTTCTCCTCTACAATTGTCTTCTACAGAAATATGCAACTTCCTTTTATTCTGATTTATTCCTGTGTGCAAGGAAAACATGGTCCAAATTACTACATTCTCACAAAAATGTTTGGATTTCCAGGAAGTGTTGTGTAGTCATAGTCACCTTGGAGAATTTAATGCAGCCCCTACAGATGTATCCACTTTTCCTTGAGGAATTCGCAAGACTGATCAGAGTTGCAGTAATGGTCATATATGTTGCAACTATCTAGCTCATGTAAGCTTGAGTCTTCAGCTCAGAATGTTGATAAACCCTACTGTGGCCATGCCTACCCAGACACACAGAGATGTGTAAATTCACACAAAACCTGAAATTCTGATGGGTGGTACACAATCCACTCTTGTTTTGATGTTTTTTTAATTATTACTATTATTTTTCTGAGCATATTTTCTGCTGTGGACAACTTGAATACTTTACTAGATGTGATGACTCTTAAAAATGTCATTAATATGATGTGATGTCTTTGATATTATTTTAATTACCTGTATGAAAATTAAATTAAATTAACTATATTTCTTAATATGATTTCATTTGTAATGATGTATTTACACTCCTTACTGTCAGGACAAGCCTGTTACCTCTTTCATAACTAAGTTGAAGTGGTGCTGTCAAAACCACATTGTAAAGTCTTAAGTAACTGTTAAGAACTACAGCATTCTAGAGAAACTACTTTGTAATTTGCAAGCTACTAGGGGAGACCTGATTGTTTGCCAGTGTGTTGACTTGATTTTCACACGTACTGGAGCCCCTTTTTGTTGTTTGGATAGAAAAAAAATGTGTGCTGCAACTGGGCATGAAAATATTGTGGTTGTATGTGTTAGTTTTGCTCCTGGATGCTGTGGCTGTCTGGCACTAACTTTTTAGAAAGATTGACCTACTATCTTTTTACATAGTAATTGATGCTGTGGAAATTTACGGAAATTTGTTATAAAAAATGTTACTTCAAATGCCTCACTATGTGAGTTTAATGTCTTAAACTGGCATTGTTTATTTGAAATCTATATTAAGGTACATGGACTTCTTTGAAGCATATACTTAAAGGATACCTTTTTTTTAATAGTGCACACTATTGCCTGGACTGATAAAATGCTGTTTACCTCATGGGAGGAAAACTTAAAATTAGGGAACCCCTCAGAGGTACAAACCTTGCATAGTTTTCTTGGACTGAATGCTGACCCTTTATTCTAGGGATTTAATATTTTCGAATATGAAATTTTTAAGTCATTCTTGTTGATGATCTTATAGAAGATCCATATTTCTATCTTAACCGCCCAATTTCTGACACCTTTTTTGTGCCTGCCATTTAGTTTGCAGCTGCCAAAACCTTTGACTAGCATCCAGTATCTTCTCAAATGTATTCAGTGAAAGCTTCCTGAGGCTTATATTGTTGCTGCTGTTACAGTGTAGGGAGAGTGTAACACTTTTGCCAGGTCTGGCTTACTGCTTTCTCTTGCTTCTTATGGCATTATTGAATGTCATCTTTCTCTTCTTTGATTATTCATAAGTCAGGAAAATTTTTAGGCTTTCGGAGAGAGCAGTTGGACCAAAATTTGATGATACCCTTTATAGCCAGCACAACGCAGTGACTGTCTTTTACCAGTTCCTTGGAAGCAAGGCACCTTCAGCTCTGTCAGACTGTAACCCAGTAAACACATTGATGTAATCCAAAATACATGAATAAGAGTAAGAAGTTGCAATGGAGATATCTCTTTTATGGGACAAAAGGAGGAATACGATGAAGTGTATAGGTCTAGGAATGAGACATTTCCCATTTCTGTGCTCTCCTATTGTAACTCTATGCTGTGATTTCCCCTGTTGTAAATCAAGCAGAGTTTCCAGGAATTTCTACAGAAATGATGAGTCGTGTTATATTTTCATTGCATGGAGTAAGACATTTAGTTTCGAAATGCTTTCTAAAACACAGTGGCTATGTGATTTATTATTATTTTCCCATGTAGCAGAGTTTTAAGAAGCTAAAAAGTCCATCCATACAAGTGTGTGACAAAGTATCATCTTTAGTCCAGAGGCCGTACAAAGAACATGATTATTTAATGGTATGAGTTCACTCTAATGTAAAGTAATCCATGTCACAGAAACTATCACATATAATTTGGTGCAATTGAACTTCATCTTTAACCTTTTACTATGATTTATGAGATTAGGTCATGAGAAGAAGTGGTTACGGAAAGCGTGATTAAACACTTTAAAGATATAATTTTTAATCTTCAAGCACCTTCTATAACCATATTTTTCTAGTGTTTGTCCTCTCTTGGCAGCCTGGCTGCATTGAAATGTAGAAAAATGACCTTTGAAATGCTATTTTATTTCTTTAATATAAAAAGAGGTAAGAACAATTAAAGCTGCAAATGAATTATTACTCTGATTCTGAGTTTCTTCATTTTTTATTCCACCAAGTTGCAATATCTGTTTAACAACTTGCTACTGATTTTAAAAACAACAAAATAAACACAATTTTTGTTCATTTGATCTGAGCAACTTACCATTTTAAAACTAGTTTATGAAATTACAGCTAGTAGATAATGCCTGAAAAAAACACATACACCAAGGCACAGTTCTGAAAGAAGCAATTTTTGAATCAGCTCAAATTCTGTGCTTAATATCATTACCTTTGCATGAATTTATAATTTTGAAAAGGGTTTTATGCTGTGTAAACTTGCCCTAACCTGTTTGGCTTCTGGCATCAATGTCAACATCAGTGAGAGCTACAAACTATTTCACTGGTGAGCAGGTTGTGACCCATCAAAATTCACCAGCTCTCTGAACAGTGATGAAAATATAAAATGTAAGTAAACTAGTCTCATTATTAAAGTTCAATAATGTAAGGCTTTGAATCTGTTCATTGCCTTTGAAAAGAATCAAAGAAAAGAAGCATGGTGTTTATCAACAGAAGTTATTATAATAAAAAACCAAATTCAGCACAATGCCATTCCACATCTTCACCATGTTGGCAAGTCGTGAACAGGCAGACAGTCATAAAACATGGGTGTTAACAGGAAATATAAAAATTCTCCTGTGTCACTGAAGCTTGTTTCCATGAGGTAATTGGAATTTCTTCCATGCAGCTGAGGGATCTGGTTGCAGCTGTGCTGTTAAGGTTCATTTTTAAATATCAAAGCAAAGTTATTTTTCCTCTACAATTTGCATGCCTGTCACTGTTGAACTTCATGTATTAGAAAGTCTGTTCAAGTCTAATCCCTGAGACCTCAGCTCCAACTTGGGATAACTTCCCTGCTTATCTGTACTTCTTTTACACAACTCCTATGCAGCCATGTTTTCCTCTTACAATATATCTCTAAATGCAGCCACCTTCACATAAAATTTATCCTGCTTCTTACGTCAAGAAAGAAGTATTAGTCTGGTGGAGAAGAAAGGGGTAAGGTGGGTTCAGTGCCTGGTCAGTAGTGCAAAATTTATATCATTAATATCCCTTAACTTTCTTCATCTCTAGGAGATTGCCAAGAACCTTTAATTTCTGCCTCTGTATGTATAAAAAGATAAAGTTTAGGTCTAAAATCACAACCAGATGTTGAATTCTTCACACTGCTATACAGAATGTCAGAAGTTGATGGATAAGCTTCCATGTGGGGTCATGCTTTGTCTGATTTATGCTTTCTCCGTTTGTGGAATTTTAAATTTAGGTTTTATGAACCCTCATAAAAAGTCTTCATGTTTATTACGATTCTTGCATTAAAAGAGAAATGATAGAAAGAGCAAAGAAAAAAGTTTATTCTCCAATCTACATAAGACTATCCGGAACACAATGACAATGAGTGTCTCCTCAAACATCCTTTTGCAAGATCAGTGTTTAAAAGCACAATTTCTTCACTATGATGTCAGGTTTGAATTTACTCCCTATCTTTTGTTGTTTTGCTTTTTCTCAGTGCTCAGTTTGAGAAAGATGGAATGGTTAGAGGGGAGGTAGGAAACAACACTCCAACAGTGAAATCCCTTTGAAGTTTCACTGGATTAGCAATCCAAAAATTTAAGAACTTACTTTCAAAAATGTGTGTTGTTTCCTCACAAACAGTTATACTCGACTTAAAACAGCAAGGCTATCACCCATTCATTCTTTGCAATGAAGATTATCCACAAAAAATTCCTTTTCATTGCATTATCCCCAAGGTTAATCATTAACTGATGACAGTGTAGGGATCCCAGTCAGTGAATGAAGTATAGGACTCCAAAAATGATAATGAGCAGAGTGGCATTTTATGTTTTTATTTACAAAAACAAATCTGAATGTTTATGTTTCAATTCTGCTTATGCAGGTCTCACATAAGAGACCCCTGGGGATCTCATGTGAACTCTGTCATCAAAAGGGGCAGGGTGGAGACTGTCCCCTGCTCAGTCCTTGCTTGGGATTTTGTCTGTTGGACTTTGATTATTTTAATATATGGTAAGCTGTAGACTTTTTGAAATCAAGTGTAATAAAGCCTCTCTTCCTAGCACACGCATATTACTCCTATCAGGGGCACAAACCTTGTCATCTTATCCAGTGAGGTTGACAACAAGAGCCAAGTGCAGGATATGATTCTGACAAAACTGGCCACCAATTCATTTTAGCAAGTAATTTCTTCTCTGTATAACCCACCCTCAAAGCAATTTACTGTTATGGGAGGATTACCTATAACTGCTATCTGTAAATTTTGATTGTCTTCTAACCAAGCCTGATGTAGAGGGGAAGTCATCATTCATTTGGTGCTAGTTTACAAATGGCACAGTAATTCTTCCTTCCAAAATAATGAAATAGGCATAAGATCTGCTAAACTGTTTAAGATCATTACTCCATTACAGATGGCTCCAGCTTGGTATCTAAATAACAATTGTTGCAAACAATTCCTAGTTTGGGTGTGTTTCCCTACTGATAGTTGTTTTTCTTATATTTTCAGCAAATGTTAATTGTGTACTGAAGGACTAACCTAAATCTTCCAGTGACTGTGGCACTAATGATGTTCTCCTAAACAACAAGACCACTTAACCATAAAGACTCAAGTGCTTAGTATTGCATTTGCTTTATTCAAAATCTTTGCCATCATGGGTGAGTTGGCTCCTGTGACCACAGCAATGACTGCAGCTGGAGACAGAAAGAGACCTGTCCCTCTATTAGTAATGGTAGAAAATCTTAGGAACTGTTTTCATGTCTTTGATGGTTCCTCTCTACCACAACCTGATCTTCTGGGATTGTTTCCTTACATGGCAGGTGGTCTGAACAGGAGTGCTGCTTGATGAGACACACATGCCATCTCCACCTGGACTCCAGATTGTGGAATTTGGTAGCTGTTAGATGGTTGCAGTTGTGGAACATATAGGGTCCAGTTATTCACTGTTATCACAGACTCTTACTGGTTGTATATTGACAAAATTCAGAAATGCAGAAAACAGGGGAATCTAATTCTTTTCACAGTTCTTTTTTGGTCTTGGAAGAAAATCTGGTATTTTAGAATTCATAAATTAAATGGCCCACTACTTAGGATAGCTTGTAAGTTTTATCATTTGAGAACTAACAATTACATATTCACCCAAGTGAGTTTCATTTACAGCTTTTTTGGTTTTCTTTAATGAGGAAGTTTCATACACTGAACATTTAGTGCTCAGAAAGGATATAAGATAGCTATAGTATGGCCAAGAGCTTTGATGTGTGTAGGAGAACAGCAGGACGACGGAGAAGAGATCTTCCTAGAATGGATGAAGCTGTCAGCATAGTACTGCTGGGAAGAAGATTACTGATTAGTTCCCATGTTTTAATA
>JAWWEW010000088.1:23123362-23136776 GCA_035583185.1 Anabacerthia variegaticeps | reverse complement strand
TGATAACCCTTAATTCACACAGGGTTGTAAATAGCGTTCCATTGATATGGAACTCTCTCCTCCCCTGGAGCCAGAAGAAATTGCATTGTAAATAACAAATGTTTATATTTCAAATGTCATTATAGAATTACTACTACATTCTTAAGAACATTCCTAAGGTTTAAAGTAAAAACCCCTTTTTACATTCAAAGAATAAACCATACTAATATGTTTAATATTTTGGCAAATTAAAATATACTTATAACAGGAGGTTCCTTGGAAAAACAATTTACCATACATTGTGTATGAACAAGTTATAAACACCTGATCCAATAGACATTATCATTAATAGAATGCTTAAAAGTGTGGGCAAATTCCAGAAATCTGTAGCAGAAGTTAATTTGTAACAGAAAATTAGAAGATTGCACAGTCTACCTGTATTATTGATATATCTACTTCTTAATTTTTATGCAAAATAGTCTTATACTGAACTGACAGTAAATCTGGAGTCTGAATGCTGCTCCTCGAGTTTTGGACACTTAGTCAATATTTTTAAAACTTCACCTTGTTGGCAATGACTCTGTTAGTTTCTGATGTCTGAGTGAAGTATGTGCTAAATGCTCCAGATACACAAGCCGAGACTTGCTCTCTCTTTCAATTTGTCTGAGTTAGAATGGGTATACTTAATGTTGTATTCAAGAAAAATTAAACCAACTGATTTTTTTTTTTAAATTATTTTTTGATAGCATTATAACAAAAACTTAATTACATTGATTGGTGCATTTAAAAAAGCAAGGAAGTGAATTTGGATATGGCCAATTTTTCTGGTGCCTCATATGCTTTCTCAAGTAATCTACTTGTGAATTACATTATTGATAGCTTTCTGAAAGCACATGTAATACGTCAGAAAATTTATAATATGTACTAATGAGACGAAGATCACATATTTTTACATAGCAGTTGGAATAAAGTCTGAATATATAAACTGAGTGGAGATTTGTCCCTGTAACTGTAATGTAATATTTGTTAAACAGATAAACTGAACAGATGCGGGAGGCAACTGCACAGTGGCAGTGTCAAGTACATTTTAAAAAAGCAATGATATATAATTGAAATCAAATGGAACGGTTCTTGAAAAAGAGAAAATGGTCTTAACCTGTGTAACAGACAATTTGAGCAAAATGTGGTCACTTCTGTAAAAAATGTTCCAAAAATGGTACTCTGTGGGTGGAGCTAGACATGACACTGTAAGTAATTTCTGTTAAACCTGCTGATTTCCTAGACTGCTTCAGTACTCAGTGAAATGGAAATACAAAAAGTAGACACAGATCAGCAAAGTTTGATCAAGAATGAATATTGTAATCTTTACAAAGTCTCCATCCCTCCGGTCATGTTTGTAGCCCTCCTCTGGACTCTCCCCAACAGGTATTTTTTGTGCTGAGAATGTCAGAGCTGGATGAAGTGTTTCAGGTAGGGTTACAGCAGAACAGAGTAGAATAGCAGAATCCCTTCCCTCAGCCTGCTGGCCACACTGTTTTTGATGCAGCCCAGGATACAATTGGCTTTCTGGGCTGTAAGTGGACATTGCTGGGTCATGTCCAGCCTCCCATCCACCAGCACCCCCAAGTCCTTCTTGGCAGGGCTGCTCTCAATCTGCTCATGTGTCAGCCTATAATGATATTGTGGGTTGCCCCAACCAAGGTGCATCACAGTGCACTTGTTCTTTATTAAACCTCATAAGATTCCTGTGAGCCCACTTCTTAAGCTTGTCCAGGTCCCTCAGAATGGCATGCCATTCTTCAGTAACCTTAAAAAATGATAAATGACTGAGAACAATCACTTCATTCATGCTGTTTAGACCCTGTTCTTCCTCCCTGAATTTTTTAATTGAAACATTTAGGTAACTAAATAAAGAAAAAACAAGCCCAAACAAACAAAAAAAACTCCTACAAAACCTATAATGAAATAATGGGTACGATGTAAACTTCATTTTGATTTCCTCTGTATGTGTATGTTTGCACCTCATCTAGTGCACAGAAAAATGTTTCCATCTTTTGCTGTTCCTAGTGCAAAATATTTTCTAGGCAGTTATTAGTAATAGTGTTTTGTCCGTCACTGTTTAAGACAATCAAAAGTCTGTGTTTCTGAGTGCTTTTTCTATGGCTACCAAATTCTGTTTGTGCAAAGTAAGCTCTTGTCAATGCAAATTTGGGGAGCAACATGTAAAGCTGACCCTTAACATTATGCTTTCCTAAGTTTCCACTTGATCCATTTATCTCATGCAAAGTAGATATATTGATAAGCATTTTGTTACATAGTTAATATTTTTAGCCCTTTAAAATCACACATTGGCCTACAGATTCAGTCAGAGGTTTCAAAAAGTACTGCTGAATTTGGACAGTCAGTTTCCTATTTCTGTGTCTGTCATGTTATACCAACAGTAAAGATAACAGTCCTTTAGGCTGGATCTTCAAAAAACCCTAAAAGTTTCTGAAAAATACCACCATGGAAAACAAGCAGGCTGACTTGGATATTAAGTATCTTTCTTCTGTGCCAGATAGAAGTGATACATAAGTAATACATTTAATTCATAATAAATTATAGCCATAGAATTATAATGGTATTCATTTCAGGCATACAAAATGGGCACAGATAAACATACAGAGCCTGAGTATGGAATAGGGCAGAATGGAGCACTGGTTCAGTTGCTGAAAAGTATATAACACACAGAACTTGGAGATTTGCCCAGATTCATCAATAAAAGGATATCTTTCAGAAGACCTCTCAGGGATGTCTAGGCTGTGATACGTCCTTTGTCTTGGGCTTCTGTGCTACATCCAATATTCCTTGTGACTTTGTGGTGGTTTTGGAACCTTCAATAGCACAATATTTCATTAAGAATTGCAGCTTATGACAATGATAATAAGTTTTTGACTTTCATCTGTCATTATCTTCAGAAAAGCATTTGAAGGAGCACCTATAGCTGAACTTTCAGAGAATGAAATCATTAAGATTCATATATCCATAAATTTTAATCTAGTCTGGACTGTTGACATTTATTTATTCAGTTGCTAGGGTTTCTCATCTTAGAGCATGCCGAACTACAAAAACTGCTTTTGACCCTAACTTGGAGAAAAGTAGTGCAAACCTCTTTACGGCAATCCACTTTCTGAAGTAGTCTAAGAGTCTAAGCAAATTATTCCAGTGGTGTACTTTGCTTAGGCTTGCGTTCCAAGATTTGGTTCAGGCTTAGTTTGGGGTTTTGAGCTGAAGCATGGACAACACACAGGACAGCACCAAGCTTGGCACCACCAGGCATCAGAATAGGAAATAGTATCCACTGGCACTTCAGGCTTCCAGGATTACCCCAAAATTAAGAAACCGCTAGAGCTGCCACTAAGGCTGGATGTTGCTCGTATAGAAATCTTGATAACATGACTGCATGTTCTAAATTCAGATGGCTCTATTTACAACCAGTCCAGCAACCCCTCTGATTCACTTTTCACTGTTATTAAGGTAAGATTCAGAACTGGAATGTTGATTTCAAGATCAGATTAATTATAGTGAAAATAACTGTCTATATTCTTGCTAAACCATTATGTGTTCTTTTCATTCAGTATCATTAAGCTGCTTCAGTGAACTTCACAGATCTGTTTAAGAGAGAGATTTTGTAGTAACAGTAATATTGTCAATCAAACAATTTGTTTCATCAATACACACAGAGGTAGAGGCTCTCCAGAGTAAAGCAGTACAAAGTGAAATAATATGCCACCTTTTACAATTAACTCAATTGGTGGGTTTCCCTTTCTAAAAGATAACAAGCAGAGAAGTAAAACCAGAGCAAAGAGTATAACATTCCAGTAATTCTTACATCCTTTTCTTCCCATCAAAAGGTATTGCAACTAGATAGTCTAATTTATAGAAGTAGGAAAAGACTAATCACAACAAAAATTTTTAACAGATAGACATTTAGATGACATCAAAGTCAAAGTCCATAAACCACACTGTTTTAGAAGAGAAAGCTCATTTTACTGTAATACTACACTCTGGTCAGAAACTATGTCAATATATCTCACCTAAGACTTCTCTCTCCACCATAACTCTAAATATCAGATTCTTTTGGTGCTTGAATGGATACAAACAAAAATAATTTCCTTGGCATTTGTGAAGTTCATTAGTGAGAGAATAAAACAAGGAATCAGTTCCTTCATATAGAAGACTGTCTACTGCTATCTCATTGCCTAACTCCTTTTTACGTCCATTGTGACTCCTAATAAATGTCTTAGTCTTTTCCTCTTGACTCATACAATCCTGCGTCAAGAAGTCTCAGCTGATTCCAGGAAATAACACCATGCACTGTCACCTTGTTTCCTTGTTTAGTCCAGTTACAAAAGGTCTGCTAGTTCTTTGAGGGTTTTTGTGGGTTTTTGTTTGTTCAGTTTTGTTTTGTTTAAAGGATTAGAATATAGTTCTATGCCTATATACACAATGACTATAATCATGTTCATTCCTTTAATTTTAGAGCAGGCTTTTAGACTCTACATTACCAAGAGTCTCTCTACTGTTTTTCTTCACTGCATCAGAAAGTGAGTGCTACTGTGCATCAGCAGTCTAAGTCAAAAGTCATGTTCTAGCCAACATGAGACTTGTATGGCAGGACCAGAATTAAAACCTCAGAATTAAAACAGCAACACTAAAATCATGTTTGGCTGGGGCCAGGGAGGTGGGGTGTGTGTGTGTTTGGTGTACCTGATGTACCTTCTAAGAACACTGTAGAGCTAGAACACCATATATTTGCTCAAAGATCTGGTTTTGTATCTATCTTTGCAAACTCACGGCATGTCATTTTAACTGTGGGCTAAATAAACAATCTAATCGAGGAAAACAAGCATAAATAAAGCTTGCTGCCTTGAGCTAAACCCATAACATTCCTGAATCCCTGCAGCAACTCCTCTAAAATTACTTTTATGAACAATCTTTTCTGATTTGTAACCTCAATGAGCTCATGTTAAGGCTTAATAGCTATCCTAATAGTCTAATCCTCCTTCACAAGTCAGCTGCTTTGTTCAAAGCTCCTTGCAGCAAAGGAGTTTCTTGGATCCTGTGAGTTTTCAATATTCAGCTGCGCTGCTTTTTTGGAAAGGGAACATACTAGCCATGAGGCGTCTCCCATGCAGAGGAAACAGTTGCTCATTGATCCTTGCTTTACAGCTCTGAAGTTTTCGTGTCATAGTCCCTGTCTGCTTGTTTCAGGGGTTACATCACTAAAGGATGCACCAAATGTATGCATTCACTTTAAGGCTAAGCTGTAGTCATGGGAACTTAATTAGATAACATTTCCTGTTGTTAACCTGCAATGCCATACATATAAGTCCTTCAATTTTGAAACGTATCAGCTTGCATTGTCTACATCACCATATTAAACATTTCATATCAGATATATTGTTTTCATTCCTCAGGAATATGTCTCTAATAGTAATTGGAGGCACACAGGGAGTTTAAGCAGACCCATAGACACATTTTAGTAGGTAGCATATTTCCATGTATCAGTCTTCATTTATACTGTTGGCCTTTACTGAGTTTTAAATGTGATTAATATTTTTGTTTGTCTGCTTTATTATTATTATTATTTTGACTAACAGAATTAACTCCAAAGAAAACATCTTGAATGGATAACAGAACTTTTACAACTTGAGAATTTATAGATTTCATAAATCAGCCTCACTACTTTACATGCACAATCTGTACTTGTAATACAGAAGATAAAATAGATATATTGCAACATTTAATTCAGAAACTGCAGAAGAGGCATGAAAGAAAAGTAAATATTCTTAATTTAAATATATTCTAATTAGTAATTGTCAATTACTTACTAGAATAGCAATAAAACTAGCACCTAGGTTCAAAGAAACATTTTTTTTTTAAAGTTTTCCATGTTCTTTACTAACTCTTTGAGGTTTACACTCAGCTTTACTGGTATGTTATGCTTACTAATTTAGCTCCTGAATGTGAAACTTTAGAACATGAGCTCTGTTGAAAAGATGGAGGAAGAAGGGAGGAGCATCCATCCTTTCTCATACTTATAAGAGCAAAAGGAGAATTGTTCAGAGGAATCATTCCAAGGTGGAGCAGCACCGCCAGCATTCCCCAGCAGAATGAGCAGAAAGGCCCTGACAGGCAGCATGAGCAGGTATCTGGATGACATGTGCACACTGGCAGTCCTCTTTTTCCTCCCAGAATATGGGGTTGGACTTTTTTCCTGCTTAAGGAGATGTAAACTGCCTGAGGTCAGGCAGATTTCACTGGGGTAGTAAATTTCATCACTTACACACAGGAAACTATTAAGGACATGGTTGTCTTCCTAAGCTTCAGGAAGCCAGAGGTTCAGGTTACTCTCTAGCACCTACGCCATCCATCCTGCATTTTATGTCATAGCACAGTAAATATTTGAAGGAATTCACTTATCTATTCAATGGAAGAGACTTTGTAAAATTCTGAATCTGTTTCTTCAGGAATCAAAGCACGGTTGCTTTCTCTAGCTCTTCAGAGATCGTTGGTACCACTGTGGTGTCTGATAGAGTGCTGTCATGCCCCGATGACTGTGAAGGGGACTCATGTTCAACTGAATCTACATCAATTAGTCAATTTGCTGCATAAAGCACAGTGAGATGGGTCACGCTTATCCACAGACTGCTTCTCCACAAGTTTCCTTTCCTGTCCATTGTTGTATCGCCACTTTCCTTATTAACACCCTATTGGACAAAGGTGGATGCTCCTACTCTTTCTGATATTGTCTGAAAAAAATCCAAAACAAAATTATCATGTGCTCTCTGGTCATGTATCAGCACAGGGAATAACAGTAAGAAGAACAGAGCTCTGCAGGGAACCTTGTTTAGATCACACCAGATATCACCTAGATACTTGGCTTTGCATAAAATACAATACCTCTGGGATCCAAATTTAGTCCTATTTCAAAAAGGAGGAAATTAGAACTGAAAGTGAAGTCCTAAAACTTTCTTTTAAAATAAATTAATCTGGACTACTAGATTATATGGAAAAAATCTTAAAATGAACACTCCTCTTGTTTTATCCTTTGCCTCTTTCTTTTAACTTTGACTCTTTTTCCTCATTTTTTTTTTTTTAACCCCATGAAAAGGGATAGAACATATTTAGTGAAAGTAACATAAGCCTCTTTTACTTAAACTGAATGATTTCCTCCCCAAGTATAGATTGGTGTTCTTTTGGATGTTTGATTCTCTGCATATATCTAGGCTACAATCCTAAAAGTCAATTTAAGATTTTCTCAGTTCTGCTCAATTTAATGTAGTCACTTTGGGGGAAGATTGACAACTATATAATGGTTACAGTCATGCAATGGTGAGAAAAAATGCTGCAGAATGTCTTCAGAGGCAATAGTCTACTGCAGACATTCCTGCCCTGTGTGTGTGTACCTCTGTTCCTGTATGTGTGAATTTGCAAATGTTCTCTTCCCATAAGAGCAAAGCAATCATGCCTGAGGCATTGTTTTCTGTTGAATTCATGTTGCATCCCAGAAAGCTGAGAACATCTACAGAAAGCTTTTGCACTGAGGCCACTGGATAATTCTTGATAAGCTGATCCTAAAAAAAGACTCATGTTTTTGAAAACACATCAGTTTTCATGTGTGGTTTCCAAGACCAGAAGAAAACTGAATCAGGTGATTATCAATCAGCAAAGTTGTCAGGAAGATGACTGTCCACAGCCCTACAGTACAAGGAAGAAGATAACAGCTATTCCAGGTATATTTGCAATTCCAGATTTGCCTGCTCCACCACTTCTCCTCCTCCTTTTCCTCCTCCTCTCCCTTCTTTATTCTTTCTTATCTTTTTCTTTATTGCTTCTTCTTCTTTCTTCTTTTCTCTTCTTCTTCCTTCTTCTTTCTTCTGCCAATTGTGATCCATTCTAGCTCATGTGACTAATCGAAGCATGCAACTACTGCTTTCATTGGTAAAGCTCCAAATATGAAGCAGTCATGAAGAATTTCCTCTCTTTCTTAATTTTCCCTTATGGGATTTTGTCAGTTAAGGCCAGATGTAGAATTATTCAAGTGGTTCTGAACATTTTTTCTGCCAGTTCTATTCATGATGTTCTTGGCCTTCCATAATGAAGAAGTTCAAGAGCTTAAAGATTAGAAACTAAACAGAGGTTAATGAGTTGAAATAAAACGTACTGTAAAAATCAATGCTATCAATCCCCAGATAAAGGGTGAGTGTGGCTTTTATCGTTATTTAGTTCTGTTTGGATTTTTTAATTGGTTTAAAAACTCTCAAGTAATAGCATTAGAAACAAGATGTGGGATATTTCCATTTTCTAGCTGCAGAGTGACACATGGAAGTAAAAATAAGGTGGTATTTGGTCAAAGCTCAGCCCTCAGAATCTAAATATCTTCGGCACCTATTGTGAAAGTGGAAGACAGGATGGACAAGGTAGCAATACAACCTTTTGAATTATTCTGAATTTAAACATGGTTCTAAAAGATTTCAGAAAAGTGTTAAGAGTTACAAAAAAAACCAAAATACCCCCAGGGATCTCACAAAACTCTTACAACCATAGTTACACTTATGTACTATAATAGTTTCCAAAAGAGCTGTCCTCCTACAGATGCTGCAGTGCCAATGGGTAAAATTCTTTGAATTTTCTGTGTGATTTGTTAGCTCAGATTTCAAATCTAGAAGTGATTTAGAAGTTTAGAAATCATTGACTTTCAATGACATTTAGATTTTTAAGTGCTTAAGTCACCTAAGTCTTCTGCCGTTAGGTATTTTACAGCTTCTCTTTCTTTGAATTCAAAGAATTCAAAATTTCAAACATGGTTCCTATGTTTGAAAACAATCTTTAAACTCTACTTTTGAAAGTGACTTTTCATCTTCAGAAATTCATGTCAGTATCTAAGGACTAGTCAGATTGATATTTAGTTTTCCATTGACATACACCGACTATTGATTTCTTCTCTATCACTTTACTCCTCACTCAGATTCTCTGGAGAAGCAAATAAAAATACAGATGAAATACTTGCAAAAAATAAGGATATACTCTAAATTTATGGGGACAATTACATCTGAGAAACAGCACAAACTGCTGAAATTGAAATTTCAATTCCTGTTAAAAGGAAGCATCATGTTAAAATTCATCATCTAGGAAGCATCAATACAGGTAAATGAAGGTTGGGCACAGACTATAATAAACACATCAGGAGAGGAAATAATTTGCTCTTTTATTGATTAAGAGAGTCAGTCCTGTGCAGTAACCTGTGGGTGATCTGAAAATATAACAAAATACTACAGTAATAAAGAAATGGCTAAAATGTTGTCATTAATTCATCACAGAAAGCTGAAGCTCAAAATATTTTCTTTATTAAAATACAGTCAGTCAGTCAATAAATAAACAGAAAAATAAATATTGTTGGACTACCACAGCTGTGTTAGGATTATGCTCCCTACAAAATGGTTGCTAGCTGCCATTAACTGTTGGTAAAGAGGAAAAGTGTTTGCTGTTAATGAATATTATCTGAGTGGAAAGAGCATTGAACTACTTAATTTCTCTAGCTGTCTTGCTGTTCTTTGTAGCCAGTATGGAGCTATCATAAAAATTTCCATTCTGTAAATATTCATCACCTGTAATAGATTCATCTCCTTTGCCAGCAATGGATTTTCCCATAGAAAAATCCATTCCTTTTGATAGATTTCACTGGCAGTGTCCTTACATTGAGGCAGTCTTGTGATGCGGTCTTGTTGCAGGGTTTGCTTCAGCTGACATCTGCCGTTTTCACCTTGTTTAAGTAACTGTTTCAAGAAAGTTTGCGGTTGCTAAGCTTGGAGTTTTTAAGTCCCGGGCAAAGCACACCCACATCCAGGCCCTATGTACTTACATGGGATAGAAGGAGGACAATGCATGCTACTTTCATCTGCTTGCATGCCACTCCACCTTTATCCTACCATTATCCTGGAGCAGCCATACAAAATGCCACAAGGACAAGTGCTAGTTGGATAACCACATGTAACTTTCCAAGGTGCACACAAGGTGGATGCTGAAATCCAAACACTGGCACATATTCTTGTTTTATTCAAAGGTTTTGAAGCTTTGAAGTAATCACTGGGCAAACTGCGATATGGTGAGTGGTCAAGTATGCACAACATATATGTTAGATCAGTTAAGGATTGCCAGCTGGTGCTCATTTCCACTGGATTCATCTTTTACTTCATACACAAGAGCAGAAGTCCAGTTTTGGAATGGTGGGAGGTGAAAGATAGCCTTTACGTACTCACGTATTTGCATGAAATTTTGTGTGCAGAGATAGAAAAACGACATGTTTAGCACATTTCTGGAAATCATGCCCAAAAGCTGCTTCTTAAGCCTTCCAAAAATTCACAGGGCCAGAAAGAAACCCTTTACTGAATCATTAAAGCAGCTGCAATACAACCTTCCACATTTAGAATTTAAATTAAAATGAAAACAATCAGAGAATAATACTAAAAAAACTTTAAGCACCATCTCCCAATAAGTCATCAATACCTTACAACTGTGAGCAAACTAAGTGGCCCTGTCAAAAATGAACTGAGAATAAATCTGATTTAAAAAAAAACCCCTGCCTGTATCTTCATGGTGGGTACAGAATTTTAACTGTCTTTCAAAACCTTTCAAACAAATTGGTTTTAATATGCTTTTAGTATGTTAAGAGGAACAAAAAGAGGTTACATCACTGGTTTCTTATATAACATAGTAGATAGAAGCCACATAATCTTGTGAAAAATGTGTTAATAAAAATACTTCTGTTCAAGTCTTTTTTTTTTTTTAAAAAAAAGGAATTTTCCATGTAAATTCAGCACCTTGTGCCTGTTTATTTCTTCACATGAGTCTTCTACAGTGAGTTTGTTCCTAGTGATGGACTATCTGACAGCTGTGGGAAGTAGGGTCATCTTGCTCATATGTACTGACAGTCTGAAATGAAAAGTGGTCATAGTAGCTTGCCACAGTTCTTCCCTCTGAGTCATGGAAAGTAATTTTGCAGTTTGAGAAATAAATTGTTTTTTTTTTGTCAGTGACTAAGGGGGCTCCATGCTATCAAGCACCTATTTCAACTACAGGAAGTACAGTGCCAGTTGATCAAAAAATCATTAGAAGTGGTTTATATTCCTGCGGACCCTTCATTAGAATAGAAAAAATAAAGAATGCTTGATAGGACATTTCTTAGACAGAAAGAAATTTGCATCTTACTGTCTAAGAAACTGGGAAGCATGGCACAGCACTGTGTCCATTGGATCAGAAACTTGGAACATGACTAGGCTTCAGCTGGACAGAAAGGTTGATGAAAGCTGAAGAAATATCAGCAACAAATTATTTTTTTTTAAATACATTGTATATATTTGATTAAAAAAAGAAAAAATATAAATTATCTTCTGCAGCCTACTGAGACTGCAAATATTCGCAGAGCCCCAACTCCATTCCTTCTCATGTAACTGCTGTCCTGGGGTGGGCTGCAATCCATAACCAAAGCCTCATCTCTTTGCCAAGAGTGTAAGCAAAAGGACAAGCACAGTGACTAAGGGGTCTCCAGCTAAGGAGAAAAAGTTTCACGGAATATTCTGAGTTGGAAGGGACCCACAAAGACTATCAAGTCCAGCTCTTAAGCAAATGATCCATAAAGGGATCAAACTCATGAGCTTGGTGTTATTAGCACCATGCTCTAAGCAACTGAGCTAATCTTGGGGTCACTTTTAAATAAAATTAAACATTTATTGCAGAAAACAGAATAGACAAAGCAAGACTAAAACATTAAGTATAAGGACAAGCAGAAAAGCTAAAGCTCAAAACTGCATCTCTAATATGTTTCACTTCAGTGGTTGGATAGGAAATTGAGCAGAAAACAGGCAAACTGAAAGGGTGCAGGGAAAATTTTGTAAGGTTTTCAATGAAATAGATCAAAGCCATTGAAATAGCAACTTATGGCAAACTAAAAAGCATTTCATTTCAGTTCTAAATCACTTGATTTCCTTCTGACTTTGTTCTTCTAATAATGACAACTTTTAAAATGGAGTGTTAAATACTAAGTTGTGTTTATTTCTCAAAATATTTGATTTCACCACTATTTGAATGAAGCATTTAATTTTGAAAATGTCAAAACATTTTACTTGCATAAAAGTATTTTATTCTGTTTTCAGAATAAAATGTTTTGACATTTTGAAATCTCCCCCTTTCTGACAAAAGCATTTGCAGAATTCAATGCTAATTGAGATTTTTAGCATCTAACTTCCTCCCTCCTATCCTGCCCCCAGAATCCATTTTACAAAGAAGAACAAAAGTTCCAGACCTTTCTGAGCAACTAATAAATTGCTCATTAATCACACAGCAGTGACTAAACAGCAGCTTCTGACAAACAGGAGTAGGGGCTCTAGGCTCCTCCTCTAACACAGCTGGATTCATGGTAGTTCTGCAGGGCTGCAGGCAAGTGTGCTGTGGTGTCAGAGGTGTGACTGAGATGGGAATGGTGGTGCTTGGCAGCTCTTTTGGTGGGTGTGAAGAATCACTCTCAGCTCACAACACTGCACAGCTCTGTGTGCTTCTCTACAAGCACCAAACCTCTGGGAAATGTAAAAATATAAAATCAGAGTACAAAACCCATCTGAATTGGTGTTCAAAACAATGTCTTCCTGAGTATCTCACTGGTACAAGGGAAGACATCTAAGAATCTTACTTGAATCTATTGATGCTTAAAATGTTTGTGCTGTTTTCCCTTGCAACTGTTTTTGTTTTTATATTTTTATAATCGTGTTTTCAGAGCTGTGGTCACTCTGAAGTTCCCACTGTGGTTTAACAATCTATTTTTATTGACTGCATCCTTCTGACACTCAGTTTAATTGTGCCCTACATCATTTGTCTTTCCAAAAAAGAGTCTTATGTTTGTCTTTAGAACTATGTTTTTATATTTATGTAAAGAAATGTGGGGGGAAAGATGTAAAATTGCAGTTTTCAAAGGACTATCATGTGGCCTATCCAACTTAGGTTGTCCTTCCTCCAATTTGCTTACCATTAGTTCCACATAAAACCTCTAAACAGTTCCTATAGTGTTGGTTCTAAATTTCTTCTTTCTGATGTATACTAGTTGCTGTCATGTAATAACAACAACAATAATGTTTATTATAATGATAATAATTATTATTGGAAAATATATAAAATTAATAAACAAAACCTTTAAAGATTCACTATGCAATTAATTCCATTTAAGAATTAACTATTAAGTGGAGCAAGAACATCCATGTAAGCCCCTCTGTGGGAGAACCCTGCCTGAAGGACTGCCAGAACAACCAGGACATGTCCTTCTGGGAATGGATAGAGCTGACAACCAAATGATTAATGCCAGAGATTCACAAGCTACCTCAAGTTGCAGAAGCTAATGTGT
>JAWWEW010000088.1:23074869-23086490 GCA_035583185.1 Anabacerthia variegaticeps | reverse complement strand
ACTTATGCTTCTGAGAAAGCTAGGAAAACATGGCCTGTAAAAAACTACTATAAAGCCATCCTTGTTAAAAAACACATATACCTTTTATCAGTGGTACACCACAAGACTGCAAGGATTCAGTAAATAGGAGTACTACTGCCACTCACCCCATGTTAAAAACTGTGTTTCTTTATCAGCATAAACATTGATCATGAAAAACTGGACATGAAATTTGTCAGGTTGGTTTGAATTCACACATTCTGGAAGACAAAGCTGAACTTAGAAACTGGAGAAACACTAAAAATACTACTACTTAATTCAAGAAGGAAATGTGAAAATTTTGAACTGTAGTAAGGAATAATATGTCTGGAGGGAAGGTGGAACATGATGGCATGGAGAGCTAGATCTGTAGAAAAAGATCCAGTAAAAAAAAAGTTCATTAAATTATTTCTATGGAAAACACCTTCAACACAGAGGGAAACAACTCAGAGGAGTCTTATCAGAAAGCCAAGTACTCCTATTCTAGTCTGCATTACTAATACAAAATCTGGGCCCTGCTCAGTTTCAGGTACTCTGAGTCAGGAAGACTACTGAGCATTTGAACCAAAAAATTAATCTGAAATGAAATGGAGAAATATTCAACTCACTGTGATCTTTAGTCTATGGAAGAGAAGACTGAAGGGTCAAAAAACACGTTAAACAGTAAAAAAAGAATATTTGAAGAGTGTTTGGCAAGGAATATTAGAATAACTTCTTCATTGTATCTTCAGGGAATGAAGTGAGCTTATACTGCAAGTATTTAGATCAGAGGCAGGGAAAAGCTTTCTAACAGTAAGGATAGTTAGCAGCCAAAACAATTTCTGCAAGTATTTAGATCAGAGGCAGGGAAAAGCTTTCTAACAGTAAGGATAGTTAGCAGCCAAAACAATTTGACTAAAGAGACTGTTATATAATCTACTTTGAGCTAATGAACTCTCTTCCATTTAAAATCAGACCTGAACACACACTTCCAGAATCTCTAAATACCTTTCAAATACCCATCTCTTTACAAAATAAATGTCTCAGCCTTTGATTTACTGTTGGAGATATCATTATTATGCTGCAAAAAAAGGAAGCTATCATCCAAGTATCACTGCACCTGGCAGAGCAGTATACTCCTGTGTCCTTTGTACTCTCTCCGTGTAGTCAGTGCAACACCATTCAGCTTAAGCCTACTACTGAGTATATGCGATTCACCACATGTGCTGTCCTGCCTCCATGAAATGCATTCTTAAAGCATATTCTAATTGACAACAACAGTTTCTCTTGGTTTCTGAGAACTGCCTGATATAGAAATACACAATGTCATAGCAATGACAATTGCTACTCCACAACTATTCCCACTGAAAGTCAATTGAATTTCAATTTCTTTTAGTGGGGAAAGCCAGGAGGAGCCAATTATCATTGCTTTAACACTGATGTTTCACCTCAGGCATCACTTAGGTTCAAAAAAAAAAAATTCAGATCCTGCTTGCAACCTTTCTTCTGGTATGTGGCTTTGACTTCCAGTAGCAGTATTGTATCAACGGAGGGTTGCACTAAGTACACTCAGCCAGTTGATCATATTAGCGAAAAAGCAGATTATTATATATTTAAAATACTACAAATAAAATAAACATATTCAAAATTTAATGCAGTTTGCTGTGTTTTACAAACTACATTCTATCATTTTATTGAATATTCCCTGTAACAAATTATTAATGGATTAAGGCAGCATGTTCTGTTATATTCCATACCTAATTCCTTAACTTGGAAGAAATTTTGGCTCTTCTCTATGCCAGGATGGGAGAGTGTCAGTACACTGTGAATTCTGTATGCACAACAGCTATTCCCATGAGTTTATGGGATCACATCCTTCACTTGCTAAAACCACAGAATTACTGAGAAGCATTTCCTATTGTCTCCTGATCGGTTCAGTTTCCTGCAATATCGAGGGTGTAGTTCTTAAAATCCATAGGAGATGTGATCCCTCGGTTTCATTACACCAGGATATATATACAGTAGGCTCCGTTAGCAGAGCAAATGCCATTCTCAAAGCAGCTGATGATGAAGGAACTGCAATCTGAAAGCAAACTCAAAGGCAAATTAAGAGCACAGAAGCTGAAACAGAAAACTCACTTTTGATCATTATGATTTAGAGCAATACACATCACTTTTTTAAAATGAAGTCAAAGCGACAATACAATGAATTTCAAGCCAAGTTCTCAATTCTACAGCTTAAACTTTGAAAACTCTGAAGCAGCATAGTAGTATAGGTACTTTCCAGGAAGTAAAGAAACACAGTGTGCTATTTTCTTAGTAATTGCTCTAATTGCAAGATCTATCGATCTATCTATCTATCTATCTATCTATCTATCTATCTATCTATCTATCTACCTACCTACCTACCTACCTACCTACCTTTTTTTTTTCTGCTTCCCTCTTACAGTTGTTTGATTTACAAAATTGGCTACTATGAGGTAACAGTAGCAGATTTGCCCTTTTTCCATCTGGGCTTGAGGCAATAATGCTGTTCAAAGAAAGTTTGGATATAAACATCAACGTATATTGACTACAGACTTCCAACTTGTGAAGCTCTCAGCTTTATTCTAAAAATAAATGTCTGATCTTCACATATATGGTGCCAATATTCTTTCAAGTTATTATTTTTACTACCACTCAGAATTAATTTGGAGCATGAGATTTTTAAAGTAGAAATGAAAGCAGCAAGTTATGCCATTCCTATCATTTTTCCTAAGAGGTTAACACAAGAGCAAAGGCAGACAGAAAAAAAAAAAAAAAAAAGTAGCAGAAATTTCTTATGGGGTACCCTTTAAAGGGAAAATTAACAGATTTTGCAGTATTTTTTGACACCACAATTCACTCCCTGGTTAATGAAAGTATTATCTATCAAGGATTTATCTAAATATGTCAGACAATCACAACTTTCTTCTTCTTCCACTGGAAACTTAGAGAAAATGAAGTTCCCTCTTCCTTTTGCTTGCTGCGTCTGTTGACTCAGCAACTTCACACTAAGCAATGGCTGTCTCTCTCAGTGATCATGTAAAAAAAAAAAAAAAAAAAAAAATCACACTCATATAAAAAGCTAGAAATGGTCTATGATATGAACATGACCTGATTACAGCAGTGTGAAGGAGCAGTAACTGTGGTTTCTATATTACATAAGGGAAAGCAATAGGTGTTACTGTATACACCATGCATGGATGAACAAAGCATGCTATCAGCCTACAAGCCACCCCTGTGAATCCAACAGTGGTGCTTCTTGCAGAGCATAGGGCCAGTGTAGCACCATGGACTAAAACTGGTCTGTTGATTGCATTCTACATGGAGGAGTTTCATGGTGTTAACATCAAGGTGTTTTCAGGCCTTGAGGATTTGTCCTGATTTCAGTCTTCAGTAAACCTGTGCATCTTATCCCTGGCACCATGCTGAGCTAAGCACCATCAGTGAAGTGGTTGCACAGTCTTCCAAAACCGGGAAACTGCAGTAGGATGACTGCACAGGGGACAGTCTACAGCTAGACAAATACAGGGTAAATAGTCCATTTACAAAAGTACTAAGGGGATTTTCTTCTTAAAAACATGAGTTTTTCAACATGTATCTCTCCTAGACATTGTCCAGTAAGATAGCTGTAATACCACGACCATGGAGAGAACCACAATATCTGAGTTTAGCAAAATATATCTCAGCCCACCTGTATGTCCTCTGAAATCAGAGCTAAAATTATATACTGGACTCTGCATCAATTCAGTCTTTCAGGAATGAATTGTCCAAATAAGATCCTAGTCAAAAGCTTCTAAAAGGAAGTATATCAATATACACAGGGGAAAAATGGGAACTGATGGTGCATAAAACTGAGAGTGGGAACTGAAAACGCATACAGTTACTTTGATACATCTGAAACTATTTTCTGTTTCCATAGGATGAAGATTTCCAGATGTTTAGAGCAGGCTAGGATCAGGCTGTAGGCAACCCAAGCTGAACAAGATGCTAACTGTCCCGCATTTCCTTTCACTGTTTCAACAGACCCTGAAGACCACACTTCATATTTGTGGGAGTAACCAGTAGTCTTAATTTCCCCAAATATTTCTCTTTTCACACTTTAGATGCCAGGAAACAAGGAAGCTCAAGGAAGGAAGAGTTGAGAAATAGCTTTCCTATTTTCAGCTGTAAACTTCAGCAGTCTTCAAACATGTATATCCAGTAATTTTTTTGTGAACATGATGAATGATCCAGCAGTGATCCCAACTGTCTTACTAAGAATATATTTGTATGAGAGAACACAGGAGGCATCTTTTGCATAATGACTCCATGGAGAAAAAGAAGCTTGTAATGGTTACCTCTCTGAGTGTGCTGTCAGTAAGCCAGAAAAATATAGAAGAAACAGAGTTTCTGTAGGAGCTTGTAATGTTCCTTTTTCGTCTCTACTTGAAGGGGCTCAGAATTCATGAAAAACTTATCGCTCAGGAAGGCATGCCAATTACAGTATGTGGGCTGTCAAGTTAGTTTCTGAGTGTGTATAATTGGGTGATTGCTTTTCCTCTGGACAGATGAAACAGCTGAGTCAAGAAAGACTGGTGTCTACCATTTTCAACATCCAGAGATAGGTATTTTTAGGGTATGAACAGAGAAAGAGAAGTATCTGTGCAGCAACTAAGAAGACTGTAAGGTGTAATACTGTATCATTGAATACACTTTCCACATGCAGAGCTTTAATTATCACTAATTTACAGGTCTGTGTGGGAATTGCAGAGGGGTTCAGAGTGGCATTGTACCTCCAGGAGTTTACAGCAGAATTCTGCCTACAGACAATGAAAGCAGGCTGGTGCCTTCAGAGGAACTGAGGGAATAAAGGTTTTCTTATTCTAGTCTCAGTACTGGATCTGAATTGGAAGTGGATGTGGTATATATAAAGCCATGCCCCAACTAGTCATGCTCCTTGTGCAGGGATCAGTCATGTGAAAAATCCCAACAGCTTGGAGGTTGTATCCTTACTGAGATTTTACCTGCTCCTCTCAGAGAACTCCACAGTCCCTAATTAGGCATTCTGGAGGTGTCAGAAACTGTCCCTTATTAACTGCCAACCTATCAGATCAAATATAATATATTAATTAATTCCTAATTGATTACACTGGCTGGCAAGGGTAATTGTTCCAAGAAAAATGGATGTAACTATTACTATGTTTAGTGCAACACAGCTGCCTGTGTAGAAGTGCTCCGTAGACAGCATCCTTTTATTTGATAAGCAAAGGCTTCATCTAAACTGTGTTAGCTGAGGGCACTTTGCCATTCCCAGCTCTGAGGCCAGACATGAAGATCTCATGCTAGAATGAGTTCTATATATCCTGGTATTCCTGGCCTTCATTACAGTTTCTGCTGGAAGGAAAGCCAGGAAAGTGATGAGGGAGGGATCTGCAGTGTATACCAACACACCTCCCACTTCAGGTGTCTGACGTAAAAAGGATGGAGATGAGGATGCACCACAGAAAAGGCTTTTAGACATGGGCAAAAAGGTTCAATTTACTTTGGTACATTGATAGCAAGAAAGAAATCATGCTTCATATCCTTCTAGTGACAAATATACAGCCCTTGGATTTCAAAACAACATCAGTATTCTGAAAAACTCTTCTGGAGGATTTTGTCTGCTGCAAGACCATGTGCTTGCATGATATCTGGGTTTACATAAATGCATACATATGCATAGCATGCATATATACCACATCAGTTATAACCCTTCACATTATTCAGATCAATAGAGTTGTTTTGGGTTTTCTGTTTTATGTTTTTGGAATACAGCATGTTTGTTTTGGCAACTCATAATATTTCCTAAACTCCATCTTTCCAGCTTGTGTTAAACAGACTCAGTGTTGCAATCTTTGCTGTTCAGAAGATCTCAAATACACATGTAATCTCCTTCCTCAGCTTTTCCTTAAAGATTCCATGCCTGATTTTGGAGCTTCCTCCAGCCACCTGAGCAAAAAATCTCTTACCTTGAAGTAGACCAAGAGCCTACCTTTTATAAACTTCAGCACCACTGGCACAATCTTCAATTGTAGTCATGCAAAATGTTGCCTAACAGTATGATTGGAATTGCCAGGAAGATACTGACACAGAATATTAGAAATGGAAGAACTGGGCCAAGGAAGGCTGGGTGGAGGTTTAGCAACATCCTGATCACAAAGATATAGGTACACATTTTTTATCACAACAATCAGGACTTAGACATATCTCATTTAAGTCTCTGTATTTAGAAATAACTTGTATCAGTGGATTGATATAGGTGTATATGAAGGATATCACATGTGGATTTGAGATCTTTAGAACACCAAAGATTCAGAGACCAAGTCTGTTTAACACAAGCTGGAAAGATGGATTTTAGGAAATATTATTAGTTGCCAAAAAAAAAACATCATGTATTCCACAAAATGTAAAACCTAAAACCCAAAACAACTCTATTGATTTCACTCATTCTGATGTAAGTAAATCTGCTACTATACTTTGGCCACTAGGAAACTTTGCCCTCTGGGCTACAGATTACCCACAGCTTATATGTTAGCACAATAACATTTCAATGTTCCACAGCAGCTAATGATTACTGGATGGGCCACGTACTGAACTTCCCCATCAGTCACACACTTCCTGATCTCCTGACCACAGTAACTGATTTCTTATGCAAAAAACTACTCAATGTGGTCTCTCTGCACCTCTGAGAGATCTTATCCAAGATCCTTAGCTCTAGAGCACCACAATGAACAGACTTTGACAGACTGACATAGTTCATGCTTGCTAACACAGTTTGTACTTAATGTAATATTCCAATAGAATGTGAAAACACTACTCTTGCTGAAGTGACTTGTTTTAAAATGCTTTCAAAAACAACAATCATAATTATTTATGTAAAAACTCCAATAGACTACTCTGGGATTTGCTAATGAAAGACCGAAGACTTAGACCCACAATTTCTAAATAGATTCTGCAGTGGAGAGACCACAGCTTCAAACTATTTTTTTTTTTTTTTTATTGGAACTGGAGTAATTGTTAGTAATACAAATTAAGCTATACCTTGTCAGCTTTTAGGGGCAAATTTTAAAACTCGCAACTCTGTCTTTCAATATCCCTAATTTATTGCAGAGCTGAAGCTCATATACAGACCACACCACCCACAGTATAATTGACTTCAGCTCCATTCCTTATGTAATAAATAAATTAGATAATATTGAAGCCTTTGAATTAACAAAAGGTTAAATAACATTTTATGAGTTCTCTTGGTGATTTTGAGGCCTGCACCACATTTTCCATAATACACCATTACAGCAAAAGCACTCTGCAGTATTGCAGCTGTATTACAGTAATATTATTATGAGAGAGCTGCTGCTTTGAGATGCCTATTAAACAGGTTTCAAGACCCCAAGAGCCTCAAAATGGTCAATAAATTTTACATTACCCAGGATTGCTCAGTGAGCTATCACAGAGCCACATTACTTAAACAAAGCTAAAAGTTATACATTCTCTTTCTAGGGACTCAGCCATACAGGAGAAATCAGAAGCAAGCCCTTACCTTATCAAGGAGTTTGATGGTGGTCTCTTTTGGCCATAAAAACACCCTAACATGTATTCAGTGTGTAATGAGTCCTCATTTTTTAAATTTTCCTGTTACAGGAATAGCCTTTTGCATAAGAAATTACTTACAGCACTCAATAGATCAGGAAGTGTTTGAGTGATGTGGAAGTTCAGTATCTGGCCCATCACTACCAAAAATCATTAGCTGCTGCAGAACATTCAAATGTTAATGTTCTTATGATATATACTTACCAGAGATAGAGTAGAAATGTCTCATTTTTGCATCATCCACAAAATATCACAGAAGGAAATTATGTAATGTTATCAATATTTTCCAGTATAAATTGGAAATTCTAAGAAAAAAGCAGTGCTCCATTCTCTGTTCATGAGAAAATAACTACTAAGACATTTTTGCTTCTAACGAGTGAAACCCACTTTTAATCATCAGGTAAGCATAAGCTTTACAAAATACGATCAAGGTTTCATTTCCATATTATTCTGAGAATTGAAGTTGAAGACTGAAATCAGCACAGAGACAAGCTTTCTTGGAAGCTAAAAAGCACTCTTGACATTTTTGATACTAAAAGCTGTGTTAATTCTGAAAGCATGGATAGGTAAGAATGACTCCCCAGTGTCAAATGTCATCACTGAAAGATTGCCAAAGTACTCCCCTTGTCTCACAATTTCTAGAATGACTCTCAAGAGGAAGAAAAAAAAAAATTGCACAAATTTGAATAACAGCTGAAAAAATTTGTTAAGAATAAAGGGTAAAATGTTCAATGCCAAAGTAAATCAGGATATCTATCAGCAGTATATCTACCAGTACCTATCAGTTACAGAACGAGCACATGCACAAAGATGTTTCTAAATGTAAGTAATAATATTCCCCTTTCACTTGATGACTAGAATACTATCAAACTTACCTTTCCTCAGGCAAGAACTCAGCATATCAAGGCTCTTTAATCCACTCTGAACTGAAAGCATGAATTGGGATCTCAATTATTGCTAAATTAGTCTTGTGATTTTTTTTTTTCCTGCACTTGAAAACCTCTAACCCTTTCTCTAAGGCAAAGATATGCAAAATTACCTGTAAACCACAAAGGCCTGAATTTGTTTAATCCATCACAAATGGTGTGGGCCACCATTTATCATCTATGTTACCAAAAAAAACCCCAAAACCATTAATTTTACTTCCTTTCTGATCTTACATTACAAATTTATATTAACCTGCACAAAAGACAAGCACAAAAAACCAAAACAAAACAAAAAAATCATCCTGCACTTCCCTTCCTTTCTTTTTCTACTATGCCTTATTTGTATACAGGACTCTGATTTCCTTCATATACTCTGAATCCCACCACTTCAAGGAGCTGCGCTTATTTGCCTAACTAATTAGAAGAATAGTGTTTTTCTGCTTTGTGTAAGCAAACCCAGAGGATCCTCATCAGACTCCAGAAAAGAGCTGAGAGACTCTGATCTGCTAAGTATCACTGTAATAATTTGCTTCTGCAGTTAAATATGACTCCTGAAATACATTGAGAGAATACTGACAGGAAGCGTTGAACATTAAAAAGTGTACTATTGATTCAGAATGAATCAGTAGATTATATTTATGCCCATATATAATCTATTCAAATTTGCTGAGGAAAACAATAGCCAAAACACACATAATTTCTATTTGAATGGAATACATGTTAAAATTTAAACTCAGCTCTGCATGTAATGCAGATAAAGGCCAACCTTGGCAACAGTGGGAAAGCTTGTCCTTGAAAATATTATGAACAGTCTGTCTGGATGTCTTAAGGACAGCACAGGAATTTAGTTGAAAGAATTTTGTGTTTAGTGATCATACATTAGAATTCTCAACATAGTGCTTAATATTTCCTTCATGCAAACTAGTGGACTTATTCAGGGACCTGTACACTTTCTATAGCATCTCCTTGTTATAGTTTTAAACCTCAGAATTCCTTCCAACAAGTTTAGAGCCAACGCCTGGGTTTTACAGGTTTAACAAAGGATGCCATGAATATGCATGTTCTGTTGTTAATAGCTGTAAGCAGAGCCTTTGTCCGAATCTCTCTTTGAGCCTAAGGGAAGGGTGAGCTGGGCAGGTCAGGGGGGAGGGGGTCTGTGCTTTCTCTGTGCAGGTCAGAAACCTCACTTGCTCGGGATGGAGGAGTGGAGCAGACACACGCACAGCTGGGATCCGACCTCGCCGGAGACGGGAGCTGTGTCCTCTGGTCTCTGGCTTTTCGCCAATCATCCACAGACCCGGAGAGGCGTCAGTGAAAGAGGGGACTTATCCAGCCTCTTGCCTTGCATAGGCTGCTGCTGCTGCTGCTGTTTCCTGTGTCGTCGGGACCCACGAGGGCAGATTGCAGCTGCTTGCTGTCTGCGGAGAGGGAGAGAGGGAGAGCCAGCCAGGCACGACATCGCCACCATCTGTCCGTAAATATAACTGCCACCCCTGGGAGCGGGAGCAGCCAGCGCTTGAGGTGCAACAGCGCCACCTGCTGTCTGCAGATATAATTGCATCTTCCCCCCTTTTGAACACCACCAAAAGGACATTTTAACCGGTTTCTTTTTATTACAATTGTTGTTGTTTGGTTCTTTTTGGATATATATATAGGTATATGTGTATATCTGTGTGTTGTGATTAAGAACTGTTATCCTTTCATATTCATATTTATATTTTTCCCTAATTAAAGTTTTTTTTTCCTAAATTTAAGGAGAGGGATTATTTTATTTCTTGGCCAATAAGATATCTTCGTTTTCCCTTCAAACTAAGACACTCCTTAACAAAATGCAAAAGGAGTCAAAGGTTGTTGGTCAGGGACTCAGTTGCTGTAAACCAATCTAGCTCCAGTGAGAGAAGGAATGAAATTTACACAAACTACAGTATTGCATTTCTGAGGGCTTTGAGGTAGATTCAAACCAAATCAAGTTTGACCAAGCATGGAATGCACTAGAAAGTTGTAGGCCTGCAGGACAGAGTCACTTTTCCCTCCATCTCTCTAAACAAGATGAAATGTTAATCCTGCCAATAGAATCAAGACTATACACAAATCTTCTTGATCTTTGTAGGATTGTTACTTTGGACATACAAGGTAGAAACTTTCTTCCACAGGAGTCCACATATATTGTTAGAAAATTAAAATGCAATGGAGTTTATGTCAAGGCTCTAGACTTAAATGCAGTACCTGCTGTGGGATGCAAAATGCAAAATGAATGGGAAGAACATAAATGGTGGACTTTCTCTTTGAAGGAAATGATTGGTATTAACCAGCAACTCCTCAAACAAGTTAGTCAAAAATTTCTGCTCCTGGAGTCCCACTGTTTTTAGTGAAGCATTTCTGATGAGTAGTTGCAGATAAGACAGTGACTTGTGTTTGCAGACATAATTTATATCAAAGATTTGCTCCAGAAATTAACTAGGAGAGTTTGAACTAGGAGAGTTTAAAATGAGATAGGTGGGTTTGGGGTTTTTACATCGCTTTGTCATGCAAATTAGAGTGAATATCCCTCATCTACCAGGCCAGAGGATTATAGGTTTGGTAAAGCAGGACTTCCCTTTTATGAATCCATGTTGACTACTCATGACTACCTCCTTTTTCATCCTGTGTCTGGAATTTTTTTCCAAAGTATTTATTTACTCCATCACCTTCCCAGGCATAAAGGTAAGGCGAAGTGATCCGTAATTCCCTGAACTCTTCTTGCCCTTTTCAAGATAGGAGAAACATTTGCTCTCATCCAGTCCCCAGGCGTCATTGCAAACTACCCTCATCATTCAAACATTCTTAAACTGAGAGTTTAAGCTATATGTTGGTGATGGTCATTCAGAAGAATTTTAATAACAGCATTCCGATTTCCTTAGAAAATACTGGAGCAACACAGTTACAATGTTTCCCACACTACCTTCAAAAAATGCTCCTTATTGTGGAATCTTAATTGGTTGCAAAAGCAAACATTAAAAAAAGGCAGAGCCCTAGCCTGGTCTCATGTGTTCTGAACTTCTCTGTGTGCTCCCATGACATCATCTGCAC
>JAWWEW010000088.1:23039072-23054852 GCA_035583185.1 Anabacerthia variegaticeps | reverse complement strand
CTATCTAAGAACTTGGCTTTGCAAGCAATTCAAACTGTTGCTGAGGCTTCTGAAGCAACACCATCATTCACCCAGGTCCAGCAGAAGCTCACAGAGCCATTTATAGACTTTGCAGAGAGATTAAAAAATGCTGTCTTGAAGCAAATTAAAAATCTAGAGGATAAAGACGCGCTGTTTCAAAAATTGTCAATTGAGCAATCAAATGAAGATTGCCAAGCAATACTAAAATCCCTGAATTTAGGTACTGCTAACATTTTGGGAGACATAGGGGAAAAAACACTTATTCAAACAATAGTCTTTTGCAAAAAAGCATAAATAACCTTGTGAGAAAAGCCAAGAAAATCTGACCCTTCTGAAGTGAAGGTATTATACTGATATTTTGTGTTTGTTGCAAAAAGATGCTCACTGAATTGAATTCTACATGCCCTAACGCTAGGAATCAAAGGTGACAAAGCTGCATGAGCTGCACTTGTCTTAAAAAAAAAAAAAAAAGCTGGGAACTATAAAGAATGCAGTTTCTAAGTGTCTTAAGTCTTTGTATGCTACAGCAGAAAAGTGGAGTCAGGGCACCTGGGTTTCAGTGGCCCATTTTTGTACTAGGTTTCAATTCTCAATTGACCTTTAAAAATTATGAAATAAAATACATAAAATACTTTACAAATATTACAGATTAATGTATTTAATTTTCCTGTGCTTCTAGTCTGTATTCAGCTATAAAATTGATGTGTGTGGCTGCCAATCCATTCCAGATAGACATTCGTCATTCTGTCACTGATTTCATTCCTTGATGAAAAATAGTCCCTAAATATTCCTGAAGTGAATATTTGCTGCCATCATAGAAACACGGTATTCCTTTTACAGCTATGGAAGTCCTGTCTTACCTTAGAAATCAAATTCTGCACATTCTTAACATTAAACTGGCTGTGGTTTTCCTGCTTGCAAAATGACTTAGTCTAATCTGGTATGTGGACTCTGCATAATGTTTGTGTCCTAACAGCTTAATCATGGAATTATAGTATGGTTTGGTTTGGAAGGGAAATTAAAGAGCATCTAGTACCACACTCCTTCTGCCTCACCTTCCCCACCCCAGGCATGGATGCGTTTTACTGGACCAAGTTACTCAAATCCTTACCTAGCCTGGCCTTGAACTTCACTGAACACCTTCTTGTAGGCCCTCTTTAGGTATTGGAAGGCTGATATAAATCTCCCTGGATTTTTGTGTTCTCCAGGCTGAACAACCCCAACTATCTCAGCCTGTTGCCGTAGGAGATGTGCTCCAGCCCTCTGATCATTTTTGTGGCCCTCCTCTGGACTCAGTTCAACAGGACCAGAGGAACCCCAGAGCTGGGTGCAGTACTATTATAGTTTCAACATCTTGTTGGAATTCCTCCCAAAAAGCTTGGAGTCAACGCCTAAATGTCTGTGAAGATAAGTGGCTAACAAAAGGACCTAATGAATATTCATGTACTGGTGTAATGACTCAGACCAGAGCCTTTTGTTCTGGTCTCCCCCAGGCCGGGAGGAGGAGGGAAGATGGCTCTTGTGGGGAGCTGCAGGAGTTTTCTGTTCAGGAGGCTCAGCATCTCAGCGGAGTGAGCTAGGACAGAGCACACAGGATCCAGCGTTCACTGGAGAACCGGGACTGTGTCTCTCCCTCTCTTAACTGGACCGTTTACCTTTGGGGGCTGCAGGCACTGCAGGAGCTGCCGTGAGGAAGACAGCATGCCTGTTTTTTTCTGCATTATGGAGACAGGGTTTCTGTCACTTTTACCATTGATCCCACAGGAGCTGACCCAGTGGCTGTGCCCTGCCATCTCGCCTGTGAGAGAGGCCAACCAGCTGAGGCGTGACATCGGCACCTGCTGTCCATAGATATAACTCTATGCCTTTTTAGGGATTAACTTTTGTTTTCCTTTTTATTTAAAGGGGTTTATTACAAACTGTTTTGTTTGGTCCTTTCTGGACATGTATATATATATATAGTGGTTAAGAACTGTTATCCTTTTCCTATATATACTTTTCTAATTAAAGTTCTGTTTTCTAAATTTAAAGGAGAGGGGTTATTTCTTTTTTTTTTTGGCTGATCTTCTTGGGGGAAGAAGGCTTTTCCTTTCCTGTCTCTCGGCCTTTTCTGTCTCTTTTCTGTTCTCCCCTGAACTAAGACAAGTACTCAAGTTGGGATCTCACCAATCCAGAGTAAAGGGGAAGAATCACCTCCCTCACCCTGCTGGCCACACTTCTCCTGACACAGCTCAGGATATGGTTGATTTTCTGGGCTCCAAACATGGACATCTGGGACATGTCCAGCTTCTCGTACCCCACCACCCCCAAGTTCTCATCAGGGTTACTCTCAATCCATTCTATACTCATCTTGTATTTGTGCTTGGAATTGACCTGCAGGACCTTGCGCTTGGCCCTGTTGAAGGTTCACACAAGGTCTCCCTCTCAGGGTTTGCACAGGCCCCCTCTCCCCTCCCCGCCCCCTCAAGCCTCTCAAGGTCCTTCTGAATGACATTTCTTCCCTTCAGTGCTGATCGCACCAAACAGCTTGGTGTCATCAGCAAACTTGCTGAGGGTGCACACGATCCCACTGTCCATGTCACTGACATAAACATTGAATACTAGCTGCAGAGGAATGCCACCCATCGCTGGTTTCTCTTTGAACATTAAGTCTTTGACCTTAACTCTTTTAGTGCAACCATCCAGCCAGTTCTTTATCCACCAAGTGGTCCACCCATCAATGTTTCTCCAGTTTAGAGACAAGGATGTTGTGTGGGACAGTATCAAATGATTTGCACAAGATGAGGTCAGTTGCTCTTCCCTTAACCACCACCTCTGTAATTCCATTGTAGAAGGCTATCAAATTTTTCAGGCACGATTTGCCCTTTTTGAAGCCTTATTGGCAGTCACCAAGCATATCCTTATTTTCCATTTACCTCAGCATAGTTTTCAGGATGATCTGTTCCACGATTTTTCTGGACATAGAGGTGAGACTGACCAGCCTGCAATTCCCCAGGTCTACCTTATTTTCCTTTTAAGAGTGGGTGTATATTTTTTCTTTTCTAGTTACTGAGAACTTCACTGGACTGGCATAACTTTTGAAATATGTTGGCTAGTGGTTTAATCACTTGCTCTGCCAGTTCTCTCAGGACCCGTGAATGTATCTCATCAGGTCCTATGGACTTGTGCACCTTTAAGTTCCTTAGATGGACTTGAACCTGATCCTCCCTACAGCTAGTGGTTTTACATTCTCCCGGCCCCCGCTTTTGCCTTCTGCAAATTAATGAATCTACCCTGACACTGGAGGGTTTCTTTATATTTGTTTTCTGCTAAAGTAGCAACTGGCTTTACTGGTTAAAAGAAGGGCACTCATGATGGAATCATACTTATAACTTAGTAACATGCTAATGTAGTGACAAACAGTGAAGAATGTAAGAGATAGTCCATGTCCATGTGTTTGGTACAAGTTCTATGACTACTTCCCCCAAAAAAATTAGTACAGTTTTAATTAAAGTAAGTAAAAAGCAATGTAACTTTTTACTTTTTGTCAGTTAGGAATCCCACATCTTTTGTATTTTCCATAAAGAGCAATTTTCTTACCTATATTTTTTCATTCCTCTTAAAAATAGCTCTATCTTGACTGATTTGGAAATAGTTTGCTTAAAAATATCACTTCCTCAGTTATATAAAAATATGTTTTTCTTTTGTTTAGTAAATAAAAGCACCTAAGCATTATTCAAATGCTGGTCACTTTTTAGCATCATGGAAGTGAGATTGGATTTATAATGAAACACATCTTCATTGTGTGTCTTTCAAGTGAAAACTCTATCTGCACAGAAGTAATAATAGTGTCTTTCTCATTACATTGTTTCAGTGAACTGAGGTCTATCTTCAAGAACATGAAAATAAAGTCTAGACTTGCGGATGTTCAGATAAGCAGAAGAGAAGGGAGAATGAGCACAAATGAGTAGGTAAGTTCAAAAATGCAAGTAATATTGAAATCTAAAATTTTAAATATGATGAAAAATTGTGAGGCAAGGTAACATCCTGAAAAAGGATAGTGAGAAAGCTGTAAGACTTTTTTTTCTATTAAGTAAATGCTAGAAGATGGTATAAATAAAATCAGAAAGTGCATAAAATGACTCATTTGATTGAGAAAATACAGCATTACCATCTTATTTGTTCTACAAAGCTGTGAAGGGTGCTTTTCGTGTTCAGAACTAGAGACAACTATGCTGAAGTCTGAATGTATAGTTTGATTAACTTAATAAATAACTTCTATCAGGAATAGTCCCACAGAAGTCAGTGGAGATAATTGTGGAGTGAGGCTCTATACTGTGTGAGTAAGAGTAATGCAATCTGATTTATTAATCTGTAAAGCTCTTGGTGGCAGGAAGAGAACAGCCAAATCAATATGGAACTGAGGATTATTCCCAAGAAATTCAGTTATCACTCGTGATGAAGTAGCATATCTAGATAGTTACTGTGAGCATGACAACTGCGGTAAGATATGGTTGAATATTCACTGAACTGTTGTTTATACATGGAATCATGTTTTATGGTGATAGAAATCTCACTCTAAACCCTGAATAAGGTTGTATTTGTGAAAGGAGACAACTGACCACTGCACTTAATAAAATGTAGTAGTGACTATTTGCTTGCCTCAGCAGGCTGAGGATGGCTGTTGCATAGCACAGACATCACCTTACCTGACCTCAGAGCTCACCTCCCAAGGGATCACAAGCAAGGGACCAAACTGCAAGTCACAGGAGGGACACTTTGCTACTGGTGAGGGGGGCACTTGAGTGTGCCATGTTGTCATGCACGTATCTGAGAGGAGCTGGTGCCAAGGGCTATCTGCAGTTTTGGGCATTCACCCAGCAATATGTTAGCTACAAGCATCCTTTTGGGTAATGGATATTCCTGTGACTGCTCATATTAGTAAAGAGCCAGCAGCCAATAAGGGTGGTGATGCATTCTTGCTGAGAAACATCAAATGGTGATGAATTTTGCAGTGAAGGGTGTTCATGGAGGAGGTCCATCCATGAGGTAAATCTGATATGCCGGACATTTCCATGGTATTTCCTCACATCAGTGGCCGGGAAGAGCTGCTACACATTGATTCTCCTGTGCATAAAGCAAGTATGTTAAATGTCAAGGAATTTTCTAAAGACACACCTCCTTGCTTTGCCACCCTGATATCAGCCAGGCTGTCATGGACATCTGTTCTGAGGCTCTGATTGTGTAGAAACATAATTCTGTGAATATGTCACTGTTTGGGAAGTGTAAACTGATAAATTCTGATACACGTTAATAACTTAATTTTTATACATCTATATATGCTTTTGAGCTTGAGCTCATCAAAGGCAGAGTTACATGGTGTGCTGGTTACAGCTGGCATAGAGTTACCTTTCTTCATAATGTCTAGAATTTTGGATTTGTGCTGAACACAGGGATGATAGATAATATAGAAATGCTTTTGTTATGCCGAGCAGTGCTTGCACAGAGCCAGGGCCTTTTCTGCTTTTCATACTGCCACACTGGCAAGGAAGTTGGGAGAGCATGGGAGGTTGGGAGACACGGCTGGGACAGGTGACCCCAAAGGACCATAGGGATATTCTATACTATAGGACATCATGCTCAGTATATAAAATGGGGGGAAGAAAGAGGAAGGGGGAGACATTTGGAGTGATGATTTTGTCTTCCCAAGTCATTGTTATGTGTGATGGGGCCCTGCTTTCCTGGAGATGAGTGAACACCTGCCTGCCCTTGGGAGGCAGTGAATTTATTCGTTGTGTGCACAGCTTTTGCTTTCCCTATTAAACTGTCTTTACCTTGAACTGTGAGTTTTTCAGCTTTTACCCTTCTGATTCTCTCCCCAATCCTGCTGGTGAGGGAGTGAGCGAGAGGCTGTGTGGGGCTCGGCTGCTGGCTGTAGCTAAACAGTGACATATGGGAACAAATACCTCTACTGAAGACCTGACAGAGGTCTCAGTGTCTGAACCTGATCTGCTTTTTTTTTAAGATGGAAAGGAAAGCATTTCAGAACATAAATGATGTAACTTTTGTAAAAAAGAGACTATTTTGACAAATAGATATAGCAGTGATTATTATTTTTGTGTTAAACAATGGTCATTTCCTATTCCCACAGTTTTTTCCCTTCAGATGGAAAAAGCACTGACCTGATAGCATTGGGATTTTTAAACGAACAGCATAAATCAATTAAAATAAGATGCTTGCAGTGATGGCAAATTACCATTTTCATTGATGTTGAGTGAAATAGATTGCAGAGTTACTTCACAGGAGCTCTTTTGAGTACCATCACATTGTTTATCCTCCACAAGTCATCATATATTTTTGCTAAGTCAGTACTTTGAAAGAAGTACTTGATGAGTCTCAAACTTTCAAAGGTAAAACAGAAGATAATAATGGAAGAAATATTTTTTTTCTTTTGTCCTCCTGGTATAAAATGAAATTGGGAGTAATTGTGGGGCCAGAAAGGGGGAATTGTTTCTACCCGAGTTTCCTACAAAGTCAGGATGTGAATGACCACTTTTTTGAGTGTATGCCCATATCCTCCTATCTCTTTTTTCTGGTTTTACTCACTTTGAGTCAGGCTATTCTACCTTTTTTAACCTACGTTGGTTTTGGTCACCCAGTTTTCAAAAGCAACTTTTCAAAAAGCTTGTTTGGAACTGAGCTACAGCATTGAGGTTGGAACAATTGATTGGGGAGAGATAAAGGGACAGAAATCTTTTTACCTGGCACTATTGACAAGGAAAAATGTATTGTCATTGGAAATATATCCAAGCCCAATAGATCAGAGATTGGTTCAGTGAGAACTGTACATCAGTCCAGTCCATTAGGTGAAAATGTAGAACTCTGCAGATATAAAGTCATATATCTTCACCCATCAGAGTAATCTATGTATGCATATATGTATCTACATATATATGAATATCTATCTCTCTCTCTCTCCATATATATACATATATATATATATATATAATTGTTGAGCAAACATCCAGGAGCTAGCTGATATACTTTCTTTAAATTGTACAAATATACTGCATCTAATAGTGACTGAGAAAGCAAAGAGGCAGGAAGAATTCATCACAGCTACTGTTAGGGATTTTTTCATGAAGTTCTAATTGCATGTGTAATAACCAGAAGATTCAGTCCGAAAATATTTACTAGACACTTCTGTGATCCATTAGTTCAACTTTAAACTGCACAATAATATTTCCATTTCAGCTCCTTGCAGCCGAAATTGACTGGCTTTTTTTTGTTGTTGTTGGTTGTTTTTTTGGTTTGGTTTTTTTGTTGTTTTGGTTTTGATTTTGTTTCTTTCTTTTTTTCATTTCTGCTCAGGAAATAGAGTAAAAGCATTCTTTTTCTCCTTCCCTTGTATTTTCATGGTTCAGAGGCCTGTATTTTAAGCATAATGCATTAACTCAAATTAAGTAATCATGAAAAATACCTCTCCCTTTAAATTGTCTGCACTAAAAGTAGAACTAAAGGAGTCTTTTCTTGACTTGAGAACCCAACTGGGAGATTATTCACTTCTCCCCAAAACCCCATATTCCAACTACTGGTCTTCTCAATCAAGTAAAAGTATAATTGTTTTAATGCCCTCAGTGTCTCCTCTGCATAGTGTGGAGCCAAGGAGCGACACCAAATTTACTGATTAAGGATGGATTTATTAGCCTGTCCACAGCCTATATGTACTCCAAGGAAGACAGGTTTTAGCTGATTAATTCAGATTCCTTTGCTCAGAGTAAACAACATGCTTTCTTCACATAAATGTAGACATTGAGTATACAGTGAAACCCACCTGAGTATGAGGCTGTGTGAGAAAAAAACATTGCTCTGCTTTGTATTTCATCGTATAGTAGGCACAGTTTAAAATATTTTTATTATATCTCTGTTCCCATGAAATTCAAATACAGTATTGTTACAAAACTGTATGTCAAAATATTCTTGATTTTGATCAGTTCATCATGCATCTTGTCTAAATTAGTTTCTTTTGAGAAATACAAAGGATAAGTGTTTTAACTGTCTTATATATTCATTTTCATTTGTTTTTAAAAATATTACTTGTAACTAGGCTTCTTGTCTAGCATAACATTTCATATTTTAGCTGGTTCTGAGGGGCTTTGAAATCGTAACCTACTGAAAAATCCCTAAATCTTTTGGAAGATATGAGGGCACTAAAAATGTCTGAAAAGGACTTTTTTAAGTGTCAGAAGCTTATTTGAGTTGCCAAGAGGCTTTGTGTTTGTAGAGGGAGAACAAGGAAGAATTATGTCTCAGGTTATAAAAGATCTTGCATAAAAAAAAAATAAAATATTAATAGTATGTTAAAAATCTGTGAGGAATGCAATTATTAAGCATATTAGTGGCTCTGGTTTATTGTGTAATCATGGGCAGCATTATGTTTAACTGTTGTACAAATTAGATACTTAAAGGCTAAAGCTTTCTGTTGTGTGCAGGGCTTGGCTTGACAAAATCCACACTCTATTTAAAATTCACTTTTGTTTCAAATTGAGATCCTAAGTACTGCGTAAGGCTTTGTCAGACTGTATTTATGGAGGTGAAAGAAGTCAATGAAAAACTCAGTGTGGCCTTCCAAAGTGTCTAAATGCCTTTCAACTTCACTGCCAACAGGATAAGTCTCTCACTTTCTTTTGAAAATCTATGATTCTACTACTTACAGTCATGTCTTCTGAAGATAAATGTGAAAAGTCAAGTGAAAAACACAGCTAAAATGTCAGAGAATAAAGTACAAATTCAGGTATAACATACAACCAAACTATAAGCATAAAATGATTTTTTAAATGCTTGTTTTAATTTGTGAACAACTACCAACTGGTTACTTTATTCTTAGTCATAGCCCTGTATGACTAATTCTATGCCAGAGTACATAAGTAGAATCAGTGGACTACTTCAGGGTATGTGTCCAGTAAAAATTAATGCATCATTACTGTTGAGGAGGACTCAGGTGACATGTTCTGTTGACATCTGTAAACACTTGTGAGATTTAAGTGTGAAAATTTAACAGCCTGTCCAAAATATTGTGGGTTTCTGTAAAAGCCTTTTTGTTGTCTTTAGCTCTAGCATTTAATTATAGAAATACTTTCCTATAGTTTTAGCAAGACTGGTGGCACAAAAAATTACGTATAGAAGAGCCAGATACCTCTCTAAGATTTTAATGGCTTGTGTGCTAGTGATCCATCTCCAGCATTAAGGGTTCATACTAAGCTTTATTGAGTTCCTGAATATATGTTGCTTGGAATGCCAAATGTAATGAAAATGGGTTGATTTTTGAAAACTTAGTCTATAACACAATTTATTTAAATGAACATTTTTTCATGTGGCAAAAATTAAAGTCTAGCAGACATTTAATTTTAAAAATCTGAACTTTCAATACTGTCATCCTATTTATTGTTAAAAGTTCCATATTGAGATATTAATGTCATGATTGCTTGGAAAATCTGTTTTATTTTGCTAACACATTGAATTTTTAAAAAAATAATGTTTCTGAACATTGCTAATTATTGCCAGTAAACAGTAGTTAGACTGTCATGGTAAAGGGGAAGAAAAACAAATAGTACAAGTTAACGACCATTATTTATACTGTTACTATAGCAAAACAATTTTTCATTTACTTATGTATTATAAATAAGATATTAATTATGTAAGTCATAATTCTACTGATAAATTCTTTTTAAAATTATAGGACTCAATAAAGATAAGTAGGCAAGCACGCTGTATATTTATTTCTTTTCTCTTCTTGATTCAAAGGATTTCCTCTTCAGATAGGGGAAAAGCACTATGCATTATCCTGCTGAAAATACCATGGTAAATATGATAAACGCAAAGGAGATTTGTGGCATGAATTCTCATTTGCTGTTACATGGACTGACACAGTAACACTTTGCATAGTTTATATCCTGCTTTTTATGACTCATCAGTACTAAGAATGGCTATGGGGAAGTAGAGAATTTGTGCAATTTTTCCCCCTGAAAATCCCATTTACTAAATCACAAAGATCTTAAGATTGAGCCTGTCTTTATAAACATCTGTTCTGTGTGCATATAGTGTTTAAATAGATGGAATATAATTTTCAATTATTTGAATTTCATTTCTGCTGTTGGAAGGTATGGTCAGCTTGTTTCTTTTTGCACACCAGTGTGTGTGCCTTCATTTCTCTGTCAAAATACATGCTTTCTGAAAAAGTCGTTGCCACATAACCATGTTCATGCAACACTTGAGCACAAGGAACTTACACATGAGACAAGTGCTGTGCTACAGATTATGGGGGTCTGTGGCTTGCAATTTAGCAGGATGAAAAAAAGGTCAAGTTTATCCATATGGTCTTTCAATTTGTAATGAGTGCCATAAGAAATGCTGACAAGTCTGGTTCTGTAAGGCTTGCATTTAGATAGTGTTTAAAATATCCTAAAATGCAATAATTCCTATGTATGCAAAAAGTCAATGATGGAATTAGTGTGGGGATATTTTTAACAACTATGATTGAATATCTTCCTTTATATTTCAGTCATGCTTAGAACTACATATAATTTTTTTAGTGAGGTCATGCTTTGCTGTACGCATGACTCAGGACCAGTTCATGTTATTTATCAATGCCTTAGACTGAATTGCTTTTAAATCGTTCTGCAAAGAAAGAGAAAAACTGGTATTAAGAGGGGGAAAAAAGGATACGAAAGAAAAAAAAATAGGCAGAGAAAAACATATACCAAAAAAAGTTCAGAGCTGCGAAACCAACAAGGAGGCTGGCCTTAATAGCTCTGTTTGCATCACATTTATATATTTGTCATGGAAAACATGGGAGAACAACTTTGATGAGGTGAGAGCAGCAGCAGTTAATTCCCACAGCTGTAGAAGAGAGCACAGAGCAGCAGAGCAACAGGCCCTGCTGATGTGAGCTCTGCCGAAAAAGTGCAGTTATGCTGTTTATATAGCTTTAGGTAAACACTCTGTCCTTCACCAAACCTGTCAGATAAGCACGAAGTGGTAAATAAGAGCAGTTGAAATCCTTCAGATAAGGAAGCTCCAGGCAGTATATACTTTTACAAATATTCCTTTTATGAATAATCCACTCATTTGTTAATTAAATAGTGCTGACTGGTAAGACTATTAGATGCAAATGTTTTTTAACCAATATCTGCAAAGACCTAGGAGACATCTATTTTGCTTCCATACTTCCCCTTTTGAGACTTACAATCTAACACCATTTTTCTCTTAAATATCTGAAGTACAGTTAATGGGGCACAGAGGCCCAGCTCATGAATTCTGTGAGCTCGGAATCAATCATTCCTTGGGCTGTGCTGTCACATCATCCATTCTCATCTGTAGGGTTTACAATCTAGTATAGTCATTAGTCCAAGCACTTCTTCCCTTCTCTTCTTCAACATCCCCCAATACATTCAACATCATGCCTGACCAACCTAGTGGCCTTCTGTGATCGAGTGACTAAATCAGTGGACAAGGAAAGGGCTACGGATATCATTTATCTGGAATTCTGTAAAGCCTTTGACACAGTCCCACACAACATCCTCCTCTCTGAATTGGAGAGAGATGGATTTGATGAGTGGACTGTTAGATGGATAAGAAAGTGGTTGTACAGTCATATTCAGAGTGTAGTGGTCAATGTCTCAGAGTCCTGATGGACAACAGTGACAAGTGGTGTCCCTCAGGGGTCCATATTGGGACTGTGTTATTTAGCCTTCACTAATGACATAGATGAAGGGATTGAGTGGACCCTCAGTAAATTTGCAGATGTCATCATGCTGAGTGCAGCTGACAAACCTGAAGGACAGGATGCCATCCAGAGGGACCTGGACAAGTTGAAAAGTGGACCCACTGAATCTCATGAAATTTTACAAGATGCAGTGCAAGGTGCTGCATCTGAGTCAGGGCAACCCTTGGTATCAACAGAGGCTGGGGATAAACAGATCAAGAGAAGCCATGCCAAGAAGGACTTGGAAGTGCTGCTGGATGGGAGGCTGGATTATCCACCATATAAGCCTTTGCCCTTGCCCTTGCCCTTGCACATTTGACCTTGCAGCTCAGAAAGCCAACTGTGTTCTGGACTGCACCAAAAGCAGCATGACCAGCAGGGTGAGAGAGGGTATTCTGCCCCTCCACTCTATTGAAACCCCATGTGGAGTGCTGCATCCAGCTCTGGGGTCCCCAACACAGGAGGGACATCAACCCTAACCCTAAAGAGCATGTAGTGACAGGATGAGTTGGAATGGCTTCAGACTGAGAGTGGATTTAGATTAGGTATTAGGAAGAAATTCTTTCCTGTGAGGGTGATGAGGCACTGGAATAAGTTGTCTAGAGAAATTTTGGATGCTTCTTCCCTGGAATTGTTCAAGGCCAGGTTGGATGGAGCTCTGAGCAACCTGATCTGGTGAAAGGCGTCCCTGCCCATGGTAGGGGAGTTGGAACTAGATGATGCTCAAGATACCTTGCAAAGCAAACCATTCTATGATTCCATGATCATTATTCTAGTTTTTGTTTGAGCCATGCCTCCTTCAATCTTTGCACATACCAGTTTGCCACAATTCAAGATGAACTGAAACAATGCATACACAGCAATCAAAGGTAATAATCTGAATAAATTGTACTTCAGTGATGTTTTAGGCAGTTTTTCCTACACATATTTCCATATCTGGGAACCATCTCCTCCAGTCAAAAAAGGTTTTTTTGATATATTTCATATGGAATCGAAAGTTGATCCTGAATCATATGTACATTGCATTAATTTTCATTTCTGATCTTGATCTGCATATGTACAGCAAGTGGTGTGAAATATTATACATTTTCCTACTTAAATGATGAGTATAGAATATAGCCCTGTTTTGCAGGGCTACCTGTGATGCTTGTTTTACCTCTACCTGTAAGGCTGAGGGAGCATTACCCATCTCTTCTGTTACAGCAGAGCTTTTACAATAGTTTTTTCTAATTTCTGATTCTTCTAGCCAACAGAGAAATGTTTGTACAAACAGGTAGAAGCCAGTTTGACAAAGAAGTGGATTTTGTGATGTGTTTTTTATTATATTTGGTACCTTTGGTAAGTTATGCCCATCATTCCTGATTAGTATAGGAACACCAGGAAGAGAAGTCTGAATCAAAAAGTCCCTGTCCAATTAACTGACAGTATCTTCGAGGCACCAGAGCCACGTACCCAGTATAATTGTTCATTCCCTAGGGTCTAATCATAAAAATTATTCTTACAGATCAGTGTATGACCAGCAATATAAACCCAAAAAAGAAATTTCAAACCAAGCTACAATTTTCAGAAACAATCTACAAGTTCCAGTGACACAATAGAGTCATCAAAGCCTATTTGCAGGATTGCAGTTTGCACTTCAGTTTGGATTTGTTCAAAGGAAGTTCATCTGTATCACCCATCTGTGCTGTCACAGGTGACACATTTTACCTTGTATCTGATGGCAGTGTGACCCCTTCACACTGGGAACTTGACCTGGCTGGGAGAACCCCTTGCACTTCACTGCAGTATTGGTAATTGCCTGTACCTGGTCAAGTTCTTTCCAGTGCATCAGTGTATTTTTACTTGAGGCTTTATGAAAAGTTCTTACGCATTTCATTAATGCTTAACAGTATTATAGAAGAGCGCCATCTGTGAGTTGTAGGATGGCCTGTACAGGAGGTAAGGGTGCTGTGTAAGGCAGACACCTTGGTCTAACCATTAAAATATCTTATGAGGTGGCAGCCTATTTAGAACATATTCAGTATGAACCAAAACATTTAAAACAGTTTAACTGCACTTTTGGGGTACTGGCATTTCCCCTAGTTGTCTGGCTTCTGTTTGCACTGCCTGGGTATCAGCTCTACTCTCTGTTGCTGAGGTGTCTCTCCAGCTTGACAGACACCAGAGATCTATAGAGAGATGGACAAGAACTTTGGGAATGTGCTCCCAGTCAAAATGTCTACCACCAGCCCACTATGCTGGTCCAGAGCACTGACACACCAGGAAGTTCCTGCTGGATACTGGCAACTGAATTGCAGCCCGACCTGCAGCCTTCCATCTTGAGGATTTGAGGAAGGGTTGTACGTTTCCCAAGGCTTTCCCAAGGCCAGAGGCTTTCAGCAGGGAGCAGCCCCCAGCCAGGCAGGATGTAGGAGCCCAAATCATGTCACTGTCTTCCACCTTGAGAATAAGGGAATTCAATTTAGATGAGTTCGGAGCAGGAACAGCTTATTGCTACAGTAGAGACCACATACTAATAGCATGACAGGTTCTGCTGACGTGAAGTCTGCCCAAATGGGACAATGATGGGGTTTATATACCTTTAGAATGCACAATTTGATCTTCATCAAACCCTATTAGCTAAGCAGGAGGTGGTAAATAACACTGGCTGAAGTTCTTCTTAAAAGGAGGCTCCAGACGCTACATTCTTTTACAGATAATCCACTCCTTTGTTAATTAAATGATGCTGACTGGCAAGACTTTTAGATGCAAATGTTAACTGTGAGTCTTGCAAAGGCCTGTGAGACATGAACTATTTTGCTTCCATGTGTCCTATTACTGTTCAACAAGGAAAGGTGAGCCTGCTGATACACAGGTTTTGCCAACATCTTAGTTACAAGAAAGTGGAACAGATGGCAGAAATCAACTGATCAAAATTTTACAACTGTGCAGAAGTGAGTGGAACTGCATGGACTTGCAAGGCAAACAGATTTTCAAATGCTTCATGTATTGGATGTTTTAAAAACAGCTGCCTTTGTGATTCTGTTTTCAGAAATGTAAATCAAAGTGTCATTGCTGCCTTTATGAATGAAGTTGTTTAGCAAAACATTAGACATTTAGAGTTCTCATATTTGCAGTAAACTGAATGCTTAGTTTAGATCTCTCTAAATATACATCTCAGGCAGTTACAAAGATTGCTCAGGTGGAATGCTTAAAAGGCTGATGAATCAGCTCAGTTTTATACTCTGAAAAAAAGCTTTACTAAATGAATTCATTAGCAACCTGATTCATAGTAAAGATCAATTCGACAGTATTAATCATCATAACTACATGAACAAAGAAGTGCATCTTCACATTAATGTCCTGAGTGAGCTAAGAGGATGCAATATCAAGGGCTAGTGGCTGGAGTGCATGGTGGCGCTTGGTGGTGCAGGTCACAATGATCAGGCCTGAGAGCTGTAGGATAGGAGAAGCCAAAGCCAGCTGGGTTTCTCCTCTTTTTTCTCCAGCTTTCCTTGCTGCAGCCTGATGGTTTTAGGCTATTGCTTCTTGCCTGAAAGAGGGTCTCTGCTTATCTTGTTTTCTTTTGTCTTGCTAGTAATCATTGTCTATGTAGAGGGATGCCCTGCCTGTTCATAGTTGCCTCTGTTTATCTTGTCCTTTGACTGCCACCTTTTTATTCCTGATTGTCTCTTCTGGGCAGCTGAACCTGTATTCCCCACTTCAGTGATCACATTACTCATATAGATATGCAAAACTGTATTTGGCTATGCCATTGCAAAGTTAGAAAATACTTACCTGTTGTTACTTTTTCTATTTTAATACCTTCATACTCATATTTAAGATTAATTTCATCCTTTCAGGTATGAATTTGCTGGTGTCACAGACCTCTGCTTTGCTACAGTCACTTTCATTTTTCTCCAGCTTGTGTGCTATTATTTATCCTGCCACACAGTTACAAGCAGTTACAGCTGCACACAGTGTATTAAGACAATGCACAGCCCAGTAAAATAAGTTTGCTTCCACATCGACTTCAC
>JAWWEW010000088.1:23013079-23023098 GCA_035583185.1 Anabacerthia variegaticeps | reverse complement strand
AATGTTTGCCCCACAAAATGCTTCAGGATTTGTTGTAAACTTGAAATCACAACTGCACAGTTCAAAGAGCAGGAGTGCTACAACCTTAAAGCCTCCTGTGGTTGATGAACTTTTGGATTCTGCAATGTGACCCAAACACCCCACCAAACCCCCAAAGGGCACAGAGGAAGCTCCACACCTCTCAGTGAGGACTCTGATCACTTCAATATTTCCTCTTTGGACCATCAGTGTACTTTAGGGCAGGCAATTATAGGGAGATGCCATGAGGGAGGGAGGTTGAAATCCTTTACATACAAAGGTTTTACTCTTCAGATTTGCTGCAGTGAAAAATATAGGAATTAATGGAGGGAAGAAGTTAGTCACATGGGAATACAGCTGGGATCAAGATTTGGAGAATTTGATTCAGAACACCTTAGCCAAGTGGACCTGCAATGAATTTTGGGCATGCAGGAGAACAGCCCAGATTGGGCAGCAACCAGGTCTGAAGGTAGGACTGGCAGCTGGAAACCAAGGTCTGCCCATACCATCTGTGTTACCAGCCCTTCTGGAAACCTCATGTAAAAGACCTCCTCATTAAATCTGCCTAACACACAGCCTTACTTCAGCACTGAGATCCTCCTTTATTACCCAGCTTTTCAGAGTCTGAAAGGGTTGACTGTTATATTTTTTGAGTGTCATTAGAAATCACCGAATGAGGGAGGTGAGGGTCTTGTGAAAGTGGTTCAGTTCTAAAGATAGACAGTAAGACACTACTTTCTTTTTAAAAATGATTGCTCATCACTATGTCACTGTCTTAAGGTATATCTTATCTCTGAAGAAAATTAAATACAATTTTAGATAAATTATCTAAATAGTGTCAGAATTATTTCAGAAACTCTTAGAGATATATGTATAAGAAAAAAAGACATCACAGATACTCATCTTAGATCTGCACCAAAACCTTACTTCGTTGTTTTTTGTTTTGCTCTTTTTTCCCTCTGTCTGTATTTCTCAGCCTTAAAAATATGCAGATATTTCCCTACCAAGATGGTAAGGAACACAATTGGTGCAAACTTTCTCTGCAGGGCAGTCTTTACAGAAAGATTGTTTTAGTTACATTCATATAGCTTTCTCTTTTTGCACATTTTCCCCCAGATGTTTCTTTTAGTTGCATCATACTCCCACCAGAATTACTTCATGTTGTAAATAACCTGCTGGTAGTCGCTAAGATGAATCCATCTTATGGTTTCATCTACCTTCCTCTAATTTGGAGTTTCTGATGTTCCTGAAGTGTAGCTAGGTGGGTCATCTCACAGAATGTAAACAAAACATATTTATAGATGTCACAGTGCCAACTAAAATGTGTGTTTGTCTATTATCAATGACAGTTTTCCTCCAATAATTATGCATTTCTCAGAATTCTTTAGCCTAACAAATCTTCCTTTTACCTCCCATGGCGTGGATTAAAATTATCTGCACTTGACATATGAGGCAGGAGAGACTGATTATTTTACAGGATCAGTCCTTATATTAGCTGCAGTTTGAATGTAGTCTTTTCCTGCCAGTCAGCAACAAATACAGGTGAATATGGCAGGGCTTAAATAAACGCCATTGGAAGGAAATTATGTTGACATATATAACATGCTTATCAGTATACAACTTCTCCCACCGGAGAACCAAAGACAGACTTTGATTACATAGAACGTATCTTATAGGTTTTACATCACTCTATTTCAGTGAAACACTAACTTGATTTCTGGCTATAGCTTTGTGATTGAAGGTGATATCATAAAGACTGGTTTCATGCCCAGTATCAGCTGTTTGCTTAAATACTTTACTGAATTGGGGAATGAGTGTCCCTGAGACATTCTGTGGAGCTTCTGAATCCCAGAATAGCCCTGCATAAATCTACTTAGTTACAGAGACAATTTTTAATACTGTACCTTATGCAGCATTAGACTTGACATTTTATATATGCATTATTGCTGAGATACAGTTGCTGTGGGCGGTGTAATTTAGAATTTTCCAATCCTTGCACATTCAAAAATCCCTGTCACAGCATTATACTAATATGTTTATGGTAATATTTCCTTATTTTAGTTATCTGAGAGTTGAACTATGTATCACTTTACAGAGTTCTATAAAAAGTATCTAATTAACCATGGGTAACCATGTTACCCAATTATTTGGATTTGTATGGTGAGGCATGAATGTCCCCCTTAATGATCATATGCCTAGTTAAATTGTTTAATTTAAGTTTTGTTGATGTTATTAATTCAATCTCTTCTGAATAAAAATAAGAAATCAACAGTATTTCCTCATAGCAATACTTTTAACCAAAATATTAAAGTAGTTAATTTCTTACCAAAATTTGCTTGAATGGTTAAAGAGGTACTTTCTGTCTTTTTACTCTGCATACTGAGCCAGTAGAGCTGTCCAGATTTAACAAAAACAGGTCTGCATCCATCACATCTTAGAACAACTTTCAGACATATGCCTCTGTTGGCTGCCCCCAGATTGTCAGAGAGGAGCCCTTCCTGCTTGCCTTGCCTGACTGAGCTGCTGCGCAAACGGCGGTGCCGTGCCCTCACTGGCATGTCATGCCCCTGGTTGCCCACTCCTGTTGTCCACACTCTGGGTCACTCCTACTCTCTGGAGCTGTTTAGAAGTCCCCCAGCTGCTCTCAGAACCATCCCCTCCTCACCTGTTTGGCTGCCAAGGGCTTCCAGCTCCTCTTTAAAGGCCACATTCTCAGAAAGGAAGGTGATTTACAAGAGGCTTTAAGAGAAGACTGGCCAGGATTTGAATGACTGCAAATGTTTTTCTTTCCAAAATACTCATTGCAGAAACAATACCTGTTTTAGTTTAAAGTATGCATTTATGTCATATAGTTCCGTATAATTTATGTAACATGACTATAATGACATATCAATTCTCATTAGTTCTTGTCTACTAACAACCTTATGTAAGTTCATAGAATCATAGAATCATAGAAGTATAAAATGGTTTGGGCTTGAAGGGGGCATTGAAGATCATCTAGTTCCAATCCCCCTGCCATGGGCAGGGACACCTTCCACTAGACCAGGTTGTTCAGAGCCAAATCCAACTGGCCCTTGAACACCTTCAGGGATGGAGTATCTACAAGTTCCCTGGGTAATCCTTTCCAGTGCATCATGACCCTCACAGTAAGAGGTTTTTTGGGTTTTTTTTCAGAATACTTAATCTAAACCTAGTGTCTTTCAATTGAAGCCCATCTCACATCTTCTTGTAAATAGTCTTTCCCCAGCTTTCCTGTAAGTTCCCTTCAGGTACTGGAAGGCTACAATTAGGTCATCCTGAAGCCTTCTCTTTTCTAGGCTGAATAATTCCAATTCCCTCAGCCTTTCCTCATAAGAGGTGCTCCATGCCTCTAATAATCTTTATGGTCCCTCTGTGGGCTGACTCCAGCAGGTCAATGTCCTTCCTGTATTGGGGACCCCAGAGTTGAGTGCATCACTCTAGGTGGTATCTAACCAGAATGGAGTAGAGGGGCAGAATTCTATCCCTGGTCCAGCTGTTTGGGTTGGTTTTGATGCAGCCCAGAACACTACTGGCTTTCTGGCTGCAACTGCACACTGCTGGATCATGTCTAGCATGCCCAAGTCCTTCTCAGCAGGGTTGGCCTTGATCAGTTCATCATCATCCCGCCTGTATTGATACTGCAGATTGCCCTGACCCAGGTGCGGCACCTTGCACTTGGTCTTGTTAAACCTCATGATGTTCCCATGTGTCCACTTCTTAAGCCTGTGTAGATCCATTTGGATGGCTTACATCCTTCAGTTGTGGAAATTGCACCACTCATCTTGGTGTCATCTGCAAATTCACTGAGGGTGCACTTGATCCCTTCATCTGTGTTATTAATGAAGATATTAAATAGCATCGATCCCAAAATGGAACCTTGAAGGACACCACCTGTCACTGATATCCATCAGGACTCTGAGCTGTTGAACAATACCCTCTGGAGGTAACCATGCAACCATTTCCTAATCCACCTAACAGTCCACCCATTGAATCCATTAGTCTCCAACTTGGAGGGGAAATGTTGTGGGAGATCATGTCAAAGGCTTTATGGAAGTCCAGATAGAAGACATCTGCAGCCATTCCCTTGTCCACTGATGCAGTCACTATCACAGAAGGCCACTTGGTTGGTCAGGCAGGACTTGTCCTTGGTAAAACCATGCTGGCAGTCTACAATAATTGTCCAGCCATTCATGTGTCTTAGCATAGCTTCTAAGGGGATCTGTTCCATGATCTTCCCAGGCATAGAGGTGAGGCTGGCAGGTAAGTAGTTCCCAGAATCATCCTTTCCTCCCTTCTTAAAAATGGGCACTATGTTTTCCTTTTTTACAGTCACCATGGACTTCCCATGACTGCCATGGCTTTTCAGGTATCATGGAGAGTCATTTAGCAACTACATCAACCAATTCCTTCAGGATTTTGGGACACATTTCATCACATCCCATAGACTTGTGCACAGTCAAGTTCTTCAGATGGTCATGAACCTGATCTTTGCTTACAGTGGGAGGGAATTTGCTCTCCCAGTGCTCATCTTGTTGTCCATCCACTTGAGAGGTGTGGGAAGAGAGGTTACCATTGAAGACTGGCAGAAAAACCTTGTTAAATACCTCAACCTTCTCGCCCATTGTTACCTATTCACAAGCATTGCTAATCAAAGGGGTTACACCATCTTTAGCATTCTTTTTCTGATTAAAGTACCTCTAGAAGCCCTTCCTGTTATTCTTTGTGTCCCTTCCCAGATTCAGTTCATGTTTTGCCTTGGCTTCTCCCACCTCCCTACACAATAGTACTTCTCTACACTGTTCCGTGGTAACCTGTTCTAGTTTCCACTGCCTGTTCATTTGCTTCTTGCCCTTTAGTTTGACCAGAATTTCCCTAGTCAGCCATGCTGATCTCTTGCATTCCTTGCCCAGCTTCTTGCTCCTGGGAATCAATAGCTCTTGCACTCTATGGAAGACATATTCAAAAATATGCTAACTCTGTTCTGCTCCCTTGTCCTTAAGGGCAGTCTCCCAGGGGATTCCACTGGCAATCTGCCTGATGAGTTGGAAGTCTGCCTTCCTAAAATTCAAGAGCCCGACTTTACTCCTTACCTGACCTATATTCCTCAAGACTGCAAACTCTGCCAATTCATGACCATTGAAGCCTAGACTACCTCCTATCTTGACATCCCTGATTGTCTTGCTGACTAGGACAACCATCAAATCTAGCATCATATTCCCTCTGGTAGGGTTGTCTATTACCTGACATAAGAAGTTATCCCCCATGCATTTCAGAAGTCCCCAGGATCACCTACAGCTTGCCATGTGATTTTTCCAGATGTCAGACTGATTGAAGTCTCCCACCAGGACAAGAGCCTGCAAGGATGATGCTTCCTGTAGCTGGAGCAGTTCATCACCACAGAATGGGTATTATGTAAGAAAGTATATCAAATAGCAGGAAATCACATAGCTGTGGAGCCTTCTGCCTTTTGCCCTCTTTCAGGCCATAATATCAGTCTGCTGTAGGGATTTTATCACTCTCTTCTGTGGGGCATCAAATGAACTTGACTGTGGAACTTGGAATCCTGCTCACTGCCTTTTGTCAATGGAGCTCTTTGGAAAGCCTATTTGCTAGAGCTGATGAGCAAAATATTTGAATATCTTGATTTTACTTAAATGATATGTAGGGACAGCACTACACTACTGACCACATGATCAGGACAGGCTCAAAAACAGAAAAAGCTTACAATAAATCAATATCATACACTAAGGGTCATAGACTCACACAATAATAGAAGCTTTTTATGATATAAAAAGAGCTGGAGGAGTTATCAAGTTGTACTTCCTATCTAAAGCAAGGCTAATGAGAACAGTTTGCTCAAAAACACATCAGTTGAGGCTCGAGCACCTTTATGGTTGGAGACACACACAAAACCTCTCTGAGCCACCTCTGATTGCTTGTCCACTGCCATGAAGCAAAAGCATTTTTAACGTTAAACCAGAATTTCCTTTGTTCAAAATTGTGCTTATTGCTTCCTGTTGCTCCACCTTCACCATGACAAAAGGGTCTTCTCCCCTTCCCTTTATTTTCCACAAGCCAAACTATCCCAGCAGCCTCTCTTTCTCTTATCCATCCTTTGCTACAGTCCTGATCATCTTGGGTCCCTGCACAGGACTCTTTACTATGCATCAGGACCTGTCCTACACTGGGAGCCCAAATCTTGACCCCACATTCTCTGTGCAGTTTCAGTAGTCCTAAGAATTGGAGCTGTATATTGAAGCATCACAAAATCCCTGATATCACCAAAAAATGTGTCTCTTACATGTAATTTCCAGCCCTGCAGCACTTAATCAGGCAAATTTTGGGAAAGGTTCACCAGCCTGATAAAGGACTTTGTGGTCCCTTTGTTATGTTTGTACTACAGGTTTGGAACCAGAAGTTTTGAACACCATGGGAAGGACATGTTCTTCAACAGTGTTGTGTCACATCTCCATGAAGTAAGGTTTACTGAGAATAAACAAGTCTGTGTTAAAGGTCCTCCTCTTAACTTGCCTCTGATCTGAGTTATTCTAAATTACAGAGCTGTAATACAACCTTGATATCTGACAAACCATGAATATATTTTGCTGGTCTGACTTTTAGTGTTCATGAAACATGAGCTGAGAACTGATACCTCTAGCCCAAAGTTCACAGTTGTAAGAAGTTCTATCCTTATAAGTAGATGAAAAAAATATATATTTTAATAAGCTTGCTGAAACCTAGGTGTCACTTTTTATCCTTCTTAATATAAAACTGGCTGATATAGATATTTTAGACTTACGTTCTGCAAGTTAAATAGTCTGTCCCAACAAAAGTGGGATTCTCAGTTATAATATTTCCACTACAACGTATGCCAAAATGAGTGGGCAATATTCATTTATATTGATTTTCTTCAAAGGCTTTGAAATTAAATTAACCTAACATTGCATTTATAGCAGAGCATGTGTGGTTATATTACATACACACAGAGCACATGATTTGTCAACTAATACACATTAGTAGATTTAGATTATGTATTTTGCTTCCTAGGCTCCTAACAATATATGAACCATTCCCTTTGTTGCTCATTTATTGAATCTGCTCTACTTATCTCAGAAGCTAATAGAGATGGTGATGGGAGGCAACCTGAAGTTTTTTACATTTCTTTCTACAAGAAATGATGGGAGAATAATTGAATTTGCTTTCTCATTCCAGTCAACTATCAACCTCCTCTAATACTAATAATCTAAAATGATGTAAGAATCTTTATTGTCCACTCCTATGTACTGTACCTGTGTATGAACAGTCCATTATCTATATATGCAGGAATAAACAAATTTCTTTTGCTGTTTCCACTTCTGCGTGTTTTGGATAAATCATAGAAAACTAGGACAGGAATACTGCATAATACTACATCCGCTGAACTCAGTGGACCTGTTTTCTTTAGCTGCTTGTAAACTGATCCAACACTGGCAAAATCAAGCATGTATGAGATATTTTCATGGAAAGTCTTATATTCTTTCAATCTTGCAATTTGTTAGCTTGGATGTTTTTGAGTGGAGGTTTATTTGTACTTGGAAAAGTAAGTACACTGAAGGTAGATACTTGAGTGATGTTATCTGTCAACATGCTAGCACAGAAATACTTGACTTTTTTAACTGTTCAGTGTTCTAGATACTTAAAAAGTCACCAAAAACAACTGTCCTTTACTGAGTTGCTCCAACAGACCTTCTTAGAAACAAGTGTCAAGATAGGACAAATATGCTGACATGGAAACACCAACCATGGATGTGTAGTGTCAGTTCTGGAGCCATTTCAGAGTGATGGGATTAGGGTGAGCAGAGTTCTGGACAGTTCAGACTAATATGTAAGCCCCCTCATATTGTTTTACTGGCTCTCCCCAAAACAGTGGTCAAAAAGTGACAAAGACATTTGGATACTATATCTGATGTAAGCCTTCTAATCTGTGAATGGCACAAGGTCATATTTTTTTAAAATACTCATTTCTTGTAAGAGTTAATATTCTTGTTACATCACCTTATTTCCCTATGTGATGTTGAATATAAATTTTCCTCTTTACCGTGTCCTCTTTTTCTGTGTATTTATCTATTCCTGCAGTGTAGGCAGACTATAAGGACTTTAGTGTTTTATATCTGCCTAATATAAGGTAAGTCATATTTTATAACTTAATGGATTTTTTAAAGCTAAAATGTAATCTTGTTAAATAGATAATATATTTTTCCCTATAACTTAAAAAAAAAAAGTTGCAAAATATATATAACGTATAGTACAATCCTCCAGCAGGAACTTCAGATTTTTTGTTAACTTTCTATATATAGTTAACATATAACATGCATGAAGATTTGAAGAATATATTGTCTTTCATTATTTTCCTCACCTGGATTTTTGGTTTAGATTGAAAAAAAAATACACCATTATTCTAAATGATGTAAGTCTTACCAAAGGTAAAGAACTGAGTCAGAGTAAAGAATTCCCTTTGATTGATTAGGCAAAATGCAAAATGATTAGATTTAGGTTCTTTCTAGTTAAATTTAGTTTATCCCCTTAGGAGAGATTCATTCACCATATTTAATTTAGCTATAATAGACTGTAGTAAATATTTTCTAAAAATGAAAGCTTAATCAGTTAAAGACATATCACAAGCTTCCTTTTTTTCCCTCTTTCCCTCTCAAAACTTTATTGTTTTGGTTCCATTAAAACTTTTAAGGGGAAAATGGGACCTCTGGAAATGTTCTCAGCTTTGCAACTTTAGTGAAAAGTTTGCTTATTCACTGAGGCACAATCCCAGTCTTGTTGAAATCACAGGACCTTCTCCCCAGGGCTGCCCCCAGGCCAAATTACATCAGAGGTTGGACTCTGCCTGCCGAGGGCAGGGCTGCATAGGGCTCCTGCCACAAGCACCTGCTGGCTCCCCTCTCCCCTGGCCTAATCCCTCTGCCCTTGTGCACATTGACTACAATTCTCAGAGCAATGCTCAGCTGATACTTCTCCAAGTCTGGGGAATACTCTTACATCTAGGCTATGAGGTGATACTCCTGATGCTCAGTGAGCCCAAAATGGGCAAGGAATACAGGAAAGTGAGCACTCTGTTTATTATCTACATGCAAGAAACCTGTTCTGAAAGTTCCACTTCTGACTTTTTCATCTGTGACACATTATTATGTCATCACTAGTAGTCAGAACCTTCAAAAGTACAACTCAAAGGAGATTTTTTAGGATTCTTTCTTATCTGCATATTAGATTTTGAAAAAGGGCTTATATTTTGTGTTCTTTTCTATATTAACATATTATTAGAAAGTTTCTAATGAAAACATTACATATTCCAGGACTTCAAGGGAAACAAATTAACTGGAATCACTCCCTTGGACACCAGTACTAATAACATTAACAACAGATCTACCACTAATTTTTATGCAACCTGTATTTTTCCCCACTTTTACTCCAGTTTCTATTCTGGCAGAACTGCTGCTGGAGAAAGTGATGGAAATTTTGCTGGGAAAGTAGCACCAATATGAGACTTCCACCATGTGCTTAGAGATGTAATTTACATCTACAAGCACAGATTAAGTAGAAATACACACTTCATATTTATATTCTCTGTCAGGTGCATACTCTTCACACAATAAAAAATGAAGGTATAAGAAAAGAAAAAAAAATAATAAATGCATAAGATTATAAACCTCTAAGGTTGCATTGTTTATTAATGTTAATTGAAATGTAGAAGTTTAAGAGAGAAAAAAAGATAAAATCTTCAGTTATACAATTTTTCCCTGAAAGCTGGAGAAAATAATACAATTTTTCCCTGTCTAAAGATCTGACCCTTGTTTTCTACTGCAATGTTAAATGAACAGCTCTGCATACACATAGAACTTTCTAATCCTGCTTTGTTTTATAAATACATAGATTGATAACAGCTTGATGAATTACAGCAATGTCAATATCATCCTGGAGGTTGTAACAGT
>JAWWEW010000088.1:22991360-23003248 GCA_035583185.1 Anabacerthia variegaticeps | reverse complement strand
GCATAGACATTATTAAGTTCTTTCAAGAGTCTTTTTGGCAGTAAACTGTAACTCCCTTTCATACATATGATTTTGTATGTGTGCATTCGTTATATGCAGTATCAATTATATGCAATCTTGAAAGTGATTTCCCCCTCAGCTAGTGTTGACACTACGAATCAGGAGAAATAGACATGCAGTTGTGTATGGGTACCTAAATCACTAATCTGTGCTCCTCCATAGGCAGAAATAACACGGGAATTTAATGTCATTGCAAATTAGTGAAGGGACAGGGATTAATCGTATTCTAGTTATATACAGCAGATTTTGTGCTCTGTATGTTTTGAAGCAGTATTTGTCTATTTTGTAGCATGAAATATGGTTTCAATGAGCTTGTCTTTTAGCTGAGATTTCCTAAAACAGAAAAATAGCAAGATGCAGACTCCAGTGGTAAGCCACGTTTTGAGCAATACACTGGTAAACTCAGTCAAAGCATTTCAGTTCTTTCCTGACATTAACTACTTTTTTCCTACCCTCTCCCTTATCTTCTTTCTTGATTTATGTGATTTTTATGCCATGCATATTGTATGTACTACGTGTAGACACAATTCTGCCTGAAAATAGAGCTAGTATAAATTAAAGTATTGGAGTTATATACTATGATATGGGCACCATAAGTAAGATCTGTAAGGAAGAAAGAGGAGTTTTCCTTTCTGTATCATCACAGCCTATTTTGACCCATAAATAAAAGTAACTGAGTTAATTTGAGCAATTGGAGTTGTCAGCAAAAGACAAACAAACAAACAAAAAACCCCAAATCTCTGTTCTCTTTCTCTTCTTCCAAAATTCTACATGACTGGTTTTGTGGTGTTATCATGGAAGTTCACATGATGACTCAAAAAAGGTCATGTTTAGATCTGAAGAGTCCTTTTGGCTTTTGTGTCATTCAGACAAAGGAGTATTCTGATATTATTCTGGTAAACTGAAGCTGCTGATGTAGAGAATAAATAGGGGAAAATGAATTTTCCATAGAAAACATTCTCTGCTTACCCCTTTTTGCATTCTGCACTGGAAATCATGAAAGTCCTTGTCCAGTAAAGTGCAATAGATTTGATTTCCTCAACAGCACAACTCTGTGAAACTCCTGGAAGAAATTAAATGATCTGTCACGGTTGGTAACACTTAGTAAGCTTTCGCCTCACCAGTTTCATTTCTTGATTCTCTTGAGGGCTGCTTATCTCTTCCATGTCTCTGGAGAGTTGTAATGAGACACCTGTCAGTGTTGTAAACCCCATAGGTTGCAAAAGCATTCTCTTTTCCAAACAAAGAACAAAACTTTGGCAAGGTGGTTTTCCTTTGTGTTATTTTCCATGTTGGGCAAGTTGGTCTCAGGTCTGGCATCAATGCTTATCCACCACTCTGTCAGAAACTGTATTATTAATGAGGTGACTTCATGTAGGAAGCAAGGAGTTGCACTCCTACATGGTCCAAAGACCCTCATTTGGAATCACACATGGGTACAATTTTCACTAGAAAAGGAAGGTCTGCTTCTTTAGTGAAGTCTCTAATGTAACCAAGTGTACATTTCTCTCAAGAAATTGTGTAAGATCTAAAGTAGGGCCTGGGAACTTGAGCATAATGAGATACAGGCAGATTACTTTCTCCAAGCTTCAACCCTTTAAATCAGAGATGGGTTTTACCAAAAGAGAGAGTTTTTGGGGCAATCAGTGCTAACTGGCTTTCTGAGTCCTCTTGCATAAGGCATAATGCCTACAAATGAGGTAGACAACTTTCATGAAGTCCAAGAATTGAAAAGTACATCCAGCCACACTGGAGACTTGTGTTATTTTCCCACAGCTAATACGGGGTGTCTTCCTGAACTCATGGAATAATAAATGAAGTCATGTTATATAAGTCTGAATGTGAAATAATGATCAATTCTCCAGCTTCATATTATGTTTCCTGCATTTATGTTTCCTGCAGATTTAGTTGATATTTTTGGCAACAATACTGGAACTGCTGTTTACCAGCCATGGAAGTGCCACTGTTTAAGGGAAGCTTATCCAAAGGGAAAGTGGTGTGATAATTAATGGTCACCTTACATGCACATCTCTGAGTAAAAAGTCACCTGTTGCAAAGTGAGACCATTCTTCCTCTAGTGGCTTCTAAGGGAACTGCAGGCTCCAGCATGGCCAGATATTCAAGAATACTCATGCTTCAAGGAACAGAGGGAGACCAAAGTGTCTGCCTGAGGAAGGGATATCATGAAGGCAGGGAAGTGGCTCTGATAGTGTAATTGCCCCCAAATATCCTGGGTGAAAGGTGGTTTTGAGGTTTTTTTCTTCTTTCATTTTTTTTTTTCTTTAAAAATATTGTGTTTAAGAAAAAAATAGAGAAAACAGTTGCATGTGCATTTAATGATTATAGGAAGAATAAAGTATGACTGATGGGTAATTAGGTTCCTAATTTCTACATTACTTCAGTGAAGATTCTACAATTAAAAAGAAAGTCCTAATGCATTTAATATGTTTTATGCTTAACCAGTCACTAGGCCAAAGAGCAACCAAAGAACTCTGCTGGTGTACAGAAATCTTTCATAAAAATCTGTAAAAGTGGTTAATCTGTGGCAATTTCAGGAAGGTGCCAGGTGGCATATTGGACCCTTTATTTAGTAGAATATATTTTCTCTTGGATCCACTACCTTTGTAGTTTGTCAGCCAGATGCACTGAAAATGGTCTGTGCCTTCAAGCTTTTCTCTCTTTAAATGGTGCAATCATATTATGCATTCCTTGCCCATAGCTTTTCCCCTTTAAATCAGTTCCTGGCACTTCACACTTGTGTACTAAAAATAAAATGAGCTGAGTCCCTAGTTAACATCTGATTAGAAAAGCTGATCTTTCATGTATAGAATTACCAGAATATTTGGCCCGATTTACTATACATTTTCATTTTGGTCCTGGGTTGGGAGCTCTGCTAGTAATTCTGCACCCTATAGTGAAATAGTACCTAATCAGTATATATGAATAGGGTTTTCAAAATCACTAAAGAGCAGAGCTTTCACAGTGGACTAGGGAAGAGCTTTTACTTTCTTAGAACATGAATATTTGTGAGCTGAGCTTTGGGAACCCACATGACATTTCATCATCAAAGAGCTTTCATTTTTAAATTGCAGTTAAAAATGTGTAATGTAATTCTGTTATTAACTGGAATGTACCTTTTTCAGCCATTAATGCTGTTTATTAAATTTTGTAATTACTATGCAAAATTAATTGCTATACTTAAAAACAGGCCAAACAGTGAATACAGCAGCTTGAAACATTGTCAAATGTGAAAATAGCCCCCTGTTTGGTGGGTTGTTTTTTTTTTCTCCTTTTTTGAACTCAAATATTGTTTGGGGAAGATTGCATTTTGGGAAGAGAAAATAATTTTTTCGTGTTGAAAGGAGATCTACAGGGCTATCTCTATGCAATAACGGGGTGCTGATTGTATAACATCTATGGTTTTCCGAAATCTGAGAACAGTTCTATAGAATGTCTGGGCTGTAATACTAGCTTCTTTTAGAAAACTGGCCTCAGGGAAAAGTCAGAGATATGCAAGGGAGCTTGATGCTTAGATTCTTGTGTTAGTGGTGATTCACCTAGACGCATAAACTGAACTCATCTAGAAATTATTAGGATCATGCTGGATCCTGCTACTTTCTGTTCTCTCAGTGTGGAGAGCAGATTTCCACTCCCTTTTATTTAGAGCTATTGTATATATGCCTAGAAGTTATACTTCTTCTTTTCCTTCATCTTTTTATCTAAGCAACTCCATTTTTAAATATTACCCAGGTTCCTGTCTTTTAAACTTATGTGCTTTCCTTCCTTGGGATGTTCTTCAATGATTCTGTGTCCAAAATTGATACACCAGTTGTAGTCTTCCAAATATACACCCCAATAGCTGACAATATTGTAAAAGTATTTTATTTCCATTAAAAGCTATAGTCCAGTTCATGTGAACCAAGTTAATTATTGAGGTTGTTTGTTTGTTTGTTTGTTTGTTTTCATTTTATAAAATAATTTTTATTTTATTTTATTTATCTTACACTTGTAAGACAGCATAACTTTTAGATTCTTTTCTACAAACATTTCTCTAGAGGATTTTCCTTCCATCTCTATTTATATAAAAGGATAGTCTTATTTAAGTGTGGAAACCAATGTTTATCCTATTTTAAAATTCATCTTGTATTGCTTTATATTTTTTTTTTTTAAGTTGGTATTTAAAGGGTTATTCTGTTGACTATTCTTCAGAAAGTCTTCATGAATTTTAGTGATGAATACTTGCAGGGAAGGACAAAATTGAAGGCATGTTGCTGATCAACAAAGGTCTGCATCAAACCAGGCCATGGTGCCAATGACTTCTATGTCTCCCTCCTGCATAAGCTGAAGGTCATTCTTGAATTTGCTTCAGGATTCTTACTATGTGGAGCAGTAGACTTGCACTTATGAGCAGAGACCATGAAAACAATCTCATTGAGCTAAAAGCACAACCCTGGAGAATGTATACCATAATGAAAAAATAGAAAAATATGTATAATCCATATTCTGATAGGAAGGAAGACACACCTTGGTAGAGGAATAAAAAAATCAACATTGCCAACTAGATAATTAGCCCCACACAGTTGTCACAAGTAGTTCTCAAGGGAACTATAACACTTCATGTGACTTAGTTTCTACAGTAAGCTTGACTTTTCAATAGATGGCTTAATTTTATAGTGTACTTTATATTATGGGGAAATATTTTTTCCTACTACAGGAAATAATTGAAAAGATCGGTGTAATATATTTTAGTAAATGGTCTACTTAAGAGAATCAGCAACATTCTAGGGTTTCTTCTGATCTGTGTCTAATGTTAATCTGCATGAGACTTTGTGGGGACATCTGACTTTGACTTCAAATCTTTTAGTCACTACACTGAAGCTTTATCTTATCCCTGCAACATATACCTGTACAAACAGCAAATGTGAGTTAGTGGAGCCTGGAACTGTCAGTGTTAAAATGACATTAATAGGAATTTAGGAATGACTTTATGCAGTCTGAATTCTAAATTTTTAGTTTCAAAGAACCTCATTCTGTAACAGTTTTGCAAATCAGAATAGCACTCTGCTCCAAATAATCTGGGAAATTAGTGTTATTTGTTTAGTGTAAAGCACAGCAAAAGGGCATAACTTGCCCTGAATCTGTCAGCAAAACTTTCTGTTAGTAGTGGAAATAGTATGAATGGGTCAAGATATAATATGGTACATGTGCAAACAAAATGTCTGGGCAAATGAGCATAGAGGTTGATATCCTTAAGTTATTCCTTCTTCTGCATATATGAATATGTATGAACACATTTCAAACCCCATCTTTTTGTAACAAGTCTTCTAAACTACACAGGAATGTAGTTGTCTGATGTCAAAAATTCTGCTAGATTCCTCTGCAACTTAATGAAGTTCAATAAGAATAAAAAGCAATGATTTCTAGATATTCCAAAAATATTATAAATAAATGAGGTTAGAAGAGGTTTTCAAACATGACCACTAAAGATAATTCTCATATAAGGATTTCTGCTTCTTTTGCTGGCTAGGACATAGGAAGAGATTGAAAACTGGGCAGAGTGAGCAAAGGAAAAGACCAAAATGTTGGAGGAAAAACCCACAGAAGATTTTGTTATTAGATCAAGGAGCTGTTATCAAGGGTGAAGATCATCTTAAAACATCTTTTTTTGTTTTGTTTGTTTCAGTTTGAATTATGATCTATCAAGTTTCTGCTCTCCAAGACAAAGGTGTCAGCTGAGGCTGGGAAAGTTCTGTAAAGTTGCAAGTGCTCATACAATCACAGTATTGCTCACCAGGATAGCATGGCCTGTAACTGCATCTGATAGAACAAATGAATAAAGATCACTTATGTTAAATGTAACATTTTTTTCTTTTTATTTTCTTTTCCTTGCCCTAAGAAGGTGATCAGGTATTATATTCTAAAGCTGTAGTACAGAGACTTACTTTCAGAATTATTCATCATCTTAATATATGCGTTGGACTGGGAAAATTAATCGCAAGACAGCAGTATGATTAAAATGAAAAAAACCCAGACTAATCCAGTATTCTCTGACAAAATATCAGTGATCTATTTACAGAACAGCTAGTTCAACAATTTGCCTTCTGTAATTGTTTTCAGAGTGACTTAGTACATCTCTTACAATAAAATATTGGAGAATCAACTTTTGCAATATACCACGGATGTGTTGGTCAGCAGTCTACTATGGACCAATCCAGCCTTTAGAGACTGAAATGAGACCAAATGGATTAATTTTCTTAATGATTTTGTACTGATGCTTATGAAAGTTATGGCCCCTACATGATCATAGTTCAGTTCTTGATGAGAAATTTTTATCAGGCAACCAAGGAATATATCCATCACAGCATACAGTCCATTATATCACTTAATCCACACAACTCATTACTACATTAAACAAATATACAAATAATGTGTTTTATTAAAAAAAAAACACAGTAAAGAACACAGTTAGAGGAAATGCAGTGTTTAGTAAATTCGTGTGCCATAGTTTATATGATACAGTTGTTACCATCGTAGCATTTTGATGATGTTTTTTTAGGCCAGGTGATTTCCAGTAAATGATACATTGTACAAGCTTAAGTAAAAGAATTTTGTGGTAAAGAAAATTATTGTTGAATTCTTCGATTAAAAAAAAAAAATTGTGATAATGACATCAAGAATAATGGAAATTTTTTTCTGCTCTTCCTGAATTGAAAAAATTACTGACATAATCCAGAAAAATCACAAAAAGATCCTAGGAAAAATATTTTTTCTAAAGAAGGACACATGATGCAAAGGAAATAGGACGCAATTGGGATAGATTTCCTCACGTCTTGTGCTGTGCTGGTTTTGAAGATTTTATGTGTCATTTGCTCAAAGGCTTTGACTTGTTTTGTTTTTTCACGGTGTGTAAGAACGATAAGAAGAAAAGTGTTCTTCCTTCAGCGCACTCTCTCTCATATGTATACAAATACATACACATAAATATAAACAGAAAAAAACCCCTTCATTTTCTTATCCTCCAACTTTATTTTGAAATGTATTAGTGGTTTATCAACATAGTTTCATGAACTTGATATCTTTCAACTCTGTCACTTGGCGTACTTCTGCAAGCTTCTTTCAAAAATGGTAGGTAGAAGCTTGGCAAGTAAGACAGGCAGTCTATTGTAAAGTTGTTGCCAGAATTATCTAGAGCAGATGTGAGTACATGTGCACTCACTAAGGTACTGTGTGCTTTAAATCATTCAACAGGTTTCTCTTCACAACAGCTTTTCAAAGCAAGAGACAGCTTTTATTCCATTTCAAACAGAGAAGCTATAATCAGGCTTTATATGTAGCTTGTGTGATTGACAAAGCAGCTTGTGTCAAAACAGGGAACTGGATCCAACCTCCCCAGGGCAAAGAGAGTTCCTCTAACTTGCAGACTAAATTGTCATACATTTGCACAAAATCATTGAATTGCTTGTGTTGGAAGGGGTCTTAAAGATCTTCTTGTTCCCACCTCCCTGTCAGGGACTGGGGCAGCTTCCAGTACACCAGGTTACTCAAAGCCCCATGCAACCTGGCCTTAAATATTTCCAGGGCTGGGGCATCCACACCTTCTCTGGACAACCTATTCCAGTGTCTCACCACCCTCACAGTAAAGAATATCTTTCTTATACCTCATATAAATGTACTTCCTTTTAGTTTAAAACCGTAACTCTTTGTACTATCACTGCATGTCCTTGTTAAAAGTCCCTCTCCACCTCTCTTGTATTCCCCTTTAGGTACTTGAAGGTGCAAGTCCATCTCCAGTTCCTGTGTAACCTATTTTAGGGACTGAAATGTGCTATGAAGTCTCTCTGGAGACTTCTTGTCCCCAGGCTGAACCACCTCAACTCTTTCAGCCTGTCTTCATAGGAGAGGTGGCACCTTCTTCGTGAAACTGTGATCTAACTGTGAAAGAGCTAGGTACTACTGTCAGCAGCACAGGTGTATTTATATAGATTTGAGTTGCATAAATGCGTTCACATTCCTTATTTGTCATTTTTATAGTAATTTTCATCAGCATTTCAATTCAATTCAGTGTCCATTTCCTCATATTACAAACACTGGTCCTTGTGTCTTCTGATTGGTACATAATGAGTGATGCTTTTTAACTCACCTTCTTAGGATGTGATTGATGCAATCTGTGTTGCAAAGGAAAGACCTCAACACCACTCCTGGTTAAACAATGGGCTGAAATATAACTTTTATACGCACTGATATAAATAAAAGAGATCTCACTGACTTTTCATATACTGGAACAGGCCCTAAAGTACTGTAGAGAGAAAATTATAAACCCCAAGAACTTTAACCAAAACTGAGTTCTCCTAAAGCACTCTTCCAGAACATATCCTTTACTTGTCTTCTGACTGCATGAAAATAGTCAGCTTCAGTTTTCTCTCCTTCTCTTCAAATCACTGAATTCTCTTGCCTTCAGCATGTAATCAGAAAGCTTGTCCCAGGTGGTAGAGTTAAGTCTGAGCTCTCCACAGGTCTTATATTCACAAAGTGGGATTTTATTTTGCCTGTTGCAATCTTTAGCAATAAAGTGGAGATTATAGCAGAAGAGCTGCCATACAGTGCAAGAGCTTGAGCACTGCTCTTGGAGACCTGAAGAACACAGTGTCTTCAAAACAGACCATGTAAAGCTGAGAGAGAAAGTGTGCATGGAGAAAATAATGGAATCAAAAGAAACAAAAAAAAAGGCACAAAGAAAAACCTGCAAATTAAAGCTGCCAAGAGCTCTTATTATATGTACATAACAATTCACAGTAGTCAAGTAAAACCTGACACTGGAAATAAAGTAAATGAGTGAGAGTAAAAAAGCAAAATAGAAGAAGTATGTGATTAGGCATAGCAGATTGACATGGCTGGTACCAATCAGATCCTAGGCTAAGTCCCAGGAATATTCTCAAAGACTCTTCAATGACTGATATATAAAAAACTAAAAAAATCCCAGGAATTTATTTTTCAGATATTCTTTGTTTGGTGTTTTTTGTATGCTTAGTTTTTCTATACATTATATAAATGTCTTTAAAGACAAACTTGTGTGATTATAGTATCTGCTCTCAGAAGGTATTTATGGAAGCTTTCCTGATCATCATGAGAAATTGTATCAGCACTGATCTTTGTAGAGGTTACATTTCACTATAGGAAATTGCAGTGATGCAAAAGGCAACTTACATCTGTTTTATATGTGCATGTAGAAGTAGCTGCATACAGAATGCTGTTCTGTCTATTTTCACTCAGACTTGTGATATATCTGTATTTTAGAACATCTGAGACTAGGGAATAAAATCACTTTGCAGGATATTTCCTTTGACGTCTTGACTCTTTCTCCCCTTACCCCAGCCCCCTCCTTTTATCTCAACTATGACAAGTATTCCTGGGATGTTTTTTGACTCCTATTATCTGTTTTCCCTCAGGTAGCTCCCAGCTTACTGAAGATACAGAATTTGCTTCTTCCACATTAAAATCAGTGCCAAATTTCTCCTGGATTTGGTGAAAACCCATACTGTATTTCCTTCTGAGTGTATGGTTTATCAATACTTTAGAATATCTACTTTTCAAAATACACATATCCCACCCTTCCAAACAAATGACCATTACCAAAATGGCAAAAGAACCAACTTCTTAACTTAGTATTTAATTATCATTCTCTGCTCTGCTCTGACAAGGCTACATCTGGGTTGCTGCATTCAGCTCTAGGGGTTCCAGCATGAAGGACACAGACCTGTTAAAACAGGCCCACGGCAGGGTCACAAAGATCATCAGAGGGCTGGAGCACCTCTTCTGTGAAGACAGACTGAGTGAGTTGAGGCTGTTCAGTGTGCAGAAGAGAAGGCTTCTGGGAGACTTCCCTGTGGCCTTCCAGTACCTAAAGGGGCTTGCAAGAAAACTGGAAGGGGACTTTTGACAAGGGTGTGTAGTGATAACACATGTAGTGGTGACAACTTTAAACTGAAAGAGGGTAGGGTTAGATATTATGAGTGGAACAAGTTGCCCAGAGAAGCTGTGGATGCCCCATTCCTGGAAGTGTTCAAGACCAGGTGTGACAGGGCTCTGAGCAGCCCGGTCTAGTGAAAGGTGTCCCTACACACAGCCAGAGGGTGGAAATGAGATGATCTTTAAGGTCTCTTCTAACCCAAGCCATTCTATGTTTCCTTTTAGGAATTTTAGTGGGAAAGGATGGACTTTTGCTAAAGCTGACTTCTTTCACACAAAAACCTGAAAAGGTCATCCAGACTAGTGCCAAAACAAGTGTAAGCTTTGCGGTTCAGTGACAACATAACACAACTGAGAGACTGTGAAATATATTAAATACCAAAAAAAAAAAAAAAAAAAAAAAAAAGAACAAAGTCAGAAAACAAATAAAAAGGTAGACAGGAACTTTTGTTTTCACATGTCCACACATCCACACATTAAATTTCACTATGCGTTTCCTGATGACTGGTAGAGTCCAGCTTTTACTGAATGACTGAGGCTTTGTTCCTGGTGTCTGATATATGGCTGAAAACAGGGATTATAGCTGTTTTGTGGAAGCTATTCACAGGAGGTGGCTTGAAATAGCCCAGGGGAGTACATCAAACACTCCTTGTTTGCATTTTAGTCTCTTGGCTCCTAGCATGAAAAAAAGAGTGACGACTACATGAAAAGAGGTTGTTTGTCACATTTCATCTATATGGCAAGTAGGAATGGCAGAATTGAGACTCTGGAGTCTAAAGGCCCATTTCTAGACACAAACTTCCAAACTAAATTCGAGTACTTATCTGCTCTAAAAATACTAAAACTTCCTAAAATTTCCCCACTTGTATCCTAGGTCAAGTACCTACAGTCTAATCTTATTGACAGTGTTGGCTGGTTTGTATTGATAATACTTCTATTCATTTAGGATTCTCCTTTTCTCACTTTCCAGACTTTTTCTGTCACTTCTGTGCATGCTTAGAATTCCTTTGCTCCTCAATGACATTGGTGGCATCCTCACAGCTTTTTTTACAGAAGGTGTCTTCCTGCACTGTACCCATACTGCTTTTGAACCTTTCAAAGAACATCCCAGTAACTTATCCTAACTCTTACTGGAGATCTTGCAAAATATTAGATTGTTTTTCCTCCTGTAATAATGGCTAACTGTTCATTTTTCAGAGCAGGTTCTTTCCAAATTATCTAGATGATTGAAAAGATGGTTAGAAACTTAAGAAGACTACCAAAATTAGCAAGATGAAAATCTAGTGGAGCTTAAGCTAAATCTTGGCCATTTTGTGAAATATTTTAGCTGATTCAGACTCCTGTAGTAGTTGAAAGTTGGACATATTGATGCTGGATAATATAATCCTTACAATCATTTTAATCATACACCTCCCCAAAGTCTCACCATAAAGATTAAATCTTATGCTAAGCCTGAATTTATGTGAGAGTATGTTGTAACATTTTTTGAGTGTGTTGGTGTGCTGTTTTTTATCCAGAAGTTGACAGCCTCCCTCTGCAAGTACTTGAAATCCGTTTTCCACAACACTTCTGAGAGTCCTAAGAGTCAGAACTTGGTGTGGCACTCATCTCTTGCTAAGACTGTGTTCTGCCATCCCTTGCATTTTATAGTGACCTTTATGCAATTCTGGTCCCTTCAATGATAAACCTGCCTCTTAAATTTCAAACATGGAAATACCAGTTATAGCAGTATTTGGGCAACTCTTACTTCAGTTCAGTTATACATGCTGATTTAACTTTCCTGCTGTCTCTTTTCTAACATTGGTTCTGCTTGGTCCTCTTTTTCTTCCCATGGTTTATACATAGCACTCGAAGGAAAATTT
>JAWWEW010000088.1:22965378-22978868 GCA_035583185.1 Anabacerthia variegaticeps | reverse complement strand
GTTGCTGTTGTTTTGTTATTTTTTTCTTTTTTGTTCTTGCTGTTTGTATCTTTGGTTGTTGTTTTCTTGGAATTAACAGTTGTTTCTGTTATAGATGACTAAGTTGCCAGTAAGTGTCTTTTCCAAGTTTCTTTCACTGAGAATCACTTTGCAGACAGGGGAATGGTCTGGTAGCTGCATTTCTGTTAAAGAATATGGGTTTTCACTTAACTGTTTAATACAATATTCTGAGTGTATCTAAGATGAGTTTCATCTAGAGAAGATTAGCACTGAAAAATAATATTCTCACATTGTATATCCACAGACTATTTGGTTTTGCATACCTCTGATTCATATGTTAAGTTCTGTTTTGCTTTTGATTACCATACTGACTACAAATATTTGGTTTTCAATCATCACCTGACCCCTGACTTTCTATAAGTATTTTGCATCTTAATCACAAAATAATTTAATTTGGCTTTGTTTTCAAGAAGGAGAAGTCGAGCATTTTCAAATCCTGCTTAAATAAATACACTGTATAACTTGCGTTCAAGTACTATAGTTTTTTATCAGGCTAACAGATTTAACCCTAATTCCCCCAAAGGTGATTTGTCAGTAGTTTACTTTTAGAAGTTTGTTATAAATGTTTTGTGTTTTCCTCTTTCTGTCCCCTTCTTATTTCTTTTAATTATGAATTTGATTATCTAATCACTAAGCAGAAGTGATACATTGTAGCTTATGACAAAAGAAGAGAGAGATCCTGTCTTCATCCGTGTCTCCAGGATATTCAGTAGGTACTAGACCAACCTGGTTACTTGGAGCAGAGTTTTGATAGTCAAGTCTGATTCATGTGCATAGTGTTTGTGGTAGGTTACACTCAGTGACATGGCAGATTTTAGCAACACAAATTATTACTACAACAGTAAATACAATTTGTCCTTCTAGACTCAAACCTAAATTCATTTGTGGTGTGATCTGATTTTGCATGAATTTGTTGCTTCTTTCTCTATGGCTGTCATTAAACAGCACATATTAATTGAAGACAAGGGATGTAATAGCAGTGTACAGACACAACAATTTCTTTAATTGCTTTGCTATCACTTGGAATCATACAACTCACAAGTGGTAATCTTATAAGCAATTTCCTTCCTTTAAGTTAATTACAATGTTACATCAGAAATGCCATTCTTTTCTCAGCTGACCTTGTGTTGCTGGGTTTTCCTTCCCTATCTATAGCTGAGATGTAAAAAATTAGTCTGAACGAAAAGGGGAAGCAAAATAAGCACACTGATGCTTCAAGGGTTTCTGCTACTGGGACCAAGTCTGCAAATTGATCGGTTTATCTGAACAAATACAAAAGTTTCTTATGGCCTGTTGGACCTAAGCCAAGCCTGGTGGTAAATGACGATGCAAGAACTTAGTAACACAACCTAAGACATTGAATGAACCTTGTGGTCACAGAAAGAAGACAGGCAAAAGTCACTTTTTTCAAAGACGACTTTTGCAAGTGAGGTGAAACAAACTTACTATGGAATGATATTTGAACTTGACTCTTCCAGGAGAGTCAGGCAATTATGCTTATGTACGTAGAAATAAGATGTTAATATTAAAAAATATAAGATCAAAAGTTTTTCTGATAACTGCCTTAATCCTTATAGGTGGGTAGATTATTCTAATTCAAAGTATTGGGACACAAATACATAATATCCTTATCTGTATATGTTATCTCTACATGCTTAATGAGTGCTATTAGTAGGATAGTAACTTCTTACTAAGTGATGGAAAATATTAGGTGAAAGTACACACAACAATATAAATGAAGAAGGAAGATATACTAGACACTATACCTCATTCTTTTCAAACTGCTTTTATTCAGATTTCATGGAGTGAGACCTTAAAAATTCAGTGCAATATATCTGTAGATATATCACAGAAACAAATGAAAAAAACCAATGAAATCTTGCTACTAAGGTGCCGATCACATGGTATACTTAGTATATCTATAGTGACAAATATTGTAAGCAGTTGTTTCAGATTGTACTCAAACTAGCTACATTATTTGATTAGTTAATTGCTACTACAGTTTTTCTTGGTCAGGCTGTAGAATTTTTTTAAATTTTCTTTTACAACATTGATGTCAATAAGTAAAATTATATAAACTCCTCACTGCTACATAGTTTATTCTCTGTTAACAGTTAATACAAATTTATTATTTTTAATAACATAACTTATACAATATTTTTCTTTCTTCTAAGTTCTATCTGCATCTTGTTGGTGGTCAATTTTGTTTAGCAGAATGCAGACTACAGCACAGAAGTTACCTCTAAAATTTCAGTGAATATAAAACTAAAAGACACTACACAGGGAACAGATATAACACATAGTCTGAATAGTTTAGTGTCTAAAGGGGAGAAACTGTTTTCTATGGAAATGTGCAGTTAATGCTTCACATCTGTGATGGTTTGACCTTGCACAGAAGCCAGTTGTCCACCAAAAGCAGTCTATCACTCACCTGCTCACCTGGACTGGTAAGAGAATGTATAACAAAAGGCTCATGGATCAAGTTAAAGACAGGAAAATCTCTCATCAGTTACTGTCATGGACAAAACAAACACAACTCAAGGAAATTAGCTTAATTTACTACCAATAAAATCAGTGTAGGGTAGTGAGAATTAAAACTAAATCTTAAAAACACCTTCAACTCTCCCCTCCCTTCTCCCCAGGCTTGAGTTCATTACAGGTTTTCTCTAAATTCTTCTCCCGAGTGGTGCCCAAAGATGGGGAATGGGCATTGCAACCAGTCCATCACATGTTGTTTCTACTTCTCTTTCCTCTACAAGGGGAGGACTCCTTTCACTGTTCCCCTGCTCCAGCATGGGATCCCTCCCATAGGAGACAGCCCTCTATGAACTTCTTCAGTGTGGGACCCTTCCATGGGCTGTCCCTCAGGAACAGACTGCTGCAATGTGGGTCCCCCACAGGGTCACAAATTCTGCCAGAAAACCTGCTCCAGTGAGGGTTTTCCACGGGATCACAGCCTCCCTTGGGCATCCCCATGTGAGGTTCTCAAAGGACTGGAGGGGAAGAGTCTGCCTCAGCATGGTCTTCACCAGGGGCTGAGTGGAATCTCAACTCTTCTGCCTGAAGCACCTCCTTGCCCAATCCTTCACAAGTCTTGGTGTCTTTTCCTCTCACATCTTCTCACTCCTCTTTTTGGCTATAATATTCTCCCACACAATCATTTCCCCTTCTAAAATACATTATGCCAAAGGTGATACTACCATGGCTGATGGCCTTGGCCAGTGGTGGATCCATTGTGGAGACAGCTGACATTAGCTGCATTGGATTTGAGTGAACCTTTCAACAGTTTCTCCAGGAAAGCCACTCCTGTAGCCTCTCCCACTATCAAAACTTTGCCATGCAATTTCTCAAAACCAATACAATTTCTCAAATTTAAATATGTTGAACAAATGAGAAGAGCAAATCAGATTCATTTCAGAGAAACATTGGGAATCCTGATACACCCTGCAGATCTCTGGTAAACAGAACAACACTGATTTTGAGTGCTAGTGTGCTGAGAGTGCAAAGGAGATATGTGTAAACTTAGGAGGAATACCATCCATGAGCTAAAAAGTCCAAGATTTTCCCATGAATGGCAGAGGAAAGTAGTCAGAGTGCCTCCATTTTCCCTTATACATGTTGTTTTCTATGATATGCCACTACAAGGAAGATGCACATGAAATAAAGTCTGAAAGTTTTTGGGAAACAATATACCAGCCATCAGCATGAAGGTATTAATGAAAATAATCTGGAATACCAGTAGCTTGTTATGCCAGCTTTCAGGCTTCAGAGTCTTTCCTTTCTTGAGGCTAGTGCAATTTATACCTCCACTACATGCGTTAATAATAAATGTTTTCACATAAGAACCCTTGATCCGTGATTAATTCTGAACTTTTTACAGGAAGACAGGCAATTTAATCTTTTCTCTGTCTTGTAGCTTTTGTAAAAGGACGAGAGTTCTGGAATGTCACAATAAATATTTTTATGGCTTTAATTTTGTAAAATTTCCATGAATGGCAATTGCAATGGGACTACGTGTAGAATGTTCTGTACTGCAATGCTCTACTGCTCTTTGTGCTATTTATGCTTTGAAAAGAATTAATTTTGGGATTACCTCTGTGATTCACACAACAAGCAAAATAACTTCTGACTTCCTAAGTTACTATTTTTTTCTCTGTGAACTGTTCTCTGTGCAATTATGATGGGCAATGACACTGCAAGCCTGCAGGGCCAATGAATTGGCTATCAGTGTCTAGGGAAAGTAAAAAGGAATTTGGCACTCATGAAAATCACTAGTTTCCTGTACAACATTCAGGATAAAATTAATGTCTTTCATTTTCATTAATCACTCCTAATTTCCTCTTAAGAAAATACATCTACTCATATGCAACACCATCATCTTGATGTTAATGAACAATGCAAGTCTCATATTTCTACATATTTGATTGAAAAGAGTAAACCTATAACTTGTAAAGACATATATTCCATGAATCCTGCTCTTTGCAAAACAAAGATAGGCCAAGACCTATAATGCTGCCATTATTTCTCCATTCATGTATCTAAGGTGTTCTTGTGTAACTCTACATAAGAAGATTACTATAAAGAGCAATCTAAATATCCATAAAACATTAAAGATTTAGACCATCAGTTTCTGCAAATGAACAGCAATCTGAAAAGGTCTGCCCTGAGCTGTAATTAAATCAATGAACTAGAATTAAGAGGTATATTTACCAGCTGCTAACACCAAAGTCTACAGAAGTGCTACAAAAAGGTGCAGCCTCATGTGTAGTTTGATTTTCTGTTGTGTACTAGTAGGAGAATGTATCATTATATCTCAGGAAATATTTAGATTTTTATTATTACAGGTAAATTGCTGTTTACATGTGATGAACTCCCACACCTAGATTTGATTTCTTCTGTCATAAATCTATCTACTGCCTATGCTACAAAAAAAATGTTGGCTTTCTACAAATGTTTAAATCAGTTACTGTAAAGATGAACTTTCCCTCCGTAAATAGGTGTGCACAAGTGAACATGACAATTGGAAAAGCTTCTGTCCCTTGCAAACAAAGAGCTTTCTAGAAGACAGTGACTTGCCCACGGGTTTTCAGTGGGACTTCAGGGGTTTTGCATTCCGAATTTCTTTCTCACTTTGCTCTGCTCCAAAATGGAAAAAAGACTTCATACATATCTTTGCAGAACATTGTGAAAGATGACTGTGAAGCCTTTGGTGGTCATCTGTAAGACTGTAGAGAAATAGCTTATAAGTACAAAGTTTGAAGGTCAATGTGACAATTTGAATGGCTCTGTATTGTTCTAACTCTTAGCAGCCAAATAAAGCTCTGAGTAGCTGAGAGAGAGACATTCTTAAACTAACTTTTTTACTTCTAGGATCATTTTTGTGAAGACATTTAGTACCTTGATGTTCTCTGAGTCCTTCTAAGTCTGCTCTGAGTCATTCCAAGTTTACTTTGGGTCATTCCAAGTCTGCTCTGAGCCACCAGTTCTCCTGACCCATACAGCAGTGGGCCCAGAATTTCTCTGGGTTTCCTTTTGTCATTTATATATTTGTAGAAACCTTTCTTGTTGCCATTCACAGCCATTGTCAGATTCAACACCAGGTTTGATTTGGCCTTTATAACCTCATCCTTACAAGATCAGAAAGAAATTTTATACTTTTCCAGAGTCACATGCCTCTGCTTCTACCTCTTCTATGTCAGAGGAGTGATCCTTGATTATCAGTTGAGACTGCTTCACTTTTCTCTCCAGGGTATTCTACAGGATTCTTCAAAGCAGATCACTGAAAAAGTTGGAGTCTTTGGTCCTGGAATCTGGGGCTGCTTTCCTGCTTTTCACCTTACTAGCTGCCCTCAGGATCCTGATCTCCACCATCTCATGGTCACTACACACCACGCTGCACCTGAATTTTGCTTCCTCCACCAGTTTTCTCTCCTTTATGAACTATCAGGTCCAGCAGAGCACCTTTCCTCTCTGGACTTCTCATGTACCTTTGCTGGGAAGTTACCATTGGTGCAGTAAAGAAATCTCTCAGATTGCTTGAGCCCCACTTCCTCCAGCAGATTTCAGGGTGGTTAAAGTCCTCTGAGGACCACAGCTTGTGAACATGCAGTCCCTTCCAGTCTGGAGAAAACCCCATCTATCTTCTTCTTGATCAGATCATCTAAGGACATATCCACCACAGTGACAACCTTCTTGTTGTGCCTGCTATTCTTGATCAATAAGTTCTTGACTGACTGATGACATCCAAAGGCAGAGCTCCGTGCATTTCTGATGGTACCTTACTGAAATGGTCACTCCTCCTCTTCACCTTCCTTAAACACACATATCCCTCCATTATAGCACTCCAGGCACTACCTGCCTTTGGAGATGGGTAGTGCCAATAAAGCTGAATTTGAAGTTTCTTTCAAAACGCCATGTATACCTTCCACACTGATGTATTTGGATGTTTCTATTATGTATGAATTGTGACCTAAAACTAAAATTCAGAACTTGATTTTAGAAAAAATTATCTTTAGGCCTAGAACCTAGGCTGGAGTTTTCAATATTAAAATCTCTAAAAGACTTTGTTGTGAAGTGCCAGAGTCATAATTTCATGCATTCTTTTATTTTAACTCAGATTTTGTGTATATAAAAAAAGTTTTCATACACAGTGAAAACTGAGAAAAAGAGGAAAAAGGGAAAAAAGAAAAAAGTATTATTTGGAGCCTTGGGCCAGGTCTGTCATGTTCTCAAAGGCTGTTTATTCTATATGAAAATTTCAGCAAGCTAAGACACAACATTTAGACTCTCCTACTATGTGTGTAAGATACGGCATATGAAGAATTGCTTAGATTTTGTATGGATCATTTAACAGAAGCTGTGGGTAAATATGCGTACTGTCTGCAGCTTTCTGGAAACTGTTCAATAAGTAAATGTGATAGACTCAGACAGTGAATATGTAAGTTAGTGATGCGGTCTGCCGGGGTAGAAAGGAACGGTCCACACTTGAAGTGGGATGAGAACAGAGTGGAACGTTTATTATGGGAGCATGGGACATTTATAGGGTCGGGTATGGAAGCTGCTAGAAAAGGGGCAGAACCGCAACAAATAAGGATGATTAGGGGTGGGACAGCACCATACAAGGAGTTAGGGGGTGAGGTTAACCTTATATGGTAGTGCCGCAATGCACCACTGGTCAGCCAACGAGAAAATTGGAGGGGAAGTGACCAATAGGTAAAAGGTAACCAGGGAAGGTCGCGGAAAACAATTGTACAAATATAAAGAACAATTATCTATCTAATACAATCATATTCTAACTATTATAACATGAGAACTGATCAGTAGTCTTCTCCAAGCATTATTATGCTGACCACTCCACGCATTCATAGAAGTTCTCTTCTCTGTCGTCCTGGTGTCCTCCTACAAGTTAGAATGATTTTTAAAAATTGCTTCTCCAGAACAATAGGCAATTTCACTACCTCATTTAGAGAATAGTCAGCAGCTTGTGTCCATTATGTAAAACAATCAGAAACTTGCCTTCTTTACCAGATAACCTATAAAATAACTTAGCAAATGAAATTAGAAGGTTTTATTTGCTCAGTTTGCAAAATCAGCAACCATGTGTTGTTTAAAGAAGTTTTTAAAATGTTCTGGTAGAAATAATAAGAATCTCAGAAAATTTCCTGAGAAACATGGGACCATATTTACCACATCACCATAAAATATTATTTTTTAAAAATGTTTATGATTTCTTTCTTTCTTCCCTTTTATATAATAGCCTTTGGAATACCCTGACAATCAATTTCTACAGTGATTTTAATTTCTATGGTCTGTCTGTGCACATTATGTCAGACATTATACATGTATTTGCATATCAGTATTACTGTTTTTCTGCTACTGAGTGCACAGATGTAGAAATGTAGCATACATTTTCCTTCTTACACCCTTTAATGGAAGGTGACTGCTCAAAAAATGTATATGGTGGAGGTATATAAATAGGTAAGCTGATCCTTAAACTGCAGGGAAGAGAGGTATTTTAAGGATATATGGTGCTGAATAAGTGTGAGTTTTCTGAAAGAGGCTATTAAGAGTTGCACTCAAATACTCTGAAATCCAAGCTCTATTGGTCCTCCTGTTCATGCATGAAACTTAGCCTGCAGCACTTTTTTTAAGGCTTTGCCACGTTGAGTTTAATTTGGAAGGTGTTGTGCATGATCAACTAAATTCTTGGGGTTTTGAAGTTAAAATTACTCTCACAGTAACAAATTATTGAAAAAGGAGAAAAAAAAATCTTTTTGTTTTTGGTGAAAAGTATTCTAAAAAGATGTTTTAATCACATATTATTTTCTGTAAATTGTGTTTTGCCAAGTATAAAGGAAAGTTCTTTGTAACAATCGTCACAAAGTCAAAAAATTTGGAATTCAAAAGTCAGGTTTGTTAGTCTGTTTTACTTGTGCTGAGAGTTTTCTGGTTTTAAAATAATTGCTATTATTCTACTGCAATGATGTAAAAGAGCTAAGCCTTGGATATTAAAGCTTCCACTCTTCTCAGAAAAGATAATTTCATACAGGCTATCTATGAGGTACCCTAAACTAAGCTTAAATCTTGTTCACATTTTTTTTTTTCACTCCTGAATTTCCACTGATTGCAGGGAAGCTGTTTGATTTATGCTAATTATGGACATATCTATATTTTTTTCATGTGTCCATTGAAGGGCTAAACTCACTATTGAAGTGCTTTAGGTGTTGCCTAATTTACAGATGTTGGTTTGCTGTTTTGCTGCCAGCATTCTTTGCCAATAAACAGCATTTCCTTTCTGAGCTACAGCAGCATTGTCCAGACGCTTCACTGACTTCTCAGTGTACAGCTCTGCTGAATGAAGATGATGAAATGGGTTTCCTGAATAGCAATACCTGCAGCTTTATATATTTGTGCATTTGGTGAAGATCTGTCCCCATGTGAGAGCAGAGTCTGTATGTAGCTGCCATTACTTCAGTTGTTAGACATACTTCATTTCTGTTTTCCTGGTCTCTGGTGGGAGTTCTTATAACAGTATTGTAGCAAGAACAATTCTCTTTATCAACATCTAATATTTCACCCTTACCCTTTCTGGGGTTTCTTCCCTCTTAACTGTAGGAACTGTTTCATTCTTGCATATTTTGTTTTCCTACAAGTCTCCATTCTTTCAGTTTTCATTTCCAAGCTCCATTTAGCCTGTCTCACACCAGCTGCAAAGTTTTTATTAGCTTTCATCATTTCAGATTTATTTTTGAGTTTTTCATCTTGACTTTCTAGATTAGTGGTTTTTTTTGGTTGGTTTTTTTTTTTGTTGTTTGTTTGGTTTTTTGTTGTGATTATTTAACCTCTTGCTTTTATTAGGGAACAGTATTTTGCGATTCAAGTACTAAGTGAGGATATTCAGACTTTTTCCAATTCTGTCAAAAAGTTTCTTTGCAATCTTTTGTGTTCCAGTGAGCTAGTATTAAGGTGAGGAAAGAATTTTCTCATTTCCAGGCATTAGGTGAAGTATACTTCACTAATGACTGTGATGAGATTACTGGATGACTCTGACGTGCTATTAGTAATTTTGCTTAACTTTCAAAACACATTAGACTTTTAACATCCATTAACGAAAAAGAGCTTCTTAAGGTTGCTTGACCTATTACAAGACACTTTTTTCAATGTTTTCATTTTGCAAATACTTCAGGCTCTTTGATAGAACTATTCAGTTTGGTACGCCAGATTAAATAACCTAAAGCCTCCCCCAAAACCAAAACCTTTGGGAAAAGCAGTTCAGTTGTTCTTAGCACAGAGTTAGGAAGACTATAGTATGTTAACCCGTATTACTAAAACTACTGTTACTGCTGCTTCTATTACGAGTTACAAAAACTGCTGCTGTGGGGAGACACAGATTTCCCTTATTTTTTTTTTTAAATTATCTATTTTTTTTTAAATTTATTTCTCAGATTTCAAGACCTTGATTTTATAGCTTTAATATGTTCTTTTAACATAGTTCTTTTTATGTGCAAGCAAAAATCAAGGCCCAAAATTAACAAAATGCTGTCTCTGCTCTACAAAAAGCATTAAGATTAAAAAAATTAGTAAGTCCTTGTCAGTAAATTGCTTCCAAGCTGTGTAATAGAGCACAATATAGAACATATAAGAAAGGGCACGCAGTGGGTGACAACATTGTGCATACATATTATTTTAACAGATGTTTTCTATTAATAAGGCTACTTAGTTGTTCTTTAAATTTATTCTTTCATTCTTCCAACAAGCAGAAAGTCTTTCTGGTTCAGTGCTACTTTATTATTTGATAAACACATTAGAAAAATCTTACTAGGAAGCAAGTCTTTTATATCAATAGAAAAATGTGAAAATAACATCTCTCAGCACTTAAAAATAGTGGAGCAGATCAACTTCTTTACAGTATGTAATAGTACTCCAGCTATGAAAGTGCTTATAAGTGTATGAAAGTGTTTATAAGAAAGAATTATTATTTAGGGACATTGAGTTGCAAAGATGCAAAGTGATTTGTTGAGGGTTTTTTTTTTGCCCTTTAGGCTAATATGTGAAACAGATTTTTTAAACATTTGTCCATTCTGCTGTTTGGTGAATCCTGGTAGTAGATCCATTTAATTTTTTGCATTTGTTAGCAGCTGAGGAAGATGAAAGCAATTTAAATAATAAGGAACAGCTGATGACAGCATTGACTGATAGTATGTATACGTTCAGCTTCAACTCTTCTGTTAAGAAGAGTTAATTCCCCCAAATTATTAAATGGATGAAATTCAGACAGTTGGTGAAAATAAAGATAACAAATGATGAGATGCTCTGCAGAAAATGGTTTAAAATAACTACTTGCTAACAGATGTGATTAATGGTGATTAACATCCAAAATTAAATGTGTATCTACAGAAAGTGAAAAGCTAAAACTAATCACACCACCCAGAGGGGGCAGAATGGGGATAAGAAAATGAAGCCACGTTGTCTCTGGCCTTTCCAAATCTGGCCACTGAGTCTCATGTACAGTCATATTTTTAAGAACAGTCCTGAACCATGTTTGATTGCATGAGTATCTGATCTAGCTGGTAAATGCAATTGTAATGAGTAATAATAGTACATTTTAACCATGGGTGTGGATGTTGCTGGGAAAAACTATTAGGATCAAGAGGAGAGATAGTAACTGAAGCCAGCAAAAGGAATCATCTGTGTCAGAAATAGACATATAAAATTCACCTTAAGTTCCCTGCTTCCCTGTAGCATATAACTCTTTTTGCAGAAGAATATATAAATAATCCATATGATAAATAAAGAAGAGCTTCAGTGATAGAAAAAGACATGATTACTTTTTCAATCCACAGAAAGAAATTCTTGTCTCCATATTTCTGAAGCCCCTAGTGGAGAGGAACAATTCTCATTCTACAGACAGACAAATCTTTTCTCTCTTTACTGTACTTTCAGAACAGTGTTATTCTACATGTCTCCAAAATCTCAGACACTGATTAACAAAGAAAGGACTGAAACACCAGCTGGCAGGTAACCAACCAATCATGAAACGATATATAGGAATTTGGATTGATAAATCCAGTTCTTTGGATTGATAAATAAATTCTTTGACCTGATAAAAGTGACTCCATGGCAGTAAGGTATCATAGAAAAAGTGATATAGATTTCACCATAAAGATGAAACTCCCCAATTGCAGAAAAGCCTATCATATGTTTATACCTTTCCCATGAGATAATAGCCTCTTACTTCTACAGATTTTGCAAGACTTGCTTTAATCAATTATATTGTAACTTTTCCTTCTACTCTTCTTTAATTAATCCAAATTAGTAGAAGTCACAGTGATACCCACAGTATCTTATTTCCCAACTGACTGAACCTAGAGATAATTGACATATTTATGAGAAAACCTATTTTCATGGGAATTTAAGATCCTTATTTGTGGTATATGTGTGGATGCTTAAAGTCTTTCCAAGAAAAAAGAGGGAAAGTGAGATATTTTGAATAATATTTTTTCACAGTAGCAGTAGGATTATTTACAGATGGAAACATGAAAAAAGAGTAGGCAGAAAAATGAAGCATTAAAATAAATTGCATTCACGGTTACACAACAAAAGCAAATTATGTCCAGGAATAACTAAAACAGTTATGAAGAATTTTTAATTCAGCCTAAAGTGAAAAACAGACTAACATTGTGTTGTTTGTGTTAGATCATCTTGCAAGATGCTGTGCATTGAATCAAATTCTATATCAGTCACTACAGATTTATAGGGAACTTTCTTAACTAGTTAAAAGTCTTTAATAGCCAGACCTGGATTACTAGTGATTTCTCTTTGTTTGATTAGTCCTTTAGAATGTTTGATCCAGGTCTTGAATTTATAAATCGCAGCAGAACTCTTTTGACATCTGTGACCATCAATCCATTCTGGACTTCCCATAAAAAATAATAATAATGACATAATAAGGATCCTAGCTGGTGCCCTAACAACCTAGGCAGCTTGGATCTCAGTTTATATCTAAAAAGATCTGTGAAAGTTTTTGTGTCTGATATCTGCATGCTGTCTATGCATAAAACGGGATTCATGGTGACCAGTTGCCTTTCTGTTGAAGGTTCCTCTGTTGATGTGGGGCTCACAATTCCAGTCTCTTGACTCAGTGACTCCTGCGTTGTGCAAGTAATCTCTTTTGACGTATCATCTATTTTAAAATAATGTCTCCTCATTTTTCATTGTCCTTTTGACAAAATGCAAATATTCCTCTGAGAGACAGGAAGGTAGGAGAAGAGAGAGTATATTAGAAACAGTGAAAACTTTGTTTAAGCAGCTTAATCTTATATCATACAGTGTCAGTGACATGAAATTGCTTGTTGTTATCAGGCATTAAAACTTGAAACCCACTGCATGCAAAGACAAAAAAAGCATATAAATAATAGAGATATGCTCTTCAAAGCCTTGGATACTTGCAAATTTTTTCTGAACTGAATTCTCACTTCCTTAGATGAGGTGCATCACAGCTGTTATATTCAAGTGAGTCAGCAGATGGAAACCCAGATCTTGTGCTTTGTTTATCTGTTAGCAAATTTGAAACTTCAGTATTTGATGGTCTCACAAATACTGATGATTTTGTCTTTACAATGTCTTTGTGAATTATGGAAACTTGACCTCCAAAGTGTGGATAGGAAACTGGTGCACAGATTGATGAGAAGACCTCCTGCTGTTGCACAGTGAATCTTTAGCAGATTTAGGAAGAGATGAAGAGTTTCTGAGTTCCAGACCAAACATCTTTAGCAAGTGTTGGAGGTAAGAGCACATCTTGAAGCAGGCATGACAAACACAATAACCTTATCAAGTATTTGCCAGGGCTTTGCCCCAGCAGCACCTCACTTCAGCTCTGTACGAGGATGTGCCCACTCTTGTGCTGTTTTCCTGTCTTGTTCTTGTAGTTC
>JAWWEW010000088.1:22932619-22945690 GCA_035583185.1 Anabacerthia variegaticeps | reverse complement strand
ATATTGTCTAGTAGATGTTCACAGCTTTTTCACCCAAGAAGATATTTTGCTGTCTTCTTCCAAAAGACCTAACATTATGAAAAATAGGAACTCTGTTTCTTAGTAATAGCTATTATACAACCCTAATAATTTCAATTTTTGTCTTAGAGAGAATTTTTCTGACAGTGTGGGTGACAATCAGGTATTTACTACTTTGAAAACTTAGTATTTGCTCATGGTTTTGCAAATTCCATCTAGGCAGAATTTTGTCTTTAGAGAAGACTGCTATTGTAAAGATTTAAAATTCAAGTCATATTCCTGGGATAAGGGCCTCAGTGAATTCATCAAAGACTCATTATTAATCTGTTTATAAGTGTCATTAACATGAATCCTAAACACATGATTTACTAGTAGATTCCATCCTGGTTACTTGCACCACTGAATGAGGTAGCTTGAGTAGGGGGAGAGATATTGGTCTCTATTCAGTAATAAAATTTACTTCCTTGTTTTTCTTTTTCTTTGTGATTTACTGGCTTACATAAAAAATGTGAAAACTGACAGTGTTTGTGTGTCTCTGGTAAAGCAAAGCTATTGATGAAGAGGTTTATATTGAATATTTTTGGTGTGCAAGTGCCCAAATAATTAAAAAAAAAAAAAGTTACTTTTAACAAGATTTTCATGTGTGAAAAAACATAGGAGAGGAACATTTTCATGAGTTGTAGTGCATGTGTAAGGGTCAACAGTGTTTAACTCTTGAAATTGATGACTTGCCTAATAAATGATTTCAAGACCTTGAACAAATTCCATAAAAGTGTTAGTAGCTATTACCAACTACATGTGGTGTTTTGTAATTGTGTTTTAATAATGTTATTAATATTCACCAAGGTGAGCAGTGTTGAGTGTGCTAGATAATGTATGTATTAGGTATTACAATACCCAGCATGAACAGACCAAAATGAAGTAATTATTATAAATTTTACTAATTAACCCTCTTATTCAAATCATCGTTTCCATGGCCTTTGAATGATAACATTGAAAATAGATTTCTGCTTACCAAATCTGAAGTCCTGTGATGCTATCTGGAAAAATGTCAGTGAAAGAGTAAGAAGCAGGCAGGAATTGATTGACCGACTTCATAGCATGTTCTGTATCTGCCTTTTTGAATGCATATAGGTACTTATGGGAAATAATAGTATCTTTTTTCTGTTCCAGTACTTGAGTACTAATGTCTAATTGATTTGGGATTTTTTGCTTCCCCCTTAAAACCACATGCCAATGTCACATTAAAAATGAGACATTTCATTTTATCCAGGATTCCCACTGGAGACATGCAGGTGGATACTGCTGCTGAGTCCTTGAAGCCATCAGCTGTGGAAGAAGTGAAATCTCTGTATCCTTGGCAAGGTTAAAATCTGTCTAGTGTCCATGTATTGACTCTAGAGTAGTGAAGGAAGACTTCTTCAGTTATTGTGGAGAGCTGAATGGGGAAAGAGACAATAGTCATGGCTGCAGAAACCCACAATGAGAAATTTGATTCCATCCCCATCCTAAAATTAAAGTCAATTAATTTTGTGTGCCTCGTTTTTTTTTTCTAATACCTGATGGGAGTCCTGAAATCTCATTTGCAGAAGTGCTGACTCCTTGCAGTTAAAATGGAAAACAGCAAAAGCTACCTTTAAATGTATTAAGTGCTATATATTACTGAATTCTCTAAAAAGCCCGAAGTTATAGATGTTTTGACTTGGTTAGTCAAGGTTTACAAGTATCTGTGACTTTTCTTACTAAACTGCAACATTAAATTTTAGAGATTCTTCTTCTGGTCTCACACGAATTAAATATAAAATATGGGATGCTTACATGCAGTAATAGAAATCTCATTATTGTATGTATGAAGTATTAGGTGATAGAATGGGATTTTAGTACTGAACCTTAAGTAAAGCACAGACAAAAAGACAAGGAGAAAACAAATACTGAACCAGTACTTATGTAAATGCTGTTATAATTTCAAAATCCAGTTGGAATTCCTTCCAAAGAAACCTGGAGGCAATGCATTAGCATCACAATGGTGGTTAACAAAAGGCACCATGGATATGCATATTCTGTTAATGATCCAAGCTAGGGTCTTTGTTCTAATCTCTCCCCAGACCAGAGGGAGGAAGGGGTCAGTGCTTTGCTGGGACTTCTGCACAAGTCAAGGAGCTCAGCTCTTGGTGCGGAGGGAGAACAGACACACACACACCCCAGATCCGACATCACTGAAGACTGGAACTGTGTGCTCTGATCTCTGGCTTTTTCGCCAACCACCCACAGTCATGGCAAGGGCATCTGTGAAAGAGGGGACTTGTCTGTCTCCTGCCTGCAGAGGATGCTGCTGCTGCTGTTGCTGCTGCTTTGTTTTCCTGTGTCATCGAGGCCCACGGGAGCAGACTGCAGCTGCTTGCTGTACGTGGAGAGGGATAGAGGGAGAGCCGGCTGGGCACGACATGGCCATCATCTGTCCGTAAATATAACGGACACCCCTGGGAGTCAGAGCAGCCAGCGCTTGAGGTGCAACAGCGCCACCTGCTGTCTGTAGATATAATTGCACCTTCCCCCCTTTGGAACACAGCTGGAAGGACACTTAATTTTCTTATTTCAATTGTTGTTGTTTGGTTCTTTTTTGGATATATATAGAGAGATATATAGGTATATGTGTATATCTGTGTATTGTGATTAAGAACTGTTATCCTTTCATATTCATATTTATATATTTCCCTCATTAAAGTTTGGGTTTTTTCCTAAATTTAAGGAGAGGGATTATTTTATTTCTTAGCCAACATGATATCTCAGTTTTCCCCTCGAACTAAGACATAGTGTTAGGGAAAAAAATAAAAAATAAATTAAAAAGAAAACAAAGAAGAAAAAAGAAAAAAGAGAGAGTGAGAAAAGAAACTTGGACAGCAGGTACCCCAGGTACCACTGGCAAGTAGGAGAAAACAGGTGCCAGGACAAGCAGGTGAAATGAATAATGAAGGAGGTGATTAGCAAATTTTGTATAATTTTATAAGTAAATTCTGTTTCACTCATCTGTGGAAAGAAATTCTGGGCCAGACCTTCTTCAGATGTTCATAACATGCTGCAATGCCTCCACAGTTTAGCAACATTGCACCAGTTCTAGCTCATGACTTATCTTCAAGTCATTGGTCTTCACTCGCACTCAGTTATTTGGGTCTGAAAGGCCAATTTTGTCCATCAAATCTATTTAGGAATTAGGTTCATAAAGGGATGCTAACCAAGAGCAGGCCTCAAACAGAGCATAAGAAGCGGGCTGTCATGTTCATATGTTGTAATTGGAGAATACAATAGATCAAATTGCTCACCTATCTGTGAAAGGAAAGAAATGTCTGTGGGTTTATGACAGTCATGTCAATTAAGCAACAATCAACAGTTAAAAGAGCGTTTACAGACTTAATAGGAAATATGATGTGTATTAAAGTTAAAATTACAGGACAAAATTATAATTGGATTTTCACATATAAAACCTGCAATAAATATTTAGATTTTTAATTGGATTTTTAGAAGCCAGCTGTATTGAGTTTATAATTGTGACAGCTAATAGAAGTTCTAACTAAATACCAGTGTTTTTATTAATTGATATTTAATTTCCTGTAGACTGTCTTGGCAAATGTTAATTAAATGCCAGAAAATTCCTTACAAATTGTTAACATATTAATAATCTTAAATTATGCCTTTATTGTTTACATAATTGTAAGTTAATTAATCAGCTACAAACTTACTCTCTACCCTTTACATAGAGATCAGGAAGATGAAATTTCTTATGGATCAATAAACTTACCTGCTGCACAAAATAAAAGTGAAGGCTGATCATATGTAATTGAGTGATGTTGCACATATTAATGTCTAGGCAATTCCTATTTCCAGCCAAAGGAACCCGGTGTAGAGTATATTTTCCCCAATTTCTGGGATAGATATGGTAAAAATTCATTAACTAAGGATGTTATGTCTAAGATTTAGAAAAAGAGTAAGAAGTTAGAATACTTACATTCTTGATAATCAAAACAGTGTAGCTGTCTCTGATGACTAAACATTCTATTGTAATTTAAGTTGTTCAGTAAAAGAGAAGAAAATTCATGTTAGTGTGACCAAATGCTTTGTCTTTTATCAAAACACTGTACATATTTATTACATGGAAAAATTGTGAGTATTTCTGAGAAATTCTGTACCTCGGTCCAGAAGGTATGTGAAATCTTCTGCTTCCTCTTTTCTTTTCAAGACAGCACTTCAGAATTCAAGTCTGAGTTCTGGTGAATAAGATACACAGTCAAAAGTTGGAGAGAAGTCCTGTCTGTGGATGTGTATACAGTTAAAAGTTTGCTCTGTGGTCTGTTAGTTATGTCCTGATTTTCACTGATGTAATTAATGAAGGTGATTTCATATTTGTGATAAGATATGATTTCACATGTGATAATTTTATCTTATTATTTAATTTTCTTTGACCTCTCAGCCTAACATCTACATACTTCTTTTATAACTGCTGTGTTATGTATTGACATGTGACTTTGTGCTTTCTGGTTAAATTTCATTCAGATTCAAGCTGAACAATTTTGATTCGTCAGCTTTCTTATACTCCAGGCTAATGATATTTCTTCACATGAGTAGTTTATTCTCCTATTTAATCGATTATATTTTTTTCTAAATATCAACCTATATTCTAGAAATAATACACCGCAAACCCATTTTGCATGAAAATTAAAAGCTAAGGTTCTAGATGTTTGTACATGATTTTTCTCATTGTGTTATTTAGATGAAAATATGGAAATTATTTGTATTGTTGTGGTTCATTATGTCACAATATGTGTTTTAGATGTTGATATCAATCAGATGTTTTTATACCTCATTTTGTTAATTAAGAATGAGTGAAAATATCAGAGGTCTCTTGGTCATTGTATACAAGTATAGGAATAAAAGCATGCTCAAGTGTTGACATTCTGAGCTTAAGAAATATTTTGCACTCCTTTTTAAAAATACTTTTAAGACCTTTCATGGCCCTTGAGATCTTTACAGTATTGTAACAAGAGTGATGAACAGTGAAAAGAAATTTGTGTACAAAAAATGCTCAGAGATATACATTTATTTGACAAACACACTTTTATTTCTTATAAATCATGTAGGTCAAATGTGATTATTGCAGGTACTGCAACTGTAAACAGGCTGATATAAAACTGCTTTTATTTTCTGTACTCTATTATATGAAGACATATGTGATAGCCTTTTAGCTTCGTAGAGCTAAGATACTGGCATGCATATGTGTATTTCTAACCATTGTCTATGTAACAAATATGAAAAAAAAAGTAACTAAAACATGTTGTAACAGCACACTCTTAAGGAGATATTTTGAATAGTATTGAACTTGTGGGATAATCACTACATTGCTTCAGGACAAAATTTCAAATTACTAATTCATTTAAAAAATAGGGGTTTGAATGTCCATGTTTTATTAAAGTTAATATATCCTCCAAAAAAAAATAGATCATAGTAGTTTTCTTTTCAGGTCAACTAGTTCTAGACGTGCAAAATCCAATACTGAGGCTTTTTTTATGTCTGACCTCCACATCATTTCTAGCAGGAAATTAAAATTGTTCACTGTTTAGGTAAATTTTATAGCAGATAATTTTGAGGACAAAGAAGTCACAGGAAAAATGCATAGATAGCTTAATCTTGTATTATTTATCTTTACACTGTAATAGTTTAAATATATTTGCAGGGTTAATCTGGTTGAATATAAATCCATTCTGAGTAGTAAAACTAGCCTTAATTTTCCTGAAGTGCATAAAAATATATTTTGTTTTCACTTGGCTTGATGTTCGTGGGTTCTTGTGTTTGGGTATTTTTGATTTTTTTTCCCTAGTCACAGGGGAAGTATTGGTGAAAGAACTGGTGTATTATTTTGCAAGAAGTTTTTTGAAGACTGTCTCCTTTGGGCTGACATTGTTTCTTCCTGAATCTTCCATGACATACTTGCAAGAGACAGAAACCCACGTACAGACATACAACACCTACTGTTCTGCAATATCCATCTTTCAATGTCCAGAATTGAGAAGACTTTAACCATAATTCAATTGTCTTCTGTGTCAATTTTCACTACCAATTGGCTCTGCTTTCAAATACATATGTAAATATATATTTAGTAACGGTGAATCATTTGTGTATACACATTTACATTTTGCCTGTTAAAATATTATGGCTCTTCTGTAGAAGAAACATGTTGCCTATTTCATGATACAGTATATGTCCTGACATTTAAAGGAAACAATTTATTTCATATGGTGAGAGCATCAGTTATCTTGTTCTAAGGTCCCTGCTATCCTCCGAGCTACGCATGTTAGACATTAATTTTAAAAGTATGTAATATAGTCTTGATTACAAGGCAAAAAATTACTCTAGTGAATGCAGTGATTTAGTATGCACTAGGTAAGAACAAATCACCATGCTCAGTAGCAGAAGTGTAGCTTTTCTCTGCTGTGACACTACAAAACTGTCTTAGTAACATTACAGACATTAAGGAGTATCTGCTGCACTACTGAAGAATTTCTTGGGATCAGCAGTACCTGTAAAAAAGTTCTCAGGCAGTGAAGTGGTTAGTCCTCACTAATCTGAGTGACTGAGACAACAGGAACACCACTGCTCTCAGGTGTGCGTGTTTATTGTTTTGGTTTTGGTGTTGTTTTGTTGTTGTTGTTGTTTTGTTTGTTTGTTGGTTGGTTGTTTTTTGGTTTTTTTTAATCTTAATAAGAATGTTCAGGACTTCATAATTACAGGATTAGCTTTTGTAAGTTTTTTTTTTGTTTGTTTCTTTTACAGTCGCATATCAGATTTGTAATTTAAACTGAAGTAAGAGTTCTGCAGCTTTGCTATAATTCCATAAAAAAAGAAAAATTGTTGAAGATAAGTCGTGAGGGTAAAAGAGCATGTCAGGCATGTCAGTGGTAACTCACAGCTGACCCTAATATAATGTGAGCAGGAATTGAGAGGTGTAGTTACAATTGGCAATTTTTAACTCTAATGAAAGCAAAAGCATTTTAAAGGTTCTGCTGAATAGGTCTTTGTAATGTGGAAAATGACAAAAATATATAAAAGTTATCATTCATAAGAAGGTCCAAAGATTTAGCAAAACTATTAAGTAAAATAACCAAAAAATACTTTTGTTTCTGGCAGAACAATAAGAAGCAGAGGCCTAAAAATTAGAAATTGGGTAAGAGAATTTCTGATGGCAATAAAGTGGCATTTATTCTGTTGGTCTTATGGAACTCATTACTCCATAGTGGAGCAACTAGTGTGAAAGCAAGACACCCAGCTCTCGTTTTTCTCCACCAGACTCATCAGTTCTTAATCAACATAAAGCAACTCTATACAGTTCTGACCATTTATCACAGAGTATGCAAGGAGCATAATGCCGTTAAACAGATCTGCATGCTTCATAGATCTAATCTAAACACAAAAATGTTATCAGAATTAGGTAGATGACCAAAGTTTATCTGTACAAAGAACTTAAATTCCTTGTCTGCATAAACTGCATTGAAAGGAAAGCAGCTACAACAAATAAGAAAGTCAAGGCTCATCTATTCCCACTCAGAACACTCCAAGGCTCCCAATACAACCTAGCTTTGTGGTAGTTATAATAAAATCATGGTTCATATATGTTGATAATCTACCAGACCAGTAATTATGTCATAGTTGGATAGGTATTTAAGTATTTGAATTTCTGTAGTTAAGGAACCTACTAAAACCTTGCTTATATCCAGAAGTTCAGAAAAAGAAGGAAAAAATAAAAAAAAAAATCAATGACTAATAATTTATGACTTTTTGGAAACCAAACCAAACAAATAAACAATACAACTACAACCACATCAAAACTGAATCAAGCGTTAGTAGCAAAATTAATCCATTTCATAATTTTCCTGGAGCAGGTTTATTTATTCTTCATCCAAGTTAGAGTTTTATGATTTTCCTCTTGAAGGGAAAGTAAGTGGCATTGCTCTAAAAATGCCAAAGAGAAGCCATAATTTCTTTCATCAGCTATGGATGTGTTTGCACTCTATTGAATCTGCAATGAAGACTAGGAAATTACAGGTCACTGACATTGGGATAGCGCAACTCATAAAGCCACAGAGACACCTGAAGGCTCATGAAACCAAACAAAAAACCATCAGCATGCTTGACGATAAAGAAAAGAACTGACATTATTTTTTAAGGAAAATACATGGAATATCAAAGGCAAGTGTGTGTATTTAAATGTGAACCACTTCTGCATCAGTACTCCAAACTTTCATGCAATGTTTGCTTACATCATTTACTTGTGGAAGGTGGCTCTACAAATGCTTTTCTAGGATCTGAACTTCTCTTGATAACATAAAGAAAAAAAAGTTCTACGAACTGTTTGTTATTGCTACAATAAAAAACTTATTACTTTTAAAATTATGTAACTATTTCTTAGTTGATTGTAGTCCTTTCTCTTGTACAAAATTATAAATGCCCTTTAAGTCAACAAATATCTTTATTTTGCAATACTTATATACACAAACCCCTATATATTTTACTACAATCACCAATGTATTTAATAAGCATATGATCTCTTTTAGCTATTGTAAATGCAATTCAGATAAGTCTTGTAACTTGCATATGCATATTAAGGAACAGACAGTGTTGGGAGATAGATAACCATCTATAAGTATTGATAGTAGGCAATTTTGTATAACAGAGTACTAATATACATTTATGAGGACCCTTACAAATAGATTTAATCCAGTTGAATGAAGATTCACTAATATGGTAAATTCCTTTATTCAAATATGCATGGTTTTTAAGGTGTCTGTGTAGTTCTTCACATTTTATGCCTCTTCTTTTTTCACTCCTTTACAAAGAAATATAGTACATCAGTTTTTAATTCTGAAATCTGAAAGGTTATTGATGTACCTTCTGCTACATATGGAGTTAGACTGAAGTATTACAGTATTACATGGAACTGATGGAAGTACCTTACTAATATTTTGCTTTATTTAGAAAGCAAGTGTGGATGCAATTTGGATGTTTCCTTCCTATAATTTTTATACCTACTGGAAAACAAACTGCATTATTTTTTACTACCGCTGACAATACCTAATTCATTCTTGTGTTCTTTCTGGGGGAAAGGCAGATCACCAGTTTCCAACAGGATGTATAGACAATACCCTGTGGCCTGGATAATTCCCCTGTTGCAGCGGAGATGGCCTGAACCACTTGTATGAATTAACAGAAGATGTAAACTAAATTGCACTTTGACCTGTTTCTTCACAAGACTATTCCTTCAATTCTTCTTATTGCTCTTAAAAGTACTGATATATAGCTGGTCTTGCAAAGCTCTGTTGACTTCAGCAACTATCTAGCTTGTTTTTCTGTATTTGCTTTTGTCCTCCCACAAATGGCATGAACCCCCACCTGACATGTGGTTAGACACCCCTAATCTTTTCAGCAAAGCAAATTTGCTTGATGTCAGCTCAGATTTGCACTTGTCTTCCCTTTCTTCTTTTAACAAAAATGTTACAATGAGGTATTATAGCCAAATTCTTTGAAAGACTGGAACAGGGTGGAAACTTTTAGGAAGGGGAGACAAACTATTAGTAACTAAAAGGAAAACCTTGCATGACATCTGTTTGTCCAAAATGAAATATATATTATTATGTCAGTCACACAAAATTGGTGGTGTTGACAAGTCTCTTTTCCTCTCTCATTCCTTGAAGAGAAAAGAAATCTAGAAGGCTTTTTGTGTTTGGTTCTGCTGCACAAAGAGATAGAATAAAAGCCAACAGGACTCAAAACAAAATACTTAATTAAATAATAAATGGATAATATCAATTTGCTTTTATCTGTTCAAAAATTTCTCTGTAATAGCTTTTTGGTGCCCAGTGCACCGTATACAGTTACTAGTGTCTTTCTAATCTCATAATCTGCAATGCTAGAATTTTAAATCTATTTACTTTGATTTCATGACACGTATTGGGAGCAAAAAGATGTATTTAGTGGCTTCATGTTACACATTTTTATTAGATTAGAAGGTGCCCAAGTGTCTTCATCAGAAACTCTCATTGCAAGTTCTCAAGGAGGGAAGGGAAATAAAGAAAACTTTACATTATTAATCATCTCAGTTGTCAAATAATCATAATAAAGCCAGATCCTTTCTGTACTTCTGAATTACAACATCTCTGGCATTGGTTTCAGTCTGAATTCTCCTTTCAGTAAGCTGCAGCTTGCCAGTGTGGAGTTGCACTTTACCACCTGAATTCCCTCCCCCTCCCTTCCATTCTCTTCCCTTCTGAGAGGAGAAATTTTGAACAGGAATGGAGGGTAAATAATTTGAAATGCACTGTGGCTGACCTACCCCTAAGAAGACAAGTCTTTTACAAGCCTTGGATGTATGAATGGATCTTTAAATCAAAAGTAGATGTGGGGTTTAGGTCCAGAGATTTAGATGTGGGTTTCAGGTCCAGAGATTTTCAAGTTAACTATTACAAAAACACAGCCCACAAACGGGAAAGGACTGGCATTAGCAGTGAGTGTAAAATTGTCTATAAATGTGATTTATTCTTCAGTGCATACAGACTTGCAGACTTGACAGTGACTCTTGCTTACTTACTCTTCAATGAAAAAATGCAACAGAACATCTCACCCTGTGGAAAAACGAGTAGGAAGGAACACACTCTGATGTATTCTTCTAGGAGAACCACCTTGAGCTTTCCAGTCAATATTTGACTGTGCAATCTATGTTGGCTCTCTGTGCTTGGCTTCCTTATGCCGAATGCTCTACTGGAATGCAAAAAAGACACCTTTCTTATGTTTCTGACAGAGCAAGAGTAGAACTAGGTATCTCTTTTTTCCACATTGGACCTACTAGTTTGGTAAAAGTATTTAATATGCATAGTAATAGGAGTGTAAAAGCTGTTATTATTTCTGTCAAAAAGCAAAAATTTTAGTAAACAGCCATTTCAGAATTTAGGAAACCTGTGACATGAACCTCAAAGCAGTGATACTGTGTCTTCCTGTGTCTGCCCTGCTACCATGAGGGAGCAGGTGCTTGCAGTGAATTTTGATTATATTTAATTTTTTTTCAACTACTCTGGGTGTTCTAGCAGAATATTCAAAGGCCATTCCTGTACTCTCCAGGAGAAAGCAAGTTGAAATAACACATTTCTGTTGCTGATTGCAACAGGCAGTTTAGTTTATACCATCTCAGTAAATCAGTTTCTCCCTGTGCAAGAAGACACAAATCTGTCAGATCTAAACCTTGATTGGAACTGCAATTTTTTTAACCTTTGTTGAAATTAGATTGATGCTATTCTGATGCACTCTATGAATGTTTAGAGGTTAAGAAGTTCAAGGGCTTTTTTGAATCTACTTAATTCAGTTTAATGCTTTCTATGTCATTCCTTTGTTTCAGTTTTATGTCCTGATACCAAGTATCATGCAATAAATCAGGGCTGTACACTGTGCAAGTATTTCACACAGTGCTAAGAATCATTAAAACAGCTGATAGATATATCGTCTCCTAAAATAATTCAGAAGAATTCAGAAACACACTATAGAGTATGGGTTTAGTGCTTGTGAGTTCTTAAAAAATATACACTTGCAAGGTCATTATTACATAATAGTAGGAACCATAGTCATCTCTAGTCTCACAGGATTACATATGTATCTTAAATTAATTTTTTTCTTTGCAGAATAGGATTTGTTGAAATGTTAGCCATGAGTACATTCTATAATTACAGTAAAGAAAGAAAAAAATAGAGGTTAGACTAAAAATAGTTTTAGTTTATTCAGAGTTTCAATATACTGAACAATTGCTGCTGAAAGCTAGAAGAAATGTTGCAGTAAATTTTGATAGTTTCCTTTGTTGGACATTCATTAAAAAATACATCAAATATTCCTAGGTTTATTATTTCCTGTTCTTATGAGGCTGACTCAATGCATTTAGTTCATTTATTTATTTGTGGGGAGGAAAAAAAAATGTTTCATTAAAGAAATTTAAAAGATAAAATAACACCCTCAGATATCCTAAGCAGCATCCACCATTGCTTGTACTCTAATTTGGTTTTTTTTTTATGTTTTTGTGGCACCAGCTTTTAAGTAGTACAAATTATTACAGTTGTATTGAAATTAATGGACCTACATTGGATAAAACAGCTCTGACTATAACCTACGAGGTTTGTTTGGTCTGGTTTTGTTCTGTGCTCTAACACAGAGTGTAGCATGAGACAGAAAACCACAATCTCTCTCAAAGGATTATTTTGCTTGAAAGTTCATTCTACCTGCATGTTTTTCTTGGAGTGTTCTCCTGAATTTGACAGTGAGAAACCTAAAGTCTCTCTCAGAAGTCTTTTGGGAATATCTATTGTTGACTGTATCACCCTTTTTTTCAAAATCAGGAAAGTATGTTTGTCTCCTATTTCTTCTTTATATATATATTTTTAATAATACTTTTCCCCCTGTATTTTCTTTTGTGTGTAGTTGTAACATTTACTTGTAGATCTCAGATTTCTACATCTAAATTACAAAAGGAGCAAGAAATTTGGGGATTTTGACAGAAATTTAGAAAGTGTTCACTATTAACTTAAAAATAAGGTTCATGCAAAAGAATAGGTTTGAGATGAAGTCTGCTCAGTGCATCATCTATCACAGCCTGCATATATGGCGTATATGATATGTGATAATAGCCTTAATGGGGAGTATAAGTAAAATTAATTAGAGCAATGTTTCTGCCATACTTTGGAACAAATCAGAACTAACCTGCCAAGCTAAATGGAAAGCTGACAGATCACAGGCACTCATATTAACAAGCTGGGTTTTTTTCCTTTAATGTCAGAGTAACTGTTCCTGTTTCCATTATTGTAGGAGGCAGCTTTCTGGACTTTTCCTTTAAAAAGCCACTCAAAATTCAGATGGTTTCCCAATTTCAATGTATTTATCTCTGCATCTGTTGGCTTTCTTTCCAGACTAACTTTTTCCTGGAAAGAAAACACTCAACCCATGTCTAGTGGCTAACTCATGGTTTATACAGATAAG
>JAWWEW010000088.1:22911594-22925177 GCA_035583185.1 Anabacerthia variegaticeps | reverse complement strand
GTAGGTCCATTTCTCCTGCCAGTTTGCTTTTAAACCAGCACAAAGATATATTTTCAAATCACTGAAATTTAGGTAAGCCTGAATTGTAAGCTCATTGTTAGAGTTTGGACATCTCTGTCTCACACAGAGTGTGAGCAAATCTCCTCTAGAGAAAACGTCAAAATAACCAAACACCTTCTCATAGGGGGCAGAGATATTTCACCTTGTTTCTTGGACCTTTAATTAGTGAGAATTAATTTTATTGGCAAATTTCTTTGGAGGGAAACTTAGTACTCTCCACAGTTCATACACATAATTTAAAAATACTCTGTCAGACTATATAGGTTGTTGACCTGAATTTGGGCTGGCTTTGGCACTTAAGATACCTGACTATTCAGAGAAGGAAATACCAGAATTTATTCACAGAAAGATTTGAAATTTTGATTATATGGAGTAGGTGACTATCGTGATATTCTATAAGTAGAATTACAATTTGTCAATTCAAGTTGGTACACTAAATGAGATGTTTCTGGTGATTTAGTGTTTAGATATATCTAGTATATTATGCTACATAAGCTTTTTATATTCACAGTGAAAATGGCAGTATAATTAAACTGCTTCTATATTCCTTGTTGACTCAAACTTTGAGATGTTAACTTTGGGTACAAGACATTTTCTTCTTGCCAGACTGTAAATTTAATTTTTATTTATCAACTCAATATTTTACCTCTTTCCTGAGGCTAAATTGAAAGAGCACTGGTGACAGCTCAGTTCTTCCCATGGACATTCTGCCTTCACAGCAACTCTAATATCAGAAGGTTTGATGCCTGCAGCAGAGAGCAAATAAATTCACTCCAAAGTAGAAGAAGCTGTCTCAGTGGATAAGGAATGGACTGCTACAGTATTGGTAATAACAGTAATAGTAGCAACAGTACACAGGCTCATTTAGGGTCTAATATTATTCCTGTGGTTGCTTCCTTTGCTTTGTTTGAGATACACTTGCAAAGGGAACCCTCTTTGTTGGTTTCCTGCCTGGCTAAGGGAGAGCAGAAGTTGCAGGGCACTGCCCCTTAACTTGCTATCCAGGGACTCTTTAAGGAGCTCAAGGTTGCAAGCAGGCTTTTGGTCCTAAGCCTCCTCTTTTGCAACCACACTGGGATGATTGTTGCAGAAGAAAACTCTTTTTTTCATTGGCATTTTTCTAAAGGGAAGGAAAGGAATATGGACACCCCTTTTCCAGGAATAATGACAGCAGAAGTGTCAGCTGTAGACAGAGTGTGTGGTAAACATTAGGGATGTGCACTTTCATTTCATAAATACACATTTCACTTTGAGACTTAGAGCTGTGTTGAACCACAGAAAGGGCTCAGAACTGCAGAAAAGCATTTAGCTGAAAAAGAAGCTGGCTTCAGAACCTATAGAATGTTTCCTACAACATGACAGACTGAAGGTAATGCAGAATAAAAAAAATAAAAAAAAAAAGAAGTCCCCACCTTGTTTAGAATTTTAACAATATGATTTTTCATTTGTCTATCCTAGTAGAAATAAAAATCCAGTTTCAGTTCTTGGGTTTGAATTTGTTTATTTTCCCCACCTTTCTGATGTTTTTTATTAAGTAACTGTTGTTCATACTATTTAGAAAAAAAGTTGATGTGATATCTCAACTACCTAAGAAGTAGATACTGAGAAAGTTAAGTGGGACAAATAACACTTGAAAGCAGTGAACTGCAATATAATACACTAATTTAAATTCTTATCATGTATGATAACTTTCTCACAGGAGTTCAGTATCTAAAAAGTGTAATGTGAGAAAAAGAACTATGACAATAGCAGTGGGCTTGGACATTTCTTTCTTCATAATACAAGCACTGACTGGCAAGAAAAAACAAGATAAAACCTGTTTTGTTATCATAACTGTACCCTCTGTCACAGCTTCTTTATGTGGTGAATGTGGGTAAGTTGCAACTTGTGTTTTATGAAAGAAACAGGGTGAGATGGAAAAAATACAAAAATTCTTGTACAAGTTTGTTGCACAAGAGCTGCACACTTCCTTTCCATACCTATCTGCAATTTCTTCTGAAGCTTACAAGACAATTGTGATTGGGAGAGGTTAAGAAGCGAGTTTTGAGGGTGCATAAATAAAATTTACAGGACAGATGCAAAGGTCAAGAGTTCCTTCCTTCATCCTGGACTTGGTGATAAGGTTGAATGGGTACTGCTGGCTTTGCTGAGCTCAGCTTAACTCTTTTGTGATGTTAAAATCACAACAAGAGAAAAGAAAATATTTAACATATATTCATAGGAGAGTTGGCACTCTGTGCCCTCTTGTTCTCACTTATGTCTGCATGTGCTTAGACAGAGCTTAGAAAAAAAACTATCACTGCTGTGCATTAGACATATTCAGAATATATTACCTCTCTTCAGACCATTTTTAGCAACTAAACACCCCAGGAAAGATCCTCCTGTGACAGATTCAGGGTACCTTATCTCATGTCTTAAAGTGTTATCAGCATTGTGGCACAACCAAATGATGATGTCAATCTTTTTTCCTTTTTTTTTTTTTTTTTCAGGCTACTACTTACATCCTACCTCAACTCTGGCTTGTCTGATGAGCCAACCACATGCATTCAACAGATTCCTAAATCCTATAGACTAACAAATCTGCTTAAAAATATCTTGGACTATAATGAGCTATGATCAATTATTCATCACTGGACATTTCAGACTATTATTTGGTACAGTGTAAGTGTCTTATTGTAACAGTACTTGTAGCAATTCACCATATAAACAGATTGATGTGTTTCTTAAAGACAGCTGCATTCTATTGAACATCAACTAGAAATTGAGTAAATTCAGTTTTCATTACAGACAGCCTGTGTGACATAAGAGGGCAAGAAGGGAAGGGAGGTAATGCTCTGATGCCCAAATTTGCTCCCTCTATGATTTGCTTTCATCACTTAGGAGACTTGTAACCTTAGCCTTGAAGAAGGCCCTCTTTCTCTTCCCCACCAAAAATCAGTTGTGTGTTAATTGTAATAGGTATGATGGTTTGTTCTTTTTCTGTCTGGATTGGTGACTGGCTACACTCTAAGTAAATTTTCTTCAACACCTACTAGTTACTAGTGTCAGGAGTCAAATTTACATTTTGTATGAACCTAATGTGATTGGTTTAAAATATACTTTTATGTCTTGCATAAAACCCTTCCAATAACAGCCTTAACCAATAAAAAAATTATTACCTATGCAGAATCATTGCTGGGGATTTATGAGTCTGAATTTTGTTGCATATTTTACTATCTGATCACTTACTCTGGTTATATATGGTAACATTGTGGGAACAGATAAACATACAGATACATAAACCCACAAACCTCAGAAAAATTCATAAACTCTGATGATAACAATATAAGCCCAATACTAGTAGTGCATCAATAACACATATTTAGGACAGGAAGATGCTTTTGTCTAAAATAAACTTCATAATGAGATTTTTCTCTAGTGAATTGTACCCATTCTCTGGAGCCGAAAAAATACACTGCTAACTCAATAAAATATTCTATGGAGCTCAGCTGAATGTAACCCATTCTAATACAATTGTCTACATTTCATTTAGAAAAGTGATCATCTTGTTGGCTGAGAGTATTCCTCATTTAATAACTGAGAGCCTTTACATTTCTTTAACATGTAAAGAATTTCTTTGAAATATTTTGTAAGAACTATATAAAAAAAAAAAAAAAAAAGAAAGCAACAATCACACCAAAGAATCCTTTCTTTGTGTTATCACAGCAGAGGTAATAATACAGTAAGGTAAACTGTTATACTAGATGCATTTTTTTTTTTTTTTTTAAACTGGGATACTGTTCTTTCCTTATGTATATACAAACTAATAAAGATGTTGTTAAGTTAGGACAAAGATATCAAGAGTTTTTACTGACAAGCCTGTAGGAACTTTTATTCAGTACCAGTAAATTATAAATATCCTGCTACTATTTGATACAGAATTCAGATTTGTGTAGTATGAAAAAGTCACTGTTGGCAATGAGTCCCTACATAACTGTACAAACAAGTTTTTGTTTTTTTCTTGATTTCTGTGCAAAGTGTACACAGCATGGATGTGCAGTAGATACCTTCAATTCCTTACCCAGAAAAGGCAAACACTATCAGTCTCTGGAAGGTTAAAAGGAATTCAAGACACATGTCAGAAAATATCTAAGTACTTTTTTTAAATCTGTGCAGGGAGCTGGAGTTGGGTGCAAGGTCTAAAAATATTCAGGTTCCTTCTTTTCTGAGGTCGAAATGTTTCTATGTGTAGTGTTTGAGTATCTAGAAGGTACCTAACAACATCTCCTGAATTCTCAGACCAAATAAGCTGAAAAGCATCCTTTTAAGGGTCAACGTGATGCAGGGGAGGTGCTGGTGGTGATACTGGTGGAGCAGCTGATGTCAGTTCTCAGTGTTACTGTGCAGGCTTTCCAGGAGCTGCAGAGCACTGTGGTGGAGCTTCAAGGGTGCCGAGAATGGTATAAATAAAGGCTGCTTTGTGATTATCAGCTGTATGGCCTACAGCTCTTAATATGCTGCAGATGCAACTGTTAGAAAAGAAGCACAAAACTTTATTTTTTCAAGAGCAGTGTAAAGATTTTTCTCCAATGAAAACATCAGAAATAGAATTTTCTCATGTTCCTTGGTATGTTTTGGGGGATGGAAAATGCTGTATATTTTACAGAAAAACAAGTTTTCACAGAATCACAGAATATTCTGAGTTGGAATGGATCCACAAGGATCACTGAGTTCAACTCTTAAGTGAACTGTCCATATGTGGATCAAACCCACAACCTTGACTTTGGCATGAGGGCCTAACCAGTTGAGCTAATTTCAGGGTTTTATAAGGATGGAAACAAGACATAATAGACACCTTTCTGGTTTCATCTGGACCTTTTGACAATGTGAGGCTCACTTTGCACCCTGCAATCAGAACTTCTCTTGTTCTTTCTGATACAATGTATTTTCGGTCTTGTAACACTGTGATTTTTTCCACTGCACAAAATGCTAGCTTCTGTGAGTAAAGTATGTGGGGATTTAGGTTTTTTTGTTTCATTATATTTTTTTTCTTTTTGGTTGGTTGGGTTTTTTTTTACTGAATGTTTCAATGCTTTGGTCCAAAGGAATTTTTCCTCCTGACTGAAAACAATGAGGGGAACTAGGTAGGATTCATCAAGATAAACTGTGACATTTATCTTCATGGGTATCAGATATGTAATGTCCCTCATGCTGCTTCTGTTCTTGCTGTCCTTCAGCTTTCATTATTAAAAGTGGCATTTGGACTTGGATTTGAAGATAACATATCAGCAGAGCACATGAAAAAAAGATATTGAGCAAGGACATTTCTTAGCCTTTTCCTTCATCATGACGAGGCTTGAAAGGAACTCCCTATGAAAAAGAGCAAATTAACTTTACTCATAAGCTTTTATCTAATGAAGCGTTATGCTTATAGTGTACTTCATGATCTCTTACAGCCACCCTAGAATCCCTAGGGCAAGGTATTTCGTGGTCAAACTTCCTCAGGAGAAGGAAGTTCTCTGATTAAGTTTTCTGTCAGTATTTTTTCTGCTTCACTTCTGATTTTGGACATTTAATTGAGTAGAAGGGGTGGTGATATTCATCTCATTTCCTTTACATGAACATGTCTTGGTAATATAATCAAGAGTAATCTCAAGCAAAACATTTTCTTTATGTTTTCCTAATATTATCCTTTTGTGAGTGCAAATTATGCTGCCTGTGGAAGTTGCTCTGGTTTTCTGAATTGAGTAATTCAGATCTGAGAGAAGCGGTGAGGTTAGTAAAAGACTATGCATTTCTTTTTTCTGAAACAATATAGGACCTGTAGTTTAAAGTCTAATTTGCACAGATTCCAGCTTATATTTATTTAGAAAATATAAATTGACAAAAGTTAGATACAGGACAAGAAGGAAATAGAAAACAATAAAAAGTCTAAAACTTTGCAAGTCCGATTTGCTGCAGAAAACTTTGAAGTCTCGCTTATTGATCAATAACAGTGTGAAAGAGAATATAGAAGGCATGTGATAGCTGATGAAAAATTTAAACTTACTTTTTACTTCGCAAGAATTTATGGATGAGAAAGTACAAAAATACTATGCCAGCTGGAAAAGCTACTGTCTGTGACTTGGCTTAGTGGAACACCATACCTTGTGACATAATTCATAATTTGTTAGGCCTGGCAGATTACAAAATGATTGCTGCCATTTTAGTAAGAGCAAATCCTGGATGATTACATAGAATTAAATGTGGATCTTGCATGGCTTACCATGAATAGACATGTCTCCCTGAACTCCACTGTGTGCAGATATAAATTTTTATGCATAATTTTCAAGAAAATGTGTTTTATGTACAAATACATTGTAGATTAATTAATCAATGGAGTTCTTTCAGAGCAAGACACATGTAACACTTAACATGTTTACTAATCATATACCAACAGCTGTCCCTAAATAATAGTAGAGGTGTATTGAAATTCATCTCCAATCCAGGACTAACACTTTGTTCTCCCTTTGTACTGATTAATACTTGTTTGTGAGGATATCTTGACAGTTTTAACTTTGGATTATGAAGCTCTGTTATATTCCTACCTACACTTTTGTTGTTATTCAATGCATTGTCTTTATATTGCTCTCAAAAAATGAAATATTACTATATAGATTTAGTAGATGCATTTATCTAGTATTACTCTCCTCCGGAAGAGTGAATGTTGGCCTCTTGCAGTTAAGTTTTAACCTGCATAATAAACCCATCCCAAATTAATTGCAAATTAATAACATAATGCAATGTTACTGAGTTGTGAAAGTTATGGTAAACACTTAAAACTTTTGTTGTTTTCAAGAGGTGAAAACTATATTATAGGTCTATGGTTGTCACAGAAAATAAATGTAAACATGAAACACTCTGATTAAATTTAATGCAGAAGCAGACATGAGGAAAAACTGTAGCCTGCAGATAGGAAATTCATGTTTTGAAAACATGGCTACAGTGGTGCAAGCTGTGCCAAACTAGTCACTGCAGTATTCACAATCACTGCTTTGACTCTCAGTCTGTGGTCATGAAGTCTGAGTTATGTTGCAAGGCTGGACAATATATTCTGCAAGGAAAAGGACTTATTTTGCCCATCAAATCTAGTCTAAATAATTTGCTATCATTTAATAATTTGAAAATCATCCAAATGCTATACCATTATGACTTCTTTTGTTGTAGTTTCCTTAATAGATGATAAGAAACAAGCACTAGTTATACTTCTGCCTCATATTGACCACAGTCAGGGGTAATACTATGTCACTTGTGAGAGATTTTTCAAGATTTTTTTTTTTTTCAAGATTTTTCAAGAAATAAAAATGTTTACACTTCTCCTAATTTTATTTTTGGCAAAATCCAGAGAACTTTCGCTGTAAATACTCACTGAAGAATAGCAGAAAAATATGATATTCACATGATTTGGAAAGGTTTAGGAAACACTTTGAATATTAAAACCCTGATGGTCATATTTTTTATAGAAGTACTGATACATGTATAATAGAACTATTTTTTATTGCCTGTAAAATCTTCACTACTAAAGGCTTGTCATTGTTTTGCTCACTACTTATGCTATACAGGTATTGTTCACTTCTCAAGACATTTCCAGGCTACTGCTTTCTCTTTTGCCTTTTGATGGGTTAATGGTGTATGGACCAGCTCATTAAAAATCTCTATCTAATGCTACTGCTAAATCCAGTAACCGTTTCCTTCTTCAGCCTCAGGGCTTTTATTTTTTCATTGCTGTCATTATCTTTTTAGTTCTTTTCTTCATGAAAACTCATCTTTAGAGTCCAGCACTGTAAAATGAATAACATAAGCAGTGGCAGGATTATTGTATATTCACTGGTATAATGATAATATTTCCAGAAGGTATCAGTAATTTACTTTAGTCTCAGACTAGCCAAAGTACTTTTGTCAATATTTAATCTCTATTGACTCATGGCTTGATTGCAATGCATAATGCTGACCACATCAATCTTCCCATAAAGCCTGGCTTCTGCTTCTGACAAAACTCTATTGGTAAATTTGATTCATCCTGACACTGCAAAGCTAAAAAACTTCTGAGACTTCCACTCTCCATAAATCTGTGTGTTTTCACCCTGAGAGGACACACAGCAACATCCTGCTAGGTTAACTGCTACATCTGTTGGTCTTTTTTGTTTCAAATGCAAAAATGAAGCAAAGTAAAACCAAAAACATAAAACTTTGTAATTATAAATTGTATCTTATCTTTTTAATAACTTCTCTTTCCTCAGAGAAAACTGAAGTAAACTTATAAAACTTCAAAACCCTTTTTTTTACATGCTTGGCATTAAAAAATTCTTGCAAGCAAAACCTCTTCGTGTTTACTTGACTTTGTGATATTGTGAGTTCCACATCTGAAGAGGTCTATGTTTAGGTGTTAAAAGATTTTGTTGAGTTGTCTCCAACTTTACTTGCTGTTTTATAATCTGATGAATTATAGAGGGACATAATAGTTTGCTCTCTTGGTTTTTAAGAGGAAAATAAACATACCTAATAAATGAAAGGTATTTGTCAATTTTATTCATTATTTTCCCTTTAACGGTTTGAGCTCTAAATCCAATTAATTTGTATAAGAAATACCACATGTTCACATAAACACACACTTTTTCAGAATATCTCTATTCTAGGGTTTGTATCAAATAGCAGAAATAATTATCATAATGCTGCGAGACATATTTAAAACAAATATTTCAGGCTTAAAAAATAAGATTTGGTGTGTCTTAGGTAACTATGCTTAGAGACACAACATTCAAATCCGTGACAAACTCTGCCTGTAAACAAAATGCAAACCCATAAGTCTGCATGCAAGGTTTTGGTGCTGCAGATGTATGCAGAAATTCTGGCAAAATAAAGAAAAGCTGGTATATCTAACACAGTTGGGTAGTCATAGATAGATATTTGCTCTGTTACATCTTTGCTTAGAAAACATACGAGTCAAGTTAGTCACATATGTGCTTTCTGCTCATTACAACATGATTTTGTGGTAGGTTCTAGAAATTTACTGCAATATATGAAATTAAATACTTAGAGATAAATCTTAAAAACCAAATACTAAATCTTTGAAAATGAACCTGAGTAGAATTGTTGTTGTTTATTAACTGTGCATTGCTTTATAATCATGTATAGGTGTCAGTTCTTTTTCTAGGTGTCAGTTCTTTGACTGATATCCCATTGCAGCTCATCAGCTCAGATATAATAGTATATATGTCAACTCAAAATTGTACACTGTATTTGGCCTAAAATCTCTGTGGGACAGAGAACCATCTAGAGTATATCAACTTGGCCTGAGCAGTTTTATGCTGAATTAGCTTAGAGGCTGCTATTTATTTTTGTATTCACTTAATTTTTGATTCACCTGGACTGGTGATTACATTTGCCTGAGGAGATTTCTAGTCAGCTTTGCATATTTGATTAAGGCTCTGAAGTGAGTTATATGTAACGACTCTTCATTTTTGCATTGTCTAGAACACTTCTCTTTCTGCAGTAAATAGAGAAAATATTAAAAATCATCATTGTACAGTAAGTCTAATGATGAGTCATATAATGATGCTCTCTTGTTTACTGAATCAATTTCTCATTTACACATCAACAGATAACACTTTGTAAATTCATAGAAAACAATGACTTTGAGATACTGGCAAATTAATAACCTAATTGTTATGGTTTACTACAGGAATGCTTAGGGACTCTGTCAACATAAAAATTCAAGATGCAGCCTGATTCAGTTATTGAATTGTTAAGAAATGTTTCTTTACATTGTTCACACTTTGCTGCTTTTAGATTTATGACTTATGACTAGTTCCCACCCTGGAAGATACAGGGACCTGCAGAGGAAGCATAAAGAGAAACAAAGGACAGTACATAAAATCTATGGCTATGGTGATAGTAGCAAAAATTTAGATGCAAGGACGACAGCAAACTGTTGACAGCTCTTAATCCAAATAAATAACTGCTTAACCTTACTCTTTTTCAGAAGTTGTCCTGAAATGGATTTTGGGATCTCAAGTGCAAAGCAAAATTCTCCATCAGCAGTGTGAAGTATGCGTCAACTTGTGTATTCAGTAAACCTCCACTTCTTTAATCAGCATGATGACATGCCATGTCTGAAGCCATGCTGAAATAAACAAACAACATAATGTGATACAGTGCTCACCTCCCTTCTTTGGGATCTCAGAAAGACTGGCACTGCAACATCTCTGACTACAAAAAATTTTGTTCCTCACAACAGATTTGCAATTATACTCATCAAATCAGCTGAGCTAGGCTTGAAGGACACCTGAAAGCAGTTTCCTTCAGCAACACAGAAAAAGGGAACAAAGTAAAAAGGATTACAATGAAAACCTGATAGAATATCTAATACTGCAGGATGCAGATTAGATTTCCTTATTTCTATTTGAAAAGGTCAGTTGCTGGAGAGAAAATAGAAGATTGTGCAGTTAAGACATCAGACAAGTCAGACAATCTTTTAAAAGTATGCAGGAATCATTCTTAGACTGGTAATAGGTATGTGAAATACAATAATAATTTCTATCCTGTAGCTGTGAGATGCATTGATTTCCAGGGCAATGTACAATCTGTGAGCAAATACATGGTCTGTTTAAACAAATCAAGCATAAAATACTATATTCTGTTTTGTCCCTACTTACATGGATCTAAATTATTTTTAAATAATAGAAAAAAATAAAATAATTTGAATATTTTGTATATGTGTATAAACCATGAGACAATAAAAATACTGGGGAAATACATAAAACAAATACTTTTTTAGCAATTAAAGTGTTTTAGTGAATAATTTTCAATAGTGTTTGTATCCTTATGAAAACATTATTATATACATTGAACTTTAGAAAGATTGATGTTAGTTTCATGAAACCTTTGATTCTGAACTTTGATTTTTAGAAAATACAAATCTATGTTATCACAGAAATACACTGCCCACTTAGAGCTTGAGCTGCTATTCTTAGATCATAAAAAACTATTGATCTCTTCAAGAAACTGCTTCTTTTCCCCTAAAGTTTATGTATTTAAATTAACAGACCAACAAGGCTGCAATAAAGATGAAAATGAACTCTCACAACTTTGGTTCACTTGTTACATTTTTTTAAAATGGCTTTTATACACAGACTTTTATTTACAATGGTCAATCTGTATCTATGTTTGTACAATCTTTAAAGTCTATACTTGTCTGCAACCCCTAATGTTTGAAAATCTGATTTCAGAAATAGCTTGTTATTTGCCAATTGCTCAGAATATTTTACTTTATTTATCCAAGGAGTAATTGGAAGGATGGCACAATTTTGTATTCCTTGGAAGAAAAAAAGACCTAATGAAGGTAAGTTTTAGCTGTTCAGAAAAAAAACATGTGAAACTCAAGCACTTTTCTCAAATAAGTCTAGTTTCTGTTCAAACTGTACTAAGACTGGCAGCTCTAAGGACTTCTCTAGCAAAATCCTAGTGTTTCTGGAGAATCCTGGTCATTGTACATTAAAACTGGAATTTTGTAACATGCATCAGACTTGACACAGTAATCCACTCCTGGAGCATTTCTAGGCCAGAGATACCAGGAAAAGGATACTTATTTGTTAGGATGATGGCAAAGACTCAGAACAGTGGGTTGACAGCTGAGCATGCCTGGCATTGGGGTATATTTGCAAGAGTAGCACTGCTGGGAGTCAAGGGAGAGTGAGATTTTATGGCAGAAGAGTGAGGTGTATATTTAAAAAGAACAATCATTAGAGCTGACCTAGATGCTAATAAGGAGAAAGGGGTCTGAGACTTCAGACTGGAGCCAACCTTCAGGAGTTATATATGCTGAAGGGAATGACCTCTGAGACCTGATCATGTCAGTCTTCCTACATTTTTGTCCAAAACAAGGAATAGTGATCAATGTCAGAGAATGAACATTTGACTAAGTGCACCTGATCCACTTCGACATTGCCTAGTACTGTCAGAATCTCTGCCTGTAGTGTTTTACTCTGTTTAGTTCCGAGACTCAGTACTGATTTTTATTTTTTTTTTTAATTTTTAATTTTTTAAAATTTAATTTACAGGGTTTATTTCTAATTCTTCACACCAGTTATTATTTTTTTTGTTTGCTCATTTTTGTTTTTTTTTGTTTTCTTGTTTGCTTTTTTTCTCCTAAAATCTCTTTGTCATAAAAGTTCTTGCAGTTTTATTTATAATAAATCATACTTATCCTTCACCAATCAGCTGAAAATAAAGTATACATCTTTCTATACCTACAGTTCACTCCTGTTTGTAGTCTATTAATCCAAACTTATACGTAAAACCAGTTATTAGCATCCTTGAACTGCAGGTTTGCTGATCCCCTGTTGTTTTCCACATCATTGCTGCTTAGTTCCAGATTTAGAACCTCATCACTTTTTAAACCTCCTGATTGTTACATTCTCCAGGAAACTAAAAGCATAAAGAAAACCATTCAAATGTTTGAAACAGATGTGCTCCAATCAGTGGAAATCCACCTACAAGTTGCAATTGTGCCTTCTTGAACTAAGTGGCATAATGAGAAAAGGATACTTGAGATTCTTGGGTAGCTTGCATGACAGTGTGAGTTTTTAAATTAAATTTTTAAAAGGAAGACAAAAAAGAAAATTTAGCATCAAATTCAGTCACCCATCCTCATGGTCCCTTCCAGAGTATGTTAGTCACCATGTCCCCCAAGTGGGTATGACAGTATCAGAAAATTAACTCTTGTCATATCAAGGATACCAAGGATACTTGTTATTTAGTATCTTTGTTTTACCTCACATTTGAGGCTAGATTGAACAAGCAGCAGATGCTGTTTCTGCAGCTATTGAAAATAAAGCACTGTGTTGGGTATAAAGTGAAAGGAAGGCTATAAAGTAATGCGATTATGCTTCAAATTTTCCATGCACATAAAAAAATACATGGAATTAGTCTGCTTCCAGATATTTATATCTTCTTGTTAAAAGGTAACATACAATATTAATGCAGAAGAATAAGGTCAATTCAGGCTTCACAATGTTAGCAAGAAAAGACATTATAAGGGGTAAAGAATATATATAGAGAAATTTATATCCTTATATTTCATACTTCTGATGGAAAGAGAAGAGATGTATAGACAGTCAGAAATTCTACCTTTGCATCTAATCACAGGGAAAGCAGTAAACGAATAAGAATAATGAAGGAAGAGAAATAAGAAGGAAGTTTCTCTAGTAACAGAATATTAATAGTGTTTTTTAAAAAAGGAAAAGCAATACACATAGGAAAAAAAAAAAAAAGTTGGGCCCAGAATTTGCATACTGTCTTGCATACCGTCTCATGAACAGACCTTGAATCACTTGTGTACTGAGAAATTTGATTAAGTAGCAGTCTCATGACATTTTCTCTGCAGAGGCAACATGGAAGCAAAACCCATTAAATGACAAGATTTTTTGACACTGGGAACTTTAGTCAGCTCTAATTTCTGTGAACTGTATAAAAGAAACAAACTGAGATTACATTATTATTTCTTA
>JAWWEW010000088.1:22795024-22805241 GCA_035583185.1 Anabacerthia variegaticeps | reverse complement strand
GGGAACTGGTCCTTGTAGCCCCGGTCGAACCGTGACATTTATTTATATTGATTCTCTCATATCTTACTGAAGACATCAAGTTTATAATGGGGATGATGAAAGTATTGTTTATTGTAAGTTACCATTACAAAGCCCACCACTTTTCTTCATAGTTTTTGGAATAAATATGTTCTCCATAAATCCTGGGTTTATTGAACAAAGCTACAGACACTGAGCACCTTGCAGAACAGAACTTCAGTATGTGCAGCAGTTTATATGTGGTCTTTTAAATTCTGCTGTCATCTTTGCCACAGGGGGTCCACATATAAGAATATTGTCCCAATTCTGATTCCTAGGCAGACTTTACAGCCAAAGTGCAAGTATAGTTTTCTGCTCTATTTTCTTTCAAATTTTGTCATAACATAAATAACAATAGACTGATGCTAATCCATGAATATTTCCTCAGGAGGCAAAAGCGTTCACTTCATAACAACTGTGTGGAGATGTGTGCAGGAGGTACAAAAAAAGTAAGGAATGGAATAGCCAATACCAAAGAATTAGTGAATGTACTGGTTCTGGCCAGGACAGAGATAACGTTTGCAGTAGTCAAGAGGGGCATAGATAGGACCTGGAGTTCCGCTCATGTCTTTGCCAGAGTTGAAGGAAGGGAGTCCCTTCCAGGTCAGGTAATCTGTCAGGGTCAGGTGTTGCCAGGGGCTCCACGTGGTGTAGTGGTGAGCACTTATGTGTGAATCATTCACCTTTTGTACACTTTTGTTATTAATATCATTGTTGTTACTGTTCATTTTCTAATCTCATTGTTTCCAGTTAGTTGTTCTTATTTTTGTCTCTTGTGCCTCCAATTATCCTCTCCAGCCCAGTGCAGGAGGAGGGTTGGTGGAAGAGGAAGTGAGCCAAAAGAGTATGTTTTGAGATGTTTTACTGGGGACATTAAATTGGAGAATACCATTCTTAAATCATGACAGTGGACCATGTGTGTAAGTGTTCCAGGGAGAATAAGGGTCCAAAGGGACACGGAAGCTGAAACGGAGACACCGCAGAAAACTTAACCCAAACAGTAGTTTTATTATGAAAGGTGACCAAGTAAAGAAGAAAGAAACCCAATAGAGAGAGAGGAGAAAATAAGACTCCAGGTGCCAACTCCCAAATTGCCCAGGTGTCCCCCATGGAGTTGTCTCGCCAATCCCTGGAATGACCAGACTTCCTGAGTAGTGGCTGCATCCTCAAGGGTCAGCTGGCTCACAGGTGACAGCAGGCATCCCCACCAAGGCAACGTTGGCCTGTCGTGTGAAGCGAGCGAGACCCAAAACCTGAGCCATCTGCCTTTTATCGAATTGGCCAAAATTACATTTACCTGAGTGACGTGGCCAGGGCCGCCCAAGCAAAGGTATTTGGCACTGCCCCTCATATTACAAAACTGATATTTCTCTGTGCTTGCATGGGTCCCTCCACACCTGCACAGTCCATTTCAGAGGGTCTTCCTTAATTGAGTCTGGGGGTTTACTTCATCCTCCTCCTCTCCTATCCTTCTCCTTCAAATGCTCTTGGAGGGCCATCAGCCAATCATGAGAGACCAATTAATTTTAGTTTACACAGCAAGCTCTCTCTCAAGGCTATAGACTATCTTTATTAGACTGTTTTCCCATAACGGCATGAGAAAACCCAGCTTCTCACATGTGGTTGGGCCAAACACAGACCAAAAATACCCACATAGAATTCTACCTGAATACAGTAAGGTACAGACTAGCAAAATTGACCATTTTCTCAGTGTGCACTGCACAGTTTGCCTAGTGATCTACCCAAGCTGTCAATATGACTACAGTATTTAGTGTACAATCCTGTTCGAAATCCTGTCACTTAAAAAGCAAGTTGCTAGAAATTGAGGCTATCAGAGTTGGAGTTAGCACTCTGAATAAGCAGAGCCAATACAGCATATAATTTAAATAAAATTTCCCATATTGATGTAGGAAATGAACGTTACATTTCCTTGATAATTGTTTTTCATGTATTTAAAGTACTCACGGCTGATGAAGAATATAATTTATGTAGGCTTTTAAGTGTATGTCATGAAGTTTTTCTCCAGACATTCTCTGTATATGATTGTGCAAAGCCTTTCCTTTTTTCTGAAGTTGTCTAAGTCTTCAGAATAAAGGAATTGCCACACATGTCTACATATTTGTTGAAAGAATTTGATAAGAACCTTTATAATGCCATAGATAGATATAAATAGGCTAGGTACAGGAATATAAAGAGATTCATGCTTTGGTTCCTCTTAGGTCAGAAGCTCTAAATTGTGCTCTTAGGAACTAGAAGATAAAGTGAATAATGGCCTGAGTGTGGTGACCCACAGTACTATCAGATAAATTCAAATGATCTAAAGTTGTAATGTTTTTTTTAGACCTTCTTCAGGATCTTGCATTTCTTTTTGCTTTTTCATAGTTAAGACAAAAATCCAAAGAAGATAAAATCTTTTCAGTGACATTTCCTTAACCTTCTAAATTGATACATCATTTGTATACAAAGTAGAGAACACTGTAAAAGGCTTGTACTAAATGAAAAGACATTTTTGAAGAGTAAGTCTTATTAAATTCATCAACAAAACACTCATCTTAAGAAGTGTCTGGAGCTGAAAAAAAAAAAAAAGAAAAAGGAAGGAAAAGAAATCACAATACCTCATTTTCCCTCATTTCCCTATTTCCACCCCATTTAGTGGTAGAAATATGGCAACTCATTTATCTTTACAGATGGACAGGTCACTCTTGCATCATCCACTTTTTCATGCATGCTTATGCTCTGTTTCAAGGCTCCAGTCACGGTGTTTCATATTTCTCGTTTGTGATCTGTGTCACCCAAATTACAGTATCTTTTGTAAGAAATGTTTGCAAAGTGTAAAAAAAAACAATAGATGCTCTAGGAAAAATGTTGGTATTTGTTACCTTTCCTGCTTAGGCTGTTTGTCCCATTCTCTCCTGTACTCCTTGTAGTTCCAACCTATCTAATGGAAAAGCAAATGTCCTATGGAAGTGTCAGCAGTGTAGGTCTTAATATATGAATAAGTATGTAGGTATAAAGATTCACCAAGATCACCAGTACTGTGTTTTCAGCTTTGTCACTTTCTTCTGCAACCTATAGTCTTTCTAGATAACTTCCTTGCAAATTCTTTAAGGTTGCAAAACAAGAACAGTTTTGTACTCAGATGTCACTCAGAACACAACACTGATTCTGGGATAAGTGTTTCAATGCTATTGGCAAGACTAGTGTGTGCAAATGTCAAATAATCCCCTGAATATAAACATTTCATAACCATACTGAATGGCATACACATAAAGCCCTGTGTAAAGATTGGACTTGATGATCTCAGAGGTTTTTTTCAGCATAGTTTATTTTGTGATTCTGTGAAAACCAGCAGAAATAATTTTTTTATTTCTTTTTCTTATTGTTCAACTTAGTCCTATCAACAGCATAATGCCCCATTTCTTAGAATATTAACTACTTCTCCAGACTCCAGTATGCTATCTTATTTTCCTCCAATCTCAGAAGTTATGATGTGCTTTGTGTATAATACCTGCAAATGAAGTTCTGCAAAGAACCTGAAGTCATACTGCAAAGATGCTTTAGAAATTTTTTCTTCTGTGATCTCAGTTAATGATATCTCAGGCAGCTTGGAGACTTGTTTTTTCGACAAAAGGAATCTGAAGATTTTTCAGGCTGATAATCACTGAAGGCTGTGAGAAGTCTGTTGAGTCCTCAGCTCCTTCCACACTGATGGCAGTTGGGTTGTTTTCCTTCATGGTCTTTCCATACCCCATACAACTGGTGAAAAATCCCTCGTGAAAGCAGTGCACATTTTTTAATTGCTTTCACTTTGTCTATAGATAGACATACTAGCGTTATTTTTCTGGAAAACACTCTTCTCTTCTATGCCTCAATCCCTTTCTTTCAAACAAGACTCTTTTCAACATTGAGATTTCTCAGAAAACACATGAAGGCATTTTCTTTTGTCTTTAATAAAGAGACCCCTGAATAGGCTTCAAAAGATTTTGATTTACTGTCAGTAAAAGTAACACTGTACTAATGTAATCATAGACTTCTTTCATTATCGCATTTTTAGATAATTTCTATGTGACATAATACTTACCGTTAGCTAGACAAGGATCTGATATCTTTGGAGAATGGTTCTAAATATATATGAAGAAAAATTTTAGAAACTGAGAACAGAGACACACAATGTCCACATTGCACCAATGAAAACTAGCATAGGTGGATAGATACTAGTCTTTATTCTTCATTTAACATTGAATTAAGAGGAACTTATTTAATAGATATTTCATACGACTTAATTACCAAAGAACAGTGAAACCGATGTAGTACAGTCATACAATGTAGTTTTACACCAAAACCTGCAAATTGTCTTGTATCTAATGAATCCAAGAAAGACAGGAAAAACAGAAGAGTTTAAATTAAATCACTTTAAGATTAAATTAAGTGTTATATCACAAAAAGATCTATAATCCATGAAATACCATGGCATGAACTAGGGCTTGTTCCTACAGACAAATACTGGGATTTGATCAGGTAAATTGCTTTATGTACCGTTCAGCTAGAAGGTGGTGTTAAAAGTAATTTTGCTATTACATCTTATTCTAAAAAGGTTGAAAATAACAAAACAGTATCAAATAAAAGGCATTATGACTAAATATAATTAGGATTTACTCTATGTACACTTTAAAGTCACCATGGACTAAGCTCTCCTGATTTTCAATCTGGACTTGTATACTCATACTAACTTAATCAGTGATCAGGGTGTATAAACACTGAATAAGGGGGCCCTTTTAATCTAATCTAGCTGAACTCATGACAGAAGGGGAAATAACAGGCTCACACTACGGATAGACAAGGATCCAGTTTTCCTTAACAAATTTATACCAAGGATAAATAGCTTGTCCACTCTAATTAAAAAAAAATCAATATAAAAATTTGTAAATTACAGTGAAAAAATTAATGTACACACAGAAGATGGAAAATGATTATTTATGTGGTTAGTAAATTAATCACAGACACTACAGAGCCTGTGAAAGTTCATCTCTGCTGTTTATTGAAAAAGTAGAAAGGCAAATATCCACAAAGAGAATAGAGAGAGGAAAAAAGACGTGTTGTAAAAGCAACCCTCTGGAATATCTGTATAAAATGAGCTCACAAGCTGAATAATCTTTCAACCTTCATTCCTTGACTCCTGCCCCAAGTGCATGGAGGTTCTGTCAGTTCCCTACTCCTTCTAGTTCTGGTCCCAGTGAAAGACAAATACTATCCTCACAACTACTGATTAAGTGAAAGGTTTCAATATTATTTTTTGACTGTTTAATAAGTTGTGAATGTTGCTCCCAAAAAATTAGCAATTTTTCATGGTCTGTAATACACAAAATAAACTGAGATTAATTATGCACACAAGAATTTCAAAAGAGCATAATTCTCATAACCAAAGGCTTTTGGCTATCTGCTCTGTCGGTTAGCAAACATGACTGCCTCTCCCAGAAGATCAACCTCTGACACATGTGATACAGTAAAGAAAACAGCCAGGCAGTGTGATGTTATTCCTAGAAGTGACACATCTGCAAGAGGCATTGTGCTGATCCTGTTGTACGTACAGTTGTATATATGGTTATTCCTTTTAAGTAGCTGAGTGGGCTGCAAATATTCAAATGAATTACAGGTCCTTTCTGTGAATGCTTCTACCTGTTGAAAATTCTCCCAGTGCACATAGTATCATTCTCTCTAGTTCTCAGGAGTTGTACAGGAAATACAGACAGAAAATGGAAGTAGAAGTAGAAAGTTAGCAGGGCAAGGGGTGTGGAGGAGAAAGCTGTTCAAGCTGGTTTATTTTTTGGGTTTTGGTTTTTTGTTTGTTTGTTTGTTTGTTTTTGTTTGGTTTTGTTTTGATTTTGAGGGTTTTCTTGTTGGGTTTGGGTTTTTGTTTGTTTGGTTGGTATATTTTTTAGTTTTTACTAATAAATGAGCAGAGCAGCAATATTTACAGATGTAGATGGCAGTTATTTTCTATGAGTGTAAGACTTAATGTCAGTAGAACTGGGTCTCAGCCATAGTCCCTCTTTTTGTGTATCTCCAGAGAGAGAGTAATCCTTGAAATCTCCTGATTGTCTCATTAAGCAGGCTCTATTAAGGAACTGTAAAACAATTTGCATTACTTAATCTTTTGAATCTTAATGAGGTTCTAATCAATTAGAGCTATTAGCTGTGGATGCATAATATAGCAAGCTTGATCCATTCAATTAAGAGTCAGGTGGGTTCACTATACATTTTCTATCATAAATAAAAAATTATAAAAATAGCTAGACAAGTTATATAGGACACAACGCAAACCGCTTATTGTTCTGGAAAACAAATTATTTTGTTATGTGCTAGTCTGAGACACAAAAGGACCTCAGTAAATTCACTCTCAGGATTAAGGCATAGAGAATCTTGCTATAGCTTAAGCTGCAAGTTTACAAGGAGATTTGAGGGAAAGTCATAGCAAATTCTCCATTCCATGGGCAAATATCCAAATATTATGTGATACATTTGAACAAATAAAGTGCAGATTTTTCTTCTTACTACTTTTTCATTCAGGGAGGAATTTATCAGCTTTATTTCCAAAGAAATTAAAATATTGAGAGCTTTCTAAGCAAGTATACAGTAAAACATAAATACACACAGTGTTACTCAATGGGGAGGGGCATTAAACTGCCGGTGTTAAATAACAAGTCCCTAACACTTTTTAAAAAGTGTGCCAATTTAATACTGCATGCAGTTGAAAACTCAGAATTTTGTTAAATTAGCTCACATAATCAGGTAAATACAGACACATAAAATAAGACAAATAAAAATTTTGAAATAAATATTACTGAAATTCAGTATACTTGAGGAGTAAATGAAAGAATAAGATAAACTTCAAGAGTGTGAAGCATAAAACTACTTTATGTTCAAAATAGACAAGACAATACTTTTCCAAAGAGTTCCAATTTGTGATTCCTGAAAAGCTGTAAGTGAAACCCACAAATCACAACCAGCAGAAGTATAAAAAACATTTCTCTTTTTGTGCTTTTACTGCTCACTTTTAGATCAAACAAAGGCAACTAAAACACCTTGAAGCATTACATGTAACAAAATCAGTTTTTCAATAGAGGAAAACTGATATTAAGTTTGGACCAGTGTAAATAATCTCATGACAGTTGAATGATAAATTGAAAAGCAACCAGCTGGTAAACCACTAAATTTTGATTTTATGAGCCATGAATTTGATCCACAGGCAGTTTAAATAAATAATATTTGAAATCAAATTCATTCTTCTTAATTCAGAAGCATTTAGAACCATTCTTACTTGTTTTATTTATGCTGTTTCACTCACAATGAGAATATCCATTACCCCTAGGAAGAAATTGTTTACAGAAAGTGTGATTGGTTATTGGAATTGGCTGCCCAGGAAGGTGGTGGTGCTGCCACTATTCCTGGAGGTTGAAAGAAAGATTGGACATGGCACTCAGTTCCATGGTCTAGTTGACAAGGTGGTGTTTGGTCATAGGTTGAACTGGATGATCACAGAGGTCTTTTCCAATCTAAACTGATTCTGTGATTCTGAGATGTTATTCAATTCTCAGTTAAGACATATCCCAAATTATAACAAGAAACACAGAACATTTTAATAACTGAAGGCTAAAGAAGAGGAAACTAAAATTTGTGGAAAAGAAAGTGAAGGAGTCCTGGTCTCTACTTTATAGGCATCATTAAATTTTATAATTCTCATATTAATAAGGAAGATGAAAACTAACTATGTTTTTGAGAATAACAGTTACTGTTCACTGCAGATCAATATTTGATGATGGCCAGCAAATCTGAAGTGACGTTTCTGACAAGTGTAGTTTCTGACATTGTCCATGCTACAAGGTAACTGCTGTGGCAACGAACTTCCCTCATTCCTCCATTCACATTCACCTGTCTATTCCTTTCTACATTACAATTTCCTGGCCTCTTCTTCTCAGTCCACCTTTTGTGAATGTGTATTACTTGCTTTTTAAATGTTCACCTTTAGAGAATACTATGAAAAAAACAAATGTGATAAAGGAGAAAAATTCATTGCCACTGATCTATAATAGACATGCTGCAAAGAGTGCATGATTTACCCAAGTCTTGAAGTGTCTCCTTCATGAATACTGCATGAAATTATTTTTAGTGCAAAAATTGACAAAGTGCACATGCAACTCTTTTTCATGAATACAATTGATCATCTGTTTCAAAATTCCAAAGTCAAGAAGAGTATATTCAGGTATTATAATAAAAAATAACCACTTTCACACAGGATGCGGTTCAGATTTGAACTTTCTGCAAGTAAATTGAAGCAACAAAAATAAACAAACAAACAAACAAACAAAAAAGGTAAAGAGTCTAAATAAGAATTTGTGTGTCCAGTAAGATAAGTAACAAGATCTGAAGTTACTGAAGGAAAAGGTCTATGCACTCTCCACTAATAAATCTGGAACTCACCACTGTCAGAGGTAAGATATTAGACAATTAAATCCTGAATTACATGATATGGATTATTACTTCAATCTCTTTCTGTTCTTTGGACTCCCATAAAGTGACAAGTACTTTGTCAGCAGGTTGTCATCTCTATTATTGCTGGACTGTGTGTACTTCTTGTAAAATGCTAACAGTATCTGGAATGTCGTGATGCTTGTAGACTTTAGCAATTCCTAATGACAGCCTACAGAAACAAAAAAAAAGGTGATAAAAGTCTGAGAACAATAAAGATCATTCAGATACCCTGTAGAGGTCAGAAAATATCCTGCCTGGTATTACAAAACAACATAGCCATCATGCAGTCCTACATGCCCTGTTTGACTCCTGTTAGAAATGAAATGAACTTGATAGCAAGCTTAGAAGCAGATAAAGCTGATACTTGTTATATCAGATTTTATTTTCATCTCAGTGTGTAGAATGTTACATAGCGAAGTATTTATTTGCGATATGGGAAACCCTTCTGCCATCCAGAGCAGATATTGGACCATATTTTCACAGTTCTCTGCAGAGTTCCACAACCACACATGTATAAAGTTATTCCTGTTTTAATGTCCTCTTTTTCACCAAATGGTTAATTTTATTTGCCAACTGGAAAAGATTCAAGGAAAGATGATCCAAAGACTGTATGAGAAACTGAACAGACTTCTGAATTCAGAGAGCAGAATTTGAACCCCAAACTCCTGCACTTCATTAGGACCTAAGATATGATCAAGAGAGGAGAATTTTTTTTACCTTATTTTTAAATTTCTTATAATGCAAATAATTCTTTTCACATTGCATATTTCAATTTTCAGTTCCAGTAGATAATGCTTTTAATTTACATAAAACCATGCACTCTGTTACCAAAGCATCTTATTGTTTTACCTTGCTATTTATCACAAAATCTCTATTGGAAAGAAGGCTACTGGTTTGTTTCCTTCTCCTTCACAGTTTCTAAATATGTACTTTTTTCATCTCCAAATGACAGGAGAACTTCAGCATGAATTTTAAAGATGTTAGAAATAATCATGTTTTGACACTTACTTATTTAATGCGAAATCTGACTGCATCATAGAACGGCTATGTTACTTTCTGCTTTCTCTAGCAGTCCAATGAAAAAGTAATTCATACAAATCACTTACTGTTCAAAATTTTGAATAAAACATGCTAACCTTGTCATGCTCAGTGACAGACAGAAATGTCACCATTGTTTGCCTGCGACAAATAATCCATATACTTTATGCATAATTCATCTGATCTTTAGGAATGTTTACCAGTATTGAATTTAGATAAATCTCAATAGTATGGTGCATCAAACTCCTTTATCAATTTGCATGTGCACCTCATCAGTTTAAGTCTGTTTCTATATCACTCTAGCTTTATGTTAACCCTAATAGTTTTGGAGGTTGTTCTTATTTTATAGCACAGAGACACTGACACTGCCCAAGTTGTATCATTCCATATTCTCTGTGTGACCTTGTCACTACCATTCTCAACTGGAGAACCTACAATAAACCAAGGCTGTACATCCATCACAGTGGCATTACCTGCAGGGACACCTATCTAGTAGTAGTTTGTCTCAGAGCCGTCAGATTCTGTAAAGGGATTGAAACAGTGGTCTGAACAAGACCTAAATCATCCTCCCGGGGGGGGGGGGGGGGGGGGGG
>JAWWEW010000088.1:22731741-22741901 GCA_035583185.1 Anabacerthia variegaticeps | reverse complement strand
TATTAATATTAGAGGGGTGTGTCAATATGCTGTAACAGTAAAAAATGGCACACTCAACCTGCATATTTTTACAAAGTATATTTTTATTCTTCCTACACAAAATATACAAAATCCTTAATGTTATTTTGCACAAAACTGACCACTTAAAATTTAGTGAGTCAAACTACGATACTAATTTCATCTAGGTGGGGGGGGGGGGGGAAGCAAACCCACATAATGTTGTCAGAATACTTTGTTGTTAACACTGTGTTAAATGACAAGGAATGGAAAAAGACTAACTTGTTGACACCATCTTTTTTGTAACAATAAGGTCAATAATGTTTTTGCACTGTGTAATACAGTCACTTACTGTACTAGAAATCCTTTATCAAAGGCGTAATTAAAAATAGATAGTAATGGGTGAGTTACCCCAAAGTGCATCTCTACTTTGAAGAGACTGCAAAAAATAGCATTATAGCATTTGTATGTTTACTGATTTCCAGATTTAATTTGTCTTTGTAAATTTGTGAAGGATTTCTTTCCCTCTTCAATTGTCCTGCTACTGGCTCATAAACCTCAAATAATCAAAAAATTTTGTTAGCTTTTTTAGCTTTGGTTTTGTTTGGCTTTTTATGTTTTTTGGGGACAGGAGTTGTTTCCATGATCTAAGCAATGACAGCTATTGTGAGCCAAGCTATGTTCTCAACAATTTCATGAGTGCTTATCTGCCTGTAGAAACTGCAGTAAGATACAAGAATTCAACAAATCCTCTTAAACCAATACATATGATCCTATATACACAGAATTACATATGTGTATGCAACTCTGTCATTTAAGTTTCAGGTTACACAGATAGGCAGGCTATGTGGACAGCTGTCACTGTCACCACTGTTGTCTCCATGTTAGCCTCAATTATCCAAGTCTATATTACTCCCTACAGAGGTTTTTAGATTCATGAGCCTAACAAATCACAGCTAATTTCTAGGGAAGTATAAAGAATAATCATCAATATCTGAAAGCAGATATATTTTTGCTCCATGGACAATTTGGTTATAATAAATTTCTAAAAAGTAATTTGTGACTAAAGTAACCATGGACATGACACCAGGTAAACTTTGAAAGCTAATGAAAACAATAATGAGATTTAGAGACATAAAATAATTGTCATTTATTTTATTCCCTCCTGTTGTCCTTTATAAACTTGGATTTCCTGATGTCTCTGTTACTGCCGTGATGAAGCAGAATCTTGTTAGTGGTAAAAGAAAGCAATTGCAATAAAGTCTTTTCTGGCCTTGATGTTGCTTGAAAATGTAATGTAGTTGAGAAATCCAGTTTGCAGAGGGTAAAAAAAAACAAAGAAAACAGCTCCTCTTAGTGGACAGCATACAAGAAAATAAATAATATTAAATCATTTTAGCTTTCAATGTCATTAACTAAGATATTAAAACCTTGATATTGAGAAATCAAGCTTTCCCTTTTAAAAATTACATAATTTTTAATGTAATTCATTTATGGTAATTTTTATGGTAATTCATAGGTACCAGCATCTGTTCACTAAGCAAGCCATTTTATTTTATTTTTCGATGTTCAAAAGAGTTACCGTGTAGTCCTGACAACACCTCTGTTACCACAAAAAAACATCTATTTTCAACGAAATGGCTAAGACTTATATATTTTTGTAAAACAATATGATAGTCAAGGCACGAAGTCAGGAAGACACTTGTATGTACTAGACTTTGAGCAGATGCACAGTCTGGTTTTCTTTTATGGACTTGACAGTTCATGTGCCATTTAGGAATATTACCTGCCAAACAGAAGTTTTCTTTTGTAATATTGCCACAGTTCAAAAGTATAATCATAGATTTAACCTTAGTTTCATACAAAAGGTTCATAAAATAATGACAGTTTTAATGTGGGGGTTTTTTTGTTTTGTTTTTTGTTTTGTTTTTTAGATTAGAACATATTTTGCAGAAATATTAGTCCTTGGCCAGTGCCTTATACCCAGGCCCAGGTCAGTACCTTGACCTGAATTATTGCTTCCATGATGCTGAAGCTCATCTCTAGGTTCATGTTAATTTCTACATTCTATATTCAGTTACTCACAAGCACCAAGTTGAAAAACCCAAATTATGAAATCTGAAGGAAGAACGTGCCTTGAAGTAAAACAATCAAATTAAATGTAGATCTCCAAATTATTTTCTGAATATGCCTCACTGTTGTGGTGCGAGATCAGTTTATACAGATCATGTACAGAGTGATGTTTTATGTTCACATGTAAAATAACTCAAGAGGGACCAAAGAAATTTGGATTTCTGTATTAGTATTTAGATCATATCTTTCATTGCAAAGTTAGATCATTTGGGGTTTGTAACTTTGTCTACTAACTGAATAAAGTTAATTTCTACTAATGCCAGAAAAAGCTAACATTCATCTAGAAATCCTCTGAAATCCAGAGTTTCATAGTGTTGCAACACTTTAGGAATCTCTAAATAATACATATCTATAATTTACATAAAATTTATGTCACCCTAAGAGATATATACAAAAGCCAATAGAAATTAATATATACTGCTGTCTCTTCTTCAGAATATTTCAGCCAATTTCTAGTACTTAAACTGAAAATTATATTCATGCTACAGGATTTTATAAACTAGCAAAAAAAAATAAATTAGAACTAATTCTGTGTTAAACTATTTATCATTTCACAGAAATGGCTTTAATACTCATTAGATTCTTCCACAACCTTTCTTCATAATTCCCATTCAATTTCACAGACTCTTCCAGAAAGAAGTACTGCTTTTGCCAATACAAGAAATGGAAATGTTCCTGAGAAGGAACTCCTCTGGGGCTAGAGAGAAAATATGTATTCATCCAAATACAAAGAATCAGAACAGAGTTATAAATGTTCAAGATTGCTTTTCCACTTTCTCAACTGCTAGAATGGAAATGTGAGCTATTTCCATGAACTCGCCAGCATCTTATGATCTAAAAAGTTATTTTTGAATTTATTTCTCACAGAAGAAAACCTACATCTTCCAATCTAAAATTAGACTGTGAGACTGTCTTATCCTGCAGCCTATGTAAGGTAGGTACTCAAATAAAGACGAAAAATCTGAGAACTCTAAAAGCATTACAAGTAGGTCACAGACAGCCTTACCCATGCTTAAGAGAAACTTTCAGTAACAAAGGTGTTCTTGTTAATGAGCTGTAATTTAATCAGCATTTTCATGAGGAAAAATTGCCTCCACATAAACTGTCAATTACCCCATACAGAGCCAATTAATGAAGCTGGAAGGTTTTTTATGTGCCCTATCAAATGTACTTAGAGGAAAAGTCCTTGCATGTGGAGCAGTTCTCAGGTGCACATTAGACAGTTACTCATTGCTGGTTCTCCTTAGCTGCATTAAATTTAAAGCAAGGTGTTCCACTTTCATGAGATTAGGGGGGAGACACTGGCTCAGTGAATGACCCGCTTAAGTCATTTAGAAATGGAGAAGAATCAGTAACTGGTGTCTTAATTGCACAAGTTTCATTTCCACAAACCTGAGCCTGGAGACTGTGACAGTCCTGCATCTGTTCCCTTTTTGACTTTTCAAGTGGGGAACCAAGTGTAATATGGTGTCTATTTTAAAATAAAAGGTGCCAGGAACTGCAGAGATGTGAAGAATGCCCTCTTGGTTTGCAGTAACAGCACAAAATAGTGTAACATCTTTTCTTATTTGGTATCTTTCCTTTTACAAGTTTTGGAAAGACAAAACCTGCCTGCAGGAACTGGAGGGGTATTGCACACTCCTGGCCTTAGCAGCTGTATTTCTGCATTCAGGGGTTAATTTGAAGCTCACGTTCTAACAATGTCTGCCAGGACCTCAGGTACATTTGCAAGGACTTTGGCGTTGTTTCATTATTTGTCTGTCAATAGCAGAAGATGCTACTTCTGATTAAATTCAGACTAAAAGGCATGCGGGGAGTATAATGTGCTTTTGCACAGAAGTTAAGACTTTGGGAGCAATGATGAGCTACAGACTCATCTTTTCAGAGACATGCACAACATAGAAAAAGAAAATGCTTATGTTTTAAAAAAATACATTTCCTAAAATTTTATAGACACATGTGAGGCATTAATTCTCTGCAGGGATTTCAAACCACTTAGCTAAACCATTCCATTAGATTTTTGAGTTCTTTGAAGTGTTTGTAATATTCTTTTCAGCCAAATTCATGATTAGCTGTTCTTTTGCAGCCTATACTAATTTTTGATCTAGTGTGCCTGTGTTTAATTTGCTATTTATTTTGACCTATTACTTGAAGAACAACAACTATAACACCTATAAAAGACTTACTATACAAGTAGTTTTGAATCTAATTATCAGGTATTTTTTAAAGCCCTAATTTTTTTGTAGTCCCTATTTTGCAATATGATATTTGTGCTAGAGAAACCAAGAAACTAGCCAGCTCTATACAGCTAGTAGGAACAATACGTGTCTAGCATTCAATACCTGCACATAATTTAAAAATTGTGGTGTGATACCCATATGAGTAAAGGAGAAACTATATGATTAAATGGTAGTGTTGATCTTCCTCTTAGGATACTTAGATATGCAGAGGAAATTCCTGCTATTTTTAAAGACTAATGACATAATTGCTTTTTTCAATTACATAAACCACTAAGTAAATTTGCTATTTCCAGCTGTCCAAGTCACTTTTATTGCCCTTATAAAAAACCATCTCTTTATTTCTCTTCTAATTCTTATTATTTCTATACAGGAAAAGAATTGTGCTGCATATTTCAAACACTTTCATTTAAAATTTATTTGCTAATAATAGCCCATTTAATGTACAGGTGTATTTACTAGGCCTTCATGCAGCATATTAAATAATAATAGTATGTATTAAAGAATAAGCCACTCTATTCATCATTTACTCTTAGACATAATACAACTCCACTTGTGAAATCCCCAGGTACCCATTCTTTAGTCATTTCAGGACATTTTAAGTGGTCATTTTCTACCAAAAATATATAATAAATAAAATATTTCTGTTTCTTGAGAGGCACTGAATTTCTGATGCAAATTTCAAAAACACTTCCCCTGCAGCTGACCTCTACAGTACCTCCCATGAGAATAAATATAATGAACATCCCACTGTAGTCTTCATATAAATATAAATATTAATATAACAGTTGCACCACTATAGCACATGAGATACTAATTAGGTAAATAGCTTAGCCATTTTCTTTTAAGAAATATTGAAATTGCATACTTTTATAAATAAGCAATAGCAATTGTCAAAGCTACACATATCAGCACCTGATATTTTAGATTTTCTGTTGCATAACCTTTGAGAACATTGGACGAATATTTATGATTTTTGCAAGCATCTTGAAAAAATAGCTAATAGAAATGCAAAAAGACACAGGACAACGTATCTATCTCAGGCTAGGAATTTTTAAGATCCTACACAACCCTGTCTGCTTGAGGTCACAATCTTATCACCATATTACCATAGCATATATACATACTCACAAATAGTGCTTGCTTTGTTCACTTTTTCTGTAACAATGGAGTTTCTCCTCTTCCCATCAACTAGAGCAATGGAAAATTTACTTACAGAGGTATGTCTCATGCTGCACGCTTGACATTAACATTTGCATATCTGGATTATTGGAGAAACGGTGGAATACAGTTCTGTGCTGATCATTTTTGTTTCTGCTTTTTTTGCAGTACTTATGGAGTGGTGAGATTTGAGTCTGTGTCTTCATTTTTATTTTGTGGCTTTATCTTCCAGATGATTAAGCACTGATCTTCAGAGAAAGAACATACCTATTAGAACTGTCAAACAACTATTTTGTGAATGGTTCATTATCCAAATGGGCCCACAGATACTAGATGACACAAGGATTAAAAAAAAAAAATCTACTAGTTTCTGTTTGCTAAGTTTGCATTCACTTACACCTAACACAATTAAAACACTTCTTTGAAGTGAAATCTTACAGAAATAGAAGGAAACATCTGAGATGGATACATAAAAGAATTTCTCCTACCAGACAGAACATCCTCACTGCTTTAAAACACTCATAGCTCTTTTGTAAAGGGGAGAACCTTGTGATAAATTGCATGATCAGGGGATAAATCATAGAACCATGTGAAAAATTAATCTGTTATGTACTTTTGAGTGCTTCACCTGCCCTCTACCCACTACTCTGTCCCCTGGGACTTTAGCATCCAAAGTCCTGAACAGCTTCCAATATATGTGATCCTAATTCTAAACCAGGTAGACAGTTAAAAAAAAAAAAAAACCAACCTTCACACATTCTTCTTATTATTTCTAGCCAGAAAAATGAAATAAACCAACCATGACTCACTGAGTATAATGTTAACTTCTGTGTCTATGACATTTGAAAAGAAAAAACGTAGGTATGAGTGTCCGTGTATATATATATCTGTACATATAAGTATATATATAAAAATTTTCCAATTTTAAAAACTTCTGAAATATTTTGCTTTAAAATAGGCTTTTTGTAATATGTGTGGTATACACAGAGTCTCCACTGATATGTGATCAGTGCAACAACCTTCAGAAGTGGAGACCTGCAAGTCATCAACACAGAGCATCCCTAATGTGTCATACATTCCACCACTCTGCAGGCACACGTGCATGGTCCCAGACTCACAGAGTTTAAGGGATGAACAGCTGGTGGTGAAATTGGCCTGTACCCAGAAGAAATGCTGCTGCAATGCAACTATTCCTGGCTTCATTGAGATCTCTGTGATAAGCTGCTCAACTCTGTAAATGATCAACCAGGCTTTGAAAGTCTCACCTGGAACATTTTCAGGTAAATATGTAACCTGCTCATTACAACTGTGATTACCTCGAGTTAAATTCTGCTCTTCTCCTGTCTTTGCAGCACTCTGTAAAAACCCTAATGAAGTGAAATACAGAGATTTTATTTAGTGACTCTGGAGATGGACTTTCATAATAACACACCGTAAGGGTTCTTCCATGTTAAATATCTCATTATATGCGTATGCAACAGGAATAATAAAAGGCATAGCTAAGGTTCTCTAAGGCCAGATTTCCTTCTCCTACATAGCGGATCAATCAGCAAAGGCCATAGCATTTTTCTGACTAGTTGACTGACCTAATGGCTACCCACACACCTATCTGGGATTGTAACTGTCCCAGTACCTCTGTTCATTTCCAGCATTGCCTTTCCTACAGAACTTTTTGTGGGCAAATAGATATGGATAAGTGGCAGCACAACAGTATAAATTCTGAATTAGTTCTGTTCTTGCATCACACAATTCCCAAGGGCCTTACTTACCACAGCTTCATAGTCAGTTCAACAATAATAACTGGCTGAAACACCTAAGGAACACCAGCAAAATATTTCATCTGTAGCAGGGGAATGATAAGAATGCAAGACCTCTGACATTTAATTCAGCTTTTGCTACATTGCAGAAAGAATGAAATGTGTGAAATCAGCCCAACACACAGATTTTGTATGAAATGTGATTTGCTTGCCTTTTGGGTTAACTTTTCTAGATTGAGGAAATGCTGAAAATAAATAAATAAAAAACCAGAGGAGAAAGTTCACAAAGAAAAAAATTAGAAGTTTTCCATGAACTGTTTCTGGTTTTTATTATTGACTTTGCTGTAATGTTTCTGCTTACAGATGAGTTACTTATAGGTAACTGTCCATGAATAATTCTCTCTTTAACACAGATTTGGCATTTGAGAAGGTACAGTTCCCTGAAAACTGCAGTAGTGTAACAACAATAACCTATTTAAAAAAAAAATAGTTAGAAGAGTTTTCTAGAAGCTTTCTTTATTTACTTACAGAGGAGACAGTTTAGCTGACAGACATCAAATAAAAACCCTCATAGCGAATCTCTATTATAGAACCTCCCCCATGACAACAGCAAAACAGTTCTTAGGTGGTTTTAAAAATCTGCCAAACTTAACGCTCCCTGGAGCATTTTCTTATTAGGCAGTTCTATAATACCAATAAGGAAGTCAAGGTAGAGCTTGAAAGTTTTCCTTAAGATCACATTCAAAGTCTGTAGCAGGAATCATTGAAGCTAAACCTCTTAAATCCCATTACAGTTTTTGGTTTCGTGGTTTTGTGGGTTGATTTTGTTATGTTTGGTTTTGTTGTTTGGTTTGTTGGGTTTTTTTTTTAAATAATACGACAACCAAAACAGTAGGTAATATTTTCAGTGCCTACATTACTTTAGTAGTGATTTTGTTCAACTTTCTGACAAGCCAAAAGTAAGAATCTTGAAACCATTTCCTCTAATTTAGTGACTTAAAATAAAGTATTGAACTTCATTCACGGTGTATAAGTAGGGCTCTGCACTAGTGAAGTCTACATTATGCCAGGAGTTTTTCAGAGAAACATAAATGGTGTTATTTCTTAAACCTTAAAAACTAATTATGAACAAAGACATTTAATCCAAAAAAAGAAAAATAAAATTAGCTCATCTCACCTTTTGCTTAGGCTTTGATATGAAGAGGAAACAGAGCCATTTTTGATGGAAACATAAAATATCACTTGTGTCTGTGCAAGCTTTCTTAGTTGACAGGGGTGAAATAAATCTTCAATCAAAAGAGTTGGTGTGACAACCAAACTTTCTAAATTTATTTTATACACAGAAGTGCAATTCTGATGACGTGTTCTGTCCTCTGCTGGTGTGCTACTTTTTTCCTAATCACACAGTGCTAGCATGTTGAATCAGTTTTCAATCACAGCAAAAGACTACTCAATGTTTGCAATAGCAACAAGGCAAAGGGACTCAAAACCATACTCACACACTTGTTTTCATAGGTAAATTTCTTTATCAGTGTAATAAGAAGCTAACTGTGAGGATCCTAAACAAAAACTCTCCATAGCTAAAGTCTGTTCAGTCAGCTGCTTCCCTGAATTCATTCACGATGCCAAGTCATCTTGCTACATGCCTTAACTTTATTGGTTACAACAGATGTTCTCTAAAGGAAACAAGCTTTGGAAAGAAGAAAAAGCACTACAAGAAAAATGATACTTTCTCTTCCTTAATTTCTGATGGCACCTACATTCTGTCAATATATATAGGATTATTTATATGTGTACAATGTCTAAAAATTAGTGTCAAACTGACTTGGAAAAAACCCCCACAACTCATTTACTAGCCTAAGCTTTTGGTACTTGTTTCATTTCCATTGAATTTGTGTACAGGGAATAGAATAAGCAACTCCATGTTTATGCTTTAAAATATAGTTGATTATGTGTGAAGTGAATTTAAAGACAATTTATGGTGAGTTAAAACTAATGACAGACAAATTAAGGAAAAAAAACCACTTTTTGGCAAAGCTGAGTAGGCTCAAAATAAATAAAGTACTAAGTGAAGTGAGTGGGAAAATTACACTAAATGATTAAGTGTTGAATCACCATCCTATTTATCTCACACTGTCACTTTTAAAAATAGCTTTCAGCATACGTATTTGCTTTTTTCCCACTGTAGGAACACTGTGTCATATATTTTTTGAAACATGTTCTTTCTATTCAGCAGACAAGAAACATCATTGATGATCACAGCTTTGATCCATCTCTGAAACTATAGTTCCTTTCCACACAGGGGCCAGTAATTGGTGTAGTCTCACAATAACTGAAACCCTTCTATAATGAACTCAAGTCAATCAATCACCTCACACACTACAAAAATATTTCTTTATGAAAAACAGTTATCCCTTTTTTTTTTCACTTGATAGCTTGCCCTGTAATACATGTCACCATCATTTATATAAATATCAGATTAATGTAGCCAGAAACCACTGAACCTAAGGGGAGATTGCAAATGCTAAATTATCTTCAGTTTATATTTTTCAACACAACTGTGGCAATAATATTTTGTGTCAATAATGACATAGAAGTAAATCTATATAGAAATTGGGCTCATTTTCTGGTCTTTTTCCCAGTCCCTAAATGGAAGGAACGATCCATACATCTTGAGTAAAAGTTCCTTAGGTCGATTAGCTCATTTTAGACACATTCCATCTAGGAAGACCTAACACTCTGGATCATGTTCTGTTGGCACAAATACTTTTCCCTTCATGCATTTCACATTCACTCATACAAGAGTTTTTGGAAAAAGAAATATTGAAGTTTCACCTAAGAAGCTCAGGGGAGAGGACTACAGAAAAATTGCAAA
>JAWWEW010000088.1:22706928-22718811 GCA_035583185.1 Anabacerthia variegaticeps | reverse complement strand
TGAACTTTTAAAATACAGTGCTGCTATAAGAAATTGGTTTATATATGTATATACATATATGTATATATATACAGACACACACGTGTGTGTGTGTGTGTGTGTGTGTGCCTGCGTCAGTTGCTCACATTTATTGAATTTAGGCTAACATAAAGGCTTAAGATCTGCAAAGGAATTATTTTGGTTTTATATTTTAATATCCGGGCAAATTAGGCAAGCATTTTCCAAGCAGTAAGAAACCAAAAATCTCATTTATTTGCTTTGGTTCATAACATAGTTCTCTGCCTGGAAAACTAAGCTTTTTTTACAATAAAAAAGAGGTTTATTTGACAATCAAATAAACTTTGGGATTTTTTTACCATATAGATATAGAATAACTTGGCAGAATTGGCCCATAAGGATCATCAAGTCCAGTTGTCATGGTTTACGACTGGTATTCCCCAATTTCATGTTTCCACTGAAACACTCCAAACCACACTGCCACTCACTCACCCCCATTCTGCCTCCCCTTGTTCCCCTGCAGTGAGATGGAGTTGAGAATTGAAGGCACAAAAGATAAAGAGTGTGGGTTGAGATAAGAACAATTTACTGGAAACCACAATGAGATAAGAAAAACAAACAGTAACAGCAACAATATTGACAGCAGAGTGTACAAGATTCATACACAGGCGGTCACCACACGAACCAGTGCTACCCTGCCATTCCCTCCATCTCACTTTCTCATACAGAAGGGACCTCTTCTTCCTGCCTTGCTGGCAATGGCATGAGGTGATATGGAATAACCCCCAGGTCCTGGCCATGCCCTTCCTGGCTACTTCAAAAATTAACCCTGTCCTGGCCAGAAGCAGGTTATCAACTCAACATGTCTTGAATATAATTCCATGACATTCAAAATTTCTAAGATATTCCTTAAGGTTGTAAGTTGTGGTGGTGTTGTCACATTTGCTGATGTTCCCTCTGCTGCTTTCTTCCTCACCACTTCTCCACATATTATTCAATAAACATTCTGTCTTCCAGGCTGCTGACTGGAGGGAGAGTAGTGACAACTACTTTATACTTGAATTCCACATATCCTACCAAGGTCCATGCTTCTCAATTGACCATAACCAACTAGCACAAATTTAAACATCCAAAATGTTATGTAGAAACAGTCATTTTATCCTTTCTAAGTAAGTATTGATGAAATTTGGCAAGGAAACTATTTTTCCTTGGTTCCTTTGTAGCTATGCTTTCCTTTTGTACTTCGAAAGTTTGAATGCAAATGAAATTTGTTTGAGTGAAAATATTAGTTTAGTGAAACTACAAACCTTATTTAACCATACATGGGACAAGAACCTCGAGGTGTAAATGGCAGAACTAAGAGGAAACTGCCAACTTTTGATGTTTTGTAATAAGCATGAGTATCTTAAGAACAAATGGAACATGGAACATGGTCTCTCTTGGTTTGTAAAACTGTACACTAATCTGGTGTTTCACAGTTTAAATTGGACCATGCTATGGAAGGTTTTTGTTATTTTCTCTCAGGTTCTCTTAAAGGGGTGATTTCCCTTGTTCAGCATTTTTTACACTTTTGCAGTTAAACTGCTTCTCATCACTTCATGTTATTACCAGATGAGTTTTCTGGTTTTTTTCCTGACTGCAAGTTTAGGTTCAGTGTCTTGTTTCTTGAGTCAGGGAGTAACACAAATAATGCACTCATGTAAGACTTACACCCAGTCACTTGTAACACAAGGAAAGTGAAGAAGAAACACTCCCTACCTCTGCAGTGAAAAAATGTTGGTGGTTCCCTGTGGCTTATCGGTACCCAGTCTGAAGAGTGGTTTTGCTGACAGACCCTCAACCCTCTGTCCTTGCAGTAGAAGTGAGACAACTGGAGCTGCTTTTTGTACAGGAAAGGCTGAAAATAAATGGGCAAGAGGCAAAGGATCTGGGTTTGTGTGAATGTTCACATTCTATTACAGATATAGTTTTTTATACTAAATCATTTCTTCTGGGAAGGAAAAAAAATACCCATTTTACACAGCCTTCGTCACAGCAAAAGGTGGAATTTAACACTTTCACACAGAGGAATCCCATTGCCCTCTTGCACTTAATATAGAATCATTTTAATTTTAGTGGGTGAAAAGGCTGAATTGCCTTATATAGAATCATTCCATTAGGCAAGGTTACTAAGAGCCCCATCCAGCCTGGTCTTGAACACCTTCAGGAATGGGGAGTTCACAGACTCTCTGGACAACTTATTACAGTGTCTGACCACCCTCACAGTAAAGAATTTCTTCCTAATAACTAGTCTGAATCTACCTTTCTTCAGTTTAAGGCCATTTCCCCTTGCCCTATCACTACATGCCCTTTTGAAAAGTCACTCTCCAGCCTTCCTGTAAAGAAAGCCCCTTTAAGTACTGGAAGATTCTATAAGGTCTCTCTGGAGCTTTCCTTTCTCCAGGCTAAAAAGCTCCAACTCTCAGCTTGTCTTCATAGGGCAGGTGCTCCTGACCTCTGAGCAAATTAGCAGCTCTTCTTCTGACTTGCTCCAACAAGTCCCCATCTTTCTTATCTTATAGTGCCAGAGATGGACACAGTACTCCAGATGGGGTGTCACAAGAGCAGAGATTTATAAAACACAAAAAAAGCATGACCACAAGTAAGAAGAGAAAAATCCTTCAAGAAATGGCCTGGAGAAGTGGTTCTGCATAACCAACCATAATTATTCTCAGGCATAACATGAGCACCATTGTCTTGCATGAATTCTGACAAAGCACTGCATTGAAAATACTCTGTCTTCTTACTATTCATAAATTCTGCTCTGTTTCCCAAAGGGAATAAATTAAAGGGGACAGGCAACCAAATACAAGAAAAAAATGTAAACTTTCCAAATTCTAATAAAAAATGTATTCTTGCTTTTGCGTCTGTTTGTTACATTCTTTGGAGTGATCATTCCAGCCTAAAATTATTCACCACTGATAATAAATAAACCACCTAACCATAGGAGTTTAAAGACCAAGAAAAACTTACAAGCACACTGTTTTACAAACACAACATTCTGTGTATGAGCCTCATGAAAATTATGCTATTCCATTCAGTATTAGAAACATATTAGTCATTTACTGTATACTCAGTGATTTCCATACAAACTCTGCCTCTAACATTTTTCAACATTGACTCAAGGGCTTTGAGATGCCAGCCCTTCTTTCAGGGCAATCTATACCATCACAGAGGATCAGTGAAGAAAAATCACTGCAAGAAGATTAAAAGGTAATGCAGATATTTTGTGGACACAGTTTAGTGGTAGCATGGTTGTGTTAGGTTAATGATTGGATCTGATGATTCTAAAGGTCTTTTCCAACACTGATAATTCTATGATTCTATGAATTCGTAGGGAGACAGAGGATGCATTACTCATTAAGCCAAGACATAATAACACTGAGAGGTTTTAGTGAGGAAATAAACAAATCAGAAGACTTTGAAAACATTACAAGCAGACCAGCATAGATGGATTTTAATTGACGAATTTTTCTTATAATTTTATTAAATTCATTATTAGTGACTTTCAAAGCTTAGTTTCATTTTATAGTTTAGCTGTGATAATTTTGCTGTCAGCATGAACACCATGGATAAAAGAGCAACATTAAGAATACTTTGGGTGTAGTTTAAATAAATTATGTTTACAAATTTGCTGAGGTTATGTAATGATTTTGTGATTTTTAAGAAACCATGGAGGTCAAGTAGGATTCAAAAGGATTGAAAAAGGACCTATAAAGTGCCCCTATAAAGGGCCTAAAAAATAATAAAATGCCTATTATTATTAAAAGGTGTAAGAAGAAAAGACGAGCCAGGGAATTCAATTTGCATTCTTGAAAAATGTTTCAAAGAAATAATCAAACACAACTTTAACTTCAAACAAAACAACTAGAGAGAAACAAAGGCATCAATAACATCCAGTATGTGTTTGTTGAAAACAAACCTTCTCAAATAAGACTATTTTTCTTTTACAGTAGAGGAGTATCCCTCATAGACAGAGGTGAAAATGTAGGTGTTCACTGTTACCTTCATGTCCTGTTTTCAGCTATGATAGAGTTAATTCCTTCTCAGTAGCTGTTACAGTGCTGTGGTTTGGATTCAGAACAAGAATGGTGTTGATAACACACCGATGTTTTGGTTCTTTGCTAAGCCATATTTATCCTAAATCAGGGACTTCTTTTTTCTTGTCTCATGCTCTGCCAGTGAGGAGGTACACAAAAGAAGCTGTGAGGGACCATAGCTGGGACAGGTGACCCAAACAAACCAAAGGGATATTCCACTCCACGGAACATCATGCCCAGTATATAAAGTGGTGTGAGTTAGCTGGAAGAGAGGCTGATATGGGTCCAGGAAGGGGGGTCTGGCATCAGTCAGAGAGTGGTGAGTAATTGTACTGTGCATCACTTTTTTGGTTTTTAACTTTCCCTTTTTATTATCATTGTTATTATCTTTTACCATTATCACTGTATTTTACTTTGGTTTTGATAATTAAACTGTTCTTATCTCAACCTGCAAGTTCTACTTTGATTCTCCTCCAAATTCCACTGAAGTGGGGGGCAGTGAGGGGTTGAGCATGTGGCTGCTTGGTGCTTAATTTCCTTCTGGTCTTAAACCATGACAGTCCATTAACATGAGACCTTTCTAGGAACAAGTCTTGACATGAGATCTTTCTAGAAACAAGAAAGCAAATTATGGCTAATAAGAAACTACCCTAGGACCAAGTAAAATTTTCAGACAGACTGGAGACAGGTAGTTTTCAATGGTGCACTATAAAAGGTGAAGGAAGAATGGAATCTTCTGCAGGTTTATGTTTGATATTATGTATTTTTTTAAAATTAAAATGTGGTCATTGAATTCACAGAGCTGAGAAGGAATACACATACTTTGAACAAAACAGAATTAAAAATCAAAATTATCTTGAGAAACTGGAGAGCAGATCTGATGGAATAAGATTAACGTGAAGTTTATACCTGAACAAGAAGAGCCAATTCTGCAGCTAACAGATAGGGAAGATCTGATTAAACAGATCTGCTGTGAAGAAGACACTGTCGTTATAGTAAATTGCAAATTGAAGAACAGGTCAACAACCAAATCCTCTGCTCTTGGAAATACCCATTTGTCTGGGACACAATGGGGTACTTATTGCCTCATACATTCTTTATTGTCTACTACTATGATCCAGAATAGAAGATCCTAGAAAAAATTAAGGAAGAAGCCTTTTCCTTGGAGTGAAGTTATGATATAGCAGCAATTTAAATAACATCACTTATTTGGCATAGTGCCTTACAAGCACAACAGTACCTGATATATTAAGTGCATAGTATATTAAGCACATAGGAGAAATTCCCTGGTTTCATTAAAGTCTGTATATTCTTTACCACTTTCTACCCAAAGAAATATGAAATGAGTATTGACTTTACAAGTACTTCTGGAAGACAAAGAAAAATTAACTGTACACTACATGAAGCAAAGGAAGAAGGAATTTCATTTCACTAAGTTAAGTCTCTGACTTCCATGTTTGTGAAAGAAAACCTGAAAACACCAGGACTCCAGGGCTCAGACAACATTAAAACAAATTCTAACCTTTTCTTTTTCTTTAAATGTCATGATTTGTGAAGGTCTGAGGGTGAAAAATATGTTAGATGAGAAACCTAAAGCAGAGATTAGGAGCATTTGCAGACATGAAAACCAGCAGAGAACACAGTCAAGCTTGGGATAGCACTAAGATGTGAATTCTCCATCTTCTGTTTCTTCCCTAGCAATTTACAGTCTCCTGATCTCCCTAGTGGTGAGTAAAACTGAAGCATATTGCTCCCTCCTCTCTTCTCTTCCTCCAGCCACTGCAGCAAAAGCAATGCATGAGCTATACTGACCAAGTATGTGCTTCTGAAGATGCTCTGCTGGAAATATACCAAAAATATTTATCAATTCTGTTCAGACATGACCAGTGTACAAAAGGCAGGTGCACTATGCAATTCATGCTTGCTGCCAGCAGCCCGTATTGTTGACAGTGTAAAAAGTGACCCAATCTCTTCCTTGTCTGTATTTCAAAGAGGTCAAAAAGAACAAGGAAGTAAAACAGCCTCAGCTGTGCTTTTCTTTTCTGTGGTATGGCTATATATAAAGAACAAGGAATAAAACAGCAATTTCTAAACATGTAACAGTTGTTGACCCAACAGCTTCAGGGGCGTACCACAACCTTGCAAGTGTTGATCTGTCATACATCAAACAACAATCTAGAGCCTTTGAAGGTCAAAGGCCCAAGACAATAACTTTGTGATAAATGAACATTGCACCAAAAAAACCCACCCACTAACAGTATGTGCAGATCAAACAGCAGCTCCAAGTCCTGCAAGATCTTTACTACAATGTTCAGATTACTGAAAGGACTATGGGGTACCATTATTTAAAATACCACTTTGCAAGTTTTAAGAACCAGAACTTATTCAAACACTGATAGGTGAAAAAAAATTTTGCAGATAGGTCATTTGTGGATATTATTTGACCAGCTTTATTTCTAAGAATTTTTTTGCTATTAAAATGTCTATTGAGCGCAAAGCTTCTATTCATTTTTCAAAAATGGACACCAAATTGAAGCCACAGATTCTGCAAATAAACTTGTTCCAAATATAGCTCAGTGTACTGAAGAAAACTGATTTATTCGTGATATTTGGCTGCTTAGAAGTGTGGGGACACCCAGGAGTGATGTTTCTATTTAGCTAACAACTAATGCTCTAGCAGCATCAAGCATTCCCTAGTCACAGCCATTTGTGTCAATCTCAGCCAAATGTTTTAACATACAAAACTATTATGGCATATCAATTATTAATTTTATTATGAGAATTTCATGGGTAATTCTATATATGAGGATTGGAAGGCTGAGTAGTTTGGGCACCTTTCCCACCAGGGAAACATTTGAGTTTCCAAGCACCTTATTTTAGCTTGATTATTTTCTGCAGTATTGTAAAATACCCATGATGGTTCTATTTTTATCAGTATTTTTACTGCCAACTGTATTTGGTTTCACATATTCTTACGAGATTCACTTCTCCTAGGAGGATGATAGTTTCTAGCCCAAGGATAACAATATCAGTGCTGAGATAGTAATTTTAATTTTTACTGCCGTATTTGAAGAAGATCATATTATTGATCCTCCCAATCAGTTGAAGACAATACTCTCTGTAGTCCCCTCAAATCTAGCTACCCACATGCACTCTACCCCTCAGTGCTATTCAGCTCTTCCCACTCCCACACCTTACAAGCTCAGAGTTACTGCTCTGCTGAACAAGTTCATCCCAATGGTTCCAGAATTCCTGTCTGGAGAGCTGATTTCTCATCGTCTTTGCTAGGCACATCTCTGAGCACAGGCCAACACTCTGCTCTGCTAGCATAGATTCTCTGAGAAGCAGCAGACAAACCCTGTGAAGAAACCTTCTGTGCAGAGAGCCTCCCACATCACAGCCTAACCTGCATCACTCGGGAAATGGTTCAAATCTGCCCAGAACCAAGGGACAGCCCTTTCAAGTTCAGCTTCTCCATGTCTATGCAAGAATTAAAAGGACATGGAGATTCATTAGTAAACAACCTACATTTAAATAGGAAGTAAGCACTGGAGTGTTCTGCACAGTGCTCTGTACACTGATGCTTAGCCCTGTTGTAGCTAAGGAAGCAATAAATTCCCAATAATAGCTTTTGACTGGTGATCAAGTAACCAGCATTACCACTGAGCAAAGGTTAAGTGAGAAGTTTCATATAAGATAAAACAATAAGTTGTATGGTGGTGTACATCTTCATTTGCTTACAGTAAGGATATAAAAAAAATTTAAAAAGATCATCTGAAAAGGGGTAGATGAAAATTAGCAACTTTCCTTCCTCACAATTAAATAGTTGTCCTGAATGAGCTTTGCCTTAACATCTTTATGCTGTCAAAAGGTCCCCAGATTCCTTCCAGTTTCTCTCAAGTCAGATGACACAGTGAGAGTTTGTCACAGCTGCCTGACTGCAGTAACTTACATGAGTTTCTGTCTCCAGAAAAGGCATGGCTGACTTACCGTGAAGGGTTAATGAACCCCGACTCTCACCCTGGAGCCAGCACTGTGACAGGGCCCTAATGCTCCTCTGTCAGAGCTCTACTGATGGCAGCTGACTATGCTGCCAGCTACTCTAGTTTTCAGACGACGTTCAGGGTGCCAGAGTATTGGCAGTGTGATGTTTCTATTTCAAGTCTCATGATATCTGATGCTGGTTTTAATATCCAGCCCATGCTGTCGTGTAATTCCATGAGAACCTCTGCTTTCGTAAGGCAGGCTTCTAACCTTTCTAATTTTGAGGAAAACTTGAACACATATCTCAAGTGTATCTTAAAAGCTCAGAAGTAGGAAGGCTGCATTATGTAATCAATTAAGAAAGGAGGCTGAGTGCAGTTTGGGGGCTTATAAAAGACAGGGGTATACAGAAAATGGGGAAGAGATAAAGCCACCATTTCAAATGCAGCTATATGTTTCTTTAACAGAGCCAAACCAAGGAAATGCCAACATATGGAGTGTCTTTACAGCATATGGAAAGTTTAAAGACATTACTGTGAGTGCTCTTTTGCTTATTTTATCAATCTTGCCAGTGAATTTATTTTTTGAAACAATATGTTTGTGGGCCAGAACCTCAAGAGGACTTAATGACATTGTTTCATGGAAAACAGATCAGCTACAAGTAGGTAGATAGATTAGCTGTATAACATGGTCCTCTGGTCTTGTCGTATTCATAGCTATCTCTGGAACGAAGATTGCTAGTAGAAATGAAACAGTTTACAGGTACAAAGTATCAGGAAAAAAGGTGGCAGCAGGAGGGCCTAAGACAAACCAAGGGGAGTAGCCTATAGACATACATGGGGAGCAGTCTGCCTCACTGTCCATATTCTCCTTCCTCCCTTGGGCTTTTCAGGATGCAGCAAAGGCCTTTGGGAGACAAGCAGCTGAGGTGCTGTGAGGCTTGTGGTTTGGCCTTGGGAAGGCAGTTCCTCTGTGCATGTTCCTGCTTCTCTGCCCGCAAAGCAAAAGAAAAATCAGTGGCTACTTATCTGTGTAGTGTCAAGTTCTCTGGGGTTTACAAGAAAAAAGTTTTTCAGAGAACTAGTTATGAAGGCTGCATTCAAACCATGAATTGTGCTGACCTTTTTTCATGGGTCAGTGTGTCCATAATTCTTCATAAAAGGATGTCATAGCAAGACATTTTAAGGTACCTGTTTCTACATCTAGATAACCAAATCATCTCTTGGATCTCGAGTGAATGCCACCATGTCTGAGCCTGAGTCCATCACTGATCATCCAAATGGTGATAAACAAACAGGATATGAACCAAAGGCTGCAAACAAGAAGTGGGTTGAGGAGAGGAACCAGCCTCCACTTTGGGATAAAATTGAAAAGCTTAATGAACTGAACACATTTTCACCTTGTCCACCAAACTACAACAAAACAAATGCTGCTGGGATGACAACTAATTGATGTCAGGGGAATCATTGTCTGTTTGTAGAAGTGATATCTTGTGCTAGGTCTGCTAGCTGGGGCTGGAGGGTGCACCATAACAGGTGTCTGCCTTCTCCTGTTGTGTCAGATGGCCTAATTGGAGCTGCCTCTCCTTGAACTTTGCTCTTGTTCTCTACATTCTTTTCTGCAATGCCTACAACAGTGACACAATCACTAGTAGCAGGAAATGGCCCCATGTTGGTGTTCCCTGATTTAAACTTCTTCCTCTGTGCAAGCAAGAGCATCAAGCTCATCAGTAACAGCAGCAACTTCTTGACTTTTGACAGTGCCCCTGTGAAGGGAGAGAGATGTCCGAAATATTACAGGGGTCATTGCAAAATTCAAGCTCCAGATTTTAAGGCTCATTTCCAAATGCAAGTCCGCCTCCACCTCTCTGCCTAAAAACTCAGTCCATCTGTCTGTCTTTTCTAATGATCACTCATATTTTTATTTGTTTTTACTACTAATGTAGCTGGTGATAGAGAAAACAAAATATGTAATGAGAGAGTTGGTTTGGGGAATTTTTTTTCTTTTTTTTTTCTCTGTCTGCCTTTCATTCTAGCCGTGAACTTGCTCTAAGGCATTTGTTGAAATTGTTGCTTTAAAGGCTGGTTAGTGAAGAAGGATTTCTTGACTCTTGGCCCCCAGACAATTTTTCTTTACCCTACAACTTTTTCCTGCCATCTGGCATGTTTACTTGAGTAAACATGAGGGTCAGAGGCCAACACAGACATGTGGAGGGACAGCTTTGTCATAAAACCTGTAAGGAGTGGGTGCCTCTGAATATAGCTGTGTGCATTTTGTTCAGCTGCTGAACACAAAGAGGTGAGGTTAGTCATATTGCTGAAAGAAAGTAAAGAAAACCGGACAGGGAGAAAGGTAGATTGTGTAACACAAGTCACTTACTTTTGGTTGCTTTGATTTTTTTCTCTAAGCCTTTCTGGGCATAGTTCTAAAAAATATGGCAGAGAGGACAGTAAAATCTCCCAATCTTTTGACAACCTGCTTTACACAACAAGTTCGTTAGTGGCCTAGAGGCCTCAAACTGCTGCAGGTGCAGGTAGGCAAGCTGCAGCAAGTGTCAAAATCTATGTTCCAGCTGTCAAGCCACCATCCATTCAAATGAAAAACTTTGATTTTGGCACCTAAGGACAGGAATTAACACAACTTAGAGGAAAGAAGGAACAAAGTAAGTAGGTCATATGAATGAAGTTGTTTAAATGAGAGTGACCTTGCGCCATGTGAAGGTTTCTAGGTAGGAGGGATACGTATGAGTAAGCCAGGACACCCTTGGTTTTTCATGGCTAGCTTTGTCCAGGGTGGGTCAGATTTGTGTGATAACATGTGACTATTACCATGATAACCTCAAAGTCCACTTCCTCCAAGATTTACTGCTTTCATGCACACTTCACTTTCAAACCTCATTGCATCTCTACTATGCAATTCAGAGCTGCTTTGTTGTTGCCTGAAGAGTGCCAATATCTGCAAGAAAAAAAACTGCTTCAACTTTGGATCTTTTTGTGTGGCATTTAATCAACACCTTTAAGGGAAAGAGGTCTACTTGTAAGTGGTCCCGTCTGAGAGGTGAAGTCTTCTATGTGGCTTCAGTGTGGGTTGGTGGCAGCAGAAATGGGATGCCTCAAACCCTCAATGGCAGTGTGGCACTGGTCTTAGATCACAAAACTAACCCCTTACAACCCATTCCTGGGTCCAGCACAGTTGTCCAGACTTCATGGCAGACAGTGAGCCTGCCTCAAGATCTAACTTCTTTCATCATGGGATAGGTGCCAAAGCCAAGAGGATCAAAGACCTGAAAGACACTTTATTCCCTTCTACAAACAAGATAGCTGAGACTAATTATGGTTACATGTCTGCACAGAGCCTGCCCACTATGAAAAGAGAGGAAACAATATGTAATAGTGGAAAGGATAGCACAAATTATTGCTGTCTGAGAGCAAAGGGGAGCAGGAAAGGACACCACTCGGAAGCACAGCCACAAGCACTGCCCTTTATGGAGAATACTGGCTGAAGAAAATTTCATCCTGCAGATTTCATTGCACAGCATAACTTTACTATGTAGCATAAAGGGCCTTCAAAAGAGCAAAACTACCTGTCTAAAATTACTCCAGCCAATTTCAGATTATATGTAAATCCAACCATATAGCCATTAATACAAAAGCTAATACTGACACCTTATTAATGGATCCTGTTTAAAGCTATGAAATAATGCAATCTCTGAATCAACTTTATTGCATTAAGTTCCTTCCATCCATATTTAATGCATGAGCTCTATTAAAAGTTTGTATTAAGCCCAAACAATGAAAAATGGAATATTTCTTCTTGGATCCTG
>JAWWEW010000088.1:22654147-22666926 GCA_035583185.1 Anabacerthia variegaticeps | reverse complement strand
TGTTCTCTCTCCTCTCTTCTAAGGCTGCAATTTTTTTCTGCACAATTAACTTTTCTTCCATCTTAACTATCTTATCCCAGAGACAACAATACTGTCACAGATGGGCTCAGTGTAGGCCAGCGGTGGGTCCATCTTGAAGCTGATAGGTATAGGCTTTGCTATGTAGTGGCTTTTCACAGAAGCCACCCCTGCAACCCCCTCTATGAAAACCAACACAAACCCACTACAGTAATGTCCATATTTGAAAAGTCAAGAATGTATCATTTTTCTGTAAAATTATATGACTTGCACCACTGAAACTAGGTATTGTTATAGTCACTGGGTTTACTTCTTTCCTTCTATTCATCATTATTCTTTCCTTTTACTTGTCATTATTCCTGGAACAGTGCTCTGTATTTAAATCCTGTTATAATGATCAATTGTTTCCATTTCAACACTAGCTCAGTTGTCACTATCCTGTCACTTTCCCTGTTTGGTGGGACATTTTGATTAACCAGAATGTTTCCAACACACCATTCATCCTACATATTTGTAAAGGTAATAACATAATGATGCCACCCACACACAAGGTAACCTTATGGTGCACTCCTACTACTACTACTAATTGAACTGAACAGGAGAGAGAGAGAGGAATAAAACCCAAAGAAGTCAAGTGATAAACACAATTGCTCACCACCAGTTAATCCCCAGGTAGTGATCAGCCACTTCTGGTCAACTCCCTCCTGTTTATATACTGGGCATGCTGTGGAATATCCCTTTGGCCAGTTTGTGTCCCCTGTCCTGGACATGTTGTCCCCTCAGCTTCTTGTGTACCTGCTCTCTGGCAGACCATGAGACACTGAGCAGTCCTTGATGCAGGGTGAGCACTGCTCAGCAACAGCGAAAACATCAGTGTATCATCATCATTATTCTCACACTGAATCCAAAACACAGCACTGTGCCTGCTACTAAGATGAAAACTGTCTCAGCTGAAACCAAGACAGACACATTTGCCATCTCTGAGTAAATGCTGACTTTAGTTAGACACCCGTGGACTTTACAAAGAAAAGGAACAGCTTGAGGAATGTGATTATAAGAAAAAATAGTACCTTAAAAGAACTCAGAATTATTCCAAATCCAAGCAGAATGCTAGTGAAAACTACATTTCAGTGCCATTACAAAGTTTGGTGCTCATACTAAAATCTCCATAAAGGTCTGTGGCTTTTTAATGGAAATCTAATTGTTTTGTGATTTTGTGCATTACCAGCTCCACTACACTTTTGCAACCTAAATCATTCAGATTATTCATTAATTATTAAAACATCTCTTAGTTATAAGAAAGAAGTAGGAAAAAAGGCATTCTGGATGGAGAAAATGTCCTTATTTTAAGAATTCCAAACTATACAGCCAGGGTGCTGAAGCATCATTAGGCCATTGATCTGAGGTGAAAAACACAAATTTGGTCCCAGGGAAAGAGAACGGTATTTATGTTAACACAAAATCACGAGTCAGATAATGGACCTTCCATATATGCATGGCAAGCTCATTGTCCTTCAAATTAAGCTACTTTCTCAACCTGCTGTGAAGAGTGCTTTCTGAGCTTTGTTAAGCATTCCTGCTTAGGAAACCATCCTTATAGTCCACAAATAAACAAATTATTTTCCTTCCTTTCTGTTTTACCTATAAATATGATTTTTTAATTAAATATAATCACTGACTTGGTCTCTGAGGTGAGGATGAAAATTAATAGCTCTTGATACTGATCCTTCACACTTTGTGACCATTCACCAAACTGCTCAAAACATCATTGCCTGGCTATTGTCCTGCTGCAGCCAGACTCTCACATAAAACCCAACACCACCTGCAGTGTGCTGTGTTTCAGGTAGCAATTCACTTGCACGCACAAACCAATTTTATTGTAGGCTGAAATGCAAAGGGAGATCTTGGCCCTGTGACAGTCAGCCAGAATTTTGCCAACAGATTATGAGGCCATGAGCTCTTCCTGCCGCCAACCTACGTATATTAAGATACAGTCAAACTAAAGCTGAATGGATATTGAGCTGGATTTTCATGTGGCATATGACCAGATGCATATTTCATGCATTCTTTCAACTCTTTCTTGATGACTATTCTAACATTGAAACATCCTGCAAAGAAATTAACCATGTACACCCATACATTCTGCTTACATACTTTTTAGTTTCCAGGTCCTCAAAAGGCTGGTCAATTAGCATAAAGTATGGTCAAAAGTCTGTCTTCAGCAAAGTGTCCTCTGTCAGAGTAAATCACCAAATTAAGTCACATCACTAATAAATCATAGAAATTTTAAATACATTTAATTTAAAAGTAATGGTTTTTTCTGAAGAACATTAGGTGCCTTTAATTCTAGTTGTAATCTGTGATGCTGCATCGAAGACTTCTGCACATGGTAGAAGTGTATTGCTGTTGCTAGTAGAAATAAAGCATGTGTGAGATAGAAAGGTTTGGATACATATGGCCTGGTACTCACTTTTGGTAGGAAATGTTGTCACTCAATTAATCAGCTAAATTAACAAATGCATCAATAGTAGGGTTTGTATACGTTCTGTTTCTTTCTTTTTCTCTATTTTCTGTGGATATTGATGAAGTCTTTAAGTATGTCCAACGCGTATTTAAATTAGCGATGGGGGCTGGAGGAAAGAGGAAATTTGTGTTTGCAATGAAGTACAGCTGCAAAGACCTGATTTTGGTTTTGGGGTTTTTTTCACATTTTTCAGGTGTATAGTAAAAGCACCCAGAATTCTTTTTCAGATTTTCATGTTTCATTATAGAAATACTAGTGATGATGGAAGTAGATTTCCTCATTGATTTTGACGTGGCTTACCCATTTGCAAAGTGCATTCTAAAAATGCACTTATCTCTCAAGACCAAGAAAACACCATATTAAATTAATTCTAAGATGTCTGAGTGAAAGGTACTTTGATAGTAAAAGATAGTTTTAAATTAGAAACAAATCACTTGAACTGTGTAACCAAAATAAAACAAATAAGTCAGTGTACTTATCTGTCTTTAAATCTTTCTATTCCTAACAGCAAGGATTTGTCTTCCAAAAATCCATCTTTCATCAAAATGTTTGTAAGTTTAGCTCCTTTTAAAGGAAATAATGGATACCCCCATTCTCCCTAAGATTACAAGTTAGTGTGAAAAATAGGGTAAATTTCCTCCAGCACCACAGAGTCTCCTGGTGATGACTGCACATGTACTAATGCACACATCTAACTGTAGTTCTCCTAATGAGTCTCCTTCCTCTTCTGTTCAGTGACCAGCCTCCAGAGTGGCTTAAGAAATTCCTGAAAGAGAGAAGAAGCTCTTTGTCATGCAACTAGATAAAAAGGAGTCAACCACATACATTCGTTACAATGAAAATCATTCCCATAAGGTCTTTATCTCATGGATGGAAAGTAGAAGAAGAGGAGAAATAAAGGCAAAGCTATTTCTCAAATTTAGTGGTGTGATTCATATGCTTCTTGGTAGTTGTTTCAATGGATAAATAATGCAACTCTTCAGTGTTCACAATCTGGATGTGCAAACATTTTATCAGCCATCAGCTACATGATCACTTATCACAACTCTTGTCCATCTATTCACTTTCTGAGTGAAATTTTCTTATTTATTTTATACTCTGTTGATTTTTAAACTACATTTTTGTGTTTTCTCATTTAGTGGGATTCTTTAATTTCTTAAGTGAATCCAAAACCTGCAGGGATGGCTGCAGTGGACTGACACAGATCAGCAGCTGGAAGGACCAAAATGAAAGTTAATATACTTTCCACTCAGTGAAAATAGGTCCAACCCTCTGAAAAGGAGTTGCTAGAATTTTTTTGCCCTCTACGTTTCCTTGAATTCTAACTTTGCAGGGTGGAAGTTTGCAACAATAGCTGATGTAACATCACAAAACAGAGAAATCAAATACTTTTGCCAAGAGGAGTGAGAGGAAAGATGGCATCTCTCTGACCATAAGGACATGAAGTGTGGTGAATCTTTCACTGTTTTTTAACAACTAGACTTGGAGTGAAAGGAGTAGAAACTAATGATGATGCATCTGTATCATGAAGCTGAGTAAGTGTATTATAGCAACATCTGATAATGCTGATGCATCACCAGCTATTGGCACAAAGATGCCACAGCACAATTGTTTAATGGTTTTGTGGCTCTCTGTAGTACTGTTTGATGACGTGATAACACGACTACTCCTGCTAAAGGTTGAGTACCTCTGTGTTTAGAATAAGAAATTACTAATAGCCAAAATTTACATATTTTATTCTGTCTCTGCTTTCCAGATGGTACCTAAATATGGCCAAGTCCCAGGGCAGAAGAGAAAATTTGAAACTGCTTATACAGAATGCCAAAATGAAAGACAGAAATAAGACAGCTCCTGTCATTTCAGTTAGGAGACTCATATGCTTTTCTGCTACAGGTGTGTCTATAATTTAAGCTGGCAGTTCACTTATTCTGGGGATGATAAACCAAAGTCACCTCAAGTACCAAGAGATATATAAAGCTAAAAGCCTAAGTCATCTCCTCTTGGCAAAAAGCCAAGACCAAACACTTATAATTTATTAATATTCACTTTCCAGAGTACAGAATGAAGACATATTTCCACCCTCATCCACGATGAACAGTAAGGCTTAGATGGTTTTTTTTTAATAATGTTATTAATAAAATAAAACGCTTGAGTATTTATGGAATCAACAGATACCCAGCAACTTAGATCTAAACATAAGTTCATACACACAAACTGAAATTAATATTAGCCATTTTCTTAGAGGATATAATGAGAAAAATGTAGCAAATGCATTATATTCTGACTATATTTGCACTGGCTGATTAAAATCTGATGGCATGACATTTACCTAGCATCTAATGAGAAACTAATTGTTCTTGGTTTGTCGTATGTTATGTAAATAACATTGACATAAACCCACAGATTTTTGAGAGCATAAAATCTGTTGAAACAGACAGAGATCGAAATGGGGGATTTTGGCTTTGAAATGTCTCATAATCAAACATTGTAATCACTCAAGAGCTGAAATCTTATATCCCTACTTCACTCAGGTTCAGCTATCTGTAATCTGGTATAAAATCCAGAAGAGGAGGAGAACAGAAATAACCTTCAGTAAGAAGAGCAAAAAGAAGTTCTCAATCAGAAAGTTAGGTGATCCATAGTAATCAAATTGTGGTATATTATTATTATTATTATTATTATTCCCAAACACATATATCAGTTCATTGTTAGGCTAACCAAAGAGATATCTTTACCATCTACTATAATGTTCTACATTAATTACATTTTTTTTCATTCATTACATTTTTGAAGGGGCAGAAATCTTGTCAGTGTAAAGGTTTCCTTTTACCAAAGATGCAATGATCCTCATCTACATGAATTCTTGACAATGTTGAGGAAATGCACTAATTTTCCAACTATTTTCAGCAATTTAAACCTGGGTAAACATTGAAGCAGGATAGAAATGTATAGAAGAATCTAAGAACAGACTAAAGAAAAGTTATATTCAACTCAACACTCACTACAGTCTATAGCAATCTCTCCTTTGACCTCCATAGCTAAGAGAACATAATTTTAATGAAGCAGAGTGTTTGTAAAAGCTGCAGGGAGATTAGGAACATTATGAAACAGGCAGAGAAGGACATGGCTTTCAAAAATTGTCCTTGCAACTACTACAGGACTCATGCCTAGATGGTCTTTTAGAACAAACATACCCAGTATATACTTTCTAAATAAGAAAATAAAAAGGGAAGTATTGCTCAACAGAGCTTCCTTTTTTAATATACTTTCATAATTTCTTCCATCATGAACTCTTCTCTCCCACAGCCCTGTACAAACACTGGACACAACAACTTTGTGACCACCAAATGCTTAGGGACTTTGTTGAAGGCTTTGTTTCTCCTAACATTCCTTAACAAGCTATCATCCACTGTCATTGGGCACCAGGCCTCAAAACAAGCCTTTGGGCAGGAGCAGAGCACAATTTCCATGTGAGCTATGGGTGGAATGAGCCTTCCTCTAAACACAGACCTCTGCTTCTCTGTCCACAGGTATGGGTTCCTGTAGAGATCAACATAATGACTTACTTAGAAAACATTAAACTTGACTTTCATCTCCCAGTTTCTCTGGCAAAACTGAGGTCCAAAACACCAAGTTCTCTCTCTGGCATGGTTGTCATAACAGCCTATGCATAGTCTATACTTTTATGCATGAGAATAATGCTGTTTTTAAAGTATGCATTCTGTGTGTATAACTTGAAAGAAAAAAGTCTGAGTTTGTTTTTTGTATTTTGCTCCCCAGCTCAGGCATAGAGAAATGCATCTAATAAACATAGACTCTCCTTTCTCACTCTTTCATAGATTCAAGCATCTCAGCAAGGTTAATAACAGTGTATTTGTGATGCCTATCATAGCTGGGGAAACAGTGAACCAAAGACAAGTTGAGATAAATAAAGGACTTTCAAGAGTTTCAGTCCTGTCCAGTTTGATTTATCCAAAGAGGCTCATCCAAACTCACATGACAAAGCAAGGGAATGAAGTGTGCCCTTGTGCCAGGACACAGATTGATGACTATAGAGGAGCTTGGATCTTCAGTGGACAGCCCAGAGTCATGAAGGGAAGCTGTTGAGCAAAGGAGGAGGAGGCAGCAGCATGAGTTTCTGATGTGCTCAGAAGACAGAAAAGAAGGCAGCATTTTCCAGCCAAAGATGTCTACAGCCAAGGGCTCCACAGCTCCATGTCATGGGAGTTAAAAGGCTGGTTTTAAGAGGAGTTATGCCAACCTCTGGGAAGGAAAGGTGTGTGAGGGGAGGGGGAGTCAAAGAAGTGTGTTTTGCAGATATAAGAATTTATGTATGGATGCACATGTTGGCCACCAATATTCCACAACAGACAGTGCAAAAACCTTCCTGCGAAACATGCACAAGCAGCATCTTTCCAGAGAGACACCCTGGACAAGATTCACTGAACTCTTGGTGTCACACATCCACACCACCACCGGCAGGGAAGGCCCAGAGGAACAGTTTTGGTCACAGGCCAGGAGGGGGCCAGAAAGGAAGCACAGGTTGCCCGGGACAGGGGATGCCAGTCCCGCCGGGCAGCAGTACAGGACGGCGTAGGTAGTGATGCTGTTGCACCGCATCAGTTGCATGGGGGAAGATGAGGAAACTGGGGGAGTAACTCTAAAGGCGCTCGAAGGAACAGAGGACGTTCAGATCTGCCGAGATGAGCGGCAGCCTGCCCGATGGCTTTACGACGGGGTTGTTGCGCCCCGACGGCGGTGCGGGCTCTGCCAGGTGCGGACTTCGGCAGCATCATCCCCGGGGCTGGACTGGACTGCCGGCGGGCATGGCTTTTTTTTTTTTTTTTTTTTTTTTTTTTACTTCTCTTCTTTTATAAAGCTGCTGCTTCTTGCAGTCGGATGGGAGAGTGGGTCCCTCCCCTCTACCTATGCCCCTCCACCCACATCCTTTGCTTTTCCTGCGCGGTGTGTAGCAGCGGTGGCGGGGGCGGTCCGGGCTGCGTGGCTCGGCATCCTTTTGTGCGCTGATTTCTAGGTGTCTTCCGCATCCCAGCAGTTCCCCCCATCCCCTCCGCAACAACTGTTTTGAGAACGCATAAATACACGCGCGTGTGTGTGTAGACGTGTCTGTGGGCTTTTTTTCTTAAGTCCATGACAAAGCACTATGAGGTCAGAATGGTAAGTGTATTTTTTTATTTTTTTTTAATAACTGCAATTTCTTCTGGAATTGGGGTTAAAAAAAAAAAAAAAAAAGGAGGAAAAGGCCGCAGCAGCAAGCACTGTCGGTGGGGGCTGGCGGAGGAGAAAACCCTCGCACGGAATATAAACCTCGTGTCCCCGCGAGGTACAGGCGGGGCAGCGCGGCCGAGCGAGGGATGCTCCGCGCTGGCCCGGGCCGGGGGCTGCGGGGCCGGGGGCGGCTGCGGGAGGTGCCCAGCGGGGACAGCGGAAGGGACCCAGCAGGGACAGCGGGCTCCGCCGCTGCGCTGACACTCCTGCGGGGCGGGCCGGTGTGGTGCCGCCTGCAGGCGACCTTCACGCCGCGCCGGTGTCCTCTGCGGACCGCCGCGAAACAGCACCTTGGCACGCCGAGACGTGTGTGTGCACGGCAGAGAACCCCACCTCCCTCCTGGGGACCACCAGCTCACAAAACGACCCAGGCAGTGCAGCGTGACGGCTGATTTTCATCCATCAGTGTGACGGCTGATTTTCATCCATCCATCTATCTATCTATCTATCTATCTATCTATCTATCTATCTATCTATCTATCTATCTATCATCTATCTGATGTGTCAAATTGTTTGGTTTTTTTTTTTTAATGGATGGATATTTATAGCTGCTTGAGCCAGTTAAAGGGATAATAAGTTTCCTCGCTGCATGATTACCATAGGTAACTTTGCTGATTGCAACATTTAGCAATAGGTTAGAATTATGCAGTTAACTTGCATCGACCTCATGCTGTGGATATTGGAAAAACAGAATGATTTCTGTGGAAAGTAGCAGTAAGTCACTATTACTTAACTTCACTGTTACTTAAAACAATACAGATAGTTTTCAGCAGTTATAAATCTAGGCACTATTCTGATGACACTTTTAGGCTATTGACCTTTGTTGAAAGGACCAGAACTTACCTGTAGTCTAAAGTGAGCTACTCTGAAGTGAGTCTAAATAGAGGAGAAGATGGGGGGGAGGAGGGGGCGGGGAGGGAATTAAGTCTGACGTGAGTAAGAAGACTTCAAAATACAGACTTCTAGCAGTAGCTACAGTCAAGATTGTTGTTTCCTATGATCATTTTATCTTAATAAACAAGGGGGATTATTTATTTGTTTGTTTATTTGTATTTATTTATTTACTTTTATTTTAATGTTGCTGATACAGAGGCAGTAATGTTTACGTTAATATTTTCCACAAATACAGCTGGGTGACCATGCAGGTGATGCAGTACTAGTTTGCCTTGAACTGTCTTCTTTTCAAAAATATTATTCTTCCCCTGAAAAAGTTTGCAATCTGTGAAATTTAAGTATATGAGTATATTCAGTTTAACACTTGTTTAGAATAATAACTTTTGGAGAGTTTGATTGTGCATTGGCTGCAGTCAGCTAGACTATTCTAATAAACTGCAGGTGTTAAACTGTACACATATTTCTGTAGCCAATTTTTTTTTTCTTTTTAAATTCATATCAGGCTATTTCTCCAAGGAAACTGGATCCCCTGCATGTATTAATATTTTCCTTTTATAGCAACCACAAGGAATTTAAGTGCTATAAGTATTTATAATTTTGATGTCTTTACTAATGACTCACCTTTTATTTTCATCATATTTTAAGCACCATACAGGAGAAAAATGGTGAACATGGGGAGGAAAAGAAGTTGAATTCGTCAGGAAATTCCCTTAACTAAAAGTGAACTTGGTGGCAGCAACCACCCTTTTGTACTCTCTGCCCAGAGCCCACCCATTCTGCTGCAGCATGCTGACACAGACAGTACCTTCATTTACCCTCACCTGCATCTGGTTGTGGATGTGTCACAGGTTACGCATTAGTGAGAGGGGAGATTAAAAAAAAACCCACACCACCACCACCAAACAAACCAAATCAAAACCAACCAACCAATCCCAAAACAAAAACAAAAACAAAAACAAAAACAAACAAACAAAAAAACACAAAAAAAAAACTAACAGGAAAGCTAAGGAATCTGTAGATCAAATTTAACCCAAACTGCTGATAAAAGGCTTTGACAACCAAGAAAACTAAAAGACTTGGGGATGCAAGATTTGACAGAATTGTCTTGTTTGACAGTGGCTGGGTAAATGATTGTAGACAGTTGGTTTAGATGATTATAGAGGAAAGGCTTTCTGTTCCTCAGTGGTTAGAAATACCTAGGGGGGAAAAGTCAGTGTGCTCATGCAAACACATAGTGTATACTACCTTCCTGAAATATATGTGAGTGGATTTTCTGGTAAAAGTGCTACCAAAAATTAGAGCAGTGACTGTGAACACAATGTACACAGAGACTACTGTATAAAGTTACAAGGGGTGGTGTGGGAAGCCCATGCATTTAATTTACAGCAGAAAAGTAGGAAATTAATTTAAATTCTTCTGATACCATACTTTCTAACTTCAAAGGCCAGCCTTGGTGTGAAAAATGATAGTTGAAATTGAAGGGCAACAGTAAAAGTACCAGAACTGCATCAAATAGGAAAGATTTTCTGGAAGATTTAAAGGTGATTGTCTGAAGCTTCCTGGTCAACCTCTTCTGCTTCCCCATGAGTTTCTAAATAATGCTTTGGAATTATTTCCTTACCAAACCACCTAAAATCTGTGAAAATCCCTGTGAATTGCTAGATGCCAAGTGCCAAAAATGCAGAGGAGGCATGCAGTATTTATTCTGTTAAGAGGAGTTAATTGCAGCAATTGTTTCATACTTAGGACACTTAACAAAACAAAGTAACAAGCACTTTAATATAATTAAAAATTAGAAATAAGCACAGTTCAAATGCTTTCCTTTCTGCCAAAGTATTTGTATGACATCATTAGGTCTTGATTTGTGATATTTTTCAAGTTTCTGTTTAGAATATTACATATAATCAAAGCACGATTTCATATTGAACTACTTGCTAGTTCAATTACTAATTTTCAGTAATGATTCTTCTCCTCAGAAAAGAGTTTGGAATTTTGGGAATCAAAGTTCTAAATGGCACTTCTTTGCCTATTTTTACAGAACAGATTGGAACTAATGAAAAAATAAGACTGCATATATCCATATTCAAATAGTGCAGATGTTTATTAGTCAGAAGTGTGAGAATCATTTAAGAATTGTTCTCAGCTTCATTCAGGAAGTCACTGCAGCACCTTACAAATTTTAAGCTTAGTTAATTGCATCTGAAATCTTTCACATTCTAAGATTTCACATCCAGGAAAATAAAAAATGAAAATAAAAAATCACATTGCTTTGTTTAGGAGGTATCTGGGTCTTTCTGGACAAATACTATTCAAGCCCATTAATTTTCCCAATGGGAATATTTGGTGATTCATGTAAGGAAAGCTGTTGACCCAAATCCTGCACATAATTTCACATGGCTGTAAAGAAAAAACACACACTTTAAAAATGCTCTTAGAGAAATGCATATAATAGTCATAGGTGTCACATATCTGCTTCTATCCTATATTAATAACAGGGTGTTGGTGGATACACTTGCATGCATACATGCCTCATACTTATTACACAGAATTAAACATTTGTAATTTTGCCTGGTCCTTGAAATTAAATTTTTAAACATCATAGAAATGCAAAACACATAATATATACTTAAGAAGCTATCCTTTAAGTCATCAGGTCTCTTAAAACCTCACTCCTTTAAACTTCTGGGGGTTTATGTATTGCTGATATTAAGATTGCTACTACAGATTTCAGGCATTCAGAGGCCTCTGGCAGTAGAAGAAAATGTACTTAAGCATCTGTGAAGAAGAATCTGTATTGAAACCATTTAGGTGGCGGAGAGTGGCATTCATGAGAGCTATGTTTTTCTTGAAAATTTGCTTCACAAGTTGTGTTGCTTGCCCTGGGTGTCATTTGGTGATGTGGTGAGAAAAATGTCAGCCTAGTCTAGCTTAGCAGAAATAGAGTAGTATTTGTTAGAAGCTGCAAGTATAAGAATTGAGGTTAACTTGACCAGGGTGTTGTGCTACTTGAGTAGTCAGCAAGTAGTTTTATGCCTAAACAAGTTGTTTCGGTGAAATGCAGGAAGTCTGTTGGGAGTGTTGTGATGCTGTGCTTTTCTCAGGGTTATGAGAAGACTCCCTTCCTCTGTTCAACCTGATGCTTGTGTTCAGTCTGAGAGTTAATCACTTCCAGGAATTAAATCCTCACAGTCATCTCTATCTATGGACAAAGAAGGCCAAAATCAGCATATTTCTGAGACCTATCTTATTATCTTTTTTCTTCTTTAAAAAAAAAAAGAATAATTAATTGATTGTTTGATTTAAATATATGAGGTTTAAATACTTGATGTCACTAGTGATGTTACTAGCAATGTCAAGAGGTATGGCCACATACGGCCTCAGAATAGGGACAAATCTACAAATATTCCCATTTCAAACACTTCCCCCGCCTTCCCTGCAACAGCACCATTTAATGTGTATAAAGTGTTTGCTGCTTCAGTGACTACTTTTTCTACAATGTGTCTTAGCTGTTGGGATCAGTATGGTCTGAAGTAAAGCTGGTTGTTCCCTCTAGTCATGATTTCACACTCTCTTGTTTCTGTAGCCCTCCTGACCATTCAGACAATCTGCAGAAGTGATAATTTATAAACAGAGTGGCAGGAGTGGGCACTGAAGCCCAGGGAGTACAGGATGCTTATTTTTAGCCAGTATTTACCAGTCGAAGTTCTGAGCTATATGAAAATCTTAATGCCTGTTGAGTTCACTTTGTCTTTCATTCATTAAAGCAGGCTGGGATACTAAATCCAGATGATGTACAAATTTTTAATATTTGTGCTGAAATACAGGATTAAAAATATTTTAATATATTAATAAATATATTGCACATTTAAATAAAAAAAAAAAAATACAAGGCCAGTTTGGGAGGAGAGAGACCGAAAGAAGTAAAGTAAGTTTTCTGACTAGTGTCCCACCTTCAATTATGGTTTCTTTAAAAGTGAGTGACCACTGGATGCTACATTAAACTGAATGTGCTGTGATGGGTTTTTACAGTCCATGGCACACTGTGTTGTTCAAA
>JAWWEW010000088.1:22592604-22603192 GCA_035583185.1 Anabacerthia variegaticeps | reverse complement strand
TAATTTGCTGAGGCATGTGCTTCTCTTCCCAAGCGCAACGTTCACGCCATTAAAGTGAAGTTGCTGCAGTTTTGGAAATAATTCATCATGAAACAAGGCAAAAACATCCAGACTTGGCTTCCCCTCTGTTATGTTTTCAGCTGCATTGATAGAGGGCAAAAAAGTGTAAGTTTATTGAGAACTGTGTGCTGTTAGTCTTTCTTGCTGTCGTGCTCTCTTGATATTTCGACCAACTCTTTTGCAAACAATTCTCTTGATTTTCCTTTGATATTAAAGCTTGGAGATGTACACGGGGGAATGAAATAAATTGGCAAACATGACTCAAAGTCTCTGGGATCTCTGTTACAGTGATGTACTTCTGTGACTACTGTTTCTCTTGCTGTTGAATTGGGCATGCAATTAATTTTACTGCGAAGTGGGGTATTCAGTTTTTTGATGCATTGATAAATCTTGTAAGACAGTGAAATCAGTTTTTCAAAACTAATTTGAAAGAAAATTGCCTCATCTAGAATTCGTTGTTGCAAAATTTAGATTTTATTAATATGTATATACAATATTACAACATAGATAATAGAAATATATACTGCATATAAGTTGATGTTTTAGTAGGTTTTGGTGTAATACCTAGCATAGGATAATACATGAAATAATAAAGCATGAGAGTCAAATTAAAACATGTGGGTTAGCCCATTTAAGGAACAAAGGTATGTTGAGTCACTTAACTGATACGTAGTTTAGTGGTAATTGGAGTACTGGAAAAAAATAGAAGTGGGAGACAAACTAAGTATGAAGAAAAAAAAAAGAAAGGTAGAATACATGGAAGCCAAATGACCCCAGAAACTTCATATTTATGGGCAGAATAATAAGAAATTCATTAGCAGTATTAATGATGTATTAAATTCTTGAAAATTTTAACAAAGAGTTCTGGCATCTTGGCTAATATATTCTCTGTTTTTGAATTCATGTTTGTGGAAAGATTGCCATCCCCAGAAGTCAGAAACCATAAGACTTGCACAAGATTTCAGTGCTGACTGAAAGCAAGAACAAGATTATTTTAAAGTAGGAAACCCTTTAAAGTATTCATTCCTCTACATTTTTAGTTTGATTATAGAAATAAAGATTTCTGCACATAAGTCAGCACAGCATATGGATCTGTCATGTTATATCTGTTGCATTATTCATTACTCATGGTATATCAGGATTAAGAAATAAAAGTTCTCTTCATCTGCTCTGGGAAACCTTTGTGCTGCTTTCCTGAAGCTACAGTGACTTTCTACTCCCAGCCGGGCAGGAAGGGAGAAGTCATAGCTGTCCTTAAGCTTGTTGTTTTTTTCTAAAATATGTGATTATTAACTTCAGACCATTAAGAATGCTTCTTAGAGACTGAATAATCAGTCTTTATGTGCAACAGATTTTCAAATTAAACTGGCCTTGGCCAGATTTTTTTCATATTATTTCAATATGAGTTCTTAACAAGACAATAAAAAGTCTTGACCCTTTATGGGTGATCTTAAGTCTTTTTTAAAGAAGTGATAAAATGGAAGCCTTGTAACTGTAAGTGAAGTCTGAGCTTCTCTTGACTGTCAAGGCAGAATATGCAGACTGGAAGTGTTTTGGTTTGAATATTGCTTTTTCTGTTCTGCCAACTCCTTGTCCCCACCTCTGGAAAAAAAAATAAAGTGGCAGCTCAAGTCATTTGTTGCCACAAATTCCTGGTTTTTGCCTTATGTGCTACTTTGAGACCTTTCACTGAAGAGTGAAAGCAAGTATTTAGTATTTTAATAGTGTTTAACTCTGTAAGATGCGATCCTAAGCCACAGAAGCAATTTTGGACATCATGTCCAAGGCTATTCAGGTAGCTTGTTTGCTGTCATATCTGCTGTAATGTTGAACACATGGCAAACCCCAATACCTCTTGCCATATAAGTTGAGCTCTTGCCTTAGTAAAGATCTCTTCTTCCCCAGAAAGTTTAATGGAAGGATCAATGTTTCCTGTGCAAAGGTGAGTTGATTTTCTGTGTGTATAATGGCACATAGTTTGGTTTTAACACTTCTTTGTGTTGTACATAAGCTTTGCTTTTAATGAGTTTTGGAAATGAAAGAAGCATGCTATCTCCAGTTTGTCTCACGGCAGTCTGTCAGGACACTGATAATCTGGGCTGATTGAGGCGTATAAGTATGGAGGCTTTGTGTTGCTGTCAAGCCTGATGCCGCTTTGGAAGTGTTTGTAAAGAAGAGTTATGGAGGAAGAGAGAAACATGGAGTCTAGACTCCTGGTTGTTGATTTTCAGTTGCTTGCATTTTTTCTCCTCTTTGTATGGGATTTAGAATGTCATTTGCTTAGTTATCTAGCTATGTACGTGAGGGTTTAAGTAGTAGGGATATTAAGTTGTGCAACTCTTCCTTTGCCTAATCTACATTTGAGATCAAAATTCACTCTTGAGAGAATTAAAACTTCCCTGAAGGAAGAGAACAGAGGGAATTCATCTTGCAGTTTGAAGGGTAGGGCTTGTAAAGTACCAAATGCTGTGTGGATCTGCTGAGGTGCACCCCTGGTGGAGTGTCCGTGATAGTACTGGTGTTGAGCATAATCATCTCTCCAGTTCACCAGCGAGCTGTGAGCAAGGAGGACTGCTGTGAAAAGTTGGCAGAAGAGAACTGTTCCTCTAGCTATATCTTCCTTATCCTCGAAGATGAGTCCTTTCATCCATCGCTGGGCCCTGCATTGCACTGAAGGAAGTTAGGTGCATGAGGGACAAAACCTTATAAATATGTTGTCCTTCAGGAAGAGGAATGGGAGAGTAGGGTAATGTATGTCCTTGATGTTGATACATGCTTTCTTCGTAAGGAAAAGCTTGTTTTTCTAATGGCTTTGGTTTTAAATTTATGTATCTCTTCAGTCAGACAAACCTGGTTTGCTTCTTATTCCTGTCTGTTGGTTGAAGCTCAGCTTTTGAAGTTGCCATTGGGGCAGATGATATAACTACAGTGTGAAAGAGGAAAAAGTTTTACACAGCTCAACTGGAATGCTGAAGTAAATGCTGAAAAATTGAAATAGGCATTGTAGCCAGTTCAAGTGGATGTTGACTTTGAAACCCTTCAACCTATCAAGATGCTGTATTTGAAGAGTCATCAAGTTGTCTCCTTTCACCCAATTTAATCTGTTTTCTTCTGTTAGTAGGCTCATGATGTCTGCAGATGTATAAGGCTGAAGGGAAATGTCTGCAATAAGATGCTATTGCTTCTGGACACATATATATGTATTTTGACAGAGTTGCATATCCTTGGAGAGCGCTTTGCTAGATGCCTGAGAGCTAACACGGGAGACTGGGACAGCAAATAAGAGTGAAAAATGTAGTTTGCAAGATTATCTGACTGGTAGGGCGCAGTTGAAAAGTCTTTCCTGTTAAAAAAAGTTTTATTTAAAGTATTGATTGTCTGGAATTGTTCACAGCGTGTTTATGTGAGGCCTGAACAGCTCTTTATGTGATCTAGTGATAGTTTTGGTGGAACTTTTGCTGAACATCAATATTGGCTGTTAAATCTAGTTAAATTTCAAATGCAGCAAAAGTCATCATTTTCCCTCATCTGGCTTTGAACTCTTTTATATGAAAGAGGGCAATGAAAACAAAGAGTATAACTTTGTGCTGAGTTTTTTTTTGTCTTCCATATAAGCTTATTAATAGTGCATGTTGATGCTGTCTTGCCCAGGGAATAAGTTATCTTGGGAACCGGTTGTGTGTCTAAATTGACCTGAATAATTAGGAACATGCAAAAGGTTACACTTCATTGGAGTCTCACTTATCACATAACAGGATGTTTGTTTTCTTTAGAGAAAACTGTTGAGAGTTCTTACTAGTATGGTTCCTAAGATAACATAATTTAAATTACCCTGGATGTTTCTCTCCGTTTACCCCAGCTGATGGGATAATCAGTAATTGCAGTCAGAATTGTTCTTGTATGGTCTCTAGACTACTCTATTGTCAATTGATGTCCTTGCCTTGTTATTTTTTGACAACTGCTTGCAAGTATTTGTTGGCTTTATTCCTAACAGTAGGTGCAGTGGGGCATTGCTTAGAGCATCTTATACTCTAATACACTCAAGTATTTTGCAGGAATGTTAAGAGCTTCCAAAAGCATTTCATACTGAGTGGAGACTTTTTTTAATCTGTGTTTTTTAGTGTTCCCTAAAAGTCTTTACATTCCATAGATAACTTGCACTTTCTTCCATCTCTCCTTTTGGTGTCCTTTCATGCCTGTACTAGTGGCTGCTTCTTGCTCAGCTGTCTGCAGTTGTCCTCTTGTCTTCTCTTTGCCTATCTGGAATGCACAAGTCTGCATTGCTGCCTCTTCATCCTTGTTGAGAGCTTTGCAGATTAATTTCTGCAGCACCAGTCACAAGGGTGAATTACAGTCCTTTTCCCTACAACACATATTATTTATCTCATATCCATCTGCATTCTGAACTAACCATGACTGAGGCCAAGGTATAGAAGTATTAAGTTGTATTACTTGTTCAGCAATTCATTCAAGAATCAATGTGAAAAGTTTCCCCTTCTAAGCTGCTACTTTTGAGAGCATATGTAATTGCTTTTTATTGTTGTATAGAACTCCTGCTTTCTGGTCTTAGTTGCCTGTGTTTACATTAGTAACTTTGTAAATTATTTGAAAATTTTGAGAGCACCTTGTTATCAGATGAATTCTAAGCTTTCTGTGAGGTTTTTTGGCCTTTGATCTGTGTTTTCAAAGTTCCTCCATATAACTGCATAAATCAAGAGATACTCTTTTGGTTGGTTCTCTTTAGCTGCATGAGGTTTCTCCTCCAGCAATACCCTCCCTGATGTAGTTTGTGCTGCAGATTTTTAAATAGTGTAATTGAGAGAATGACAAATGAGTGGACAAGCAAGTGGGAAAGGTTGCTAATGGAGAAATTCTGGTTTAAACTATTAAAGAAAAAGTGAAAACACATGAAGAAGTGTTGTTTAGCCTGTTTTTGCAGAGTTACCAGGGTCAAGTTGTGTTGTTAAATGTGTGGACATCAGAGTAACCATCAAGCTTTTCTTGACAGCTATCCTTCCTGCAGCGAAAATAAAAAGTGAATAGTGTTTTGTTCTGACAGGCAATGTTGTTGACAGAAGAGATGCCCTCTGGCTTGTATGTGCCTTTAACCATGAAAAAGTGTGGGATATTCTAGCAACCTGTGTAATAGCTTTTGCATATGCTAGATTGAACAGCTGCTGTTATCCCTTATTGTGTATCTTTTGTGAGTATGCATGAATTAATGCTGTGCTTTTTTGCATTTCATGAATCATCCAGTAATGAAGAAACTTCTCTTAACTTCTTTTATTTAAGGTGTGTGAGGCAGAGGGGGGTTCTGTACCTAAGCCATTTGTATAAAGGAGGACATTGGGATGATAAAAAGCACTGTCCTGCCTCTGCCGGGTCTGCTTCTTATAGGCCTTCTGCCTTCACCAAGTTTGTAGCTTCTGGCGGGGGTGCTCACCCTCTCTGTCTTATGCACGTCAGAGGTTTTGCCACCACACAGCGCTCCTCCTTCTCCACAGCGAAAGTGGGGGTGCAAAACCAGACCCAGCAAAAGCATCCTGTTACTTTTGTAGATGGCTGATTGTTTTGAGTCATTACCCATGAAGATTTCAGCCTCTCACAGAAGTATATAGCTTAATCAGGGCAGGCATCTGTGCAGTGATTTTTTTTTTTTTTTTTTAGTGTGTTGTTTATAAGTAGAAATCAAGTCTGTATATAAGGCCTGTGTGAAATTATTTTTCCCCCCTCAGTGACAGGGATGCACAGATATGAATCAAACAGGTGGCAGGAAGATTTCAGCCACAAGTGTGAGGCACTAAAGGTTTCTCCCTAGCAAATATATGCAGGTGTGGTGGTAATAGTTGTTGAAGGCTTATCTGTTTTGTCACCTCCTTGGTTCTGTCTCAACACTGCCAGGATCCAGCCTCAAGTTGTATTTTCAGCTAAGCATGAACAATTTAGTATGTTACACAACAATATGCATGTGTTGCAGGAAAAATTAATACCCCACTGTAACTGTTGTTTTCCCCATCTTCATCTTGCTACTTTGCTTTATTTTCTAAAGCTCTCATATAAAAATCTACTGCTCCAGTTCTGTGACAACCAAAACTAATTGCATAAATTGTACGGCTTTTGAACTCCTGATGTCTTTGCTCTTGAAATATAAAAATGCCTACTTGCTTCTCTGCTAGACAAACGTTACTCATGACTTGCTTGAAATGCAGCTAATTAGAAACTGGGATTCAGTTAGTGCCATAAATAGTGTTTAAGAGTGTTTGGGTTTAATATTTTAACTGTGTCTGGTGAACTGAAAGTAAGCTTAATCAGAAATAGATGGCTCCTGTGCACTGTATATTAACAAAAAGAACCACTCAGTTTGCTGAAGAACTTTGTCTTTAGCTCTGTTTCCTCTAAGCATTGTAAAGAAAGAACATATTTACTTGATCAACTTGACTTTATTGTTCACTTCTTAGTCTGAATGTATTTTATTTACATTTCCTTACTAGGCATAGAACCCTGTTTACTGAACTTCATGATTGTGTAGGTTTTGAATGTAGTAACTACTGAGCTATTTTAATAACCTGAAGTGTACTCTGAGGCTAATAGTCAAAAATCGAATCAGCATTTTTAATAGTACTAAAGATTCTTCAGTAGTTCAGTATTTTAAAACTTACTTTGAAGACTAGCCACAGCTCAAATTCTGTGATATTGTGTGGTTTTAGTACACTGTCTAGGCTGGAAACTGATTTTCAGAAAACTTAATTTACTTTTTTTCTGTGACATGATGAGCCATATCCTATGTAGTGTTTCTTTTGGAGTTTTTTTGGGGTCAGGTAGAAGTGTAAATAAAATGGTAAGAACTCCAGTTTTCCAAAATAGGTGTAAAAGAGTATTCTGTGCTGCTTTGAAAGTAATAAAAATGGTAAAAAGAATTGGTAGAGCAAAATACAATTTTGAGACATAGTGGTTTGGTAGTTAGAGAATTGACTTGCACACTGATGCATGTACCTTATAGAACATTTTGGTGAGGATAGACGTGTTACACAAACCGCAAATGAGAGGCACTCTTTTGTTTTTTTGAGAAGTGCTGCAGTGCTCAAGAGAGCAGTATAGTGAGTACACTGAAGTCCTGTACATACAAGTAAGCTGCCTTGTTGAAGTTTTCCATGTATATAGCTCGTGGTTCACGAGCAAATAAGCTGTGGAGTCACACTGCTTTGCTGAGAACTAAAGATTCAAATGTAACATCTTACACACATTACTACAGTTTCTGTAGGACAGCTAATTTTGGAGAGTGCTACGGTAATGTGGTTTCCTTAATAAAACTAGTCTGGACTTTAAAGAAGTTGGTGGAGACTTTCAGATTTATTTTTAGGTAGTAACCATTTAATCAATCATACTTGGCTGTAAACAACAGAGAGCTTCAGAAGTGCAGTTGTTATTGTTGGTTCTGAGTTGAGACCAGAGAGAATGGCATGCAAGCTTGCAGTTAATACCAAAATGTCAGTATTTTGCACAAAGAGACAATTGGTGGTCTTTATTAACCTATGTTAGAAATGAAGACCAGACACGGAATCAGCTAACCATGTGGACTTGGCATCAAACTGAAATGAAAAGTGATCTGCACCAATTTAAAACAGAAGAAGTTTCGAAGTAGTCTTTATAAAAAACCCTGGATGCAGCAACTTTCTGAAACCTAAGGATTTTTTTTTTTCTTAAGTTTAGACTTGCCTTATCTGCTCACCAGGGGCAAGAAGGATCTCTTCTACTTAAAATTGTCTCAAGCTGAGGCAACCATCAGGAGTCTTCCAATTTGTGCATGTTGTTCCTATTGTGGTTATATTTCACATGTGGACTACTTGTAATCATCTGCAAATGGCCTATTAGCTTTTGTGGTATTCTTCTAGCACTGTTCCGTTTAAATCCAACTGGATTTGCAGCAGTCTTTTAGTTAAAACAAAGAACAGTATTCCTGGGGAGAAAAATTCCCTTAGGAAAAATTCTTGCACATTTTGCTCCAGTTATTTCAGTTGAGAAATCCTTGACTCTACTTCCTCTTATATGTCCAGTGGTACTTTGAAACAGCTATTGCAAGGAAACATAGTGAATATCATCTGTGCAATATCCTAATTTACTTAATTTTTAAACCCTAGAATATTAGGAACAGGCTGAATTCTAACAAAGTAGTTTGATGTATTTTTTTTTTCCTGTGACCTGCAAAAGACTTCTATGTAAGGGGAGCTGTCTCCCAGTGGTTCTTGGCCATCTTACGTGCTGGTGGAAAATTGACTCACCGTGTTTTCTTTCTTTACTCTTCAGTCTTGAAGATTTAAAAATGTCCTCTATGACGTAGTTTCTCTTAGGCGTGTTGTGGTTCTGGAGGTAGTTTCCAAGGTAGACACGAGTAACTAAGACTGCATTATCTTTTAAATCTTCTTAAAAATAAGCGTCTTATTTCATGTAAGAAAAGTAATTTTAGAACTGAATTTGGAAAGATTAGATTGGAATTGCCTCAAATCCAATTAAGCCACACTGCATGGACGTGCTGGGAATATAAATGCAATTACTGTAAATTTGTACAAACTGATTTGTTGCAGTATCGTGCTAATCTAACATATAGTACTTTTTGTGTCCAGATTGCAGACGGCAACTCCAAACTAACATGGCAGTCAGACTGTGTGATGTGGCTTCTCTGCTTAGAAGTGGTTCGTGGGCAGCAGAGCCTTGGACTGGGGTCTGTGGGACTTTTCTTAAATTCAGTAGGCTACTTTTTTACGTGTTTATAGTGCTGAGGCCATACCAAAGTCTTTTAAACTTCTATTTCGAATGCTAACTCACCTATATGTTTCATTATAGGCTGTAGGTTGTGTTCTTCTGTGAGAGCCTAGAGCACACTGGCATACCAAGACACCTTTTTCTATAATATGGTGATCTCCTGTAGAAATTGTACTGCAGTGGCTTACCTTTTTTCTAATATCAATTAGATTTTAGTACTAATTCAAAATACCTGGTGAATAATTGAAGAGGAGCATTGTACTAAAATGGTTTTGGTATGGTCTGAATACTAAGTTGCAGTAACTGTGAAAACCTGTATACTGTGTGTTTGTGATTACTATTTTAAAAGTATATTTGCCAATCTTATTCTAAGAAATTTGTTTGAAAACTGTAATCTCAAACTATTTTTCTGAGTGAAAAATATTTAGTGCTTTGTCTTTTACAAATAGTTCTATGCAACTTATCAATGGGGATATGCATTATTTGTGAAATATATTAGTATCACTTTATTCAGAGCAGATGGTTCTATAGCTGAGAAATGCTGTAATTTTCAGCACACATAGGCTACTGCAGCTGTTCACTTGAATGTTGGCTTAGGATCCTGTTCTTGCCACCTGAACATGAAAATAAATGTGCAATTAAGTGAGAATTGTTTGTTGTCCATCTAAATCCCACTGATTTTATCAATGAACACTTCAGATTTGAAAATAAAAGGCAGAAAGCGGGAAAAAAGCAATCCTAGAGAGCCTCAGTTAGAGCATACCTCTACTAGATAGATTATTGTTTTGAAAAGTAATTTATCTTAATTGTGATCTACTTTATTATCTTTTCAGTGGAATTGTTTCGTCTGTGCCAGGAACAAGTTATCCTTTAGAGTTTGTCGCAAGGGAAGAAAATGTTGTTCCAGTTTTAGCTCTTCAGGAACAACTAGATCACGCTTTTGTAATAAATGTTCATAGTGGATACATCCCTTTTTTGCATTGTGCCGAAGTAACCTCTTGGAAAATACTTCTGTATGCAGAACACACAAATGTGTTCCCAGGGATATCTGAAATGTACTTTGAGAAACTCAAGTTACCTCTCTCATGGTTTTAGGAAGTTCAGTCATGCACTCCCTGAGAGTAGCTGACCTAATCAGCTGTTTGGGTAGGTATTGATTGCATATGGTGCTTTAAACAGGACTGTTAGGGCAGAACCTTCAGAGGTCCTGGTGCTACATTGTGATTTTACAAGAGGCTTTTTTGTGAGAACTCCTCCTAGCCGCCTGATTATGAGCTTGAATTTCAGTGATTGATGGATTTCTTCAGCAAATGTCTTGATAAGTCTTACTTCTGTATTGAAATATCTTTCACTGCAGAGTTAACTTAGAGAATTTTCTCTTAGACGTTGTCCTGAATAGTTGGTCTCAAATAGGGTAGGCTTCCCAAATCTTGGATATTAGGATGCCATTAAAAATCCACTGTAATTACCAACTTTTGCCATTTAGTCACTGACTGAGATGGCAGAGAATGTTTTGTACCTGTGGTACCTTGTGACAACTACTTGTGTACAAGTACCCTCCTGCAAATTTTTTCAACTGTACCTTGCAATCATACAGTCAATTGCTTTGGGGTAAAACACAGTAGAATCGTAGAATGGTTTGAGTTGAAAGGTACCTTAAAGATCATCTATCTCTAATGCACTTGCCATGGGCAGGGACACCTTCTACTAGACCAGGTTGCTCAGAGCTCCATCAAGCCTGGCCTTGAACACTTCCAGGGATGGAGCA
>JAWWEW010000088.1:22543766-22585803 GCA_035583185.1 Anabacerthia variegaticeps | reverse complement strand
GTTGTTAAGAGAGGACTCTTACTGCTGAACTGTTTAGGAAGTGGTTAGACAGAATGCATGGTTCGAAATGGGCTGTTGTCCAGCAGCAAAACAACCTGAAAATAATGGATCATTGGTATTTAGCTCATGATCAGTTAATTGTACCAGTTATTTTGAATATCACAATAAAAGGAGCCTTTAAACTCCGTTTTACTGAAAGGTTATATGTAGTGTATGAATAGCACCTGTAAAAATGTTTGTCTTCAAATTTGGCTTAAATTCTGACACTGAAGCACATTTGAAACTCATTTGTTTTCAAGTACTTGTCTAGAATTTTGCCACTGTACTTTCTAAGTTCAATAACAAAGTTTAAAAATGACTGAGTAGTGGATTCCTGATGTCACCTTAACCTTCATGCTTCTGTACTTCCTCTAGTCTCTAACACATCATAACACACTACTGAAACTATTTTGCATATCAATTTTTAAGTCTTTCATTAATCTAAAAGCAGCCTTTTCTGCATTGAACAGAGGAAGCCACTTAAAGTCTGCTAACCTTACTGAAAAAATTAGGTGTTGGGAACATTTCAGATTTTGTTATCTGGGGCAGATACTATTCTTTGGTATAAGCAGTGTTTGCTTAGTGTGTCTGTATAGGTTTTAAACAGTTAGCTATCCATTGTGTGGCACTGCAGTACTAATGATAACTTCTATTCCTTTTTTGTTTTTAATCAGGACAGAGCTTGGGCTATGGTTTTGTGAACTATGTTGACCCCAAGGATGCCGAAAAAGCTATCAACACTCTGAATGGATTGAGACTTCAAACTAAAACCATAAAAGTATGTAGTGTTAATACAATTTAAAGAAACAGAACTGCTTTGACTTCTTGATTTGTTTTACCTTTCCAAGTGTAGCAAGTATTCTGCTAATGTCCGTAAAATAGTCTAGGGCATCATGTAGCAAATGGTTAGTCCTTTCTAGTCTGCTTAGATGTAGAGATTTAGATTAAGTGTAAACAATTCCTTTTTCTTAATCCAACTTCACATTTTAGATGTTTAGTTTTTTTTAACTGGCAAATAATGCTGTATGCTTTAGTTGAAGAAATGCGTTTTTGCATGTTGTCTGAACACTGTCCTTTCTGAGATGGTATGATTTCCTTATTAATATTTCCTTCTTTAGTTTGCTAGTTGTCTTGTTTCTCTTACAAATCCTTAAAATTAAATGCTTTAATAACTATTTCAGTTACTATGAATTACTAGGATTTCTAGGGCCTTAATCTCTAATTTTTGGTATTTCTCTCTTTTTCTGTTGTGTTGTAATTCCTCCTGCACATACTTACTAAATTTAGTTTCTCTTCCTTCTAGAAACAGAAATTTTGAGAGTTACTTTTGTTATCTACTATTTTAATTCAGTAACAAGAGTGAGGATACTTATTTGAGCAACTGAGCTCTGAAATCCTGAGAGAGGAGGTGAAATAAAATTATCAGGCAATACAATCTTTTGGACCAGATGTTGGTGCCTGAAGTCAATATTTGTTCCAACCAGCCTGTTCTTCCTCACTGAACAGCAGGTTTTGCTAGCTGATCACTTGGATAGTGGTTGCCTTCTACCTAGGAGCATGTCTGAGCCATAAAAAGTTCACCTCTAAAAAGGTTTATAGTTTAAAAGCAATGCAGAGCCATTAAAAGACACTGGAGAGAAAAATCAGATAGCAGTAATTTTGGTTAAAGTGTCTTACCTTCTGAATTCATAAGATTCAATGAAGTGGATTACACTATTTGAAACTTAAATACTGCTTTGTAACAAATGGTGACTCATGGCACGCAGAAACAAGACCTGAAAGGCATGGATAGATGCTTTGCTGCAGAAAGTTCCCCATGTGCTTCTGACAAACTTCTTGCTCACAGTCTCTTTATTTTCTGATTTGGGGCAAAATTCAGTAAAGTAATTTTGTGCTTCTGGATTTTTGAAGCTGTCTTCTGTGTGACAGTGAGAAAGAGAATGTGTTTATGTTCCAGTAGTATTGTTTTGCATGTAATGCCTTGGATTCAGCCAACATGGATTCATATGTCCAGGGTGGCAAGTTGGAAGCTCTTTTGAGTACAGATAGACAGAAAAGGAGATGGGTATAGAGAATCAAGCCAGGTCTTTCAGGTCAAAATATTCGGGGGCGTTTGGTAACTTACTTTATGTTACAAGTATTTGAGTTCTTAATCCTTTTTCACCTTACTAAGTGATTAATGCAAAAAGTAACTATATTTATGCAACTAAAGGTTTGGCTTTTCTAAAAAAATACTGGTGGGTTAAAAAAAAAAAAGAAACTGGAATAGGCAGATGTGAGTGATGAGAAACACTTTTCTTTTCCTACCTTCCCGTGACCTGAAAGGAGAATTGTACCAGACGGTGACCCTTGCAGTGAGGCTAAAGCTCGTGTCTCTTTTCAGGTGTTTGTCCTTTAGATATCTTTAGTTAAAGAAAAGCAGCAAAAACATTGGAGTTGTCACAAGCCAAAGTGATGGTCTCTTTGCCAAAATAAAGAAAATCTGTTTAATTAGAAAAAAAGGATCTCTAAATGCTGATTGTTCATGTTACAAATAAATTTGAGACTCTAGCTACCCACATTTAGTCTTGTTGAACTTCAGCAGCACCTTTCAGTGTGGGGGTGCATGATTTAAGTGGAAAAACTGCTTTACTTGCTTCTTCATTTCACTCTTCTTCCTTCTTGGACACAAAACTGGGTTTCAGGACAAGTTTTTATGCCTGGATTTTCCAAGATCATAGAATCAGTGAGTGTTAAGAGGTTGGAATGGACCTTAAAGATCTGTCTTTTCCCAACACCTCCCACTGTTACATGTGAACCAGTAGAAGTGCCCAACCTGCTGTGAAGTATTTTGTAGCTTACATATTCCTCAGATTAGCAAGGAGGCAATAGTCAGCGGAGGTCAAGTTGATGTCTGAGGTCTTTGCTGCTTCTGAAGGCAACACTTTGGATAGAGGAAGTCACTTGGGATACATTAGTTCCAGGACCTTTGCAGAGACTACTTACAGTTTATAGACCAGTGTTCCTATTTGTCCAGAGTTGATATTTCAATTAAATAAAAACCCAAACCAAACCTGTTTAGCAAACTCAGAATCTAACCCTCAGCTTAACTTTTGGCTTCAAAAAATGTACATAATTGATGTTTTTGTATATACATTCATATGAAAAATGATTGAATAAGAGTGTGTTAGTGGATATTCTGACTTCAAAAGAAATAAATGAGGTGTTTGTTCTCCCTGTACATTTTTGAGACTTCTGTGGGAATGTTTAGTGCTTTAGTAGATTGGCTGCAAGTTTCTTGTTAGTCTATAATACTGGAAGGAACTTTGTTGGTTAGGTGATGTATCCTTACATTGTGACTGTATTGAGGGTAATTCTACTCAGAGGGAACTGTTCTGACCCTGGTGTGTGATGCTCTAGACTGGGGTCATGACAGATGCCTCTGATCAACAGCTTCTATACTACCATGTTCATCACTGGACATATTTTTACGATTGCTAAAGAGGGATGCCACTTACTGTTCTCTCAAAATATTTTGAAAGGGAGAATTTGCAAAATGCTGGCCCAAGTTTTTTTTCATATGGGTAATGATATAGAAACCTATTACGTTTTTTAAAAAGAACGTCCTGTAGAATGCTTTATGGAATACTTCATTGAATTATTTGCAAAGTATCTTAACCAAATTTCAGATCCATATCTCCAAAGTCATAACAGTCTCAGACTTGTACCTTGGTACCGTTGCGTTGTCTTCTGATTTAACTGGAATATTAAAACATTAGGGTGAGTATACACTGATACTGAAGGCATCTATAGATACCTGTGTTAGATACCTGAATCCTACTCTGCTAGACAATATTCCTCTTCATGCTATATGGTGTCCTCTGTGGCATAACTTACAGTTTATTTGCAATGTAAACATGCTTATGCATATTGTATGCAGTCTGTAAAGTTTGGGCTTCATTTAATTATGCAACTTCAGTGTGCCAACAAATATCTTATAAAAGGTCAAGTATTTTTTGTAGGTTTTTTCTGGAAGATGCTACTGCTGACAAACTCGTTGTCTCTGTCCTGTTGGAGACAGTGAAGACATGGATTTCTGTGCCTAGCGATATTTTATTTTTTTTTGCTTACCTGCTTGTATGTCCATAACTTTTCTTTTTTTCTGTAAGAGTGAACCAATCTTTGTCCTGCAAAGATTGGTTCTTCCCAAATATGCAAAACTCACAGAAGCAAACAGGTTATGGGAGTCCTGATCTACACACAGTGATAAACTTCAGTGCATGTTTTTTGTTGGTTTGGCTTTTGCTTGGGAGAGGAGAAATCCTTATGTCTCCCCCTCTCCTTGTTCTTGGGAAAACTCATAAAAAGAATAAAGATAGCAGTGAATTTATTGGTGAGATTATATGAACTGGAATATCTTTCACTGTGCAGTGAAAGACTTCAGAATGAACAAGAAAATGCAGTATGGTTCTGGGTCTGAAAGGGAGTGGGCAAACAAAAATGGCCTGTCTTTGAATTGGTTTAGAGCTGTGCATGGTGGTGACTCGGAGGCAACTTTTTACCTACACTGTTAGGGATGGCAGGAAGACACAGGAAAATATCTGACTTTTCTTCATGAATGCTAGGCTGCTTTGATACTGAACACAGTCCTTTGTGGATCATAGCTGCCAAGGGAGCATTGAAGATGACAGAAATGTGGTGCTCATTCCTCCCTTTAAGGTGACCTAGAGGTGAGTTGCTTCCGCTGTTCTATCTCCAGCTCACCAGTGTGTGAGAGGCACTGACGTGGCAGAGCCCCTGCTTGCAAGAGCTGACAGTTTTCTTAACCAAGAGTGCTGGTGAGATGTGTATAGATATGTGTGCAAATACGTGTTGGAAAGGGGGAAATTGCTTTGTCCAGCTAGGGGCCTAGGAGCTGTCCTTTTTTTTTATAAGATGGCATTGATTATCTAGCCATATTTTACCTAGCCTTGTGCTCTTAAAATCAGACTTAATAAGGTTTTCCTCCTCTGAAGCTCTTTGAATTATTGGGATGTTTACATGGGTAATTACTACCTGTCAGGGGAATAGAGATTTAAGAAATATTTTATCTAAAGTAATAAATCTGTAGGTTTACTTCCCACTCATCTATAACTTTGCATATATTTGAAATAAAAACAGGCTTAATATGTAACATTATGCCAACTTCCTGTTGGAATAAAGTTTGACAAATTCTTTGGCTACAAGCATGAGATATCTTACTGTGCCATCATCACCTAGCTGACTTGCCCTCCTGTAGAATGCTGTGTCATGACAAGAGCTGGTAAGGACTTGAGTAGAAGAGCAAATACTAAAATGTCAGCTTTATGAATGCCCGCAGAAGTGCAGTACAGCAAGGGAAGACTTGAAGTGAGGGATGTGCTGCAAGTTGCTTAGTATCCTTTGAGTCAGAGTGTCCTTAAAACTTGGCATTATGCAATGCAGTTTCACTTGGTGCCTTGAACCATTACTTAGATTTACAATAGGATTCATTTTAAAGGAATTATGCTTGAGTTTAACTGACCAACAGCTCCAGCTTTAAAAAGCTTTACCTATGATACTACTCTTGAAAATTCTTTGTGCACTTAGTGGAAAATAACAAAATACTAAAAATAAACATGCTGTTTTGATTTCTGGGTTTAGTACAGCATGTAAAAGCTTGAGATTGTTCTGTGTTCACCACTGTAACGACCCACTCCAGGAGGGGAGGGTAACCCAATTCTTGTTTGTAAATACCTTAGAGTGGATTAGAGTGAAACAACACTGAATCATTGGTGTTTCTAAACATATATAGGTAGGGTGTATTTTAGAACAATATTGTTTCAAAGGTAGATAGGTATGTTGCCATTTTGGGTGTCATCATCTATTGTAATAAAGCAATATTTAAGCATAAAAATAACACTTAAGGAAATATAGACGGTAAAGGAAGAGAAATAAAGAATAAAAGTGGAAAGATACATATATAGTCACCACCCCATGGATCCAGTGATGAAACTTGGTAGTTGTAGCTTTCATATGTGTTGCTTGAAGGGATGGTTGAAGTCCTGTCGAAGTGATGGTCTTGATCTGCTGGGGCTGGGGGAAACCTACCACTGAACTTAAAGACTTCATGAATTTTTGTACACTTAAAGCTCAGGTGGGAAGGCCTTGTACCTCCCCTGGGGTGGGAAATTTTACAATGGATAGTGCCACAGGACACGTTAGGAGCCTCTGGTACCTCCTAAGATGTTTCAGCTGCCTGTTTTGTCAGCATCGATCATGGTCCAACATTTGAGATGAATAGCCCAGGCTAGATGCGAAATATCTTCAAGGTTCCCCAAGGGGATTGTTACTGTGGAGTCATCATGTAAAGGAGGACACTGGCATGATAAAAAGGATTATCTCACCTCACAGGATTCGTCTCTTATTAACCTCTTCCCTTATTGGGAAATCCAGTTGGTAGCTTCAAGGATCCTTCTGCATCTGGGATAGTTGTACAATGGTACCTGCCTATTGGATCTGAAGGTCCTTTGCAGTATGCATGTTCAGGGAGGAGTGGACTTTGCTGGGTGAGCAGCTGTTTCTTTTCAGTTTGCTACAGTGACCAAAAGTATTTTGGTGATCTTAGAATATTTAACCCATTAACTATTTCAGTCTCTGACAACCACTGATACTTGTAGAGAAAAATTCTGGTAGTTTCACTTTTTCTAGTAATTTTTTCATTAACTAATGTCCCTGGGTAGCAATGAAATACAGTGAGTTGTGTAAAAAGTCTATAAAAATACCAGAGGCAGGTGAGCTGTGAAGATGAAAGAATCCATCCTTACCTTGTTGATTTCTCACCCCCACTTCCCTCAGCATTAAAGAACATTGATCTGGTGAGGAGCAAAAAGGAATCCTGTACAGATGTGTAATTAAAGCTGGTGAGTTTTACTGATGCTAGCAATAAGAAAAGATTGAGAGATTGGATATGGTACCAGAACACATAGTGGTCTTGACAGGGTAATTAAATATCTCAAGACTGTATTTTACCTTTAGGTAAAATTTTAACTGCTCCAGCAGATCTGAAGAGTTTGTCTTGGAAGAAAGGTAAAAGTGGGCTTTTTTCTTAAATTTCTGCAGGCGTTATATAAACTGTAATTATGCAATTTTTTAGCTATGTTAACAGTTAAAGCTTTGACAGCATTTTCATTTTAATACTACACATACACACACATGCCTTTTCACTCCCAGGTAGAATTTGTTCTTTGCTGAAGTTCACATCTCCTCTGACTTTGAATGTTACTTAACCAGCTTAAGCTGGCTTCTTGTTTTTTGTGTAACTGAGTAATACTGAGAGAAACATTTCCTTCTTAGAGCATATTGCTGTCACTTTCTATAAGCTACATTATGGCCATGCTGTTGTTCGCTTGTGTCTAACCACACTGAGGAAAGCAGCACAGCGTGTCAGACCAAACCATAAAATGTGCTAATTTCACCTTCAGCAATCATATAGTTTGTTTTGTGTTTGAACCCCAAGAGCCCTGTTACTGCTGAATAGTTTCTTGGAAGAGTCCATCCCTGCTTTCTCTGAGGCAGGGAATCCTTGGACCAATGCAGCTCACCCTAAGGCTGCTGAGCATATTTGCAGCCAAAAGGCCTCAGTGGTGCAGTGAGGTCCTTTCTGAGTTGCATTAGTGGTTTCCGACACAGAAATGGACATGTTGTAAGGGGCCAGCAGTACTGTAGGGAGTTGAAGGAAGACTGCAAGCTTTGCTAGCAATCCGAGCTTTAAGCAAGCAAAAAAAAGCCATCAAAACCAACAAAAAAACCTGCATGTTACTGCTGAGATTCATGATGCATCTTTGTACCCTGCCTTTCCTATGCTATGCAAAGTCCTCTAACTAGGCAAAATTGTTTAAGTAGGCTGTGGCTTTCTGCATAGGTTTGAAGTGGTGTAAATGCCAGCTGTTGGGGTTTTTTGAAGTTCAAATATAATTTCTCTGTAAAAATGCTTTTAGTGTTGTAAAATATGGGTTTGCTTACCTTTGAAATTATGGAAGTCTTGAGATAAATAGATCTCTGTTAAGCTAGCATCTTTCAAGTTGGTTGTTTGGGGTTTTTTTAACATATTAAATATTGCCTCTGGATGTCCTTTATCTGTGCAGTAATAGTTTTTCCTGAATGGTTGCAAGCTTCTCCCATAAAGTGATAACTGTAAGTGGCAATGAATGTGTTTTGTGCATTTCTAGAAGATGGAATAGTGCAAGAGAGACGCAAGGGATCTGCTTGACACAGTTTGTCAGTAGCTCTCTAGAAAAAACAGAGAAATTGAAGTTCACTCATTTGCTGTAGAAAAGGGAAAATTTGTGAACAAATCCACTTCACCTCCAAACATAGAAGGGTCTTCTGTTTAAAGATTTTGTTCTTTGATGTTATGTGGAGGGCTTAGTATTATGCTGCATACCCTTGTTCTCTATGAAATCTAACTGCTTTCTTTTATTCCACATGTCTGAAATTCCTAGAGCTCTCACAGTTTGGGCGTGAGTGGGGAAATGGGTGTTAGCAGATCAGAGCCATGAGTATAAAGTACAGAGCAAGGTCTCCTGACACTACAAGAATGTGAGAAGTAGAAAAATGAAAATATTTGAAAACTGGGTCTCCTTTTGTTTCATATCTTTTATTTGTATTTAAATTCTAAGTTACATACTTGTTATTCTTAACAAGACTGCAGATAGTAAAATGTTTTTCTATACTGGTCCTTTTAAAGGCAAAACAGGAGAATCACTCTTCTGTGATTGTAGGGCATAATTCCCATCTCTTGTTTTGTTGTAGAAACTAAACTTGATTTTCTTTTCTCTTATCAGAAGTTTGATACTGCTTTAGTAGAGTATATATTTTTTTTCTGTTCACCAAATGGCATTTTGAGTGTCATGTATTTGCTTCACACAAAATCTTCTGAAGCCTGTTTCTGGTGTTCTTACAGCAGCAGTTTTTTGAGGTCTTCTTTGAGCAGTGTGGTGTCCATAATTGCTTATATACTATGGAAGATTTCTGGTCCTCTTCCTCTCAGATATATAAAGACTTAAGTCTAAGTTTCTGCTGGAAGAAGAATGTTAGAAAAGAATGTTGGCATAGTAGAAAGGCATAGACCTTGAATCTTGTAAGAAAGAAACAGAAAAACAAACTCCACAGAAACCCAGAAATGAGTTAAGAACTGAAGCTGTCAAGTGAAGTGCAGTGTCAAATTAAAGTTGGAAAATATCTAAGCAACGAATATGGTTAATTCTGTGTTTTAGTTATGTTCCTCATCCTTTACTTTCAGTTGAATACGTGTTTAAAACTACCTGAAGATTACTTTAAATTTTAACACAAACAATGCAGTGTAGAGCCCATCCAACTTAGTCATACCTGTCCTTTCTCATTTTGCAGCATAGAGACCTGTTTGTCTTCAGCACTTACGGCAGGGAACAGAGAGGGAAAGCCTGTTCCCCTTTTGTGAGGTCTTTCTCTGTGGACTCTTAATGTAAAATTCATTGAGCCATCCTCGAAGACCATGGTAACAATTGCTTGGAGGTATCTTCTAGTTTGATTGCTCTGTATTCTATTCACAGTGTGTATCTGAGAACACAAATGCAACTTTTTGCATTAGCTGACTGTATTGAAAATACATTGTGCTACTCTTTTACATTTGACTTGAAAACAAATTTAGGAATACTTTTTTTCTGGAATGTTGTAAAGTCCTTATTTGGTACTATGACATACTCTGTAAAGATCCTTTCACTGACTTTGGTCATGGCTTTTATTTTTTCCAAACTCTAGCCATGAAAAATTTAATGACTTCAGCGTTTTCATTTTTTAAGACTCTTACGCATATTACTAATCTATGACTCTTATGTTTCCAAGGAATGTTTACAGAGAGCTGGTAGAACTCCACAAATATACAACGTACCTGAATAGTGCATTTCTTAAGTGCAAGAACAGCTTGATTCATCTTTGCTTGCTGGACAGATTTTTGGTATTTTTTTTTTTATTCTTACATGGATTCAGATACTTTAGATATTGCAGAAAATTGTCTTACAAATTGGAAGAAGCTGTGTTTGTCCTGAGAATTGTGGAACAAGGAGTAGTTTTCTGTTGGCTACTAAAAGTCAGAACAGGCCTGCTGGTGTAATTTAAGTATCTCCACTACCCAAAGAAACCTTATGTTACTTGCAGGTAGCATTTTCAGACACCTAATGAACCCAGCTGTTATATTTCTCTGGTTTGTAAGAGAACCAAGGTATAACTCCTTATGGAGTAGGTTTAGCTGTTGAGAACTGGTACATAGTGATGCCTGAAATCCCATAAGGATGTCACTTTCCCATCTCATGGCTGCTGCTTTTCACAGTGAAATATGGTTCTCTTAGGTAATGTAGTGTTATCCAAGGCTGTCAGTCTGACCTAGAATCAAGGCTCCTTGAATCCAAAACAGAACATCCATCTAGCTGGCAATTTTGAGCATAGGTTGGAGAAAAGGCCCATTAAAACATCTTTTGAAACTACAGATCTGATCAGGCCTGTTACTGCTATGTGTATTGAATTTGATACTGCTATTGATACTATCAAATTGATTGAGAACTGGCCATACTTTTAGAAAACTCATGGTATAATAACTGCCTTTATGCTGGCAAGACAAATGAGTTGATGAATTATCAAAGACCAATGGTTTGTCTTACCTAGGCTGATGTGAGTCCTCAGGTGTTTTACATGGTGAGTGTTCAGCATATGGAAAAACATCTTGGCTTGACAAGAAGATATTTCAGTACTTCTTTTTAAGATAATCTTGTGAATAGTACAAGGGAAAAATGTAAGTCCTAAGACTTACATGCATCTGAGAGCATGAATAGACCAACCTGTTTCTTTTGGGAACAGAATAGGTGTGGATCCTATGACCGACCTCAGACCTGTGATTCTGGCATGGGTTGTAGTGGTCAGAGCTAGAGAACTTTGAGATGTAGATTAAAGCAGTGAAACCTGTTATAATAACGCTGAAAGGCTGTTACTTCTGTGTCCACTTTTTGAATACATTGCCTATTGTGCAACAGACAGTGAAAGCAGCAGCTTTATCACATATGGCTGTATTTATTATCTTAATCTACACACATAAGTGAAATTGTGTTGAGCAGTATTCTTTTTTAGTTCTATGGAGTTAAGTTACCTTTACAGAAAGAAATCTGTGTTTCCAGTTTGCTTTGTCCACAGAAACAAATGCTACCTCAGGCTTCCACCATGAACTTAAAACTCAGCGTGGCACATATGTGTTTAACAAGGATGTTGAGATGCTGGAGTGTGTCCAGAGAAGGGCAGTGAGGCTGGTGAAGGGTTTGCAGTACAAGTCCTGTGAGAAGAGGCAAAAAGGAGGCTCAGGGGGTGACCTCTTCACTTCTACAACTCGCTGAAAGGAGGATGTAGCCAGGTGGGGGTTGGTCTCTTCTCCCAGGCAACCAGCAATAGGACAAGGGGGCACAGTCTTTAAGCTGTGCTAGGGGAGGTTTAGTTTGGACATTAAGAAGAACTTCTTCACAGAAAGGGTGATTGACCATTGGAATGGGCTGCCCAGGGTGGTGGAGTTACTGTTCCTGGAGGTGTTTTAAGAAAAGAATGGATGTAGCTCTTGGTGCCATGGTCTAGTTGACAAGATGGTGGTGGGTCATAGAGGTCTTTTTCAACCTAACTGATTCTGTTGATCTTATGTGTACTGGGAAAAGTGGCCTTCAAGCTTCGTTTGGCGTAGAGATATCTTTTATTGGAGGGGAGACAGTAAGTAAACTTGATGAAGATACGGCAATGTACTCTCCTGTTTCAGACAACCTATCGCTGGCTACTGACAGCTCAGACCTCATCTCTGAGGTGTGTCCTGCAGCATCTTCATACCAGAAATCAAATTAAGAGGAAGAGGTCTTGAGTCATGGTGTCCCATACAAATTTAAGTGCACAGTGCCTGACAAGACCTCTGAAAATGTTGCTGTAACAAAAAGAAATATGTGCTTGTTTTTATTGTACTTGCCAAGAGGGTTTACATATTCCTAATTGTATTCCTCTTCTCAATATAAATCTTTGCTTTGTACGCAAATTTAAACCATTTTCATCTGCATAGACCAGATGGTAATTTTTTGTTGAATTCTACGCCTCCTCCCTGCTGAAACTTGTGTTTTAAAAGAACTGGATATTACACTTAAGGGCAAGCAGTGTTCCAAGCTGAAAGATTACACTGGAAGTTAGTGAATGTAAACATTGACTGAAATCCTGATTTTAATATTTAAATATTTCAAATTTAAAAGCTTTTGACAATACATTAGGTAGAGGAGTTTAGGAGAAGGTGATAGTAAATTCTGAAGTTCTTTAAGAGAGTACAAATACTGTTTACCTTCTATACTAATAACAAGCTTTAAGATAAAAAAGCTTCCAAGCATGATACTGAGGTGTCTGTAGGTAGTAGCAGATAGTGAGAAACTGAAACATTCATTTGTAGGGACTGCGTCTCTCATTTTTGTCAGCTTTTGTTTAACCTGCTAACCCTCACAGTTATCACTTGAAAATTGTTAATCAATTCGTCTTGATGTTAAGAAATGAAAAACTAAAGCAGTGAAAATACTTGAATTTGGTAATGTAATGGTTGCATTTTTAGAAACACCTCCTTTTTAATAACTGCAGTGGAAAACTTCACTAAAACTGATTTTAAATTGGTATTTCCCGAGTAATGTTGTTCAGTGTTGTACAGTGTGTGTCGTCATTAAGTATATAAAACTGTAGGCTTTCAGGCTGTTTCTTGACTTGATTTCTGTTCAGTGGTTTTGACACTGCATAACTGTAATGTTCACTTGTTGAATTAGCTGTGGAATTAAAACCTTAGCACAGCTCTTGATTCAGTCTGTATGTAAATTGTTTGAAGAGACTAAATCTAGAACTGTAAGCAATTAATTACTGAATGAGCAAACTGACAGAGTGCAGGTAGAGAGATGAATCTGGGGAGTCTCTGCTTTAAATATTTTTCACGATTACTGGACTTTGATATCTGTAGTGAAGAGGAACTGTATATCCCATACTCCAGGCAATGTTCTTTTGCATAGGAATTAGTCCCTTGTAGCAGTAATATTTTATGGTGTCCTTGTTTTCTCTAGTGGTGCTGGGCTTGCAAGAATCAAAGATGATTAGTAATGGTTTACTAAAAAAAAAAATCTAACTTAAATTGCACTGGATTTTGGAGTTACATTTCTTTCAGATTTCTTTCCTGGACAGAACTTCTGGTGCTTAGCAAGGTAGCTAGATACGGTGTTTGGATATTGGTAATGAGCCACTTATTTTGGTTTAGTATTTGTTATTCCTATGACTAATCTGCCCAGACTCAAGTACGTGTAAGTTAGGATACATGAGTAGTCACTGGGATACTTTCCATGTGTGATAAGGGATACTTTCCACGTTACTGCATTGGGGAGCCCAGAGCTGGAGGCAGTCCCCCACAAATCTTACCAGTGCTGAGTAGAGAGGAAGAATAACCTCCCTTGACCTGCTTCTGCTAATTCAGCCTAGATGGCTGTTGACCATCTATGTTGCAGGGGTACTTTCTGTTGACTTATGATCAGCTTGGTGTCTACCAAGGGCTCCAAGGTTTTCTGACAAGCCACTTTTCAGCCAGTGAGCTCCAAGCATGTACTTGGACATTATATTAGTTTCTCCAGTGGGAGGACTCTGATTTTCTCGTTCAACTTCTTTGTGTATCCTGCTTGTCCAATTATCCAGTCTGTTCAAGTCCCTCAGGATGGCAGTGCAACCCACTGGCCTGTCAGCCACTCCTCCAAATTTTCTGTCATCTGTAAAAGTTTCTGAGGGTGCACTGCATCATCATCTAGTGAGGATGTTAGCTGGTACTGGATCCTGTATCGATGGAGGCCAGTGGCTAATAGCCAACTGAACCTCATGCCACTGATTGCAACCCATTGAGTTTGGTAGTTCAGCTGGTTTTCAGTCTTATTACTGTCCCACTTAGCACGTATTTACAGAATCATTTAAGCACACATTGAGTGTGTACTTAATGTGTACTTGATGAGAATATTACAGGAGAGTGTCAGGTCTCAGTAGAGGTGATGTAAGCAACATCCATTCTTCTCTCCTTGTTCACCAAAGCAGTCATGTCAATTTAGAAGACTGTTAGGTTGGTCAATTAGCTTTATAAATGCATGCTGACTGCATCCAGTCCACCTCCGTGTTATTCATGTGACTGAAGAAGACTTCCATGTTTAGTTCCTCCATCACCTTCCCGGTGACTGAGTTTGGCTGGCCTGTAGGCAAGAGAATTTTCTGCTGCTCTAAGATGGGTGATAGTTGCTTCTTTCCACTTGGAAGCCTCCCCTGTTCCCCATGACCTTTCAAAAGCAACCGGTAGTTACCTTTCAGTGTCACCCATCAGTGATCCCAACACTTGTGGGCACAGCCTTTCAGGCCCTGTGGACTTCTCTATGTGGTTTAAGTATTCCTCAGTGTAATCCTCCACCACTTAAGGGCATGTTTCCGTTTTCCGGGTATTCTATTTCTGTTGGGCATGGGATCCCTGAGAGTCAGTTGTACTGGTAAAGACAGAGGCAAGGAAAGTGTGAGTGTTCTGTCCTTTTCTGTGTCCCTGATTAGCAGTTTTCCTGCGCTGTTCAGGAGTGGGTTTGTTTTTCCTCAGACTTTCTTTAGCTGACAGTATATTCTTACATATCTTTTTTTATTGCCCTTCAGATCGCTCACTGACCAGAAGGAAAAAAGCTTTTGGTATTAAGCATTGCCTCACAGGTCAATTACTTAATGTTTTTCTTTGCTTTTTGTGTCTTTCCTTCTTCATGCAGATCACAACTGTTACCTATGTTGTACTTCCTCAGTTTTATTCAATCTTATGTGTCAAATTAGAATGATTTTGACAGTCAGGAGTGGGCAGTGGGTGGAAGCTCCAATTACTGCATTGTACTGCTTAGAAACTGAAGCTATTTGATCTATCAGCATCTATAGAACTACTTCTAGAGCAAAGTCTACATAGTTTGGTTACTGAGAAAACAGTAGCACCATATGGTATGGCTTAAGGGTTTTGTCGGGCTTTTGGTGTCATCTATTCATAAAGACACACTTTGTCCTGTTTGAAAGAAGCTTATGAGGCTAGCACTCTATAACCTCTCTTCTGAGTATTTGCAAGCATGCATGTTTAGAAAGGAACTTTGTAAAAGCTATTTATTTGAGTTCAGAGCTACTGTGAAGTCCACAATATGTCCTTAATCTACAGCAAACCATGAGGTTTTTAGTTCTTCAGTAGTGAAATGTTTGACCAGCAGTTGCAGAGCTATCTTGTTAAAGATAAGTTACTGTTTTTCTTTCTCTCTTAGCTGATGATCACTCCCAGGAACTTGAAATTGCCTCCAGATGATCAGACCAAATGCATATAGAAAGAAACTTCTCTGGCAGCTTAAAAAGAATTGAATAGGACACTATTCAGTGTATCCCAACTCCAAAAATAACTTAAAACTATAAAACAGTTGATTGTGTTCAGGTATAAACAGACTTTGTTGCTGTACCCACCTACCACAGAGATAAATTCTGGAGTGGTGGTGGTGGAAGGGCTCCTTTCGAAAACAAACATGGACTTAGCTATTCAGAACTCCTTGGTTTTGATAACACATAAATTTACTGTGTCTAGTTCCATCCCCCAGGCAGTCTGTCTCCATTCTTTGGCCTTCGGTCTCCTTAAAGTTATCCTGCCAAGTGCCAAGGCATGGAACTTCATTTCTCAAAGACCCAAATGGGTAATTTGGGCAAGTTTGTTCATTCATTGCTGTTGTGTTTCTCTGCCTGGTAGAAAAGGGTAGTCATCACTGTCCCTGTTGCTTCTATGGCTGAATGCAGGCAAGCTTTTCTCTCTGTTTTCTTGTAACTTTGAACATATGTCTTCAACTCTTGTGTGCCTCTTAATGCGGAAAGAAGGCAGTGTCGCTCACAAGTCTCTGTGTTGAACAGCTACAAGTTTTTTAGATTAGCCATGTTCAGCCAGGACAAAGGTACCTTGCACAAAGTCTCTGGGTAAAACTTGAAGGATCACAGCATTGTTCAGGCTACTGCTTGTTTAATCACCAGGGTCCTTGTTTTTGTTTTGCTTCCACAGGATTATGTAGGAGTCTGCTGATCTGCATGGAAATGAGACAGAAAGGATGTGAAAGGAAATGTGAGAGAGTTAGGTGAAAGATAGATTTGCAGAATCAAGTTTCAGCTGCCTAGTGCTGGCTAATAGTGCATTTCAGGGGAGGGAAGAAAAGAAGATAAATCTGACTACTTCTTGAGACTCCTTTCTTATTTTTACATTTTGCACAGTAAAAACCCCAGATAAAAGTATTTTGTCCTGTTCAAGAAGCATGGATATTCTCCTCATTTGTGTGGTAAACATAAGACCACTTGTACAGACTTCAGCAGAAAGTAATGAACATACTAGTTTTGTAGCATTGTCTAAAAGCTGAAGGATATACTTGGTCATCTTAAAATGTTTCTGACTGACACTTTGAGGCAGCAGGTAAGCTATGCACAAGGACCCGTGAAGTTCACTGTTAGATAATATTTGATTGTAAGACTGTGTTGCTGATATTGGTAAGCTGCTGAACAGTCAAAATACAGGTTGGGTTCCTACTGCTGCCATTCTTTCTTAGGCCTGTGAAAGTGATGTAGCAGAGTTTGTCTGGACCTCCTGAATGATTGCGTGTCATTGGACAGAAACCTCAACACCTGTACAAAGAGCATAGCACTTGAAGAACACTTGAAAACCTTTAAGTGCTTTGGACTGCCATTTTGTGCTTTTGGACTTGATATCACACTGTAATCTTAATTTCATGTATGTTTTAGCGCTTTTTAATGAGAATTAAAAAAGGACATTCTTGGAATGTCTAAAATTTGCCTTTTTAATCTTAAGGGTAAGCTAAGCAGGGGCCTTTTCTCCACCAAGGCTTGCTGGAGTGTGTACGTAGCTTTTTCTCATTTATTTGAAAGTAATTCTTCAACTATAGTGAGTTCATGTAGTCAGCTTCTCCTTCATGGTCTGTGTTGCACTCCTTCCTTGTTTTCAGAAGCCAGCTCTAGAAAAATGAAAAACAAAAAGCACAGTGATCTGGCTTTGCAAGGTAACTTTTCTGTTTGCTCTCTTTTTGGAGGCATTTTAATGCTCAGAACAAATGACTGACCTATTTTAGCTGGCTTTAGAGTGTTTTTCTAGTTTTTTTGGTTTTTTTTTTTCCAAAGGTTTCCTATGCGCGACCAAGTTCGGCCTCTATCAGAGATGCAAATTTGTATGTTAGTGGACTTCCAAAAACGATGATCCAGAAAGAACTGGAACAGATCTTTTCCCAGTATGGACGCATTATTACTTCTCGTATTCTGATTGACCAAGTCACTGGTAAGTAGGCAGATTTGCATGGCCTTTTCTTTTTGGACTGGCAGTTTAAGAAATATTTAATCTTTCAGTACAATAGCCTTGTCTCTATAATGTATAAAAGGTGTATGTAGACCAGAAAATGCATTTTTCTCCTGGAATTGTTCATAAATATGCATGGGCAAAAGTAGACTGTGGGGCGTACTGAGCCAGCTTGAGTCACTTCCACCCTGAAGACGTAAGTTTGAAGCCTGTTTGGTGACTTGTAATAAATTTACAGCTGCTATAATCTTCCTTTTCAAGCTGCTGCATTAAAGTAGTCTCTCAGCACCTTATAAAATGCTGTCAAACTTTTTTTTCTAAAAAGAAAATTTTATGCGGAAATGCACAGTGGGTTCTCTGAGGCTGGGATTACGGAAGACCCACACTGGTAATTGCTGTTAAGACTGTTTCCAAGGTTGACTTATTAAATTTGGGCATATGCATGAACTTTGAGTTCCTCAGGAGCAGATAAGTTTTGTGATTAGCTGTGCCTTAAAGTACTAAGATGTAGCAGGTGATTTGCATTGTTTTACAGTATGTATCTTAGTCAGTGACTGGTTGTCAGTGACACCCTGGTTACTCTTCAGACTCAGACAGTAATGCATATGTTTTTGCTGTTACAAATGGCTGATGTCAAGGAGCTTTATAACTTGCTGCATCACCTCCTGTGAGGTCTTTTCCAGAAATAAGCAATAAAGTGGAATGCCAACTACATGACAAAAGTATTGAGTGTACAAAGCAACATACAAAGAAGCTCTCCAAATTCTCCCCTTTTCAGAACGTTAAGGGTGTGGGACGGAAGAATTCATTTACTTGCATAATTATTCCCTGAATAAGCTAGGCTGGATGTTTTTATAGTTGTACCTTTTCAGAGTTGCATGTCCTTATGGGTGACCAACAGATTTCAGCTTTAGGAAACCATGGAGTTTTCAAATTGTCTTAGTTTTAAAGGATTGTACATGCTAGTGTTTGACTCTTGGCTGACCTGTAGAGGAACTTGTATGTACTCCTTTCCAGTTCCATTAAGTTAAAAGAAATCTGACTATTGACACCAAATACTTAGAGTGTTTTAATAGTGGGAATTGTTGAGAGTGTGGAGAGGCGTGGAAAGGAAAGCTAAAGATCAAATACTGACTTGTAGAAGTAGCAGATTTGTGGGTCAGATTTTCAGTCTTTGTACAATAAATAGCTGTTTACAGTATGTTCCTGTATAGTCATGCATAGAAATAGATGGGATTTGACAAATGGGCCAGTAAATAAATGTAATTCTAATGTGCATAGTAATTCTAAGTATTCATAAATCCTGGTATTTGCACAGTAGTTTTCTGGCATATAGACTGTTGTTCGTGTTAAAGGTTTCTTTCCTCCTCCTCCTTAGTAATTTGGAAGAGGTAGGCTCAAGATGGTATGAATAATAAGGTTATGACGCGAACCGACAAATGAAAAATGCAGGGTTGAAGCTGTGACATTTGCTTCTTTTAAAGCTTTTTTTTTAATACCTGCTCATTTGTCACTTTGATGGTTTAAATCAGCTTTGTTTATTAACAGAATAAATTTATTGTTGTTAATGTCTTTCTCAAGTGAGGACAAGCACCTAACTCCTGTTTATTCATTAGCCAAAACATATAGGGCCTCTAAATGACACTAGGAATATTACAACCAAACATTCAACTAATGTTGGCTGTAATTAGTAGCTTTAATGTTAACTGGTTCAAGTATTGACGCCTTAGTGTGTTTGTCTAAAACTATAAATTTTCAGTGTGCAATGTTTGAAAGACCTTTGTTAAACACTTTCTGATCTCCTCAAATGTTGTTTGACTTTTATATACCAAGAGAAGTTTCGTTCAAAAATAACAGTGGTGTATGGTGATGTACTGAAACTGAATCTTTCACTTCAAGGTAATCATAGACTGCTAGAACATGGCCATAATTCCCGTTACTGCAGTCTAGAACCTGCATGTCATCATCCTAGCAGCATATTTGCTCCAAAGGGAGCTTCAAGGTGTACGGCAGGAGGGCATAAGCCTTTTTGTGGTTTGTTTTTTTTTTTTTTTGCTGCTGGAGAGCAGATAGCTAAGTTGTTTGTGGAATTTCTGTGAATTTAGATGCTGCAGAGTAGCATGAACTGACCAGAGGTTACAGTACAGCTGGTTCTGCATTCACCTCCATCCTCACCAAAATTGCTTTGTTTCAGAATTCCTCTTTGGCTCACTATGTTTAAGTTAGTTCCAAAGTTTTCTCTCAATCTCCAAGCTTTTTGCAGAAATGAACCTTACATCAGTTAAATTAAAAACAGAAATTAAAGTTACAGTAGAGAATTCTTACTCTGAGCCAAAGCTTGATTCTGTTAAGCTCAAAATTATCATGTGTTTACCACTGACATAGCAATTGGCCTTGGAAATAAAATGTTATCATCTGATATTCTGGAGTCTCTGAATTAATCATTATGTGCTTCCTTCACCTTGTGCAGGGGTATCAAGGGGCGTGGGGTTTATCCGATTTGACAAGCGAATTGAAGCAGAAGAAGCTATCAAGGGGTTGAATGGCCAGAAACCTCCAGGTGCCACAGAGCCCATCACTGTAAAGTTTGCTAACAATCCAAGCCAAAAAACCAATCAGGCCATTCTTTCCCAGCTGTACCATTCTCCAAACAGAAGGTATCCAGCACCTCTAGCTCAGCAGGCTCAACGTTTTAGGTAAGTCAAATAATGTGTACAACTGTGCTGAAACTTGCATGTTCTCACAGACCTGTTTGTTTGCCTCCACTTTTGTGCTTTCCTGCTTGTCTGACTTCTGTGTGAAGGAAACACATGAATGTTGAACTTAGCTCCACTCCTACAGTACAGGTTAAAACAAAAATGCATGCCATCGTACTTGATAGCATTTTACTTTCTAATCAACCTACTTATTAAACTGAAGTGACATCTTTTTCTTCTACTAAATCACTAAAATTTTTTTCAAAGATGACTTCTCATTTCCAAGATTATTCTTTAGAAATGTGCAAGTTGGTTCAGTTAACACTGACCTAGACAGTTTAGTTTTCTCTTAACCATACAGCATGCACAACCAGCCTCTTCTTCCTCACCCTCTTTTTCCTCCCCATTCTGTCTTTTTGTCCTAGTCAGTTATCTAAGCTCTTCATGCCACACTTTCTTTTCTTATTACAAATTTTCATAATGAAGATTGCTCAAATATTTTTTGTATGTTTTTTTTGGGGATATATGTTCCCATCATGTTGAAACTATAGCCATATAGTTCTCTGTGATATTCAGTGTATTGAAAAGGACAGATGGTGAGAACAAAGCGAAACAAATACTGAATTATCTACAGTCATGGGTACCTTGGATTTTGTTTCAGTCGTTTTGATTGTTTCTTCCCTCCCTCTGCCCTTGACGGATGTGACTGGAATGTGTTAAATAGTAATATGCTCAAGCAGTTTCTATTTTATTTTTCAAGAAATAAGATCAGCTGGCAGTTTTCTTGAAAGAGAAAGTACGAAATTTCAAAAGCTCTGCATTGGTTACCCTCAGAGGCTGAATATTGAGAGTTCATTGACTGAATTCTGAGTTCTTCTTTTCAGCTTTTCAGCGTTAACGTGTCTCAAGTGTCTCAGAGGTGTGAAAAGCAGGCTTTCTGCTGTAAGGGAGGGGATAGCAAATTTTAATATCTGAGGGATTTCCTTACCATTTCCTGGGGAATAAAAGGTTTACTTTACAACAGTGTGCTGAATATTGTATGAAAGTATGTTTGCCCTTGTTCCATAGGCAGAGTATAGGGGCAGAAGTTGCAGGATGGACCCAGGTGCATTGTATGAAATAAGATTGTGGGGGAGCTATTGTACAGCCTGTGTGTTACAGCATATTCTTTTCCTAATATCCAACCTGAACTTCCCCTGACACAACTTCAGGCCATTCCATTGGGTATTGTCACCGATCACTGGAGAGCAGAGATCAGTACCTGCCCCTCCTCTTCTCCTCATGAGGACTGCAATGAGGTCTTCCTTCAGTCTCTTCCAGGTTGAACAAGCCAAGTGACCTCAGCATCTCCTTGTATGGCTTCACCATCTTTGTAATGCTTCTTCCAAAGCTTTCTGATGGCCTTACATCTTTATGTTGTGGCACCCAAAACTGCACACAGGACTCGAGGTGTGGCTGCACCAGTGCAGAGTAGAGCAGGACAATGACTTCCTGAAGAACCATAAGACAGGGTTGGCCCTATTGGCTGCTAGGACACACGCTTGACTGATTTTCAGCTTGCTATCAACCAGGACCCTCAGGTCTCTTCTCCCAGTGCTGCTCTCCAGTGTCTCATTCCCCATTCTGTTTGTACATCCAGGGTTACCTCATTCCAATGGAGAATCTGGTACTTACCCTTCTTAAGCTTCATATGGCTGGTGATTGCCCAGTTCTCTAATATGTCGCGGTCTCATTGCAGGGCCTCCCTGCCTTCCAGGATGTCAACAGCTCCTCCCTGTTTAATGTTGTCGGCCAACTTGGTTAGTATCCCTACCAGTCCTCTGTCCAAGTCATTTATGAAGATGTTGAAGGGCCTAAGATAGAGCCCTGTGGAACTCCATTAGTGACAGGTTGTCAGTCTGATGTCATCCTATTTGCTGTAACTCTTGCTCATCACCTGATGTATTTACAGTATCAAAAGCTTTACTGAAATCAAAAAAGATTGCGTCAACTGACTTCCCTTGATCAACTAGGTGGGTTACCTTGTTATAGAAGAAGATGGAGTTCGATAAGCAGGACTCCTCTCTCATGATACCACACAGGCTGTGACCCGTGACTCTGTTATCCTTTAGGTGTTTTCTCAATACATCCCAGAATAATGTTTCTCTGTACCAGGCACTGAAGTGAGACTGATGGGCCTGTAGTTTTCAGGGTCAACCTTCTTTAAAACTGGGACAACGTTAGTCAGCTTTTTGTCAGCTAGGATCTCTCCATATTCCCAAGACCATTCAAAAATCATTAAGAGAGGCCTCACAATTACATCAGCTAGCTCTGTTGAGTATTCTAGGCCCGTAGACTTACAGGGATCCAGTTGGAGCGGCATATCCCACAAAAGTTCAAGGTTGTTCATCATTCTCACAGCAATGGTCTTCCACCTCAGGGCTTTGGGACCCTCTTACTCCATCCTCAGTGCTGAAGACTGGCAAAGAAAACATTAAATATTTCTGCCTCTTTTGTGTCCCTGTTTGTGAGGTGATGGTCCTCATCGTGTAATGGGACAATGTTATTTTGGGACTGCTCTTTGTGACTGACTTATTTGAAAAAGCACTTTTTGTTGTCTCCCACATTTCTACCCAGTGTCGACTCCACACAAATCTTCTCCCTTCAGTGGCAAGCAGCACGTCTGTATTCCTTCTACATCACCTGACCTTGCATACACTGTTCATATGCTACTTTTTTGGCCTTAGCTGCAAAAGCCCTGCTCAGTCTAGCTAGCATTCTGCCTCACCTGCTTGACTTTTTGGAATTACCAAAAAGAGTAAGAAAATGAAAAATCATTTTTGCAGTTCATGTTACAGCATTTGCTATTGCTCCAAAATGCTGCATCTGTCTTGGTAGTCATGTGTGCAAACTGTCAGAAACCTCAATAAAACTCTTAATCGAAACCAAGTTAGTGATGTGGAAAACAAAACCTCACTGACTGTAGCCTTATCCTAACAGTACTTGACTTAGGATAAACTAGTGGCAGTGCTGTACTTTATGAAATGAACTTTTTATGGCTGTGGTTACTGTCCAAGAACTATCTTTTATTCATTAACTGTGTCAGGAGTAGTATGGTGGGATAGCTGTTTCAGTGATGATACTCTTAACACTGCATGAGGTACTGTATGACTTTATAGAAGTGACAGTAATATACTAAGTTTCCTTAATCTTAAAGGGTAGAAAAGTCTGAAGACTGAACATGTTGCTAAATGTTTTGCAGGTTGGACAATCTGCTCAACATAGCTTATGGAGTAAAGAGGTAAAAAAGGACTATTTGGTTCATAATAACGAAATTATTTTGAAGTATTTTGCGAACTCTTCAGTAAGACTTATGTTGAATTTTTGCATGTTGAGACTTCAGCTGGGATTGTTCATTTTGATGCATTGTGCATGAAATAGACAAACCTTTTGTAGCAGTTCCATGGAATTCCTATTCCAAATGACTAATCCTCACTGGTTTTTTAGCATGCTTTCCTTTGATTTTCTCTTGTATCATCTCAGACATACCTAACACTGTTCTCCCTACTTGTGTATAATTTTTTACATGGTATTTGTGCAGTTGAGGGGCAGAAAATACTTGTGATGTTACCTTATTAGTCTGAGCAACATGTTCATTCTGTATCTTTTTTTTTTATTTACTTTGACATTTCTTTGCTGGAATTTTGTGTGAACAGCGGCCTTACGATTTTATTTTGCTTTCCCTCATTCTTTAGTAGGTTTCCTCCAATGACCATTGATGGAATGACCAGTTTGGCTGGAATTAATATCCCTGGGCATGCAGGAACTGGATGGTGCATTTTTGTTTACAACTTGGCCCCCGATGCTGATGAGAGTATCCTCTGGCAAATGTTTGGACCCTTCGGAGCAGTAACCAATGTGAAGGTCATCCGTGACTTTAACACCAACAAGTGCAAAGGGTTTGGATTTGTGACTATGACAAACTACGATGAGGCAGCTATGGCAATAGCCAGCCTGAATGGATATCGCCTTGGTGACAGAGTATTGCAGGTCTCCTTCAAAACAAACAAAACGCACAAAGCCTAACAAGTTCTTCTCAGTGCATTAATACATGAAAACTATACAACAAAGGCAATTTACAAGAAGCTTTATCCGTTAGTAAATGCCTTTGTTGTATGTCAGTGTGGAAATGGGGATAAAATGACTACTTAGCATCCTAAGAATATGTGAGATTTTTTATTGCTAATATTTGAATTGAACTTCGTAAATATCTTTTGTGTTTGAATATTGACAAGAGGTACAGGGTTTTTACCTGTCACAATGCATATTCTATTGCCTTCTTTGAAGAAGGTGGACCTTTTAAAATGTTTCAGCTAAGGGAAGAAGTTTTTTTCTTTATACATGACTGCCTTTAACCTATGAGTAAATACTGAGGCTTTGTGTAATAGTTTAAGTTGGATTTTTATTTAATTTCTTGATTTGCTTTGTTTAATTTACATTTTAATGCATTGTTGTTTTGTTGCTCAAGAAAAGTATCTGAAGTTTACATTTTATTTATAAAGTTGTAAGCAGTATTTATTTTATAATTATCATTTGAGTTGGGGAATGGGAACACATTATAAAAGCTTATTGTAAGAATACTGGAGAACTTTTCATAAAGCAGTACCTTGCCAAAGAGATAAGAGCCTCTTTGATGTGGGTTTAAAAAAAAGCATCTATTTTTATAAAAAAAAAATAAAAATTTGGAGAAACTTTTTACTGGTCCTGGAACAAATATTTTGACTTGAATACTTTGAGAAATCTCTTCATATGACACCTAGTGAGCTTTTAAAACTTACCAGGAAATTTGCAGTTGTTGGGAAAAATTTAGAAAGATTTATGATGTAGAAATACTTTTGAGACCTTTGTATTAAGAAGTGAAGTCAATGGGATGCACTGTTGGTTTCATTTTTTGTAATCATCAGTGAAGCCATTGATCATCCTGGTTATTAAGTGGTAGGTGGCTCACATTAATTTGTGATTTTGAAACAAGTGCAAATTTTAAAAAAAGAATATAAGAGCAAGCAGAAAACTTAAAATACTGAGAGATGGGGGAAAAAAAAAAAATCTGTTCTTCCTAAAGAATTCCCTTCAGATAGAGCTCATGGTGTTTAGTGATGTACTTGCTATTGTTTGAAGAATTGTTTTGTCTTAAGAAAAGACATTGAGCATGGTTTGCCCAGTAGCAAATCAGCAGAAGTAGCCTGAGTTGGAGTATGTTAGGAGGTATTTTGAAAGTTAAGTTGAAGGCTAACACCTGAGCTTTGTGTAATGTAAATAAGACCTTAAGTTATGAACCTTTCAGCCAATTTTTATTTTGATTTATTTTTTAAGTTACATGCCAAGTGATGTTCAATTTTGAATGTTTTTGTATGAGTTTTTTCTTTGTAAATGGCATTAACACTGTTACTTGAGGTCTGCTTTTTCTTTTTGGTCCTGAGGACTTGAATTTACAGTGCATCAGATCTGTTGCTCTTTTTTGTCTGTAGATAGTCTTCAGCTGTTTATCGTGATGCAACATTTTTGTTTATAAATATGTTTGTGGTAAAAAAGCAAGTATAAACATATGTTTTGAACAAATTTCCTTACATTTTTCATATGAAAACCATAAATACCTGTATGCTATTGAAGTTTAACTTTGTATGACGCTTAAATCACTATTTGGGGAAATAGAAAAAGTCTTTACCATGTATTGAAGAAATTTAAGGAAAACAAATACAGAATATTTTCTGACTAGCATCTAGCTTATGATTAAATTTTTAAAAAAAAAAGCTGAGGGTTTGATGCCTTCACCAGGATGCACTGACAACTATGTAGTTACGTCCTGCTTTTGTATAAACTGAGATGCTCATACGCTTCCCCTTAGAAAAAGCAATGTTCTATGCATAACATAGTTGTACACTATCTTTGCAGTTGTTTTTGGTTCTTATTGATTTAAATTGTAGTTATAAAAATTTCAGTATAGTACAGTACATATACAGTGAAGCGCGTGCTAAAGTGAATAAGCGAGTTTTCATGCTGACCCACTCAATGCTATTCAAAAATCAATTGACTTCCTGAGCACTTCCTCATTCTTAGGTGCATTTAGATTGTTAAAGCTAATCCTCTGCATTAAAAATTGTATATAGTATATAAATCACAAACTTTCCGATGTGGGAAAAACAGTAGCTACATGCTTCTTTCCTATACTACTGTAGCAACTAAAGGCATTGATGAGAAGGCATGTAAATTGGGCTTCACTTTACAGTGTTTATCAGAGCACTTAGTAAAATATAAGGCTGGTATTTATTTGAAGTTGTATAGTATGACTTAATTCACATTTGTTGGAATAGATAATATATTCTGTTGAGTATTTAAGAGGTTGTACATGTTTTCTTTTGTGTTTGGATTCTTTGTACTTTTTCATGTTCAGTACATCAATAAACAAAGTTGAAGGGAAAACAGTGTCATGAGCAGGTCTATTACCTTGTCCACTGCTTTAAGGAGTAAGCAGTCTGAGTGAAATGTTTCTGCAAAGCTCTTGAGATACTTATAACTTAGCTTAGGATTCTAGTTACCAATCAGGTACAATAGATACGGGGCTTCAGATGTTGTAAGAAAATCATAGATGATTAGGACAAAGGTTCTTCTCCAACAGAGGTATTGCCAAGTCAAGAAAGACTACACCTCCTATGAAGTCCAATTCCACAAGAAAGAGTAAAAGGGTTGCAGTAGTAGGTGGATTCTCTTCTAATGGGAACAAAGGTTCCAAAGTGCTGGAAGGACCCTCACCTCAGGGAATTCTGCTTTCCTGGGGCCTGGGCTGAGGATATCACCAGGAAGCATCCTAGCCTGATTCAGCCTTCAGACGACTACTCATTTCTGGTCCTTCATGTGGGTGTTGACAAAGGATAAAGCTAAAGGAGAAAATGTGAAGCTGCCTCATGCAACTTGGTGGAGGATTAGTTCCTTTTGTATGTAAATAATAAAGAGTTCTAGGAATGTCTGTAAATATCTGTGAGGGACTAGTAGTGGTAGATAAACTTGGAAGCATGACCCTGGCAGAGGATGAGCTGCAATTGGGGGATGTGAGTGCTCACTGGGGCATTTTGCAGGGGCTTCGTTACTGTAAAACACACTCAAGGCTTGTGGGGTGTCTTCTGCAGAAGGTGTATGGAACAAGATCAGTCAAGTCAGGTGGCCTTCCGACCTGTATCTAGGAAAGCCTTCCTTTTGCAAGAGACTATATTTTCCCATCACGAATGAAAAACATTCATTTTTGAAATGGCTGTCTGTCCATTGGGTTTTGTATGTGGTGTGTGTTTTTTGCATAAAGCCCAGAGGCCATCAGGTACTAAGAAGTCTGTGATACTCTTACCTACACTGCTGAGCAGGCCTGATAGGTGTTAAAAAACTTAGTATTGTCACTTCAAATACACTACATGAAGGTTTCTAATTGTATAGGAATGGTGACTTTAGCTAAGTCTTGAAAAGCAGCAACTAATTAGGAATTACTATCAAAAGAATTACAGATGTATTTAATTACTAGAGATAGTATCTGTTTTTTTTTAACTTTAACAGTTTGAGTAATGAACACAATTTGAGCTATGCTTCATCATAGATGAAATTGCACAGACCTGGGGTTTTTATTTTAACCATGTCAGCACTGTTGATCCAACTGTGCTGGCACATTCTTACATGTTGGGCTTTGTCCAGTTGTGGCATTTGGACTTTCAACATTTCAAGGTGTACATCTCAAAATGAAATGCATCTTTTGCACTGACATTTTCCTAATTAAACTTCATAGAGTAGAAGGCACCTATAGAGGCACCTGTCTGCAAAACTACTGCTGTAATGGCTAATGGTTCGGGCCAGCAGATGTGCTAGCACGTCAGAGGTCATCTGGGCCAAGGAGATTAAAGCTGAGGGAGAGATTGAGTCTTTTTGGTGGGATGAGGTGATAATTTGTGATAGACTTGGAAAGTCTCCTCTTGGGGCAAAGAGCAGTTTCAACCTGAAAAGCATGAATGATTGCTCACACCTTTAGTAATTATGACAAAAATTGAGGAAGCAATGTAAACTTACAGGTGCTTTCAAAACAACATAAGCAACTTCTGTGGATTAAGAGGTTTTTGAACTTTATGCTATGAAGTCTGATGGATTTCTGTCTTACTTTGTAATTACTCTATTTTCAATCAATTTTCTGAGACATAACTAGGAAAAAGGAAAGCATTTTTTTTTAATATTTGTAAGATCAGTCTAAAAACCAAACATAACTGCAGAAAGCTAATAAAATGTAATTTCTTGTTTTGTGTACTAATTCATGTGATCCCTGTCTGTGAGTTTATGATCAACATGACATTTTTAGTGACCCTGTAATACTCTAAGTTGCAAGAAGAGCTGTAAGAGTACTGGTTATAAACACTTCATACTTTACAAAAGCAAGAGTTGAACTTAAATTTGAACCACTTCTTATTAAATTATTCTCATTTATGTAATAGGATGCTTCATTAGTACAGCACATGTATTTCTGTTGCTTTAAATGCAAGAATGTTCTTAGCTTCAAGTGTTTGCTTGAATGTTCACAGCTTCTACTCAGTTAAAAGCTTCTCCTGTTAAAACACCTGATACAACAGGCCTATTTGCCAGCACTCATGAAAGGCAATATTCTCTAGTAAAATTAAATAGCCCAGAAACCTAGTCCACCACTGCCTGTCTCAAAAGTTTGGTGTTAATTCTTAGAAATACAAGATAATCTGTAGCAACCTGTGCTGTCAAAAGGAAGGTGAAGATAGATCAAAGTCAAATGCTTCTTTCCTAGTTGTGTCTATGCTTCCTGCCATCCTTGTGAATACAGGTTAAAGAATGGTGACTTTATTTTTTTTTTTCTCCTTGATTAATATTGGCACTCTATCTGCTGCATCCAAAACAGTTCAGTTTCAGCCTTCACTTCAAGCCGTCTGCCTTCCCTGTTCAACAGTTCATGTTTTCTAAGAGGTTTTGGCTCCAGAGACTTTTTGATTGAATTACTCTTTTCTTGAAGTGTTGTGTTGCATATTCATTGAAAATAGCTGCAGTATCAAGTTTTATTGCCACAAACTCAGGTATGTTATAAATATGAATTTTGAAAGTGAATTTAATGCTTGCTATAAATTACATCTATTTTTAATGGTCTTTTTTTTTTTTTTTTAATAGGGAAAGTATTTGGTAAAGTGAATTTAGGTTTCTTCAGGTTCCTGTTTGTTGTGCCTACACTCTACAGTCACACGTGATGTGTTGTGCTTCATCCCCCATCTCTGGTCTATTATTAACCAACCCATGCATCACACATCCAGGCCGTGGAAACAGATTTGTGCAAGTAACAGAGGAAAAGGAACATATATGTTTTACAGACTTCAGGGAAGACCAGAAGGGTTAAATGAAACTTTAGTAAGTTCCATTAGATTGCCTTTCCAGGCTTTAGCACAGACTGAGCTGCAACAGATTAACAACTTTCAAGTGTACTTATTTTGGGACAATATTGAAAACAGTGTCTTCCACATTCTAAATAACAATATTTGCCATGACCATGAAGTTAATGTCCTAGGATTTTATGTGGCCATCCCTCAGAACAATAGGGGAAAGAGAGGAGAGAATCCCAAAAGAGCCAAGTTTGGACCAAAAGAGAAAGCAAAGTTGTTGAAAAATCAGGTTATGCCTGAAGCTCGTAAAGACTTTTCTTGTTTCAAAGACTACCCTCTCTGGTCCTTGGGTTTGTTCTGGCTTACTGTGAGTAAATAGGTGTTTAATTTCCTGCTACCAAAATAGCTTCTCCAGAAAAGCAGAAGCAAAACTAAAGAGGATGTGAAAAAACTACAAGCAGGGGCAGCAGAAGCCTGAAAAAGAGCTTTCAAATTGTGATACCAAAGTTTCAGCAGTTCTGTTAATTTATAGTGTGCTTCTTTGAAACTTACACAAAACACGGAGAGCAGAAAAAAAACCCACAAAAACATTAGAACCAAATACTCAGAAGTGAACTTCTAATAAAATAAAAATCTAATAAATTAAAAGTGAACTTTGGTTGGCTGAAGTGCCACAGTGAGGTGTTGTAAAATCTTGAAGAAGACTTTGAGAGCCACTGTTCTAAGCTTCTATTCAAAAAAGAAATTCTGTAGCTTTCTCCTAGAAAATGAAGACCTGTGAGAGAGTGATGACCAAATTTCCTTACTCGTGATGGAACTTGAAGTAATTATTAAATGGATCAAAATAACTTAATTTGTACTCAGACATTTTGCCTTAGCACTGACTCTAGAGAAGAATTTTTGTAGTACAATGAAGAAATTGGTCTAGGCCAAGTGCTTAAACTTGTTTTTCTTGGAAAGCGGGAAAAAAAAATTCCTTTGTGAAATTCCTGAAGACGTTGCTACAAACCATTTCTTTCACCTCTTGTCTCAGAACTAGCAGATACTTACTTCAATTGATAATCATCAATTTTGTGAAATATGCCACCTGGGAATGTTTTTGTTTTACTTCAGTGTGCTAAAGCTGTGATCATCTTGAAGCATTGGCTGCATCTTAATCTTTTGCTTTTATAAACTTTGAATTGTAAACAAGCCTTACAAGGTCTAATCTGGGGAATATGTGGTACACAGTTTCAAAGAGTCTTGGGAAAGCATTATGTGACCATAATTGCTGCTGTTTGACAGCATTTCCTCCATAGATTGTTCCTAAACATGAAAGGTCCTTTAGTAGTAGGGCAGCATTGTGACAGATGTCACAAAGTATTTCTCTTCAAATTCTGATTGTTGGCTTTTTCCTTATACCCTGTTTAGAAATCAACCCTATAATCTGATGAGTCTACCCTTTGTTAAGTATTGCTTCAGAAGGGATTTTGAAGAGTTGGGTAAACTTGCAAAATCAAATTTATTTGAAGAAAGTGAATCCAGCAGTAGTCACAGTAACAGGTACCAGCTGGTTTTTGAGATTTTTGTTTCATTTTGGGCAAAACAGTCTTCTCCATTGGGAGCAAGAAGTGTGAGGCTCTGGGAGAGACCCTGTTCCTAACATAATGTTTCTCTTAGCCACCAAAACATGTGGAAGTTGCTTTGGACTTCTTTAGTGTTTCTCAAAGAATGCATACACAATACAGTGGAAATCACCAAACTTTATGGGATGAAGTAAGCAATTCTGCACTTGGTTATAGGAGCCTGTTTGGCCAGATGAGATGTACTTCAACTTCTTAAACAGTTCAGCTTGGTTGTTGATGAGACAAGAGTATATTGGAGGCATTTAGTGTGAATTCTCTATCAGATGTGCTGATACGCTCTTCTTGACCTAAGTGAACCTATTTACACACCAGAGCTTTGGGAATGTAGCTGCATTTTTCTTCATGTTGGTGCTGGTCTTTGGATATTGTCAAACCCTACATGTTCTGGTCTGTTCTTTCTTAATCTAGGCAGCTGTTCACCAGCTGGGCTCTATCAGCCCTCTTAAGAATCAGATTTTAGGAAATGAAGCAAAGCAAATTTGGGGGAGGATTCGTTTTGTTTCATCTCTCAGCTGTCTATGTATTGTTGCTTCCAGTTTTGTCCTAGTATTTTTTGCATAATGCTTTATGAAAAGAGCATTGACTCATGTTGATATATATTAGTACTTCAGTATAGCCAGTGTATTGTTTTCATTTTCTAGAGGAGAGCAGAAGGATATGAGAGTGTCATTTCACTTGGAACACTGGTATGTTTCGGTCTCCTTTTGGCTACTAACATGGTCTTGTAGGCTAAGCATATTTCACCAAGGCTGTTCTCTTTCTTACTGTATGGGCTGAAATGTAGCAATCAACTGAAAAAAGTCCATATTCTTAATTCAGTCCTAAAATTACACTAGCACTCTATTGCATGTGTTACTGGTGCAGTCAGAATATTAAGTTTAAGTTATTAAAAAAATAAGAGTAGAACTCCCAAAACATGACGAACCAGTTAATGGGGGTAAGATTTAGGGGGAAGCGAGAGTTGCCTTGACGTGTAAATATTAACTTTTTTTTCCTATACTTTAGACAGCGCATGCTTTTCCTATTGCTGCAAGATGTATGGGTTCAGTTGACAAGATGCATCTGTTCAAGGTGCCAGTACAGAGAACACCCCAAAAAAGAAGATCCAACAACCTTGTTGACTGAGGGGCGTAGAAAGACACTTCTTAAGCAATTGGAAGCTCATCTCTATTCCCTGCCAGCAGAAGTCTTTACAGGTAAGAAAAGATTGCACTGTTCAGATTTTCAGTGTAATCTTTTCTGTTCATTTAATTACTATCTTTTCACTATTCCAGAATTGAAAGGAAGATCTGGAAGGAGTGTAGCACAAAAAACCCAAGTGGTTTTAAATATCAAACATAGACTCATCATTAAGATTGGAAAAGATCTCCAGGATCATCAACTCCCAACCTTTGACTAAATACTACCATGTCTGCTAGACCATGGCACTGAGTGCCATATCCAGTCATTTTTTGAACACTTCAGAGATGATGGCTCCACCATCTTCCTGGGCAGGCCATTGCAATGCTTGACAACCCTGTGAAGAAACTCTTCCTGATCCTCAACCTGAACCTCTCTGACACATCTTGAGACTGTTTTCACTTGTCCCGTCACTAGTTGCCTGGGAGAAAAGACCAATTCCCACCTCACTACAGCCTCCTGAGCCTCTTTTTCTCCAGGCTGAACATCCCTAGCTCCTTCAGCTGCTTCTCTTAAGACTTGTGCTCCAGACTCTTTACCTGCTTCTTTTCCCTTCTCTGGACACACTCCAGCACCTCAATGTCCTTTTTGTTGTGAGGGGCCGAAAACTCAACCCAGTACTCAAGGTGTGGCCTCACCAGTGCTGTGTACAGGAAAAGAATCACTGTCCTGGTCCTGCTGGACACACTGTTGCTGATACAAATCAGGATGCCATTGGCCTTCTTGGCCACCTGGGCATGTGGCTGGTTCATATTGAGCCAGCTATTAACCAGCACCCACAGGTCATTTTCCACTGGAAAGCTTTCCAGCCACTCTGCCCCCGGCCTGTAGTGCTGCCTGGGGTTGTTGTGACCAGAGTGCAGGACCCATCACTTTGCCCCATCAACAACATGAAACAGTTGGCTTCTATTGTTGGCCCAGGTTCCTTTAAAGAGACTTCCAGCAGACTAACATTCCTTCCCATCTTGGTGTCATCTGCAAAGTGTCTCTAGAAGTATTCAAATCCCCCATCCATATCATCAGTAAAGATACTAAATGGCACTGGGCCCAATACTGAGCCCTGGGAAACCCCATTAGTGACCAGTTGCCAACTGGATGTAGCACCACTCACCATCACGCTCTGGGCCCAATCATCTAGCCAGTTCTTAAGCCAGCAAAGAGTGCACCTGTCCAAGCCATAAGCAGCCAGTTTCTCCAGGAGAGTGCCGCGGGAAACGATATCAAAGGCTTTACTGAAGTCAAGGTAGACAACATCCACAGCCTTTCCTTCATGCTCTGGGTGAGTCACCTGGTTGTAGAAGGAGATCAGATTGGTCAGGAACAACCTACCTTTTCTAAACCTATCCTGGCTAGTTGTGATTTCCTGGTTGTCCTGTACGTGCTCAAGATGATCTCCATGACCTTTCCCAGTGCTGAGGTCAAGCTGACAGGCCTGTAGTTTTATGGATTCTCCTTCCAGCCCTTCTAGATGGGCATCACATCAGCCAGCTTCCAGTCATCTAGAACCTCCCCAGTGAACCAGGACTGATGATAAATGATGGAGAGTGGCTTGGGAAGCTGGTTCCACCAGTTCCCTCAGTACTCTCAGGGAATCCCATCTGGTCGCATAGACTTGTGAGCATCTGAGTGGCTCAGCAGGTCACTAACTGCTTCCCCCTGGCTTACGGGGGGGCTATTCCGCTCCCTGTCTGTTACCCTGAGGATACCTATTCTTGCTGTTAAAGGCTGATATGAAGAAGGTGTTGAGTATCTCAGCCTTTTCCTCATCCTTAGTGACAGTGTTCCCCACCATGTCCAATAAGGGATGGAGATTTTTCTTGGCCCTCCTTTTATTGTCAATGTATTTATAAAAGCGCTTATTATCTTTCACAGCAGTGGCCAGATTGAGTTCTAGCTGAGCTTTTTTCATTCTAAATTTTCTGTCTGTATGACCTAACAGTATCCTTGTACTCTTCCTGACCTGCGTGTTCTTTCTTCCAAAGTTCGTAAACTCTCTTGTTTACGTTGCATTCCAATGAAAGCTCCTTGTTCAGTCAGGCCGTTCTTTCCCAATGGCTTGTCTTTTGGCACATAGGGGTGGCCCACTTCCGCACCTTCTTAGGGTATTGTCCAGCCCTCCTGCACCCCTTTGTTACTAAGGACTGGTTCCTAAGGGAAGTTTGGAACCAGTGTCCTCAACAGGCCAAAGTCTGCCATTCTGAAGTCCTAGGTAGAGGTGTTGTTGGCCAACTCCCTTCCTTGCTTCATCAAGAATCAAAAACCCTATAGTAATTTAATGGCTGATGTGTCCAAGACAGTCTGTGACACCACATCTCCCACAAGCCCATTTCTGTTTGTAAAGGGCAGGTCTAGCAGGGCACCATGCCTAGCAGGCTCACTTGCCAGCTGTGTCAGGCAGTTGTCTTCCACAAACTCCAGGAACCTTCCAGACTGCCTCCTCACCACTGTGTTGAGTTTCCAGAAGACATCCACCAAGTTAAAGTCTCCCACAAGAGCAAAGGCTGATGATTGTGAAATGTCAGCCAGCTGCTTACAGTATACTACATCTGCCTCTTCATCCTGGTTGGGTGGTCTATAACAGACTCCCACAAGGATATCTACCTTGTTAACCTTCCCTCTGATCCTTCCTCACAGGCACTGAACCTTATCATCACCATCCTCGAGCTCTACATTCAAAACACTCCATAATGTCCAGAGCCACCCCACTGCCTCTCCTTCCTCATCTGTCCCTTCTGAGGAGTTTGTAACCATCATTGCAGCACTGCACTCATAAGAGTTTCCGTGATGGCACCTAGGTCATGACTTTCTTGCTGCACAATGGTTTCCATCTCCTCCTGTTTGTTATCCATAACATGTACATGGGTGTAGATGCACTTCAGCTGGGCTGTCAATTGCACCCCTAACTCTGGCATGCTGTCCATAGGCTCATTTCTGGTAAGCCTGGTCTTATCCCCTTCTCACTTCAAACATATTTTAAAGGCCTCTCATTTAGCCTGGCCAACTCACAGGCTGGAATCCTTTTTCCCCTTTTAGACAGGCAAACCCCATCTGTCTCCAGCAGACCTGTTGCTGAATAAACAGCCTTATGCTCAAAAAGCAAAAATTCCACCAATGGCACCAGTCTTCAAGCCACTTATTGATCAAGTGAGTTCTCCTGTTCTTTTCAGTCCTCTTCCCTGAAGGGATTGAGGACACCACCTGTGCTCCTGTGCCTTCAACCAGTTGTTCCATTGTCCTGCAGTCTTTTTTGATTGCCCTAGGATTTCTCTTATCAACTCTTGGCTGCCAACCTGGACAACCAGAAGTGGGTAATAATCAGAGCACCAAATCAGTTCAGGGAGGCCTCTAGTAATATCTCTTATCCAGGCCCCTGCAGAGGCAATGGACTTCCCTGTGGGATGGATCCAGTTGGCGTACTGTACCATCTGTTCCCCTGAGAAGGGAGTCACTTACTATAATTACTCTTCTTTCTTTCTTAACACCTGCGATTGTGATACATTGTGTTGACTGACTTGCTGTGGGCAACTCCCCAGATAGACCTTCACTATCATTTGCCTGACCCTTGAGTTCCAGAACCTCATATCTGTTCCCTTACAGCAGCTGGGAAGGGATCTGTTTCCATTCCTCCCATATTTTGCGTCCTCTCCTGCCTGATGGCAAGGGGGTCCAGTCTGCTTTGTCTCTTGTCAAAGTTCTATCCACTGCATTTCTCTCAGGGATGGAAGGGTGTCACTCTGCTGGTCTGTTTCTCTCTCACAGTCCCTGATAATCCTCAGCCTCTCCACTTCCTCTTTAAGCTCTGATGCTTGGTCCTTCTGTATGTTTAACTTTCAGAGGCAGAGATCCCCCATGAAGCAGGAAAATCATCATGTACTTTTGTGTATGTGCATAGTACTTATATTCCCATTTAAGCATGGCATTTTTCATGCCCCTCTTCCTTTACAGTATATTTCTGGCATGTGCTTTTGTAAATAACCTAACATTTTTAACTGGAGTAGGTTCCAAACATTCTAGATTGTTCACAGCTATAACAGCTCCCAAAAGTCCACATCAGGAAATCATAAACTGTGGTACAGTGCTAAAGATACACAAATACCTACAAGGGAAGGGTGAAACAGGGCTCTTGAGAGTTAGGATGTTGTGTTGAGTATCTTCTGTGTCAGGGCTGGCAGTTTAAAGAGCCTGTCACCCCTTGTCCCTGTCTTTCCTCAAGGACAAAGTGAAAGAAAGACAAAATCCACCTCCACAGGTAGAGTGGGACCATAGTAATCTCCACTTTGTGGTCCAGAGCTTTCTTGGTCTCTTCAGCATAAGGACTGATTGCCTGTGCAGGGTCAAGCTGGTGGTGGAGGATATAGTGGGTCCTGGTGTAGCTTCTCTCTAACCACAGGGTTATTGCACATTTAGTTCACTATTCAGTGCATATCCTGATAATAGGGCAGGCCTAGCCTTAAATGTTTGTGGATAGCTACACTGTCAGAAATCTGTTAAAGTTTTTTTTTGGAATCTGGTCTTTAAATAGATAATAAATGTAAATATGATTTACTGGGAACAAATTTTTTTTTTTTAGGTTTTTTTTTTTTGAGCCTTTGCTTTAGGAAATTTCAGAAATTCACTGTACAGAATAGAAAATTGACTGATAATGATGAATTTAAAAGAAAAAAATGGCACTGAGTTAGAATTGCATTACTTTTTCTAGAACTGAAATAATTGTGATAATGGTAATTTTTTTTCTGTGGTCTTAGCCCTTTTTTCTGTAGCTGTTCTTACATTCTACATTTCAAACTGAGTTTGTAAATATATTAAAATTCTTGAAAGCTGCTATGTTGTTATTTTTCCTGAAAGTAGGACATGTAAATGTGTCCCAGTAAAAGTCGGACTTATATCTGAAGTGTTAAGGTTAAATCTCTCATTAATGAAACTACTAACCTGTGTGGTGGTCTAGTTTCTTGAAGTTCAACATTTTTCTAAGAGGTTAATGAAACGTAGAGACAATTGTGAAATCATGAAGCTGATTTTCATGAAAAAAAAATGTATATAAAAAAATCCTTAAGGTTAAACTAGTCTTTAAAGGCCTGTATCTATGAAAATGTTTTCCCCCAAGATACTGGAACAAGGGGAAATGCTTTTGTTTAGAATTAGGTATTTGGAAATACTAATAATTCATTGCCCTTCAGTAAAAATTGTTATCAGTTGTTCTGTTCAATAGAGGTAAGAAAATTCCCTATTTCCTGGCATAATCGAGGGAAAAAATGTTTTAACCTTATCTACTGCAGGAAAACGAACTGTGCAAAACCAAACCACCATTTATTTTGATCTCTGTTATGTAAATTCCACTGCTAATGATTTCTTTACTGCAGATTGTCACTATGGAGATGCAAAACAGACTATACACTGATTTCGACTGTACCATTGGCAGGTGCATCTATATGCATTTTTGTTGGACTTGCAAGATCAAAGGCAAAATGAGCCTTTCACTTCACTATCAAAACAGTATTTTTGTGCATACCAAGAGATGTTATATGATGAGCCGGGTCATCAGCTGAGACAATCAGTTGAGTTTGATGCTGAATTCTGTAGTCTGGGAACACTGAATCAAATGTTTTGTGTAAAACCAACAGGAGGGAGAAGAAAAGTGACAAAGAGGTTAAGAAAATGAAATTTTTATCCAAGTATAAGCAATTCCAAACAGAATTGTTCTTTAAAAGATTCACTAGAAAATGGGCCTATCATGTGAAACAGGCAGATTAATAAAAGCATCTGCAGGCCTACCCATTAGTGGAAATGATGCAAGAAAACAATTTTTTTGGGGGAAACCTTGTTCTCAGAAAGACAAATGCCTCCTTTCCTAATCAAGGGAAGACTTTCAGGCTTCAAAGGGTAGCACTGATCAGTCATGATAGTTCAGATATTCAAATAATAGATGGATAAGAAAGTGGTTGGATAGTCACATCCAGAGAGTAATGGTCAACAGCTCAGAGTGTCGAGGGACATCAGTGACAAGTGCTGTCACTCAGTGATCCATACTGAGACCAGTGTTATTTAATATCTTCGTTAATACATAGATGAAGTGATCCAACTGCACCCTTAGGAGGTTTGCAGATGACACCAAACTGAGTCATGCAGTTGGCATAACTGAAGGATGGGATGCCATCCAGAAGGTTCTGGACAAGCTTGAGAAGTGGGCCCACTGGAACCTCATGAGGTTTAACAAGATCAAGTGCAAGGGGCTGTGCCTAAGTCAGGGCAACTCCTGGTTCAATACAGACTGGGGAATAAACAGATTGAGAACAGCCCTGCTGAGAAGAACTTAGGGATGCTGGTGGATGAGACGCTGGACATGAGCTGGCAATGTGCACTTGCAGCCCAGAACTGTGTTGTGGGCCGCATAAATGCAGGTTGATGGAGGGGATTCTGCCCCTCCACTCTGCTCTGGTTTGTCCCCATTTGGAAGACTGCATTCAGCTTGGAGGTCCTCAGCAAATGGAGGACATTGACCTGTTGAAGCAAGTCCAGAGAAGGCCATGAGGCTGATCATAGGGATGGAGTGCCTCTCATATGATGAAAGACTAAGAGAATTGGGATTGTTCCACCTGGAGAATAGAAGTCTTCAGGGTGACCTAATTGCAACCTTCCAATACCTGAAGGGAGCCTACAAGGCAGATAGAGAGAGACCTTTTACAAGAGCATGTAGTGATATAACAAGAGGAAACAGCTTCAAGCTGGAAGAGAGTTTAGATTAGATGCTGGGAGGAAGTTCTTTACTATGAGAGTAGTGAGGCACTGGAACAGGTTGCCCAGAGAAACTGTGAATGCTGCACCCCTGCAAGTGTTCAAGGCCAGGCTGGATGGAGCTGTGAGCATCTTGGTCTAGTGAAAGGTGTCCCCTGTCCATGGTGGGGAGTTGGAACTAAGCGATCTTTAACGTGGCTTACAACCCAAGCCATCCTATGATCTATGTAATGCTGACAAAAAAAGAAAATGCTTTTGAAAATCTTTCTTCCATTGATGTGAATAATTTTTACTTAAAAAGCTTTTAATGTTAGAACTGATTCATTGAAGTGTCACCAAAAATTCTAAAAATAAGACCATATATTTGCTTCAGATATTCTGTCCAGTCTATGAGCAAGGGACTGTCTATAGTGATTTCGTATTTGCTTCACTACTGCTCTACACCCCTGTATTTTCTTAGCTGAAGGCACACAATAATGTATGATTTTGTGCATAATTGTGTGCTATTTTTTATGGCTTAGGCTGCTGAAATAGGGAACATCTTTGCTAGTGCCTTCAGATTGCTGTACCAGTTTGCATGGTGCTAGATGCCTCTGATTTGAAATGCCTAATCAGTGACTGCTAAAGAGAAGATGAGTGCTGAAGAATCTCTAAAGCAGCTGCATTCATCTGGCGTGAGGCACATTGTGATGTTATGGAAAATGTGCCCAAAAGCTCAATGAAGAGCAGTTCCTAAGAAGTTATAGTTATGATCACACTTCTGTAAGAAACAAGAGAATATAAACTTTACCCATACTTATAGCATGCTGTAAAATATTTCCATGAAAGGGTGGTGTTATCAAAGAGTAGATATTCTTAGATATAACCAGTAGTCCCTGAAACGGGGAAAACATAAAGCTCTTTTCTATAATTAACTTTGAAAAAAATAAGTGCAGAAGATTTCCTGAAGTCTTTTCCAGACCATGCTACCCTTTTTATGAATCTGTAAAAATGTGTAGAACAGCAACTTAACAGAAGGAATTTTACCTGAGAAAAGTTGAACCAAGATTCAGGGCAAACAGCAGCTGTCTAAAAATGCATTAATATTTCACTGGCAGAGAGCCTTCTTCCTCTACTGATTGTTTATCCTTTTTGTTGCTGGGAGTAATTGGCTAGAGCAGTCACTTGCAGCTGTTAGATACTCTGAGTTCCAGTGGAGATCATCAGGGCTTTGTGTGCATTAAGTTTCTGCTTGGAAACCAGAGTCTACAAAGTAGTTTACATCAGAGAGTACTTTCAGCAATTAGAGGGTCCACTAAAAGAAATTAGATAAACTTACACTTTTAAATTTTGGTTGACGAATTGGGGTCTTACTGAATAATCCAATTTGATGTGTGTGAAAACAGAAAAACAGCAAACAGATTGATCTGTGTGAATTTCCTAGGAGTATGCGCCTGGAGTACGCACGGTTTTGGAAAAAAAAAAAAAGCCCTGAATGCCCACCAGGCCACCTAAACAGCTTTCTGTCCTGTGCAGGGCCAGGATTTGGTCTCAGTTTACCTTGGGAATCCCTTCATTCTCAGAATATTCTATGAGTCTCTGAATTTACAAATCAATAAAATTTAAGCATTTGTTTGAGACATAGATAGTTTGAAGGGGTGTTCCTTTTCTTTTGGTTTTGGTGGGGTTTTTTTATAAGGCACTTACCATAACTTTCCTAACCTTACATTCAGTCAAAGAACTAAACGTTCTAAAATACTTGTCTTGATGGAGAATTTGTGTTAAAACTTATCAGTATGAATGTTCTTTAAAACATAGGATCTTAAATTTTGTGAGAGATGAGTTTTCCCAGTTAAGCTCTAATTTGCATTTTTGTTGACATAATACTTAAAATAATTTCAAAAGGAAAGACAGACAATGCATGTGAAATGGTCTTGGAGAAAGTATGTTGTTTGAGACAGAAGAATACTGAGAAAATACAGAGGAGTTCACAAAACTAATAACTTCTGATATCTGTACTAAAATTCATATTAATTTCTATAAAAGCTGGAGTTTAGTGTGTGACTTTCTTGTGACTTTTTAAAGGTCTCTTGGTTATAAAACCATCTATATGCTCAATCATTGCATGCACAGTAACGTGTTTTAATTAATCATTTCTTTTTGCCTTGAAACTATAATGGTTGTAATAGCTAAATGTTTAAAAATTTAGAAGGTGTAGTTTTAATAAGCTCTGGAAATATTTGTATTTAAAAAGGACTGTAGTCACAGCAAGCAGTGATTTGTCTTCATTAAAGAATCATTTGGAATATGATGCATAAAGAATAGAAACTGTCTGCTCACTCAGTCTATATTTGTTTATATGTATCTTCCTGTACATGACAAATATATCTACAGAAAGCACAAAGTAAATTAAAATATGGATTGTCCTTTAAAGTGGTAATATGATATCTGAGTATTTTGTGTTATCAATAAAATACAAAGCAAATTTTATTGTGCTGTAAACCAGAGCATTTTACATAGTTTCAAGTTTTTGGAAGGAGTTACTTTTTCTCACCAAGATGAGGAGAGCAATGTCACTTGTTTGAGGACTGTACAAGCATTTCACAACACGCAAGAGAACAGCACTATAGCTAATTACTTCAAAATTACTTGCATTTTAATTTTGGCTGCTTTTTCTTTCAAGATAAATACTGGTCAGACAAACAGATGATCAGTAACACTGGAAAAGATTATGGTTCTAGAGCTTGCATTCCTCTTCTGATCACAGCAGTTTACATTCCCAATCACTTAACCAGAGTGTGTTTAGGAATTGTCTTAGTTCGAGGAGAAAACTAGGATATCTTTGTTGGCCAAGAAATAAAATAATCCCTCTCCTTAAATTTAGAAAAATACTCAGAACTTTAATTAGGGAAAAATATAAATATGAATATATGAAAGGATAACAGTTCTTAATCACAATACACAGATATA